>JAGSMS010000004.1:5922500-7172500 GCA_029286595.1 Bhutanitis thaidina | reverse complement strand
ACACAACAGAGTTCCTTTTAAAGTTGAGAAGTAAACATATAGCAGTATCAACGTAGTGTAATACCTACTCTTTCTCCTAATGCCAACCTGACCTGGACGTGGTGCATCCTGCTCGGCTAGTCAAAGATATTCCGTCAACATTCGGTCGCGAAAGCTTTGTTTGTTGACTGGCTGGGTGAACACGTACAGGTGAAATTGGCATTGTCATGTCCCGCTAACAACACGTTAAAAGTCGAAGCTAATAATTTTACGACTTAAGAAAACAAATAATTTATTTAGTCTTTGAAATAATTAGTTAATAAAATATGTCTTGCAGATAGGGAATGCAGTAAATATGTGGTCTTGGGCTTGGTCAAAGGTGCTAAAGTTTCCTTACTTCAATATTATTTTGAACCGTTTTACGTTATATTTAACTCGAATTTGACTTTCTAAATATTACCTCCTGGCCGATTCCGAAAACGGAGACATCTTTTGATTAGCATCGGCAGTTGTCAACTGAGCAGGAGATATTATAGTGATGTAAGTGTACGTACTTACACAGGAACACTCATTCGTTTTACCTTCCCAAATATGCGATGTAACGATTATGCGATAAGATCTGAGGAAGATTCAGGTGCAGTATCAGTGCCACGGAACGAATACAACACACCCTTATCCGAAAATAAATAATTTGTGTGCTTGCACTATTGCTAGGAATCGAACCCAGAACCCATGACTTAACAGTCAGTTATGCTAACCACTAAGCCACGCGGTCATCTACACTTTCTATAGTATATAATGTAAGCCTTCGTAAACATTAGAAACGAACACGGATATGTTTCTAAAATACATTGGTATCCTTTTACTTCATAGTTGTTCCGTTTACATATATGTTAGGAGCACTTGACGGCATTTCTGGCTTGCAGCTCACTGCGTCCATATGAGGTTGACATTTGGAGTTGGCGCATTACGCCTTACACACAGCCCAAGATTATAGTTAAAATTTAAATTAGCAAAGGCTTTTTCATTCCCGTCATTTCCAGGAAACAGTTTTGCCCAATCGGTATCATTGCGCAGAACTGGCCTATCTTAAAAAATGGTTTCAATTACACTGTACAAAAAGTATATGTAATTTAAAATATCTGATTTATATGCCAAAAAAGTAAATAATTTAGTCAAGATGTGTATCTAAGTGCTAACCATGGATTGAAATTCTTTGCAGAGTCGTCAATTTTCGCTTAGGTATTGTAAGCAGGCTTTAATGTGGTTAACGATGACGCTGCTATAATTCTAATACAAAATACTTAATTTGGGAGCCAAATAATTCCTATACCGAAGGCTTGCATATATGCACCGGCTGCACTATCAATATTGTACTTAGTACTCCGGTTCTGTTAGTTAAGGCGGTAGATTTTAAAAATAATACAATTGACAAAGAAAATCGGAATATCTTACGTCAAATAAAGAATTTCATTTCAATCCTTACATTTTGAATATTTTTTTCATTGCACTCATAGTTTCTGAGATGAAGTTCGCTTTAATAAACGGAAGCAGACAACGTCCACTCGTGCTCATTCAGTAGTTATAAAATAATAGTTAAATTGAAATTGCTTATATGGTATTGACAATATTTTTTTTTTATATATCTTATTGAAGTTATGTTTTGCTTTTAAAAATATTTACGAGCAAACATCAATGTAAAATATAAGGTCAACAAAATTATAGAATATCAACGATGAATAGCATTTTCATATAAGGCCTGATGACCATTGATGTAGATATATGTAGTCCTTGTGACCACTCACCATTCGGCGGCCGGTGTGCTCGTTCGTCGTCCTTGGTACAATAACTATTTAAAAAAGCCGACCCACTATTTCTAAAGGGTCTTATCAGATAAGTCTAGCCTGTGAATGGTACGTGAGCGCGTGATTTATTTTAAGCGAGCGGAATAGGTACACGGTATACTTTCTTCCAACAGCTTTAAAATAATGGATTTCCGCAAATTCCTTGTCCGTTCACTTTATGTCTATACTAGCAAAAATCCAGCTGATATCATACATACGAATTTACGAAGTGCTTTATTGATTATCAAACACGCATTATTAAAACAGTATTCTAACATTAATCAAAATACCATCCTAATCTGCACGGCAACTATGGCAACTGAATTTGGCTTTTGCTGGCACTGTCTTGATGAGGCCTATGTTCAATAGTGGACTTAAATAGACAGCTGAAGATAAATTGACATTACTTTCATTGTATTCGTTGGAACCTGCAAAGGGTTGAAGTCATTTTCTAAAAAGAATAATACACCCAAGAAATACCGAATCGTGTCTGATACCCGATACCAGTATCAGACACCTTATTCGCTACGCCCGTCATCGTTCTGCTCGTTTATGGTCTGGTATTACGGTTATCCCGCCATCAGTCGGTATAAACCGGGATAACCAACCAGAGTATTGTAGTAAAAATCTGCCTCCTATAAAGGAGAATAAATCAAGACATAAATAAAACATTATTTTTTTTGTAATTACAATTTTCAATGTGCCTAGTTAAAAACAAGATCTCTGTGTCTATTTGTTTTCAAATGTATTTTATTTGCTTTTGAAACGTATTTCATCGTTTAATTAAGATCGGATGATGGACCCACGGTTGGCGCAAGGGCTGGTTATTTAATACATTTACTAATTTAAAAAAAAGTAACCTGTGTGATTCGACGATGAATTTAAACGCATCACCACTATGCTATCGAGAATAACTGCAAAAGTCTGGGTCTTCCTGCTATCCAGGTGTTCTGAGTGTTTGTGCAAATTGTGCCTGTTAACTCGCGATAGAGGATAAATCTTGTTTGAAAAGAACTAGGCTTAGAAGATCCTTATTTTCCCCGGCAAAGAAATCTCATTACCAAAGAGTATAATATAACCAATCCTTTATTTCAATTACTTCGAAACAGTGGAAGATTGTTTAAAAACTAAGAATGGGGTTTTGAACATGATCCATAAATTTTTTTTGCTATTATTTATAAACTTTGGCTAACATAGCAATACATTTTAGAATTTATTGTGTTGTTTGGTTTAGTATTTAGTACCTATCCTATTAGTACCATACTGAACAACGTAAAGCATAGATAAGAGCAATACCGGAAGAAAATCGTTAAAAAGAAGTGGTATTATTCCTTCCCTCTTACAAAAGCTTTCAAGAAGCGGAAGTCTACAACGATACTATAATACGTGGGCCACTCAGAAAGTTTTGTGAAACTAAAAAAAAGTTCTTTCGTTAAAGTTTTTATTATTAAATATTTTCAAAGAACACTCCACCAGCATGAGTCCGAACCAATTTTCGAAACACATTT
The DNA here is from genome assembly GCA_029286595.1 of Bhutanitis thaidina. NCBI lineage: Eukaryota > Metazoa > Arthropoda > Insecta > Lepidoptera > Papilionidae > Bhutanitis > Bhutanitis thaidina. Next base: position 7,169,169 of record JAGSMS010000004.1, on the reverse strand, counting down.
ACAAGTCCGCCTCTGACAACTTTGCTACGGCCTGCTAGAGTACCTTCCGGTGATGAAAACTATATCCATTTTAGGCAATAAAAAGTATACACTGCCAAATCAGGGCTGCGTGGAGGGTGACCCATGAGCTTAACCGATGTACTGTCCAGAAAGTCACTGGTTTTGAGCGCTGAGTGCGCGAGCGCGATGTCATTGTGAAATAATAGACCGCGGAGCACCGTGTTCGGTCGCACTTTGCTCACAGCAGTAAACACTTCTGACAAGCATTTGGTAGCATACCAATCGGCATTTATGCTACTTCGATTTCATAAAGGACACAAGGTACACCGATAAAGTGAAAAAACTAGCGATCAAAATATTTCTTGCGATTCTCGGTCGCTTTACCAAGGTTGGTTCATTTTGTAACAGCCAAGTCGAAAACCGTCGAGTGACGCTTCGTTTCTAGATCGTATTGCTTAATCCAAGATTCATCGCCTGTAATAATCTCGTAAACACGCCGAGACGAGCCTGCTTCAGATTTACTAAACATGCCACGGCCCTATTCTTCGCGGGCCTGCTTCTGAGCTTCGGTGAGGTAGTGCGGCATCCAACGTGAAACTATCCTCCTCACGCGAAGGTGTTCGTGGGAAATCTCGTGAACGCTTCCCGATCCAAGGTATATGTGCGCAATTTCTTAACACCTAATCCGTCTATTCTCATCAACTATATTTTTTACTACTAGTACGTTTTTTTCCGTAACAGTTGGCAATGAAAATAAGCTTCTTTACTTCAATGCCTTCCGCAGCCATATACTGCCCTGTATATTCTTTAGAAATTCGTTTATCTTTTATAATATCGTATTTTCACCGTTATTTGATTCCGAGTAAAGCATCGAGCCCTTTAACATGACGCCCTTAGGAAATTGAATAATAAAGAGGGATACCAGAGAACCAGACTATTTCTGTTTTATTATAAAATTTTAATTGAAAAATAAGCGAGCGATCATTTTAATTCCAAAACGATTCCTTTGAGTTCCTTTGTTTTGTTATATTAGATTTTCATTTAATAATGAACAGGTAAACTAATTGCTTCAACGGCATGTAAATCCAGAAACTTTTAAAATAATTATGTGAAATAAAATAGACTTACTGTCGTTATATTATTTAATCTGTGGTATTCGTATAATCTATGAAATATCTAGAATAGTAACCAGACAGATATATGTATGGCTTGTAGTCTCAAATTTGTATCGCTTGTGGTCGAAATTCCAGGCCAATTTTGTTTGCGAAGTAACTGAATTCAACAATTTTTTCAAATCAACAGATGCTTTATTTAATTGGTTAAAGTGTTTGAAAAAATTATGTATGTTCACCTTATTTTAGTTGCCTCAACAGTAACATACACACGTATTATTTTTGAGGATATTTATGATACACGGTACCTTTCGAATGATATCAGTTTCATTCCTCTCCTTTTACAATATATACTACAAAAACGTACCTACATTTTCGATGTTCTCGTATTAATATAATGATGTGATTGAACGAACTTCTTATAACTTATGTACATATATGTGTTCTATACGAGTATGTATACAAACTACGTATAGAAGAAAATAGAACGTGCTCATTTGGCTGGTTGCAAACGTTCCCTTCGACGCCAATTATAGAGTAGAGGGGAAAAACAGATTCCAAAGTGATCCCTTATAATACCCATCGAAGCGTGTGACCCGTGCCCACCACATCACTTATTTCGATTCACACGATTCAGCGAATCCTCTTATAACTACTTAGATTATTTTCAAACCGGTGTAGATTTTGACGCTCATAACAGCTTTAAAGAAACGTAAATCGAAAAAAAACATTTTACTTGACCAATATTATATAATTTTATGTGCTTTGTTGGATAAATTAAAGTAAAGGATAAAAAGAAATCCTAACACTATTATGTCCTTTTGTTTAATATTATAGGAAGATCCTTTTGTGCCGTTCATGTAACTTTCCAGCTAAACGAGAAGCGAGATCAATTTACTGTCTATTATATTATATTGGGTTCACGTCACTTAAGAATCTTGTTGTTCTCAGTGGTTCTTGTTTTATGAATGTATCTTAGGAATCTACTTGAAACTTACACCAGTACCATTAGCTCTATGAGACATAATGCTGCTGTAAGTACCTTTCTAAATTGTGGACCTAATATTATTATGTGACTATATATTACGTATACAGTCACATAATAATATTACCTCTCAACTTATAACTATATCTATATACTTATACTCGAGTCATTTTACGTTTTGAGGTGCGAAAGCTACGTAACTCATTTTAATACTCAGGATAATTAATTGGAATTGGAGGAGATGTAAGCGGGAATAAATATTAATAATTTGGTATATTTTTAACTAAATTAGACGATTTTTGAACAAAGGGAACAACCCTGTGATTTTGACGAGACAGTCAGTTCAGAATATGACAAAATGTGATAAGAGACCGTATCATTCAAATTGCATTTAGTTACATTTTTTGATTTTAACAGAGCTCAAAGCATTCATGATGAATTTTAAAAAGATACGTCAAGTCGTTTTCGAGTAAACTGACAGATAGATAGTCGAACAACAAAGTGATGTTCAATACTCGTAAGTAATCTCAACATAATAAAGTATATTTTAAGCTGTGTTAAGATCTGTTTATAAACTCATCTACTTTGCGGAAATCTTCATAAAAGTATCATGTACATCGTTACTCACAAGTCGGGGCCCTGTGGAGGGTCTGTGACGTCACTCGTCGATAGAGGTAGAGCCACCCCTGAACCCCGACCACTTTCCTCATGCCTGTACCAACATAGTTCAGATCTAACGTTCGAAATTTATTCCTAGATTCTACTATTTGCTGCGTGCTGTAACTTACACTTATTCTTTTTAGTTGAACGAGGTGGAGCCAACAAGGCCTTAACTTTAGATGAGATACGATTTGTATTTATTATATATTTAAATCACGTTCACGCTTAATGTATGGCTTGCTTACCTTAGCGTAACAACGATGCATATTAATCTTTATAATTTACATACTATTTAAAACAGTACTTCTCGTCTCAGACATTGACGCATAATATTTATGAAATCTATAAATTATTTTTATGGACCGTGTCGTTTATTCACCAGCGTTCCTGATGAATAGTGCGTCCTAGGTATTAATTCCAGCCGCAGCCAATATTTGTATAGCATACAAATTATTGGTTTTCAGGATACAATGACCCGTGTCTCTGACACTGCATGGACATCATCATGCACTCAGGCACCAAGCATCGAAGCAAGCAATTTATGCTTTTTAGGCATTTCCCCAAGATACAAAAAATGACTGTTTTTATTTGCACGATGACTATTAACCGGGAGTTTGTTGGCTCGGAAATCTGTCACATTCATTATACTTAATATTTCAAAAGTTTATTATACTTTTGATACAATAATGCCTAATGCTACAATAATCTTATTCGATTATCATAAAAAAAAAAATATTTTCTCAGATACTTTTTCACTCCACATAGAGCTATTAAGTCGTTTAAAATCGTTTGTAACTTATCTGATTTGTCCACCTCGGGAAATACTAACTCGACTTGCTAGTTTTGAAATTTTAATCCAGCCTCATGTTAGGGTGATAACATACCTACTGTTAGTCACACAATAATATAACTGCGCGTCTTAGTGGTTAGCGCACCTGCCTCTTGAGATATGGGTCCTGTGTTCGATACCCAGTCGGAAATAGTATTTGTATGTAAAACTATTGATTTTCGGGTCCATTTGTGTTGTATTGCGACCCGTATCCGTAAAAAAAAAGTGTTTGAATTTTTCAATGTCAAATTTCAATCAAAATCAATATAAAATGGCAAGTTCTTACTTTAGCCCCTAATACAAAGACCAATTTTTTTTGCTGTTCTATAACTTTTAGCCTAATTACCAGAAAATAAAAACGTAATCTGATTTGCAGTTTTAATTATCGTGTCTTTAGTAGGAATTAATTAAAAATTATATAAGAAATAATAGATAATATGTAAGAAGAGTATTTCTTAACTAATACTTATTTACTGTGTAAACACCAAAGCATTAATTACGCTTAAGAAACTCTTAGTGATCCTTTTGGAAAAAGTCGACATCCGAAAATGCTTTAAATTTTGTTACAAATTACGAAAAATGAATAAATGAGACTTTCATTTGTACGGATGAAATTTAAAATATTAGCCAAGACAGTGCATACGGAGTTTCTTGGGCCTGCTTCTTCTCCGGTCAGGAGAGATTCATCAACAGAATTACTGAAATTTAAAAATATGAGAAAAATAATTATATCTTATGCCAAAGAACAAAAAAGACACTGATCTTGCATGCGCTGCGCCATATACTCGTATATGGACAGTAAGTGCGTTATCACGCGTTATCGCTGAGGATTGTGATGGAATTCCTCGTTACCAGTAATTGGTAAATTGGTATTACAGTTACAGTACATCGATAGTACATCACCATGGAACGTCATTCAACACAACGCAACCCGGCAGCGAAATGATAATAGTTGTAACTGAAAACCATAGTAATGGTTTTCAGTTACAACGTGGTTCTTCCACGATCGGACCAGCCATTTCTGTGCTACACATGCTATATCACAAATAAAACAAATCAAAACAAATCATCTATTTAACATAAGAAACATACATTTCAATTGACAAAAGTATTTTTTTAAATCTACCACCGTTTCGTAATGAGGTTCCTCTTAAGGAGAAGATACAGGCGAAAGAAAATCCGTAGGTATCCTCTTTTTTTCTAATATGCTTCAGATGTCACTTATCATCAGATGAACTGTTAGTTCGTTTTTGACACCAATACAAATATACATTACGATACGTATTACGTCTTATTGCCCAGGTTTTTCTTTCGAATTCTATCCACTAGGAAATTGTTATTGAAACTAACCATCATTAAATTTATTATCGTTTTTACTTGCATATTTAATAATAATTATTTACAACGGTCTCGCGATGGGTCGTCTTCCGACTATTGAGGTACACAAAATAGGTAGTGGACACAAGAAGAGCGTGCATGGCACCGCTGCCTGGGCACGATGGACAATAAATATGTAAGGGAAAGAAACTGGAGGTTTAGCGTATATGCGTATAGCCCGCTTATGGTGCACCGCTTCTAGGAGCCTTCTATTGTTGTCACTGAGCAAGACCTGAGCAAGAGATCGAGTTCGGTAGATCATCCACTCGAAAATATTTGATGACGCCAAACTCGAGCGACTATGACGTGAGGCCATTCCCCAGTCTGATGAAAATGCAGCAGCTGAAGACGTCGCTCCACAAATTAAGGATAATTATACAATAATGGATCCTAATAAAAGTAAATCATTCTGCTGAAGTGGATCCAAACGATGGTGGAATAGTCACCCAAGAAATAGAGCAGATAAGGATGTTAGTACATCCTTATCTGAAACCGAACTGTTCGGAAGAGTCGAGCACGTAGACGCGGCTTAGTAGCCCGTTCGGCCTATGGTTCTTCAGTGGGCAGTTACCTACTTTCTTGAGGTACAGGACACCGCCTTGAATAACGGAATTCAACAGCTTCTGAAGGACGCTTTCAGAAGCTCTGCTGTAATTCTGACTGCACCCGACGCCTTATCGCTTTTAAGCTGTTTGAGAGCAGTGACATACGAGATATCATCGTCCTTATCTAGCGAAATTCATTTTTCACTAATATTGGATGAATACTCTTTCTACAGACTCTCTTTACTATTATTTTATAAATATATTTGATATGAAAATATTATTTACGAATTTTATCGCGTGATATGGGATTTTTTTAATTTCGTCCTGGTGGCATAGTTAACCCGGCTACGGTCAGCTCTATAATTATAAATTTTAGGCCCGATCTACGCAGAATGTGCCTACGGTGTCTTGAAGTCGTGCAGTGGTTTCATTTCAAATGTGTTGTATTCGCGTAAATACAAGAAATCTTTTTATAAATATATTTGTTAATTTAACCACAAACAATGGATGATACACTTACACTTATCTATTGTTGAATATTTTTTTAGCTATCTTATATTATATTGCACTAGTAGAATCAGTACTTAAAGCTAGGGTAATAATTCGAAAATATTATGCAGAACGTCACGTGTACTTACTGTATAATGTCGGCACTTTCTCTTCTTTTCTTAGAACTTTATAATACTCGTAGGCATATGCCATTTTATTATTTTTCCATTCGAAATTGTGCAAAGTAATATATTCTAACCTCTTTAAAACTTACGTATTAATTGCCCTACTGCTTGAAATCATGGCTAATAGATTATCAAATGTCATTGCTCACAGTGAAGTTTTTAGGTATTTATTAAATTTTATTAAATTATATATTTTTGTTATTAATAATTCATAAGCTACGTCGGGCCGCTGATGAGTTAAGCGTTAAGAAACTCATTAAAAAGTAATTTTCTAGTCCCTCCTTTAATCTGATATATTTTATGAGTTTTACTTGCGCCCAAATAAACTACTTAACTTTGTAAAAGTGATTAAAATGTCACTTTTGTTAAATACTTTATAAAACCGAACCTCTTGAATGAACCGAAATGAGAACTTATGAATACTTGTTACTCTTTTACAAGTAATATTTAGTGTTTTGTATTTCGACTGGCAACCTTATACCGATAAGTACATTGTCATAAATAAACGAGCCAAAGAATACATATACATATACATACACTAACTAAATCTCACAATGACCTATTTAATTCGAAACATGTTAAAGGACGATTAGTAACGTGCCATGCCAGAGGCATATGTTATTAATTTTGGCAATGGCGACTCGAATGACTGGAGTCAGTATCATTTATGTAAGAAATAAAGAAATTAGGAAAGTCATGCCATTTTTCAATCTAATATTAGGTCTTATGAAACCAATTGAATTTCCGTCTTATACTAATAGAAATTAACATATACTGTAATTGATTATATGAAAATAATGAATTATTGGAAGTATTGGTCTTTCTTGTCGATGCACTTTAGTCATTTTATGAAAGTTCATTTTCTTTAGAAACAATTCATTCGGGCCATGTTTCGGATGCCTCCCCTTAGACCAGGGGTCTAAGCGGCTCGCGTGCCACATGCGGTTCTTTGGATCTGAAGCTCTTTAATTGCATACACAGTTTTTATTTATCAAAAAAGTTTATTTATTTCTTGGCAAGAAAAATTTTTGTGGCTCTTTAAATGTTGTAAATTGTCATTTTTAATAGTTCCGACTCTAAAGGTTGCCGACCCCTGCCTTATCCCATTCAGCTTAGTCTCATTATTGCCCTGATTGAAAATTGAATTAATCCTTTAATAGCTTCGCCGCGTCGTTTACTGTTGTCCTTCAGTAAGTCTCAATTTGATGCAAACTAATTAATATCGTTATATCATTGCGTTGAAGGCTGCTGTTAACTTTGACGTAGTTTGAGATGCATCCGCCTCCTCTTTAGCTTTCAATTTGTCATTATCGACTTTCTCCGTTAATATGTAATTTATCACAATTTTTAGTTTATTGTTTATACTTATTATAAAAAAAATATTAGCTGAAAGAAAAGTGAAGTACATTTGAGTGAGAGCCGGGAAAGGTCCGCCACGCTGCTCCAATGCTGGCGGACTTCACGTGTCTATTAAAATATAAAAAAATATTATTTCTCAGACATGCAGGTTTCCTCACATAGTTTTCCTTCACCGCCGAAGACTTCGTAAATTCAACACTTACCGGGTACCGTGGTGACTAGGGTTCTACACAAGTCACTCGCGTACTCTGAAATTAAAACGAGCGTCCTGACCACTAAGCTATATTATGTAATTTATCCCAATTTTGGCCATAGCTGTAAAAGGTAACTAAGTCTTCGGGTACATTGTTTTATTTATGGATTCACTGGGTATTCACTTGGCAAATAAACGTTAAAGTTTGAGGTCGAAACGGAAGCGATCTAACCAAAATTGCACCGTTCGGTTTTTTACAATACCCGATCAAGACACAGTTGTTGGCATTGTGCGCCGTCTGTCCAGCGTTGATACTACGACGGAAGTCTTACTCGAACATAATGCGAAATTTCAATTTTCCCATGGTCGCAAACACAGCGATATCAAAAAAAACAAACGGCCAGTAAACAAATGAACAAATGATTATTTAAAAGCAATTAAATCATATGATAATAATTTAAATTTGGAATTTCAAGTCGAATGCAAGACAAGATACGGCAAACTTCAAAGAATGTGTATCAAAAAAATTTTATTTCACAACTAAGGTAAGGTCCTAATTAGTTTTGGTACCATATAGCTATTTATTTTTTAGGTCGTGTAGTTATAATTATGTTCATTAGAATATCAGTACAATGTTACAATATCAACTCGGAAAAGTGGCTTTGCGCTAATTAATTGTAATTGTGAAATTGTGAATCATCAATAAATATAATAGAATAATTTACTTCTCGTTACATAATCGTACGTATTTTTTGTCCTAACGACGCTCCATTTTGCGTTTATATTGAACGGGTAGATTTAAAACCTTAATTAAATTCAAAAAAGTTAAAATGGTATAACTATTATTGCTGTCTAATTAGGGCTCTTATATGTACAGCTTGGTGAAGAGTACAAATATGTTTTTACGTTTTTATTTAAACCGGGACATTAAGTAACGCCATTTACTTAATATAATTTCATATTCAAGCAGCTGATATTTATACAAAATTTGACAGTTTTTTTTAAACATGTTGAAATGAATACATTAAATAAGATGCGCTAGTTAGCCGAAGTTTATTGGAAAACACGACGATATTATAAGCTTTTAAAGTACCATAAACAATAGTGAAATGCTTACATATTAATACATTTTCAAGTTTTATGTCAAAGGAGACAATAATAAATGTGTAGAGAGTACATTAGTAAAGAAAATGTAGAGTCATGTGCTACACGATACAAAGCACGATGATGATGATTAACTCTTCTCGCGGCATTACTTTGAAACAATTTAAAAAGGTTAATATATAGATTTATATTTATATACATATAATACAAATAGACAAAAAGGCAGAGAGCCGACAAAAACAAAAGTAATGGTGTTAACAGAATGATATGTAAGTATTCGTATATGTTTAATACAAAATGAGGGGGTAATGGTAAGTCGGGAGTGTAATTTCGTTAGTGATCGGGCAATTTGCCAACACGCGTAGGTTTTACTTCAGTACATCCTCCGATATCGTCAAGGACCATTCAAGGTTATAATAAAAAAACTAAAATAGTATTCATTTCGTATAGCTTTCACCAAATTACTTTCTTATAAATTCTACGACTTTCAATATTTCGTGATAGCTTAAACACACAAATAAATGGAAGAATTAAAATTTAGTTAATAAAATTTCTGCATCGTGTACAAAAGTTAATGGTTAATACCATAAAACATTAAGATTTGTAATATTTACTTTTTAAATATGACTATAGTCAGCGTATACGCTTGTCTCTGTGTTTATCACGATTATTTTCTAAATTAACAGCTCCAAGTTTATACTGTAATAAATGGTATAAGGATACTCGGCGACGAGACTCCCCATTCGTCATGGAATGTGCGGAAGGCTTATTTGTAAAGGCTGGTCGTGCCAAATAGAAATTCGTAATCTCTCTGTGACATGCTTAGTAACTTTATGACGTAAGAAAAAGTATCCTCCGTTCATTCCTCTACGTGTCGTAAGAGTTGGCTAACGATAAAAGCCTTGGAAATCTCATGGCAGCAGATGGCGGATTAACAATCTATACAAATACCAGACTAAACACAAGGTATGGGAAAACTGGTACTGCGGTCGTCGACCCGCCTGCCAAGCGGAGCGATATAGATTGGGAGAAGCCAATGTTCCGCAGATGATCATTAAAATGCTGATGACGATGAAGAAGAAGAATTACTTAGTGGATTAGAATAGAATGTTGATAAAGAAACTTATGAAAATGATCGAAATGACATCCCTAACAAAATTGTTAGTTACTAATTTGAAAGCTGACTTGCCACTTGTTTGGTGTGAGGTAAACATCGTGGGAACCTGTAAGTTCGGGAAATCAAGAGAAAGAAATTTCGAGGGAATATTCAGTTCATCTAGCACGGGAGCAGCGTGTCGGACTGTTTCTGGCTTATAAAACCATCTTAAAATAACAAAAATAAAAATGTACACAAAACTATAGTTTCCTTTAAGATCCCTTTGAGACATAATTTTAGCAAAAACGTGCAAACCACATAATATTGTAAGATAATTAGAAATCTTCAGCGTTCGGCAAGAAGTAGAAAATATACAAAAATTATCTCATGCATTTTTTTGTTATTAAGACGCTGATAGTATCTATACTATCTACTGACTGTCTCTATTTACTGACTGGATCGTCTCCTTAGGCGTAAAGTATGTTATAACAACCAGTGAGCCTATACTGGCAACAAAGAATTTCATCTTAGTTTACTTAATCGAGGTGCTAACTGTTTTAACCGTTGATGCCACAATGTTGCAAGGACTGCAGCACATAATCACCAGCTATAAACAGGTGGGGACTGGGCACGTTTTTACACTTTAATCATAAAAAAATGTTGACTATTTATGTAAATTTAATTTTCTCGGGCATAGACAATCATCGTGACAATGACCAAAGAGACATTATTTTTTTTTTCAATAAGCTTTACAAACGAGCACACAGTCCACCTGGTGGTAAGTGGTTGGACATCTATTCTCGATTAAAAATCGAGATGCAGTTGTGTTACTACGCGTGAGGTCTTAGACGAAATGTCTATTTACCAGTAAAAGCTAAACTTGATAATTCTAATTTGTCTTCCGTGCATTATAATAAGGCCAAGACACCGTTCTCTAGTTCCGTTAAAAACCTTGGGTTATATATTAATAACACTATGAACTGGAGAACTGAAACATATTACAGAAGCGAAGCGCTGCGCTTCGAGTACTCTATCGCCATAAGAATTTTCTTCCCTTCAAGATTAAGGTTATGCTTGTCCAAACACTCGTTCTTCCTATCATTGATTATGCTGTGTGCTACTCGGACCTGAATAAAGATTTCCTTTACTAACTAGAGTGTCTTGTCAATAACTGCATCCGATATATTTTCAACCTTCGTAATATCATATCTCTCAATACCGTTCCCTTACCGCAGAGTCTGCTTGCAAGTAACGCCAGAATTCTGCTTGTTCTCTTCTCCATCTTGAACGATTCCACATCACCTTATCTAAAGGATAAATTTAAATATCTCTCTTCAACCCATGACCGGGTTCTCCGTTCCTCTTCTAGTTATAAGATTAGCATCCCACAACATCTTACCAATTTCGTTGGAAGCTCTTTTACCGTTCAGGCTACACTTCTCTGGAATTCCTTGCCCGATAACATTAGAAAAGGATCTAATAAATCATACTTTAAGCGACTGGTACATGAACACCTTTTGATGACTCCTTTTATCAGTTAGAATTTACAATGTAGCATAGGTCATTGCTGTAATATGTATATTTAGAAATATATAAGAAGGCTTTTTAGTAAACACATATCTATTTATTTGTGAACATGATATCATATATTCATATTATTATATTCGTCAATTAATAATTTTATTAAAAAAAACTCATTTTTAAACACACTATATATCGGATATGGTACATAGGATATGTAGGTAAAGATGACCGAGTGCCTCAGTGTTTGCGCGTACACTTACAGCACTATAATATCTCCTGCGCAGTTGACAACTGTCGAGAGTATTCAGACGTTGTCGCCGTGATCGAAATCGGCCTGGGGACATCATCATTATCAATACCTAGAAACAGCAGAAGCTATTGATGTGAAGTATGTAGAGATTACACGAGTACATAGTATTCTTGAGACATTAGAATAATGATTTTGTGTAATATGATTCATTGTAATTAAATAATAAAGCTTAAATGAATTACGGGCTGATAATTAAAAACAAGTACCTAATTGAGTACATTACACATTAAATTGTGTCCTTTTGTTTCAGTGCGGAGACGTCGATTAGTTCAAGGAGTCGTGCGAACTGGTTTCGCTAAAGTTGGGTCGGTTCATTCACACGAGGATCGGCCGGGCGACGGCCGCGTGTGGTATGCGCTGTCGCACTGTGTCATGACTGTGACACATTTTTGTACGCTTCGCATCACCCGAAGAGCGATAACCGACCTCTTACTCTATGTGCCAAGATTCGATTTCATCGTCGCTCTGGCCGCGTGAGTAGTCGCACGTGTGCTGTTCGCCGGGCACATTGTCGCGCCGAGACTCCGCGCCGCTCTACCGTTCTCCGCAATCTAGTGATGCAACCGATGCAGTCCTCCCCGAACGCTGGTTGTCAACACTAAAACTGAGACATTCCTTATTTAAATTTGATGTTTACGTAATATGACAGCCCGTTGACGCGTAAGTGTAAATAGTAAACATTCTGTGAAATTTTAAAAGTGCTTAAATAGTGCAAAATGTCGTCCCGCTCAAAGGAAAAAGTTGCGGCTGCATTCCGAAAGCTGTTTCGGTCTCCGGAGAAGATTGATAACGATGTCGCTGGACCTAGCGGATCACCGGCTAGACGGGGCCTTCTCCGTCGTCACAGGTACATATTTTTTTATTATATCAAGTGCTGAAGTATAATTCTTACTTTCTGCATAACCGCGACATTATTAAATTTTGTTATTAATACGTACAATGATGTTTGGCCTACTGAAGATAACGTGTTACAGCTATTGTTTACATACAAAACATTGTTACAATTATTATCACGAAACGTAACCGCAACATTAATTTGTGTACTTTTGTTAAATAGGAAATTGGTCTCGATGGTATTCTGTTTTATCTTTACTAATTGCTTCTTCTACAAATAACCACGAGGAAAAATTTTGGTGCAACTAAAAACCCTACAAAATCAGTATAAAATGTATTTGTGGGAAATTATTAGCAACAGAGCAGCTAATTTAACAAAATAAAAATATTTGAATGATGACCGTGAAGATGAAACATTAGCGTTACATGAGTGAGCAATTAAGCACGGCCTTCCTTCGGCTCAGCTGCGGTCAAATATTATTGAAGATTAATCGTTAACGAATTTAGGCAATGATATTAATTCAACCAGCATACGGTGCACCATACTGAGTGACATGTAAGCCTTTGATGACGGATTGATGGCGGAAAACACATGCGAATTATTCGAATCCCACAGACTAGTTATGTATACGTGTTACAAGTATGGGACAATCTTCCATAATCGGCCAATGTTCCATGGATGCTTGTATGGTGCTTTCTTGGAAAGGCCTATGTTTAACAGAGACTGTTAAATAATTTATTATTTTTGTTTTTATTTTGTCTATTAAAAAAAATAAAATTATAAATAAAAGTTTAAAAATGTTAAGCTTATAATAGATAATAGATTAAATATCTACTGGGATGAGTATGAGTTTTTAACAATTGCTGTACGAGTTTATGTTTACTTATAAATGTAATAATTAACACTTAAGACAAAGATGACCTCTAATTTTGGAAAGGGTTTTGGAGCCAGGAAGTGTCGCCAACGGCCACGTTGCAACACATATTATACTTAAATACTAATACTTTTTTATTTCTCCTATAAATGCAATCCTCACAAAGTTTTCTTATTAAATTTAGAATGGTGATCGTGCCTGACAGTTATTAAAACCTACCTAACCTTCGCATTGTAATATCTAATGAATTTGATATCTAAGCATAGACGTGAGCCTGTCACCCCTAGGGTTAGGTAGAGATCAGATTGACACGATTCGGCCTAAGTCAAACGCGCTTTAACAACCCTATTTTCGCGGGTGAGAAAACGTTACATTTCTCTCTTTATTTCAAATTCTTACGCCGCTATCACACGGTAATTAGGTATCTAACTAATAATACAACTTCACTATTCCGTTCCTATGATCAAATGATATTTGAAATTAACATTAACAACATATCGTTATTCAGTTTGTTTACTTAAATATTTTAATTTTATTTAAAAAATCTGAATAGAAATTATTGGGTTACTTCATTGTAAATAATAGGTATCTTTTTTGCTAGATATTCTGTACCAATATCACTATGCTGATTTCAGTTATTTTTAAAATGCTGACTTTGTAAAATACTTGTATTTTGCTCTGCATACATATTGTATGTAAGCATTATATTTGATAACGTTTAGAAGTTTAAGGCGTAAAGCGCGAGTACTGTTATGGAAGCACGATAAATCGATAATTCGATAAAATCATACCGTGTTATTTTTCATATCCAATACATGGTTTCGTTTATTGCTAACCATGTCTTAGATAAACGAAAGCATGTTAAAAAGTTATCTCTAGTAGCGTAGAGGATATGACACCTTCACATATATATATATATATATATATATATTATTGTAAGTATTAGTATGCAGATGTATTGTATGTATATTCATATAACAACACCTACTTGTCTGGAAGAGATCGTTATGCAGCGATAAAGCGTTAATGTTTTTCTTTAATGTTTTCTCTATTATTTTGTTCAGCGGTGTAAAATAAAAGTATTTCTTTTAACTTTTAGTATTAATTTATATTTAGAATTACTCCTAAGCATGTTTGGACTATGATTTATTAAAGTATAAAAAAAACTCGAAGTCATTCCGCATCATTCAAATCAAATGATGCGGTCTTTAAGGATATTTTGACTTGACACATCGTGAGGTATTTGGCGGATCTCTCCGCGAAGACAAAGACATTGTTTACCCGTCGCGTGTGCTAGACGATAATGGCGGCTACCGCGCAGCGACCGATCAGCACGGAACACTGCGACCACAACATGTCTCGAGTAAAACATGACACAATTTAAAAGCTATATATATCCCACACAGATAATTAATACGCACTAACGCTAAACATTATTACAAAAGGAATAAATGTCGTCGCGTCTGCAGTGTCTGTTCACCCGTATATCTTGTAACTACTATGTATATACATTTCTAAGGTTTATTAAAAATTTTAATAATAACGAGATACTAAATATGAAATAAAACTCATTTTACAGCTTCCATGACCTCGGTTGGGCTAAGGTGTTTGACGTCCTGATTTAGCCCAAGCTACCACAAATGTATATTAATTTGATACGATCTACACAAAAACAGCTTAAAGTATCTTAAAGTCACAGTAACAGTGACACAGTAGGTATGGTTGGGTTTTATTTAATTTTATTTATCACGGGATACTAAGCCGGCGGTAGGACTCAGCCATATTCTCTCTTGAAATAAAGCTTTTTTTTTTACATTCATTAGTCTCGGGAATCATCCTCTGCAGGGATCGGTGATCTTCTGCGAGGATTTGTGGTCTTTAAAATCTGATGTCATACTGAGGGCGATCATGGATATTATGCATACAAACTGCAGTCATATTTTGACAATTATAAATTTCCATTTTAAAAAATGTTATCTATCGTTACCCATCGTTATTTAAATCCAGAGGTGCTTTTCAAACAGTCATAACAAGCCTAAAAGCGACAATCTTATCGACTGGGGGTGCAGGGGGCGGAACATAACATTTAAACCTTGTGCGATCATGTAGTCACGTAAATAGTAAAATAGGGGACTCTATCCTGTAATGCCATGTTGCTAGTATGCATTTTAAAAAAGATATAAATATGAAAATTGTGTTTTATATACAATTCTTGACATATTGAAACAGAAATTCTAATGTTATTAAACACCCTTATTATTTTAAAACTCTTTAATTAATGAAAGACACTTTATTGTACACCAATTAGCAAAAATAGGAATAAATAAATAAAAACAAACATAAAATACACATAGGTACAATTGGCGGCCTTATCGCTTAGAAGCGATCTCTACCAGGCAACCACTTTGCAGAGGAAATAATGACCAGTGAGCAAGGGTTAAGGTGTACGCAAGTTACTAAGGAGCTAAAATATAATAGAATAAATATACATTGATATATACCGGTGCAATCTATCATTTGGGGAAGTGCAGTAAAAATTAAGTTCTTTCATGTCAAACGAGCCCAACGCGCGGTGGTTCACGCGCCCAATACTGAAAGCCTTTAGGACACTAGCAAATTACGCACGGTTAGAAAATTTAAATATAAAGCATAAAAAAATCATAGACCCTATTCTACGAAGCAGATATTAATGCAAAAAGAAGGAAAGCCCTTTTTGTTCCTTTAACTAGGACCATGTTTGCTAGCATACTGTATTCTAAACGATCAAACGGAAACGAATAACTGCACAATAAAATGAACTAAGAATAAGAAATATATACTAAACGGTATTATGAATGCAAAAAAGTAATAGCTAAGTGGTCGCTTCATTACGAGGAAACGGAGATACACTTGCAACGCATTAAATAACACACACACTCAAACACAAATAAACACCCACACGTTGTCCCACACATGCGCGCATTTTTGTAATAGTAACGCTTTACACATAATTATAATATTTGTATTTAAACTTATTTTACATAAACATAAGAGTAGAATAAAGTTATGAGAGAGCGGAGTCTCTTGGGACTGAGACTTCAGACACAGATTATTGGTATCGAAGCATTTTGTGTAAAATAACAAAACTTGAACATTAATTATAAATAAGTTTCGTTTTGATTAACACTAGAATAAAAGCCGCAATTCGTATTCTTCTTGGCTGACAATCTAAACTGTAACTGGTAAAATAATCTATGTTATCTTTGTAACAGCGAAGCGCTTAAGAAACCTCGTCCAAACGTGTGGGGAGAGCTTTAACAGAATACTCAAATTCAGAAACATGCACAACACAGTGTTAAGGATTGCATAGTCACAACCCGTATTCGAGAGAGCTTTAACAGACGGAAATACTCGAGGCCATGTAAGGCCAGCCATCACAAGATGAACTGAACGCGGCTTGTGCAAAGTAAACACGTTGGATTGAATGACTCAACGGCTTCCAAATCAGAAGCTTCAATAGTGGAGCTATTGATAAGCTTAAGTTGAGTTTCTTGATAAGCTTTAGTTGAGGTGAAGAAGTAAAGGGCCTATTGTGTGACTTCGATCATATAACTGGCTCTTTGTTTCATCACGCCAAAGCTTACTAGAAGCTACTATAGTAGTTTAAAAACCCCCGGCTGAAACATAACAAAAGAATTGTTCCGTCTCATCCTGATTTAAAGGTGCATGAGTGTTAACCTCATACCGACAAAGAAGCGTCCTGTGCAAGTGTGGGGCAAGTCGATGAATGCTCAGCGACATGCGTACATTCTGCACTGGACTTGGGATGAGATACAATGACGATATTGATGAACAATTGAACAATCCCGGTTCACTAGCCTTTAGTTCTCGGTTGTGCCATTTTATTTACGCAAAATGTATAAATGCGTCATTTATCTTTTGTATTTGTTTTGTTTCGTGATTTCTTATCGTTATTGTAACAATGCGAATAAACTATAACAGTTTATTGATGTACTTATTACTACGCAACTTATTGATTAGGTTATATGAATCATCCAACTTTTATCCATTCAATAAGTATCCCGACCACGTGGCTTGCTACAAGCGTAACTGACTGCTGAGACATGAATCCCGGGTTCCAATTCGATAAGATGCGGAGGAAAAACCAGATGCTGTATCAGAGAAAAGGTACACAACTAGACTCAAAAACCAGTAATCTGTGATATTGCACAAATTTAGACTTCGGCTGGGATTCGAACCCAGGACCCATGCCTCGGCAGTCCGGTACGCTAACCACAATACCACAAGACCGTCCATGGGCTATAAAGGCTATATATAGTCTTCCCACCTATAAAGCGTTGGTACATATAAACATGATTTTAAATATGACTGATACGGACATCGACGCGACAAGCCGGCTGCGACTGTCTCATGATGCAGTCACAACACTTGGCCACACCACAGTGACGTTTTTGGCATTTACTACTTTCACTTTGCGTTTTCCGTATTGATCCTAAAATGATACAGTAGCTTGTTCCTAGATCCTGAACTACGCATACCGTTATCGTCAAAAAGAAATTCCTTAAATATATCATATTTCTCTCCTTGAATGCAGGTTATTATAAATTCAGCTTGTTGCACATTTACTAGCTATCGTCTATTGGTGTGCTTATTGTGACCGAATTAATTAAATACTTCAGTATAAATAGCAATGTTATGCTTTCGGACAGCGTAGTTAAGGTAACTGATTGTGTGAACCGCTTCGAATAATTCCAAGTTAATGCTATGCAGATATCCGTATAATTACTCCGTTTAATATATTTCCCGTGAAGTCAATGAACTGTGAGTGACATATTGGGTACGCAGCGCCACCTGCTGACTTCAAGTAGGCAATTAATCAAATGCTAACTGAGAAGTAGATACTTGCTTATTTATTAATAAATAACTGATTGCCTTACAAGATAAGGATACGGTTTAGTGCTCTCGATTCTTTTATTCAAATAACCAGCACGTAGTCGTTCCCTCTGATGAATAAATTGAGAATATCCTCCTATCCTCATTGATCTCTATATCTTCATATTGTGATAGTGGAAGGAAATGGTGGTGATGTATAATGCATATCTCTTAAGAGAATAATTGTTTTATCAATGTTACCTACATCACAATCTTTCGGCTTTCATTAATACTATGCCTTCGCAATTAACGATAAAATGTTATTGTATTCATAAAAGTCTTTAATATACTCGACGATCAGGTTCTTTCTGATCAACTTGATCCACAGGCCTCGTGACGAGCCAGAATCTACAGGCCATTACACCACCTAGGTGGTAACCAATCCACCACAGTGCATTTCTTACAAATTTTTTTTCCACGCTCTTCGAATTTATGGAATCAACAGTCGCCAACGATATTTTCGACCAGTTACGACTTAGGGACCTTCAAGAAAAGATCCTTTCTCAAAATCCGGGAACACCTCTCCAACTCCTCTAGTGTTGCAGATGTTCGTGGGCTTCGGTAGTCACTTACCATCAGGTGAGCCGCTCGCTTGTTTGTCCCCTCTTCTATGAATATAATATATTTATGTTTAATAATTTTGCTGGATGGATGCTCTATCATTAAGCTTGATTATACAGCTTAACCTTGTATTCCATTTGCCTGTTAAGTTCGGTACTGAATATAATATGCCTTTTTCAAACAGAAAATTTGGCCTGTATTTCTTTAAAAAAATTGCCCATACCATCCTACAAATGGGTTTATGACCGCAGTGCCGCTACTTTTGGGCTGGCGAATTAAACCCTATCACTGACCGGAGAATTGACGTTGACTGTGATTTTAAAAGCTCATTTGGGATCACCATTTGCTGATGAGGGTGAGATTATATGAAAAAGTTTTAAACAATAGAAGAAATTGAACTATTAATGTAATGCGATGTGTTTGAGAAATTTTACGACGAAAATTCTATCAAATCCAAAACTAAAAACGCACAAATAAGAACTTTAAATATTTTTGGTATGTTTTCCTAACTGTAAGATTTTGTTGATTCTAAATCTCAGTAAGAAACAAGATTGGGAATAATGTGTTATCAAAAGTAGGACAATGATCGGTTAAGCATCTATTGCATTGCCATTGGCTCCTTTGTTCTTAAGTAAATACTAACCAGAGAAAGCATAACAATTGGGATAGTTTTCGTATGTTCTGAACGTAAATTATATTATGGAGGCATCAACTTTCCGCGAGTCTACGTTGGCGAGCATGAAGTAGAACCGCATAAACTGCCGTCAAACCATAAATGTCAATCCTTTGTAATTGAACAAGGATACTGCGCATATTTATTTTGTAATAATAATTATCGTTGTGCACCGTACTTCATGTCCATACTTTATATACTATCGACAGACATACCATACTTTGCAAAAGGAATAAAAACAATGTACCTGGACAGGTTTCAAATAAACGATAAAGTATAATATACCTATATAGTTAAATATTAAAATTCTGTAAATGTTGTTCTTAGCCTAGGAAATATTCAACTAACATAAGCTAGTTTATTATAGCTTAAGCATCTGTCTTTTATTTCTGGCATTTTGAAATTGATATCTGCAAATGTCTGATAAGCCGAAAACCGACGCAATGAGTCTATTACATGTTCTAAACACCCGTAATGATTTAAGTTTATCACGGCCATGCGTTCATTATTCCTTGACGTATATTTCCACGTGACGTAACTCGACTAAATCCGGTTGAATGTAATACTTTCACATTGTCAATCATTATTCTTCATATTATACGAGAAGGCCATTGAGTGAATATCCAGATAAATATGTTCTCATTCTCATAACATACATTCGTACGCATATTACTCACCTGCAGCTCTTTTAGTGAATGCGACACGTCATCGTTTAACAATTATGCATTCACATCTCAGATCCTGCTACAATAATAACACATTACACTTTTACAGGCTACACTGCCCTTCAATAGGTACTACTGACAAACATGAATATTTCAAATGAAAAAGCGTGTCTAACTTTGGTCTTTTCTTTGATTATATTTTATAAGAGATTGTAAAAGGGTTATGTCAAATAAATTGCACTATAACGGTAAGATTAGGCTTATCGTCAAACAGTACTGTAAACTTTTACTGTTGCAGTTTAAAGCCTATTATAGCCATTAGACTGAATATCAAAATGTGAGATTGGCGGTGCTGATGTCCAAACCTACCACGATGCTTCTGGATTTGATTTTTATTGTACCTAGCATAAATACAACATACATAATTACATACAATAAAAAATACATCAGAAACTCAACAATTAAATAAAGTAAACAAACTCTTTTGTAAGCCTGTGTACATAATAACGTACATCTTTAAAGCTATCGACACGTATGGAAAAATAATATGTGATTATTTTTTTCACAAAAGGTTCCAGATTTAAAAGCTATGTTTATATTTGATTTATAACTAGAAATAGAAAAAGCTGTAAAAGCCAACAAGGCCATTGAAAGTAGCTGTTAATACTTGGGCCTGAATTAATCAACAAAAACAGACATTTAACATCAAAACATCTAATCAACACTATTAGACATATGGTAAAAAATATTATTTATTAAACGATCTTTTATTTAGTTTTAAACTTAGGCCTAAGTATGTAACTCTTGCCTTTCCGTTGCAACGTATATGGTTCATAATATGCAGATTTTTTTTGCGAATCAGCATAGTACAATATTAAGATATCAATAATTATATGATTATAACGATTAGTTATAAAAAAATGAACTATTGACTTAACCTATATTTAACGTTCGTTAAAATAAGAACAATTTGGAAAGTTACTATCCACACTGGATTCCATACTTGGTAAACAGTGAGTAATTAGCCACGAATACCAATAATGTCTTGTTTGCATAACAATTGGGAAAGTTTTCGTATGTTCGTAAAATAAACATAATCTTTGTTCTCAGTAAAACTTTCGTAGTGTATTTGTTTTAACTTAAGAGTTTTGGTATTTATTCAAGAAGGATGTTATAATGACACGAATCTAACTTTATCGTTTTAGAAACAAGGTGTTTTTTTTAACCTTTGGATGATTACGTCACCAAATTTAATCGAGACTTAATAACATAACTAGGAAATGCTTTAACTCGTATTATATGCATGTCGATAATCTATTCAAATGTTTTTTTTACATACTTGGAAGTATTTCTGTTATGGGATTAAAGAATGTAAAGGTATGTATTTAGATTTTTGCACCCACGGACGTAAAACAATGAAAATGAAGAATATTAAATGTTAAATGTTATTCACTGCGTAGTATCTTGCTGTTTAAGGTTTCTTTTGATATAGATTTAGAATCGGAACATCTTCAATATAAATTTCCATAATAAATGGAAAATCGTAGGCATGCACACGGCTATTTGGTAACAGGTATTATACACGACATGGTACCATGGTTAGGTAAATAACAAAGAAACAAACGCTTACCTTAATATTAAACGTAACGTGTGTGAAACTACTAATCTTTATATAAAGTATAATTACTGCATATATTTTCCGCCGGTATTTTATAGTGCTTTTTATAATCAGAACCAGACTCTGCTAGAACTTAGACTAGCTAACCTGCAAGCCTAAGGTTCACGTCCCAGCCAGAATCTAAATATGTACAACAGGTACAATTTGATTTTACGTTTGAATACATTGTGCCACTGCATCGCTTACTCCCATTACATCCCTTAGGTTTTACTTAGGTTTCGATACTTGATATTTAAATCATGTTTAAACAGATTTAAATCTTATTGATTGAACAAAAATCTTAATGATTGTTTATATCTTTTGAGGAGAAAATTCTTTCGGTGTGGACACCGTACAAGATTAGAGAATATTTTTTCGGACCAATACGTACGAGCAATTATTAAAATATAGTTAGAGCTTGCTTCACCCATAATGCTTAGTACCAACATTTGGATAAATGAACGGTAAAGGTAAAACAACTACTTATCCTATTATTTATTTGCATTTCACCTTCGTAAGTAATAAATGTGTGATTTAGTTTACATTCAAAGGGGTAATGGTGTAGGTACGCCGTCACTTCATCACTTTATTATGTGGAAGGTCACTTTATAGTGCGTTTGCCTGTACCAACGGTTATCACTATCAGTTAAAAGATATATGTAGCCGGACCACTGCTGCTTCAATTTGCTGATCCTTAAAGATACGTCGCTTAACTAGTTCTGCTGCGGATTTCATCGTTGCAGATTCTATCTCGCAGAGAAACACCGAGCATAGCTTTACCATATATATTTTACAATATTGAGCTTCTCCACACCGCCTGTGGTGAAGCACCACGCTTCGTTTCCGAAAATCGTCATTGGTTGAATATTTTTTAAATTTTACGTCTTGTGATTTTAATTTATACTCGACGTGAAAGTATTACGTAGTTTTCTGATAGCCGCTTAGCAGATTTGGAATCATCTATTGAACTCTTGGTCGAACATTCGAGTATATTGAGACGTTTTTCAGTATTACCAAAAAAAATTTTAAAAGATGATTTTTAATCAAATACTATCGTTGTAAACTATTAATAAAGTAGTTCATAATTATCAGTTTGGAATCACTCCATATTATACAGGTATATTTATAGACCATGGGAATATTCTCAAAATGCGATTGGCGTGTTCTGTGAATTATCAAAACCATTTGGTATCGTACAATTTTATATTTTTTGCTATATAGTATTGTTTTCTGATGATACATCGCTGACAAAGTTAATAGGAGAACTGAATATTTTACACACGTATTTCTAAACAAGTTAATACTTCTTCATTTGCAATTAATTAGTTAAGCCATTACTTCGCCAAGAATTAGTATTCTATAATTAAGTTCTTAGATTACTTATTTTTATTGTTTCGTTTCTTTACTGGCAATTGTAACCACAAATTTCCGTTAGTACATTTGAAAACCGGTATATCTTAACAGATATGCAATAAAAACGAATTAATGAGACTTAATATTGCAAATATAGTAATTTTTCTAATTAATCAATGTCGCGTTAAACCGTCGAGTATGAAACGTATTCGACAAACAGCACTCAGTCTTAAAAATGAATTAAAAAATACTAAGATTAGTAGACTTGTGAAACTGTGTGCTTGTGATTGTGTTGAACTTTAATCTCCACTTCATCTTTTTATAGAAAATACGTTATAAATTTATAAAAAATATTGATATATATACGTTATAAATTACCATAACCTTTCTGTTGCCATAATTCTGATATGGCTGATAAAAATAGAATTTAAATTATTTCAAAATTATGACACGTGAAAGATAAACGTGTTATAGTGCAAAATTTTGTACTTTGAAAACAAGTTATTTTTTAATAATTTTGAATGAAGGTTTTCTATTGGCTGGTTTCGACCATGATGACAATAGTTATCTTCCACGGATAGACCATAGTGCCGTTAATATTAGCTCAAATAGGAACATAGGTCTCTCGCCTACATTGTAACTTAAAGTTAGCTACTGCGGTTCGTTAACAACTTCAACCTTTGAACAGCTACGTACCAAAACATGTTACAAAAAAATAGTTGGGATTAGTTCCTAGGTCTCGCTACTATGAAAGATTGGCCTAGTTGAAAGTTAATAACAAAACTATCTCGTTTTTCGATTCAAAGAGACGGTGTGAGCCCAGCAGAGGCGACAGTGAGCTTGCCAGCAAGCCCGGGGCCAACGTCAATGGTAAAGAAGAAATCCGGCAACGCTAGTGAAGTGCGGGAACGAGCTGCAGCGGTCCGCACGCGAAGGCTCATGAAAGAACTCAAGGAGATTCAGCGGTTGCAAGAGAATCGGCCCGATCCGATATTTACGGTGAGCTATACAAGCTATAAAATGAACTCACAACGATTCTGTACATAATGCTTTGTCAAATAGTGTCTTTTACAGTATGTTCTAGAAGAGATTTAAAACTTTTCATTACAATCAAAATCAAAATCTTTATTGTTCGACATAGGAACATAGAATTCACTTGTCAAAAGTCACAATTTTTTTTTTTACTACATTTTCGTAATGAGGTTCCTTTGCCGGAGAAGAAACAGCCGAATGAAACTCCGTAGGTATCCATTTTATTTTCCAATTTTTTTTATTATACAGTATTACATATTTACCATACAACTCTCAGGAAAAGCTTGGGAGCGATCAACTCATTCGCAAGGGTTACAATCATCCATGTTTTCCTTCAATATATAATAACCCTTTTTATAAAATTTTTGTTTAACATACTTTTTAAACCTACTGACAGGAAGATTTTGCATTACATTATTTATCTTAGCGCCACGCAGTGACATAGTTGAAGCGGTTGAGTAGGAAGCGGAGAAAACAAACAAGTCGTCCGTTGTAGAACAGCGTATATTATTTACGAGCTGTATTTCGAGTGCAATCGGTTAGGGGCGAGCGACATGCGCTTTGGCTAGGTCCTGTATTCCGACTGCCCGCGCGACCGTGCGCTCGGGCAACCCGATAGCGGGGAGGCGTCGATCGCGGCGCGTGGACCGGTTCTTGCATTCGATACACAGAAAATTACTAATAACAAAGTAAGATAGTTTTGTCCGGAAGTTACATGCTTATTTAAATAACTGAAACATTTTATTTTACAATTTAAATAATTTAAATAGAAGGTACGCTACACCACCCTCCCCCAGTGATTATCCTACGGGCGATAATAGTCCGGGAATTTTACTCCGCGACCTGAACGAGTTTTTCTGACTATGCTGTCCTCGGTGTCAGGTGCGGAAGTGTGAGTGGGAGTGTGAGTGGGAGTGTGAGTGGAAGTGTCCGTGGGAGTATGAGTGGAAATGTGTGTTGTGGTGTCTGGATCACGCAGTATGTAGGCAGGTTTTAGTCTGTCAATCGATACAGTGACCATCTTACCATTAACAACGAGTTTAAATACTTTATCTCCCTGCTCGATAACTTCATGTGGTCCGGTATAGGCTGGTTTTAGAGAACCAGTCATGGTGTCGTCTCGAAGAAAGACGTGGGAAGACGTTGGCAGATCCTTAAAAATAAAGGGGGAACGACGCCCGCTGTGACGTGACGCTGGAACGGGTTGCAGATTACTTGCAAACTTACGTAAGCGCGTTATGTAGTCAGACATATCGGGGTCTACAAGGTCTTCTGGACTAAGGAAGTCTCCTGGAAGCCTTAGTGATTCTCCGTAGACTAGTTCCGCAGGTGATGCGTTTACATCCTCTTTGTAAGAACTGCGTATACCTAATAGTACCAGGGAAGGGATTCCACCCAACTGCCATCGGCGTGGCAAGTTATGGCTGTTTTAAGTTGCCGGTGGAACCTCTCCACGAGCCCATTACAGGCTGGATGATAGGCTGTCGTTTTTTTATGCTGGAAGCCAGCAATCCGAGCCAAATGGCTGAACAGAGCAGATTCGAACTGCCTCCCTCGGTCTGTTACAACGCGAGAGGGACAGCCGAAACGGGATATCCACCCACTAAGGAGGGCCTTAGCTACGGTCTCAGCCGTGATATCTTGCAGGGTATCGCTTCAGGCCATCGCGTAAAGCGATCTATAGCTGTAAGGCAATATCGATACCCCTGTGATAGTGGCAGGGGACCAACAAGGTCAATGTGTAAGTCCCTAAACCTAGCTCTGGGAAGTTTATATGTGCCCAGCGGTGAAGACACATGCCTATGTACCTTAGACCGCTGGCACGCTATACAGGTACGAACCCATTCTCTACAATCTCTTCGTATTCCCGGCCATATGTAGCGGTCGGTAACCACACGAATTGTAGCGTTGGCGCCAGGGTGACTAAAAGAGTGCAAGCTGTCAAAAACTTGTCTGCGTAGTTCTTTCGTCACATAAGGTCGGGGTGTGGTACCACTTACATCGCAAAACAGCTCACAGTTGGTACCAGGGAGTTTTACCTGTCCAGGCGTAGAGAGGAGTTACTACTCAGGAGTTTCTCTAGTTCAGGGTCGTTAATTTGTGTGGTAGCTAACCTTTGTAGGTCAATAGGTTGACCTATCTCTTCGATACGAGATAAGGTATCAGCTACCACATTATCCTTCCCTGAAATATGCCTTATGTCTGTGCAAAACTGTGATATGAAGTCCAGGTGACGGAATTGCCTAGGTGAGCAGTTATCCTTCCTGGATTGGAATGCGAATGTAAGTGGCTTGTGATCAGTGTACACCACAAAATCACGGGCCTCGACCATGTGGCGAAAGTGCTTAACTGCCTCGTAGATTGCCAAGAGTTCGCGATCGTAAGGGGAGTATTTGGTCTGCGAGGGGCACAACTTACGCGAATAAAACGCTAACGGCTGCCAAGTATCATCCTTAAGCTGTTGCAGAACCGCGCCCACGGCTGTATCTGAAGCGTCAGTTACTAAAGCGAGTTTTGAGTTACAGTCCGGGTGAGCGAGCATGGCAGCTTGGCATAGACCTCGCTTACAAGCTTCAAAAGCAAGGAGTTCGCTGGGTGAGAGGTTCACTGGATGCGAGCCCTTTACGGAACCAATCATGAGGGCGTTCAATGGCGCTTGGTGTTGGGCAGCATCCGGAATAAACCTTCGGTAAAAATTTACCATGCCCAGGAACCTACGTAACTCCTTGACTGTTTTTGGGGCAGGGAAATTCTTAATTGCCTCTACTTTGTTTGGCAGTGGCTTAGTGCCGGCCACAGAAATGCGGTAGCCCAAGAAAGTGATTTCGGGCGCCCCAAAAATGCACTTTGCCGTGTTGATGACCATACCATAGTGTCTCAACCTGGTGAAAATTTTGTGCAGATGGTCTTCGTGGGTCTTCTGGTCTTTTGAGTAGACCAAAATGTCATCCAAATAAGCATAAGCGAAGTCTAGACCGCGAAGCATTTCGTCGACAAACCGTTGGAATGTTTGACCGGCGTTACGAAGCCC
The DNA here is from genome assembly GCA_029286595.1 of Bhutanitis thaidina. Classification (NCBI taxonomy): domain Eukaryota; kingdom Metazoa; phylum Arthropoda; class Insecta; order Lepidoptera; family Papilionidae; genus Bhutanitis; species Bhutanitis thaidina. The sequence continues at coordinate 7,141,788 of JAGSMS010000004.1, read as the reverse complement.
AAACGTCATGTAAGGGAATTCGTACATGCCGAACGGCGTTGTAATAGCGGTCTTCTCGATATCGCTGGGATTGACACGTATCTGGTTGTACGCCTTGACCAGGTCCAGGGTGGAAAATATTGTGCAGCCTGCAAGATTGTGTGCAAAATCCTGGATGTGGCGAATAGGGTACCTGTCTGAATTGTCCTCGCATTTAACATGCGATAATCTCCGCAGGGTCTCCAGCTGTTGTCCCTCTTGAGCGCGAGGTGCAGGGGGGAGGCCCAAGGCGATTCCGAAGGTCGACACGTACCAATCTGCAACATGGCCTCGAATTCCGCTTTCGCAATTTTCAGTCGGTCCGGCGCTAACCTGCGAGGTGTACAAGATACTGGTGGTCCAGGTGTAGTGCGTATGTAATGTTGTATATTGTGTGTAGGTGTACGGTGTATACCTGACGGTCGAGTAATGTCGGGGTACTGAGCTAGTATAGCGTGATACGTAGAATTACTTTAACCGAAGAAACATACTCAGAAAAAGTTGCGACCGCAGCCGCGGTAGCAAGCATAGTGTTACCGTCTATTAGGCGTTGATTACGCACGTCAACAATAAGATTAAAAAATGACAGAAAATCAACACCTATTATGGCCCTGGTCACATCCGCAATAATAAATCGCCAAGCGAAGTCGCGGCGCAAGTTTATATTTAAAACTAAATGAGCGTACCCGTAAGTATTTATTGTAGAACCATTAGCGGCAAACAATTCATAATTAGATTTTAAACAATGTGTTTTGGCAAACTTACGGGGGAATACACACACATCACTACCAGTGTCTATTAAAAATTGCACTTTGGTCCTATGGTCGGTGATAAATAGTCGGCCGGTATTAGGGCAGGCGGCGGCCGCCATCACAGACTGCCCTAATCTTTTCCCTTATAGTCGCAAGGTTTTATGCACTTTATAGCCTTATCGCCGAATTTCACGTGGTACCAACATAAGGGATGTTTCCGGTGGTTGGACTGGGAACGGCTCGAACGGAAGTTTCCACGTTCACGTCTTGCGTATCCGGATCTTCGGTGTTGTGGCCGCGACATCCTGTCCAATTTAGTAGTCAGCATCTGTACTTGACGTGTGAGTTCCGCGACTTGTACACTTAAATCGGAACTACCCGACGCCGTTGCCCTCACCGTAGCCGGCGATACTAGCGGGCCGGGGGTAGCGATGTCTTGTATGCGGTCTGCCAGGTCTGCCACTTCCTCTAGCGTGCATTTTGACTGCGAGGCTATTATGGACTGCATGTTACTGGGTAGTCGGCTGGCCCACATCGTCCTCAGGAACTCGGTGGGTACATTAGGTCCCGCAAGATGCTGGATGTGCCGTAGGAATTGTGAGGGTTTCCGGTCTCCTAGTTCTTCCTCGTTACCAGCTGCAATATCTTCTTCTCGCGAGACGCCGAAAGTCTTTAATAAGCTCCGATTTTAAGCGCTCGTACTTATCAGGTGTTGAGGAGCGGCTATTATATCCTCCACTTCTGACGCATATATCGGATCTAATTGCCCCATAGCATAATGGAATTTTGTGCTATCTGCCGTAATATTGGCAAGGAAAAATTGGCTTTCCAGCTGATAAAACCACAATGCAGGTTTTTCTGGGTAGAATGGAGGTACACGTATGCCGACACGTTGAACATCGTGTGACTTGCCTGTGGATCCCCGGGCGTTGCCGCTTTCTTGCTCTCGGGTTGACTCTTCCATGGGTCGTGTTATTCGGGGTCACCAGTGAAGCGGTTGAGTAGGAAGCGGAGAAAACAAACAAGTCGTCCGTTGTAGAACAGCGTATATTATTTACGAGCTGTATTTCGAGTGCAATCGGTTAGGGGCGAGCGACATGCGCTTTGGCTAGGTCCTGTATTCCGACTGCCCGCGCGACCGTGCGCTCGGGCAACCCGATAGCGGGGAGGCGTCGATCGCGGCGCGTGGACCGGTTCTTGCATTCGATACACAGAAAATTACTAATAACAAAGTAAGATAGTTTTGTCCGGAAGTTACATGCTTATTTAAATAACTGAAACATTTTATTTTACAATTTAAATAATTTAAATAGAAGGTACGCTACATAGTTATCGCATAGTTTCCAAATTATGTAAGCACACATTCATACCTCATTTTTGTTATGAAATTTAAATTTTTATTCTGAAATGAAATTTAAAACTTCTGATATTTGTCTATACATAATCCTTGAGATTTTTTCACTACCCTTATCTCGACAACCAAATGCAATATATTCTTTTTAAAAAAAAAAACATTTTCAATGTCATAAGTGCTTAAAGAATCGTTGTCTAATTGTATTTGTCTTCATTTGACAAATCCTTATCAATCAAATCAAGACAAATAGAATTTAAACAACGCTAATGAACAATATTCTAACCGTTGCAGGTGGAACTCGTAAACGACAATCTCTTCGAATGGCACGTCCGATTACATCAGATAGATCCTGAGAGCGAGTTGGCGACAGACTTGCGCGAGCTCCACATACCAAATATTTTGCTGCACCTAATCTTTCCCGAGAACTTCCCATTCGCACCACCTTTTATGCGAGTAATTGAGCCTCGAATAGAAAAAGGTTTTGTTATGGAAGGTTAGTACATTGAAAACATAAAATAACACATAATTATTTTAGCCCTATAGTGGTGGCGTAAAAATGTGCGATACCCTTTCTTCCCGCCAGTGTCGACTTCATTCGCCTTCTACGACACCCACAGGATGAAGAGGGAGGCAGATTCAGACGTTTAGTTTTTATATTATTAATATGTTACATTAATGTATAATAAGTATTTGAATTTTCTTCACAATGTGACATAGTAAGAGTTGACTTAAGGAAAACCTGGAAGAGTTCTTGTTTGTCACGTTACATTATGGCAACAATACACAGACTGGTGACAGGTAACAGTATCTTAGTTGCACGTGTGAGATGCTGCATCTGCCAATCTCCTTGCCAGGTATGACAATTACGGCAAATATTCTATACTTTGGATGTAAGTATACTGAAATATTTACTGAAATACAGAGGAGCAGAACCTATGCGATAAGTTTGCAGAAGGCATCAGACTTATTGCATAAATTACGAAGTAATTTACCAGACTTACTACACTTATTTAACTACAGATATAGACTTTGGTTAAAATTCGAACTCTGGACCGCTGACCCCGCCACATATTAGGCATAGATTCTTATGCACTGACATTATTTCACTTCACAGGTGGAGCGATATGCATGGAGCTCTTGACACCCCGAGGTTGGGCGTCAGCTTATACCGTAGAAGCAGTGGTGATGCAGTTTGCAGCTTCAGTGGTGAAGGGTCAAGGTCGTGTTGCCCGCGCGCCCCACGGCCGTCCCGCGAGTTCTCGCGGCGTCGCGCCGAGGAAGCCTTCCGCTCCCTTGTTAAGACACACGACAAGTACGGCTGGGTCACTCCTGCTCTCTCCGACGGTTGAATTCCTTAGGGGAACGTTCGAGATTTCATGGGTTATTAGTCATCGTTCTTTTATCTGTAACTTTATACAACGTTGACGAGATCGGTCCTTATTATGTAGTTTACGTGTTGTGAAGAATATAAAATGTACATGTGCTACGTACGCTCCCTTTGATTCAAAAGAAGTTTTAAATTATTGGTTTTACAAAGCATATTAATGTTTCTGTTAGCTCTGGCAAACGTAAGTACTCAAGTAAGCTTAAAGCACTCTGATTTAGAGATGCGTTTTCATTAGACCAAATACTTTGCTCGTATAATAAAATAAGTAATAAGAATAATAAAATATTAGCATCTGATTCAGTAGGTCCTGAGTCTTATCGACAGCAACATGGGGTACCTACTGCATGCAAATGTGTAATGTCTAGAGTTGGTAAATATCACCATCTTTCCCTTATCGATGCTCAATCAATTTTTCTTCCTCATTCTACGTACCTACCCACCCTACTTACTGTCATCCCCCTGGTTTTGCAAATTACCAGGCTTACTCCCGACAGATTCAAGTCTTTAATACATAGAGTTTGATTCGAATTCGTACTCCTGAAACCGAATGCAACATGAACGCACAAGCTCCATAATTGAGTGGTGGTTTCTATTGGAACTTACATCAATCGAATACTTCGTTAAATATTAATTGATTCGCGCAAATAATGCTAAACGTATGTTACGTTTGTAAGTTCTAGATTAATAAATGCCCTGATACCGCTCGAACGAAACTCGATCTTGTTTTTCGATTCGTTCGGAAGTATAAATTTAAAATCCAGAGTGGGTTTGAATCAAAAATAAAATCATATTTGAATTGAGTTTCGGAGTAAGCCTACAGTTTCTTGTTTCTGTATTATGCTTAGGTACCTGTTTAGTAAAAAGTGAAAATATTTTAGATTTATGTTGTTGCTGTAAACAGTAAACAAATTTAGTTTTTAACTATACTTAGTTTAATTAATGAACATCATGGATGAGTCATGCTATAGATTGTGACGTAATATTTAGCAAGTGATATCTTCATTATTTTTATGTTAAATGTGAATTTAGTATAAAATACAAAATTTAGGAAATACTTCGTGTTAAATAAACAGCTCCGGCTCAATATAAATAAAAATTTGTGCCAAACTTACATGTGTATGTATACGTATTTATATCTATTGTAATTATATTACGTATATTTTGTTCTTCTTAAAAGTTGCACAAAAAGCAACTCCTTCAATAACGATTCTATTAAATTTCAGTGTTTAAAGAAAATATTTCCGTCCCTAAATCATTTAAATCGTTTTTAAAAGTATATAAATATATATATTATACTATTTAACATCTCTACCATACTCTGTCAAACAAAATTAAATAATTTAAAAAGGCTATATTTTTTTTTGTTTTATGGTATATATTATATACTTGTTCATGCTATAATAGTTGCATGATTTGTGTAAACAAGTTGATTTATACCTTATTATGATTCCAAGAGTATTCGAATGCTCAATGCTATGAATGTGCAAACTAGTAGATAATTATTTTAATTATTACTTGAAACAAAAGGCTTGTGGCAACATTTTAATGTAAAAATTTTAAGAATTTAATATAAGAATCTACTTTAGGAACTTGATGTTGTTAATTTGTTGGGTGAACCAAAGATGTGTATTTTTATGTAATTCTGGATTCAGTGAAAAATGTGTATTTATACCTGAATTAGATGTACAGTGTTATGGATGTAATAAATTACCTGCTCAAATTATGATACTCGTATTTATTCTATTTGTCACAACTTTTCTCTCAGCCAATCTTACACACTTTTGAAGCTGATTAAAAGTGTGTAAGATTGGCTCCGAGAGATTGCTCCAATTTTCTTTGGGCAGATATTGTCTGAAGCGTGCTTTAAAAAGGTTTAAGAATTACCAGATATCTTCTTTAACAGGCTGTTATTAGTTCATTGCTGGGCTTAACCTTTTCCCACAATGATTTTTCGTAAACGCCATGCTTAGCAGGCAGGTTGGTGATCGCAGTTCCTGACTTCTCGCACCTTAAACACTATTTCCCATCATCGTCTAGCTAATTCAACCATCTAAAGATGGTTATTGAATAGATATTTTGCTGACATTTTCCATAGTCGAGCTTACTTTCTACTCATGGTAGACAAACGGCAGGTTCTCTTACGCATGCCTAAAACATATAAAGACCGCAACTGTTTTCAGTATCTGTAAATTGTCTAGAACTGAAGTTTAAATAATTTGAAAATGAATAAAAAATAGTGTCGGGTACTTAACCAGGACATTATCAGATAATTTTAATGATAATAGATGTTAAGCATATTTGCAGATAAACGACATGTACTACATGTACTATGTTATTTAAATCAGCCAGTTCACGAAATGATTTTATACGGAGATATCCGTGTCCAGGTAAGAAAAAGCAAGACCGGTTTCACCATTTTCAGATGATAATGACAGGCCGTAGGACCCCGGCTTGAGTCATATACCAAATATCAATTATTCATCTAGAGTAGTTTAGATACAGAATACTTTTTTAGTTTTTGTTATATTGCCCCAGGATATGTTTGTGCTACTAGTTAACTAGGCCAATGACACCCAGGTTAAACACCTCATCGACCTTCCGCGCCGGCGTCCGATGCTCACGTCTGAAATCGCCCACAATAAAATGCTGCTAGACTGCGCCTCATGTCGAGGTCAATAAACTATTAGTCATGCATTGAATTTAAAGACCACGTAAATGTGAGATTGGCATTTGGAGAAAAAGATGGTATTTTCCCTCATAGATATCTAATCGCACATAATTGCAACCCTCTTGTTAACCACGTATCTAACTTATGATTTAACGGTGTTCTGGACAAATTCTTAATTCCAGCTAGATACGACTTTAGGAACTTTTTCGAAACAATTCCAATTTAATTTCTTTTTCGATTCGAACTCTACTTTAAATTCATTCTCCAAAACTAGTTCGAATCGAAAAACATGATCAAGTTACGTTCAGGCGCACTTATCAAGCTAAAATACATGTAGTTTTTTAGCATTACAGCTTTTATCTAATCTGATAGTCTCTTTAACATAACGAAAGTCAGTGTCGGGACTGAGTCTGCTGTTTCGAGAATATTTTCATCTCAGCAGCAGCCATGTGATGGTACTATGACAAGTAGTGCATGTATAATACACAAGTATTGTATGTGTGAAATAATATAATTGGAAAAGGTAAATTACTTCAAAAGTGGGTCCAACAAATGCCAAAATAAACTGATATTATTTCATCTTTTAATTTTCATTTAAACATAAGATGAAAAATAAAATTAAAAAGTTATAAATATGAGATGGTAAGCAGTAATGACTCGAGATCACTCTCCCCCTCGTAGCGCTAACACCAGATGTAGAACTGACCCGCCTTGTACTTTGTAATCTTGGGCTGTTTTCTCATCATTCCTGTGAAAAAGAAAACACTTTAATTTTATGTTGCATATATGCATTTCTCCTCCTATTATTTTATATTGAGTAAGTACATACAACATTTACAATTTAATTAACTTTAATCATTATTAGGTATTGTATTTAAGAGGATTGAGAATTCTTAGAACTCATTTTGCATTGTTTTTTCTAATGCCTTTCAACTGTTTTTTCTAATGCCTTTCAACTGGGCAGTGTCATACTCCTTAATGTTTGCATGTACGCTTGTGGCATTAAAACAGCAACAACATGTGTTTTTATTGAGTGTATGTGTACAATAGATACATTTGGCACACTCTGTTAGATTCATCTTCATTATGGGAGGGACATTGGGTATAATATTTAAATATGGCGTGTCTGCGAATCAATAAGAAAGGGGAATAATAATATTTACACAAATAAGTTAATTATTTTATTTAATAATTAAATTGCTATTTGTTCAGTACTAAATATTTAATTTAAACTTTATTGTAACAAGGTTTTAATTTAGATGTGTATAAAATTCTAATGCTTTTTTTCAATTACGTAATTTGCTCCACTTTACTAGCATAAATATGTTCTGTACCTATGCTTCACTACAGAATTTTACTTTGCATATGGCTTAGATCAGTTTAAAACTATTAACATCTAAATTTTAATTGCAAGTGGTGCTAGCAAACAAATGAGACGCAGGCGACCAAATACAGGCAGAATACCCATGCAAATTCGCCGAACCCAAATCCAAAAGACTAGTTATTGGGAGCAGCATTACTAGTACCAATCACAAGTGATTTGATGAGCACACTAGTACTATACTCACCAAACCACTTGCAGAGAATGGTGATTTATGGTAATCTTCTTTACAAGGAAATCCTAAAATAGTTATTGATTTTTCTCTACAATCTGATGGCAGCACTACAAACGAAAAAGCCTTGGTTCTTTTGGTAAGAATGTAATCAACAGTTGCATATTTCCAGACAGTGTACTACAACAATTTTCTGAGAGCACAACAACAAATGCCTTTTTTCGTCAATATTGTCAATATTGTTTGTTGTGTTATGTTAACTATTAAATTTGTTTTGTTGACATTTACAATGATCAAAAGAGGCACAGAGACTGCTTTACATCAGCTCGTGAAGTTATATGCAATGTTGATAAGTACTCTGAGGGCAGGAAATAATATGTTGGACCAGTCGAAACAAGTAAATATTCTTTAAGAAATAGATTCCCATCTATGTTTCCACATCCATATGCAGTCTGCGGTATATGGAAGTTTGATACAAACATTGTTACTAGCATAATCCTTTCATAACAGCCATAAGTTTTTATGATTACTATACAATTAATATGCCTAAAATATTTTACACATTTTTTGAATACCATTAATATTTCCAACAAACATAATACCTACATTTGTTTACCCGAAAAAATAAGCCGCTGTTGTTGTGGAGGAATGCCTTCTTTTCCTCACCTCTTATATTAAATTTCATATGTTATAAAACTTATTGAGTTATTTATAAAATTATATAATTTCAGACGGTGATTCCAATTTTGTTTCGACTTTCTTTCAATGCCGTGATAAATCTTTGAGGAGCAACAAAGATGCCAATAATTATACCTATTCGGCGCAAAAAACATTCCTTCACAACATTTTTGAAGAAATTGATGCTTTAGCGTCTTCAATTAAAAATGATGATTCTGTACTTATAAGTGTAAAGAATCAAAAATTATTAAGAACCTGTTTTCAACTTATAGTTTCCCTTGGAATATCACCTTGCTTAGTGCCTGGCTTAGGAATAAGTTTAGCCAAAAGGTGCACTTTAGCTAGTCTATTGCCACCTATAAGCTTGAGTGATCATCAAAAGTATGAATTATTAATTGACTGTACTGAATTATTTAGAAGAAGCTATACTATTCCGGTTTTAAAAAATATCATAATAAGTTTTCATTTGTCAGACTACTTAGCTGCTTTAATTCAGTTGTGCTTTGCTCCTCTAAAGAAACCTGGTGTTTACACAAATTTTACAATGACTTATGACACTTATGAAAAGTTGAATTTGGACAGACAGAAATACATCCAAGTATATGAGTATATTGTAAATAATTGTTTTCAGCCAATACTCATGAAGGAACTTTTAGTTTTACAAAATGTATGTGATCAAACTCCTCCAGTATTTGTTAAAAGAGTAATTGCAAAAGAGTTGAGCAGACGTCTTACAGTACCTGGGGGATTATTAAGTTTAATAAGATGTTTTATTGACACACATGATATAGACACAGGTACTGAATGGAAAAAAATCGATATAATTTGTAAATTAATCGCTACAAAACATGGAAAAACAAATGAAATTGAATACCTACAAAATGTTTGTAGTCAGTTGAAGAAAATTTTAATATTGAATAATCCCAAATATTTAACAACAGCAGTTGCATGCTTAGTAACCTTAATAGAAAAGTATCCTGAATCAGTCCCTGTAAAGGCTTTAACAAAAGAAGTTTTCAATTCATTCAATTATGAAAATATTATATCTGGATCATATTTACCAGGGACAATAATCTTTACAGCACAAGAAATTGATCATAAAATACAAACATATCATTCTTGTCTATGTTTGGGAAATCAAGAAACTGTTTTAAAATTTTTATCTCCAAATTTAGCTGTACTCTTTTTACTTGGTATTAAGTGTAGTAAAGAAGTATTAAAACTTAAATTAAATGAAATTTTACTTAAATGCCTAGAGCACATATGTAAAGATGAAATAGCTGCTCAAATAAAAACATTATTATTTGGCACTGATGGGAGTTCATCTAGCATTACTGTTGAGGAATATCAAGCAGGTTTAATAATAAAGTCTGTTTCTCTAACAGATAGTAATTATCCCATGGATGATGCACTCTTCTACTTTATAGAGTTGTTCAAAGAATCCACAGACAATAATTATGTACAAGCTGTGCTTGAGGCTTGTTTACAAATACTAATTAATATAAGTTTAAAAAGACAAAAAGTAAATGAACAAACACTTTTAACTCTAGAAGTTGATCCTGTTTTACTTAATGAAATGGATAAACAATATCTAAATATACTCCACTTATTATCTGTAATGTCTGAATCTGCTCAAATAACTGATTGCCTGAAAACATGTCCTCTAATAGTGATTAATTTTATTGAATATTTTCTTCCACAAAATGAGCGGAATAATGAATGTGAAACCATAGCTCTAATTCTGTTAAACACAATTTTACCAAACATAAGCAATTTGAGTGTGAATGCTAGATTGAATAGTTTAATTCCGACATTAGAAAAAATTGCGTATGATGAGTTTAATACAAATAGTATTTTGTCTAAAGAAGCTTTGTCTCAAATTTTGGGTGAAAATCTTGAGAAATGTAATTCAGCCTTTGAAAATGCTGTATCAAATGTATTTGACAATTTACTTCCCACCAAAGCTCATGGAGTTATAGAGCTTACAAAGCTGATAGATACTCAAGACTCTGAAACAATATCTAAGCGTCATTTTGTATTTTGCTTGTTTCAGGTAATTTTACTTAAATATTTACTTAAATGATTATTTTTAAATAGAACACAAGTAATCCATTTGATTTTTCTTTTCAGGAACAGTTAAAAGATTCTGATTCCTATGTTTATTTAGCTGCAATCAATGGCATGGCTTCTTTGGCCTTGCATTGTCCTGAAGATGTTTTAGCTATCTTGTGCCGAGAATTTATGAATGTTTCCATTCAGAATATGGATGTTGAAACTATTGAGATGCAAAATAAAATTCAAGAACTACGAATGAAAATAGGTGATATAATAGTTAAAGTGACTAAAAGACTTGGTAAGTTCATATTTATCATCACCATCATATTCACAAAATATATTGTAATAAATATAAATATATATATTCATAGATTGTTGAGGTAATAGCCATATTTAACAGGAGATTGGCCAGATCCAATATATAGTCATAATTTGCATAAAAGAATTGGTCTATCCTTAAGGTTCCACTATCTTTTGTCCATTCTCAAAATGGATCCTGCAATGACCTGGTGTGGCACAAATTTTTAGCGATTAGCATAATCATATAAAGCGAGCTGTTTTTTCAACAAAAAACTTTGCACAAAATCGAAAATCTTTATGTTGAGCTAATTACTATACCCATCTTAAAACTAATTACAGCAGTGGTTTAATTAGTTTAAATCCTTTTAAAATGTCCTATTGGATGCTAACAGATAATTGACTACCGGCTAACAGTCTTAATGGAAAAGTGTGATTATTAAAAAACAAACTTGTATGCAATACAAAATGTGTTACCATTTAAACAATTATACAATAAAAAAATTTAAGTAAAGAAATAAATAAGTTATTATTATTTTGATCATTATTGAATAAAAAAAAATTATTATATTATTTTCACGAAAAAGGAATAAAAAATGGTTGTCTTTGACATATAAATACTCTGCATCATTACAGGCAGGTACTAAAATATTGGCACCTCTGTTGTATGTGTGCATGCCATATACATATAATTTTTATAAGGAGTGTAGTTGGAGACGTGGAACAGAGTAGATGTGCATAAGACCTGGCTGTATCGACTAAAGTCCTTTGCCTTTATGGGATAAATTAATATCATCATCATAATGTTTATAAAAAAGGTGAGACTGTTTAAGTAAAATAAATACCTGGTCCTCCTAATCCTAATATTTTAAAATAGCTAATCCTAAATATTTATGAAGTATGGTTATACTGGTTGACTATGGCATAGTATGTAGATTAGATACGAAGAATTTGATCCTGTGCCTAAGGACAGTGGCCTACACACTTCAACAATAATGGTGTACCTAACTGAATGTTAATCATAGCATATGTAAATTAGTAGGCACACTCTTACAAGCTTAGGACTGTTATCTTGAGTCATGGCATATTTAATTATTTTGATCAACTTTGTATTTACAATCATTGAGATACTGTTTTTTTGAACACCAAAGTGTTCGTTTTAGATTATTTGTACAAGTTATAATTTACAAAGTATGGAATTTATCTAGAAGGTAAACATTAAATCATTGTATTTATTGTTAAATCCATGAATGTTTAAATATCTAAAAATTGAGTTAAATTCTAATATTATTAACAATACTTGTCTCTCAAAAACTGTCTTGTATGTTATTGTAAACAATAACACTTAAATTATATATTCACTATATGAACAATAACTTTGTTTAAAATTTTTGTTTTATGTTAAAGTCCTAACTTTTTTTGTTATATTATAAATAAACTTGAAACTTATGTTTTAAGAGTTAAGGTTTATTATTGTTGCTAATGTATGGATATTTAATGCAATTCCTAATCCCCCTCGTCATGGCTTAGGTGGAGTGTAGATTTGAATAATATCTAATCCAATATTTATGCATCGCCTTTAGTTTATATATAAACAATTGTCTTTATTTACAGGTGAAATGTGTATTCTTCATAAAACAATTTTACTAAATACAATGTTGAGTGGCTGTAGAGATAATGATCCACTAATTAGAACTTCGGCATTATCTAACCTGGCAGAAATTGCTCTCAACCTGCATTACAGAATTGGTTCCATTATTTATGAGGTATGTTTTATCTATAGAGGTAGAGACATAGGTCAGTACTAGTAAAGTTAAGTAGCAAATTGCAAATGTCCCACTGCTGGCCAAAGGTTTCTTCTTAATATTTGCGAGGATTTTAGAACCGGGAAAGATCTCCTGTGTGAGTTGGCGGGTTTTCTGACAATTTTTCTTCACCGCCAAGCCTGTGGTAAATTCAGCACTTAAATTGTAATCAACAATTTTAGTGGTGCCCACATCTGGGAAGTACCTCTGGTCACTAGCGTGATATGAAATTGAAGCCTGCCTGTCCACTAGGCCAAATACTAAACTCAGCGTCAAAAAAATCGCACCTTTTGGTATTTTGACTTCAAGCAACTATAAACCCTATTTCATCTAAGGTAAGGTATAAGTGTGGGGCCACATTTTAAAGGTTATTGAATCCTTTAAATAATAAAACTGTGATAGTGATTACTAAGCATATAAAAAACATCTTTCATGAAAAATGGAAAAACATTTATTCACACCAAAATTACTTAATTTAATTAATCTAAAAACATAACAAAATTAAAAAATACAGTAAAACAAATTCTTAAAACTAAACTTAGAACCTAGTTACCTCCCTTAGCCCTAATTACAGCCTCCATGCGATCCTTCATTGACCTCACCAACGTCACGATGCGTTCTTGAGGAATGTCACTCCACTCCTCGACGACGGTGTCCCGAAGCTGTTCAAGGATGGCACGGGCAGTATCACGAGACCGCACCCGGCGTTTCAGATCATCCCAAAGGTGCTCTATGGGATTCAGGTCAGGACTTCTCGCTGACCACTGCATCACGGGTATCCCAACCTGATTCAGGTAGTCCCGAACAATGATTGCTGTATGGGAACGGGCGTTGTCGTGCATGAATGTGAATTCAGGCCCGACAAAACCAGCATACGGGACCACATGGTCCTCCAGTATCTCTGTGGTGTACCGATGAGCAGTCAGGGGCCCCTGGCCACGTGCACCTCCAGTGTAGGAGACGCACACAAGGTCGGTTTTTCCTTGGATTGAAATTCCGCCCCAGAACATGCAGGATCCTCCTCTGTAGCTGTCGGTTTCTTCAAAGCAGGCCTGTGAGTACCGTTCCCCCTGCCTCCTGTACACTCTTCTACGCCTATCATTGCAGAAAAGGCATACCCTAGTCTCGTCGGAGAAGAGACCAGACTTCCATTGGTCGAACGTCCAATCCACGTGGTCTCGGGCAAACTGAAGTCTGACTCGCCTATGCTCTGCTGTCAATTTGGGGCCAGTAGCAGCCCTACGGGCCTGGATTTTCTTCTCTCGCAGTCTTCTTCTTATTGTGGACCCGCTCACCGACGTCCTCCGAGCTATTCGGAGCTGCTGTTGCAGCTCAACAGCGTTGGAGAATCGGTTACGCAAAGACGTCGACACAATATAGCGGTCGTCTCTGTCGGAAGTGCAACGTCGTCTTCCGGATCCATGCTTCCTGATGTAGCCTCCAGTCTCCTGGAACCGGTGGGATACTCGTTTGTGTTGTGATGTCTGGATAGCTAATGACCCATAATTAATTTTTACCCCCCCCCTTTTATTCGTGTCCAAGGTGGCACAAGTAGTGAGTCCTCTAATGAGCTTTTCAGCACTTTTTTTTTAAAGACCCTAACGTTTCGTGATTATTGTTTTTACAGAAAAGAACGATACGCGTTTTTAAAGTGTAAAGCGAAATTAATTGTGCTTTCAAACGATGTTAATTTTGGTAGGGTACAATAAATAAGTTAAGAGTATTATTCGCTTGAAGTCAAAATTTCAAAAGGTGCGATTTTTTTGATGCCGAGTGTATATAAGCTATTTGTAATAAGGTAGTCTTCATTAATACTGCAATGCTCTATAGTTTTCGCCGATCTAGCTATAATATACTGTACTACTTCTAAATAGTATTGAACAGATGAAGAAAGGATTAGTCTTTTTAATCTTCCTTGGAATACTTTATCTACTAACTACTCCTAGACCTTTCATCATCCATAAATTCATTATTTATGGATGATGGATGAAGGAATGGAGTTAAAAAAAAAACTGGGTTAAAATAGGCTGATGTTTTTATTATGCGTCGCCCCATCACCATGTTGAACTGAACATCTTCTCCACCTTGTTCTCTTGTTGTAAGATAGACTAAATAAAATATTTCCAACAAAAACAGTCCATTAATGTTAAATAATAATAATACTACAAAATAAAGTATTAATTATATTTATTTTTAGGTTTTGCTGTGCATTGGAAGTATAATAGAAACAGACAAAGCAGTGGAATGTAGAAGAGCTGCTGTGATGGTCATATCAAGTTTGCTCAAGGGTTTAGGCAAAGAGACTTTAGTTAAATTACAGGACAATTTACTGCCTTTGTACAGAACTCTAAGTAAACTGCATAAAGATATAAATGAAGATCATATTGTCAGACTACATGCACAAATTGCTCTAGAAGAACTTAATGATATAGTTAAACAGTTTTTATCACCTCAATTGGACATGGAGAAACCTATATCACTGATAAATCAGTCTAAAGAAATAACTTACAAATAAAGTTATTGTTATTTTTTCATAGTTTATTTAAGACGCTCATTTCCTTATCATACATTTAAATTAATTGCAATGTAATATTTAAAAAAATGCTATCTTTGTATGGCAATCATAGCATTTTTATTATAGAATGTGTATACCAGTGCTGGCCACATGTCTAAAACCGTTAAATTTTATTTTGAACTCATTAAGAGCACTTCTTATACATTAACTTGCTTTCATTCGCATAATATACATATTCATCAACAACTTGCGACCATGTGACGAGCACAATAAAATAGAACACAGTATGTGCAACTTAAAAAACACTTCTTTTATCACGTTTATTGGCTGCCTTATAATTCTCACGCTTCTGACGTATTATCCCCTTCATTACTTTTGTTCGTTGGTCCTTCATCCTTTTCCGATAACGTAATTGAGTACACAGAACTTTTATCGGAAAATCTATCTATGTTTCGTCTTCTGAAGATACTGCTACGCATGGAAGACATGGTTACAATCGATACATTGTCTTTCTCTGTCTGTGGAACCATTTTCCAAATCAGTAGAGCAATGCCACCGAAGGCGGCGACAACTAAGAACATTACCAATGTAACTTCGCCAAATACACCTGCAATGAATACTTTTATTAATGAAGACTCAAATAGTTTCGTTTCATTCAGTTTCACTGTATGAATATTTATTCCGTGGCTCAGCAGTCAGATTAACTTTTTTACTGGTACTGGTAACGACCACGCCTCATTACGCGAAAGCATTTCTCTCATAATTATTATTGCTTTCTATCGATTTTCAAGGTCACGCGATTCACCCAACTTAAATCGCTTTTACGAATTTTATACTGCATTTATGTATAATTAACCATTATTTAGAGTAGAGTACATCGGCATCACAATATATTCAAGACCGAAAAAACCGATGGAATAAAATGTTGCTTTTTGTCAATTGAATTGTCAGTGCGGGGTATATAATCCAATGTTTTTCTTAATAAATAAAAATCATTGATGTAATAACGAACACCCGCGAAAAACTTAACGTAACGACCCCATTAGCTTCAGATTAATGTGGTATAGAAGCATTTTGAATATCACTACTCTAATATTTATAGTTTGTTTATAATAATTTATGTCAATAATTACCATGAGAGATTGAGACGAGCACTTTTTTATTCTAATTTTAAATTTATTAAAAACGTTGGCCCTCCCGACTGTTGTTGACGAGACATTTTACATATAGAAGTTACACCCAGACCCGAAGTATTTATGTTTTTGTTATACCAATGCTTGTTCTGTGAGAACTTGTCGAACCCACGACCCGCGGCTCTGTAGTCTATCCTTAGCCACTGAGTCAACCGAGCCGTCAAAATATTTAATACAATAGCCGATGTGCCGCTGTCATCATCGTTAGACTGCATACTCAACTTTCTCCGGTCTTATCGTCAAGCCGTTACATTGGACACGGGAAGGCAACGACTGAGTACTTACGACCCTAATATATACCTACTCCTATTCAATATGGCGTCGTGTGCCTTTGAGCCTCACATAATGAATAGAAGTGTTTTTTTTTATAATTCATGTAACATACTTTGTTGAGTTTCTTCCTTGCGCGCTTCAAGTCTGGCTGGTTGTAGATCATTATAATCCATATCCTGATTATCGAATGGTTCCACAGAGCCAATGGGTTTTGTTTCGTGCAGCACATCTCCGGGGTTAGCCTTAGGTAGATTGATACCTGCTCTGACCGTAAGAGTCTCTGGTTTGTAAGTACACAAAACTAAAAATCTGAAAATAAAATAATACTGTACAGACAAAGTAAAGTTTCACATCTGTACATTTTTATTAAAAACTTAACTTTAAATGTATATTAATAAACTTATTACCGACGTGTGCTGTGAGTTAGTATGGGTAGATTCTCCTGCACGATGACGTACGTGGCGACTGTCGTTTCATTTACTTCGGAGCCGCATTCCTCGTGGTGTATACGCAAAATGTACGCATCTTGGGCGCTGTTAGGATTGCCTTGTATGGAACAACGCTCTGGGCCGCCGTCCGCTGCCTCCACGGCTATGCGGCCACCAAAGTATGGACCAGTGAAGACCTCTACTTCGCTGGCGTGAGGCAAGCATTGTGTCGCACGGGCTGAAACTGTTGCAATATCATTTGAATTTTTGAACACAGATAATTATTATTCAGCCATGTAAAACATCTTGTTACTGGGCCGTGCATACTCTGTTCAAATCCTAGCCGGAGTTATTTGTGGAACACAGGGTTTCGTCTTTGGTCTTAGTGTTCTCTGGCCCATTCTCCGATCTTTTCGCATAAGCAATACATCGGTTACGGGAAGGAAAAGACAATGTATCAACAAAACATTTTCATTTGCCCAAGATACTCGTATAACTGTACGCAAGAATTAACGCAAACATGTGTGATGACAGGCTACATACATAAGAACGGTAGAAACGTGAGATGGACTGTATGTCGTACAAATTACAGCTCCGGCTTTGGGATTTGAATTCAGGACCCGTGTCTCAGCAGCCAGATACTACTTACTGACTCTTGAGTCACGCGTATATCCTCAAATTCTATAAGGTATTAATATCAAAAACGATATTCATTACCTCATCATCAAAACCCATCTTGTGTGAATCAGGACATGTTTTATCTTTTAATTAATTCTTGTGGCTTTCACACAATTTAAATTAAACCTCCTTCACCTACCCTTTAAAGGGTAGATTAAGTAAAGTCCTTACCACAACCTTATGCAAAGTCAATTAATGTGATAACTCACGGAGCATAGAAAAGACATTATACCTAATGAACTGATACTGATAAATTCCAATTTGTCCACATAAACCTGATAATTATTCATGAGATAAGAAGTATGGGCAGTTCTCAAATCTTCTGGCTCATTAGTAACTAACTAGTCAACTTACATCCCTTCGTCGGCACGATGATAATCTTTGAGCCGATGGAGTGTGGGTCAGCTAAATCGCGGGCGTCTCGCTTCACCGGCCGCACTTCGAACGAATACGTCGTGGCCATCCGAAGTCCGCTAATGTACGTGCTGTACAAACGTCCGTGTCGGCCAGTGCTAGGCGTTGTTGTGGTGGACGTGTCGATAGGCCGGCCTCTCAGTGGTTTTTCCTCTTCAAAGTTATCTACTATCTGGGAAAATCAAACTTTTATCTAGTACAAATCTGAAAGTAACTGAAATCATATTAAATCTTGTAATCTTTCAATTCTCATGGTTGATCATTAAGTGCTGAAGCATATACATTTTTTAAGAAAAATTGCTTATTACGGAATGGAGCCAAATTACTAGATTAGAAAAAGGAAATATTATGGAAAGTATTTCCAATAATATAATATATTCATTATCATCTTCTTTCCTTTCGTTATTAGGCTGCTCTGCACTGCAAGGCTTTTCCGTAAAAGCGCCAACAAAAGCTGGCATGTCTAGCATGAAAATTTGCCCTAACTCACTACGCTGGGCGGGTTGGTGCGCGCAGTGCCGGTATCCTCGCTCTAGTAAAGATGCTTCCTATCACTAGTCTGTGATATTTGGTTTTGGCATATTCAGATGGATTTTCCTACAACACTCGGACGTCAGAGCCTCGTCCGTTAGCCGGGTGCACCACTTTCAGGCAAGGTTGAACTTTAGAGAAATAGCTGGTATATTCCTTCTCACACACAAAAGCTAGCGACGGGCCATCTATAACTAGGGGACTCGCGACCTATTCAAAGTAACTAATACTTCAGTCGAGACGCCGCGCTAGAAGTTCCGGGCTAAAACTAGAATGTGTTTGTGTAAATGCATACAATTTTACAACAAAATCAATAAGGTATGTGTTCGAAATGAAATCTTAAATGTGACTTCTAGCGCCTGTGCGTTCTAATGAGCAATTCGATTAAACGTGGTTAAACTAACAGTCGTTTTTTCTGAGACTTCCACTTCTATCGCGGGAGTAAATGTGACTTAGCATTAAAAAAAATCCGAAAAATCAATTTTCCCGTGAATAAGGGACTTAAAAAAAATTGTTTAAGGAAAGTAGGAGCAGCACAGCAAGGAGGGCAGTGCACAGGGCGTCTGCATAAAACAATAACATTCAAAGATTTCATTAATTTCATGAGAAATCATGCAGATGTGATCGAGGTGTGCTCCATCATCAACCTTCTCTATCGGCTAACAAAAGCAATTTCATAGTTAAAACGCTGGTTTCAGTCCAAAACAGATACACAAGAAACTAAAGAAATCCATTCAATAAAAATCTTATTGGGCATAAATAATACTTCATCTGATGTAAATAAAATATGCCATGTGTCAACAATGTATCTTCGTGAAGAATTATCAACTCGGTTACAGTGTTTTATGCTGCTGCTTATTACAGATGTTGTGTTTTCTCATCCAATAGATTTATTTAATATTAACATTCCCTCTGATATTTGTTTGGCAGATCTTAATTTTCATACTCCCTCAGAGGTTGTTTTTAATTTATTCATTTCATTTAAGTGTTTGTAATTAACAATATCCATGAATATTAATTTAAAGAACTAAACTGCAGTTGTTTTGAATGTGGTAATCTTGTACTTGTACGTGTATCTCTTATTGTTCTACTGCAATATATATACTATTACATAGGAGGCTAATCTTTTGTTGAAAAAATTGTTATTGGCACAATTGTGTGCGAACACAGGGACACTCACTCGTTATTATCAAGTGTCCGTATCTGATATCAAGTGACACTAATGCGATACAAGCAGAGGAAGGGACAAACGCAGTATTAGATATACGGGACTCAACCACACAAATTCGAAAACCAATAATTTGATTGTTCCACAAATATTGACTTCGACTGGAATTGGAACACACCCGTGGCTCAGGGTTTTAGAGCCCGGCAGTTAGTACTTAAAATCGAAATTAACACAGGAGATTATTTTTTTAATTTATTCATTTCATTTAAGTGTTTGTAATTAACAATATCCATGAATATTAATTTCAACTTACTTTAGTACGGCATCGGTACTGGCCCCAAGCTTGCAACTCGCAGTAATGCACTTGAAACGCCAACACCTTCGTTCGCTCCTCATCATCGTTCTTTCCGTACTCCCACCGAAGACGAACATCACGGAAATCCGGGTCTCCAATTAAATGCAGCACCTCTGCGAATCCAACACGCCCTACATTAGCTAAATAGTACCATTGTCACGCTTTAACACTTCGTTTTCTAAAGCAATTTGTGTAATTGGCTTCCTTAGTTCGCGAGACGGTTGGATGGGTTGACAAAGCAGCGATCCGTTTGTACCAATAACCCAATGACATGTTCAGTGAGCCATTCTTTTAATAACTAAATATGCAAGATGTAGTTAAATGATGGAACGAACTTTGATGATACGCTTGACCTACTGATAAAGAGTAAATAGACATAAGTAGTAAACCTGTGTTTCCGTAAACAAACAAAAATGGAATGACAATAATGGGATATAGAATAATATAACAAACTGAATTTAATTGTTCCACAATAGTCTTTAAAAGTACAAGTATCTGCATAAAAATTCAGTACAATTTCCAATCGATTAATTAAAAAGTAAATGAATAGTTATTTGAGCACTTCATTCAATAGACAAAAATTTATTCAAAATTGGGGTTTGTAATTCCCATTTCCTACACCAATAACATTGTATATGGTCCCTAAATAATTGTTACGGGTTGGAGTGTTAATCAATGAGCAATTTGTCTTTAAAACGAGGGCGTTTTTACACCTGGAGAAACCCTTCAGTGAGAACGTTTAATGGAAGAAATTATGAGTTGACGATGTCTCCCTGTAAAGTTAAACCGGGAGACGATGACAAACATCATTGTCGAAATCGACAAGGAAGACTTCTTCTTCATATTCAGATTGTTAACTACGAAAATAAGTTTCTTTTCCTTCCTTCCTTCCTTTCCTTTTCCAAGCACATTTGGCTAACGAGTAGGCGAACACAGTAAACTCTTCTGCCCATCACCAATTTGATCTCTGATTATTAAGATCCTTTTATATTGAAAAACGGATTACCTTCCTTCCTTCCTTCCTTCCTTCCTTCCTTCCTTCCTTCCTTCCTTCCTTCCTTCCTTCCTTCCTTCCTTCCTTCCTTCCTTCCTTCCTTCCTTCCTTCCTTCCTTCCTTCCTTCCTTCCTTCCTTCCTTCCTTCCTTCCTTCCTTCCTTCCTTCCTTCCTTCCTTCCTTCCTTCCTTCCTTCCTTCCTTCCTTCCTTCCTTCCTTCCTTCCTTCCTTCCTTCCTTCCTTCCTTCCTTCCTTCCTTCCTTCCTTCCTTCCTTCCTTCCTTCCTTCCTTCCTTCCTTCCTTCCTTCCTTCCTTCCTTCCTTCCTTCCTTCCTTCCTTCCTTCCTTCCTTCCTTCCTTCCTTCCTTCCTTCCTTCCTTCCTTCCTTCCTTCCTTCCTTCCTTCCTTCCTTCCTTCCTTCCTTCCTTCCTTCCTTCCTTCCTTCCTTCCTTCCTTCCTTCCTTCCTTCCTTCCTTCCTTCCTTCCTTCCTTCCTTCCTTCCTTCCTTCCTTCCTTCCTTCCTTCCTTCCTTCCTTCCTTCCTTCCTTCCTTCCTTCCTTCCTTCCTTCCTTCCTTCCTTCCTTCCTTCCTTCCTTCCTTCCTTCCTTCCTTCCTTCCTTCCTTCCTTCCTTCCTTCCTTCCTTCCTTCCTTCCTTCCTTCCTTCCTTCCTTCCTTCCTTCCTTCCTTCCTTCCTTCCTTCCTTCCTTCCTTCCTTCCTTCCTTCCTTCCTTCCTTCCTTCCTTTTCCAAGCACATTTGGCTAACGAGTAAGGAACACAGGGACACTCACTGTTATTATCAAGTGTCCGTATCTGATATCAAGTGACACTAATGCGATACAAGCAGAGGAAGGACAAACGCAGTATTAGATATACGGGACTCAACCACACAAATTGAAAACCAATAATTTGATTGTTCCACAAATATTGACTTCGACTGAATTGGAACACACCCGTGGCTCAGGGTTTTAGAGCCCGGCAGTTAGTACTTAAAATCGAAATTAACACAGGAGATTATTTTTTTAATTTATTCATTTCATTTAAGTGTTTGTAATTAACAATATCCATGAATATTAATTTCAACTTACTTTAGTACGGCATCGGTACTGGCCCCAAGCTTGCAACTCGCAGTAATGCACTTGAAACGCCAACACCTTCGTTCGCTCCTCATCATCGTTCTTTCCGTACTCCCACCGAAGACGAACATCACGGAAATCCGGGTCTCCAATTAAATGCAGCACCTCTGCGAATCCAACACGCCCTACATTAGCTAAATTTCGTCGAGAACTGCATTCAAATCTACGTCTTTACAAATTAAGACGAACAACAATAAGAATTTCATTTAGTATGAAACCCTAACAATTGAGTGTTTATTTTCTCAATACAGTAATGCACCTAAACGTAATCACGAGGACCGGGCCTGCGGCGGGCGGAACTGTAGTCACGTCACGGTCACGCTTTGGTGCGCCAACCATCAGCGCTATTGTATCCCGTTTCAATGTCTGATACTAAACCAGGGCGTCCCTACTTCTCGATTTAAATATTAATTTAAAGAACTAAACTGCAGTTGTTTTGAATGTGGTAATCTTGTACTTGTACGTGTATCTCTTATTGTTCTACTGCAATATATATACTATTACATAGGAGGCTAATCTTTTGTTGAAAAAATTGTTATTGGCACAATTGTGTGCGAACACAGGGACACTCACTCGTTATTATCAAGTGTCCGTATCTGATATCAAGTGACACTAATGCGATACAAGCAGAGGAAGGGACAAACGCAGTATTAGATATACGGGACTCAACCACACAAATTCGAAAACCAATAATTTGATTGTTCCACAAATATTGACTTCGACTGGAATTGGAACACACCCGTGGCTCAGGGTTTTAGAGCCCGGCAGTTAGTACTTAAAATCGAAATTAACACAGGAGATTATTTTTTTAATTTATTCATTTCATTTAAGTGTTTGTAATTAACAATATCCATGAATATTAATTTCAACTTACTTTAGTACGGCATCGGTACTGGCCCCAAGCTTGCAACTCGCAGTAATGCACTTGAAACGCCAACACCTTCGTTCGCTCCTCATCATCGTTCTTTCCGTACTCCCACCGAAGACGAACATCTCGGAAATCCGGGTCTCCAATTAAATGCAGCACCTCTGCGAATCCAACACGCCCTACATTAGCTAAATAGTACCATTGTCACGCTTTAACACTTCGTTTTCTAAAGCAATTTGTGTAATTGGCTTCCTTAGTTCGCGAGACGGTTGGATGGGTTGACAAAGCAGCGATCCGTTTGTACCAATAACCCAATGACATGTTCAGTGAGCCATTCTTTTAATAACTAAATATGCAAGATGTAGTTAAATGATGGAACGAACTTTGATGATACGCTTGACCTACTGATAAGAGTAAATAGACATAAGTAGTAAACCTGTGTTTCCGTAAACAAACAAAAATGGAATGACAATAATGGGATATAGAATAATATAACAAACCGAATTTAATTGTTCCACAATAGTCTTTAAAAAGTACAAGTATCTGCATAAAAATTCAGTACAATTTCCAATCGATTAATTAAAAAAGTAAATGAATAGTTATTTGAGCACTTCATTCAATAGACAAAAATTTATTCAAAATTGGGGTTTGTAATTCCCCATTTCCTACACCAATAACATTGTATATGGTCCCTAAATAATTGTTACGGGTTGGAGTGTTAATCAATGAGCAATTTGTCTTTAAAAACGAGGGCGTTTTTACACCTGGAGAAAACCCTTCAGTGAGAACGTTTAATGGAAGAAATTAAGTGGTTGACGATGTCTCCCTGTAAAGTTAAACCGGGAGACGATGACAAACATCATTGTCGAAATCGACAAGGAAGACTTCTTCTTCATATTCAGATTGTTAACTACGAAAATAAGTTTCTTTTCCTTCCTTCCTTCCTTTCCTTTTCCAAGCACATTTGGCTAACGAGTAGGCGAACACAGTAAACTCTTCTGCCCATCACCAATTTGATCTCTGATTATTAAGATCCTTTTATATTGAAAAAACGGATTAAGTGCTAGATTGATTGAACGTGCCTTTATACAAAAAACAATATCAATTTCTAGTCTCTACTTTTACAAGATCTAGAACTATCAAAAAAAAGACCCCAGAATTTATTGGCAGTTCTTTTTGAGAAGTTCTTGTTTGGTGAACCAGTGTAAATTTTGACGTTATACAGGAGTTTTAACGTTTAAACAAGCCTAAATTAAATCTTACCATCAAGTGGGCTGTTAGCTCGTTTGTCACACCAATCCAATAAAAAAAATCACAGACCTTTACTTAGTTATAAAACAATGATAAAGAAAATTGTAAAATAAATAAGAATTAGTATCTACTTTCCCTCTTTTTGATTCTTATTCGTATTTTTGAGTAGCGTTAACAGTAATATATGTATATAGTTTAATATGAAGATTTTTAGAAAAATATAATATCTTTTGGAGATTAGGAACCTCAAAAGAATTAAGTGATCCATTCATGATTTTATAATATAATATTTTATTTAGGTAATCTGTTCTGTTAATCTATAAAATAACAGACAGAAAATGTTTCTTACTCGGAAATAAACAGCAGTACATGTCTTAAAATGCAACTACCCAAAAATAAAAATGGTGGTCATATCATTTTACAGTTTCTTGGTTAAACAACCTCTTTTCGTTACAGCTACACAAAATTTGTATCAATGTTAGAAATATTTTATTTACCGATGTTCGTTTTAACGGTTATTGCTATAAAGGCTTTATGCGCAGGAAGTAGCTTTACCATAATCTAATAGAGTTTCACTAAACCAGCTTGTAGAAATTTATTAGTAAGTCAATAAGCCTGTCCCAGTAGGAATTTTAAATCGAGGTGATAGATAAAAGTTTGACCCGGATAGGATATTTTTTTGTTTTGTTAATGTCTATCATAAATGGATACGTAAATTTGATCATAAAAAATATTTATGCCGATTGTACATATTTTAAAGTGTTATGGTACATTTAAGACAGGCCTGTAACCCATTTTAAAAGTGGCAAGACATTCTAATCGTATATTACCAATACAATTTAGGTGTGGCTATTTGACACAGCAATCAGTACAAGTAAAAAAACAGGAAAAGTAAATTACATGCCCTCATCTTCATATTCTCGTATCCGATGTCATTCTCATGTGATAAGAAATAAGGACGGATGTGTAGAGTAAGATACACGAAAAATAACACAAAACAAAAACAACCGAAAATTAAACTGTTTTACCTTAATACTGAATATCGAACTCAGGACCCTAGAATTAGCAGAATTGGATTTAAAAACAAGAATAAGTAAGGATTTTATTATGATGTAAATAATAAATACTCAATAGACAATTACAATTCTTTTTATTGATTTTTAAATAGATTTCATTGGAACGTATTAAATTATTTACGTATTGCTTTTTTTGCTACAATATTTTACGATTAATAATAGGTATTTATTTTCTTTACCACCTACAAGTTAGCCTAATCTCAGAATACATCAGTATCCAACTAGATTAAAATTTCTTCTGCACGGTTTAATTAACTTTTTACTTTAGGCTCTATGTCGATGTACCAATAACGCAGAAAGTGAAAGGTAGTGTGTTTTATCTGTTACTTTGTTAATCTATCTTTACATAAAAGGAACTCCCCAGCGTGCGTCAGTCCTTCTGTATAACGACGCTAATTTCAGGAACTAACCGTCCTGTTTCAAAAATGATATTTCTGTTAGATAGCCCGTTTGTTGTAGGTTATATGGTATTAGGCAATATTAGATCACATTACCACTCTCAGGAGCGTAGCAGTAACCATACACCTTGGTCATGTAAGCAACATGAGTATGGAACAGGGTTTTATAATCCAAATATAACACGGGTAAAATCGCAGGGCACAGCTAATACTAATATATAAAGACGTAACCATATTTCATTGTGCAGGCTAATCTTTAAATCTATTGGACTAATTTTGATCCGATTTTTTTAGATAATATGTTTCTTATGGTGTTGCGAAGGATATTGGCTTTTTTATTATTTTCTTATAATATTTAAACCTGGTCATCATAGGGTACAACAGCTAGTAGGCATATAATATTGACTAGCTCTGACACTCTTTTAAGACATCATCGACCGACACTTTATAATTATGAACGAAAAATAATTTACCATACTACAAATGTATATGAAATATAAATAAATTTTTTATTGTCTATTGCTTACCTATATATACTCATCACTACCCAAAAAATGTAATGTAAATATAAATAATAGTTTGGATTGGGACCTTGTAATAATATTATGGCGGGGCCATTATTAAAATAGTTCCGTAATACAAGCTTAAAAATGGAGTTGCCCATACGGCAATTAAAGCGACGCTTTACTTTATAGTTGTACAAAATTAGTTTCTACATATTACTACACTACAACATTCGGTACAAAACGGATGTAGGAGCCTCATGCGCGACGTTTTTTGTGTGGAAATAAATTTTTTGTTGTCACGGTTCACGAGCCGATACGGAGGTTAATGCTTAAAACATAAATAACATATAACAATATGCGCCTGGCATTCATACTTCCATACTAATATCATAAAAAAATACGAAAGTGTAACTCTGTCTAAACCTCCGAACTGATTTTGATAAAATTTGGTAGGAATATACCCAGGGTCCTGGAGAAGGACTGAAAGAGAAAGAAGAATTTTCCACGCAGACGAAGTCGCAGGTGGAAGCTACTTAAATCATAAAGTAGAAAGAAGTAAGTAGATATAAAACAGATTGTTCATGCTTCATCGCCAGTTATTTCAAAGAAGGCAGAATTAGGTGTAAAGGGTAATCATTCTATTGAGTGTCGGAAAACTCTTCCGAATTAGCCAAACCTAAATCTCACAGACTAGTGATGGGAAGCAGCATCTCTAGTATCTAGTGTCAATAGACCAATGGAATATTTTTTTTATGATGTTCACCCAATCGTTTCGCACAGGGTACAAAAAGGTTACGATGAGTGACGACAATTGAGGCAATATACTTTAATGAAAATAAAATTTCCGTTAACCGAGTGGTTAGGGAACTTCAGTTCGATCCCCTATCTTGAGGACTCGCACCATTTGCGACTTATATTCGATTTGTATCGTTAATTTGGACCCTAATACGGCGACAGGCTTACCACATGTCACGTTGTTCGATGACACTTGTCACGGTGAAAAGTCGGTTGAAAAGACTAAAGTATTGGGTATACGGTCGATAGTGTCTTCTTTTTTTGAAAATAATGGAAAAAAATGTTGCCATAATTTAGATTGATAAATTAGTATTCTAAACTAGAAATTCTATTTCTTAGTAGCCGGCATACGTATCAATCATAAAACT
Source organism: Bhutanitis thaidina (assembly GCA_029286595.1). Classification (NCBI taxonomy): domain Eukaryota; kingdom Metazoa; phylum Arthropoda; class Insecta; order Lepidoptera; family Papilionidae; genus Bhutanitis; species Bhutanitis thaidina. The sequence goes on along the minus strand of JAGSMS010000004.1, from coordinate 7,114,276 downwards.
GATTCCAATTACTGATAAAACAATAATATCATATATATAAATAGATTTACGGAGGGATAACTAACCTGGACATACCAACCTGGTAAATATCCGCACAACTTCCATGCAAACATACCAGTAATTATATAAAATAGCTTGAATATGTTTATTAAATTATTTAATTTTTTCTCTAACCATATGAATTTGAATAAATAGTATAATTAAAAATATTCAAATGACCAAAAATATTATTAAAAACGGATTATTTCGGTGTTGTTTTAAGTTTTATTTGGAAAGGTCGTTATGTCGAAAGATTACTACCCATCTAAGTAAGTATTACAGTAACTACAACTGAGCCATGTTAATTTATTTAATTGAAGTATCGTATTTACATTAAGGTCCATGCTCATCGTTGGAAATTGATGAAATCTGGAAAACAATTTTAATTTACCATTCGGGAAACTCTCATCAATGTCTCAAACATCGAGATGAGGTTTTTAATAATAGCTTTTTTATAAAGAATATAAGCTCCCCTAAAATTATTGGTAATATAAAATCTGCACCTTCTCTGATCTAGGTTCTTTAAAGATTTAACCGACCTAAACTATTTATAAAAATGATTACACAAAAATTGTTGGCGTTTCTGTATTACGTGTTACGCAATATCTCTTCTTGTTCCTGTTTACAATTTATCTCAGGAATATTAATATTCATTTATACTATTTTCGCTAAATGTTCGTCATCAAATCTTAAATAGGCTAAACGGATTAAAACCTCAAAAAATGTTGATGCTCAGCTAATTAAATCCTCTATCTCTTCTAACATTATCTCTGCCTTAGAGAACGTTAGATTGTAATTGTATGCTAACTTTCACCTCATGTTTACTTTCAAAGTACGTCATAATATCTATATAAAAGTTCCGCAGTTAATCTGGTTGAATTACCTACTTTTGTGACTTTTATGTGATGTAGTATCCACAAAGTTTATAACAACCTAACAGTAATTTTTATGGAATTCCACATTGCGATGTATTTAATTTTTATCATATTTTATTAATTAAAAAATTAATAAAATATGATACACATTCAATGCATTATTAATGTTTCTCTGAGGGATATCGTACTGTAAATGTACTGAGTACTGTCATTGTAGTGTGTGAGTGATGCGAAACGATTCAGACCCAACAATAAAAGAGCTTCACGCGTCGCGCTCTTCCTGTGAGCGCATTATGAGGCCATCTGATTTTATACAGTCATTTGAACAGTCATTTTGCACGACCAGTGTTCCAGGAATAAACATACCTACGACCCGCTCTGTTTCTTTATCCATTAATTTACAGTAACGTTGATGGTAACTTAAGAGTAAGTACAGATAATTCTCTACTTAGTAATTGCTCATCATCATTCGCAGCAGATGATGATATTCGCAGCAGAACTTGGGCAACCGACATAGCCGTTAGGATTAGCCTAGCTGAAGTGGCCAGCCACAAAGGACGCAGAACTGATAAGCGTTAAAGAAGAAAGGTTCTCGTATGGCAACCACATACAGGCAAACGCAGAGTAGGTCGACAAGATGGAGTGACGATCTGCACAGTGTTGCGGGAAATCGATGCATGTAGGTGGCAATCTTTGGGGGAGGCCTTTGTTCAGCAGTGGACTTATGATTGGCTGAAATGGTGATTCATCATTGTAAAAGCATACCTATAACACTGCAGAACAACAGAACAGAAGACATAAAGATAGCACGGTCCAGAACCACCTTGAAGGAAGAGTTTTTGTTTTCTTTTCAAGGTTTCGTTACGCGAGAAATGCGGAAATGAAATCGGTATCATTGGGTTGCATCTTCAATAAAGTAGTGCATCAAATACCCCACGATGTATGACATGGAATGTCGACACTATTAATGCTTTTAAAAAGCAGAAAAACGATGTAAATCCAAATCGCATTGTCAGTTGGCCGTGCGTGTATAATCACCGTTTTTGCCGAATTCAATTAAAAATTGACCTACTGTCGACGCGGTGTTAACAGAAAACAACCGAGTTTTTGTGTCTCTCTACTTACGTGTGGATCACAACACGACAACCCCGAAAGCACTTTATGCTCTCAAGTACCTAGTAAACGTATTTAGAACACTCGAAATTGGCTCACTGTTAAATTCGAGGTCAATTATTTATGGTAATTAGATTGAACCATTGTTGAGCATCGACACATTGTACACAAATATTATTGAGTATTTTCTACACCGACAAAATTATTATACAAAAATTGTTACTTTAATATGCTTAGTCGAATCAACGTGTCTTAAAACGTATGGAACACTATCTTAATAGGATTGGAATTATACGAGTTGTTTCATTTTACGAAATTGATCGCATTTAATTTTAACTTTTTTCTTCCCGACGTTTCGGGTCACGAAGGTACTGATATGTTAGATGTCTTGATGTCATAGTTATTCCGATTCCTGCCAAAGATGATTCGCTAGGCTATTGAAATCAAAAGAGATTCTAATTTCAATAGAGAAGATGGCTGGCGTTACTACCAGCTTAAATATAATTAAATCACGACACAAAATAAATAAACGACCTCAAGATACTGTCAGCGCCTTCTGCATAGATCAGAACAAAAGGAATAATTAAAAACAGTCGACAGACCGGGTTAACTTTGACATCAAGGTGTCTAACAGCCCAAACCACGTCTCGGGTTCTACATTGCACCCGTAACTTAGAGAAGTAAAAATTAAACGACGAATTCCGCTTCATTGTCTAATTTCACGTAAATACAATAATGTGTACCTTAATAGCATCTTTGTACAGAATTACAGATGTCACATTTGAAGTAAGTTCTTGTCTTACGGGTACTTTTATTATTTTACAACGTGTAGCGATCTCATTTAGTTTGTAACGGCTCAATGACCTTTTTTGAATTAGCCATTTTCAATTTATAGATCGTGCCCGCGTCATATCGCCTCATACAAAAATAAGTCATTGCCTCTTTTGGTAAAGACAGGTAATTTCTGACAGGACATTCCTGTTTGATAATAACATGATGACAAATCAAAAACTTTCTTTTTAACCGACTTCGCATAAGGACGAGACATTTCTGCCTTTTTGAGCTGAATTTAATGATTATTTTTAGCACTGGTAAGTAATATATTTCCTGTGAGACTACATCAATCTAACGATGCAATTAGGAGATACTGGGGCGATATTAACTTTTCTCAGAACGCTACTGTCCTGAGCGACCAATACCTGCGAATAAAAGCTATAACTGAAAATAGATACAAGTAATGATATACGCAATTATTTATAGGTAAATTTATTAAACTTTGCTTCAGTTGTGAACATCCAAACTTTCTTAATCTAGATTAAGAGTAGTCGAAACTGATCAAATTTGACAGTTGTATTGTGACTAACCGGTTAACACATTAGTTGTCGCCAATCTATTTTAAAATTAAAATAACAGATAATTAATACGACGTCAATTGAAGCGCGTTAAGTGAAAGCAAAGTTTCACACATCATGTGCTATTTAGCGAGTAACGAGAGCAAAACGAAGTATTTTACGTCTCTCTTGTCTAAACGTAATCTATGTTAATCTTCAGACAATTTTTGACGGAGTTTTATTAATTCTACTGTAATCTTATTTGAATGACTTCGAAGTCGCCAATCTAGGGTGTCTCGCCGCAAGTGCCGCTGACCGTTATCGCATGCATAATGTCAACCGCGCGCTGTCCCACTGATGTAATGACATGCAGACTGTGCCCCACGCCTGCCAGTTCCAAGAGCCGTGTGTACACAGACAACAAAAAATTAAAAAACAAACAAACCAGGTCAACGTTAGTAGCTGTACAGTACAATACCGACACAGAATATCGGAGCCTCATGGAGTTGTTTACAAAATATTTGCACATTTGTTTCGAGTACATGTCATCGACAATGAATGTGTTAAAAACGCTTGTCTGTCCTACATATGTTTTATTATACACTAAGTATGCACGTCACTTCGTGAAATCAAGGAGCATTTATAGCTTCGCAGCGTTCAACAAATGACGAAAAAGTTATTTTACAAATGTCAGCCCTAAACATAATGGCCGGGAACATGAATCAGCAGTATCGCGGCGCTGGTTTTCGTGCTGGGGTCACCAATCTGTCTGGCAAGCGCAAGGATAACACCTAATCATTAATTCCGTCTTTACTTACGTTATTTCAAACGACATTAACTGCCAGCAATGTGCTACAGTGTCCTCAAAGATTGTTTCGGATTTTTTTTTAATATTATTGTATTTTAATCGTAAATTATACTAAACATTATTTAATAATTAAAATATTTAGAAATAAAAAAATATAATAATCGATTAATATAACTCATAAAGGAAGAGCCAATTGCTATGGTACTTTATATTTGTAATTAGACAACTTCCACTTAGGTATTTAGTTAACGTAATTTCGATGAAGTATTTTCATAGGAGTATATGTACTCTAATATATTCACTAGATTGATGGGTATTCTCATAAAAATATCTTAGCCTTTGATAGGTGGCGAAATAACTGTCTACAATATGACAGACCTTAAATATTGGCCCAGGCGCCCAGCAACATAAACTCTTAAGTTAAAAATAAAATTTCATTTGTCCTAAGTACCTAATCCAATACTTTGTTATTAGGTGTTAGTCTACGTGAAAGAGCGATTGGGACATGAATGGTCCCACTAGACCCGGATGGTACCAAGGTCTGGCAGAATACCAGCGTGAAGTAGAGTGATTATGTGCTTCTGCACTTTACTCTTGTAAGCGAGGTAATCGGAGTCCCCATACTTACTCGCGTAGTTAGACAAAATCTCATTCTATTTACGCCTAAACTAAGCAACAAAATTACGACACCTCCGCCCACATTTGCTTTAGAGTTCTGCAACATCTGGGGACTTATCCGCTGTCCATTACCAATATTTTATTTTGTATATATAAGAGGGGAACGTCATCTTGAAATCCTTTCATAAAGGCCGTCAACATACCTAAATCTCAGGTATTATGAATATTAGCGACCGTCGGTGATCTCTTCCCATTTAGTGAGCCGCTCGATCGTTATACTCTAATTTCATAGAACGAAAGAGTAAATATGTCTCATTACCACTATTACAATTTCATGCCCTTTTTCCCATTAACTATTCGCTATGGTTAAGATACTAGATTTGTGAATTTTAGTAAGACTAAGCGAACAAGTATATTTATAAATTTCTCACATTATGTCTTCTCGTTGCATATTAACGATCTTTTGAAGTTCGATATCTTTAGATACGCAAATGACAACACAGTTGTAAATACATATCCAACGAGCTAGTCTGAAAGTAAGGGAAGGCTATAGTGGAGCGTGTGAACTTCACTTAATTGGCAGTATCCAACAGGGTGATGCCAATCTTGTGAGATTCAACTCAAACAAAATACTAAGGTCTCGTACTCCAACGCCTATCGCAGACCGCCTTAAATTTTTAGGAATTAAAATATTTGCTGCAAGAAAACTGGGAAATTTTGCAAAAAAGTGCTGCAGCATATCACTGCGACCGCTTCATACGCACAGGTTTAGTCATGTGAATACTGTAGTCATATTGAGGCAGACCCTGCAAAATATCAACGGTGAACTCAGTGGCCTCTCCAATCCCTACCAAGAGTCTAATTGGCGACTCAGACCAGGTTACTGCTCTTTCAATCTTAGGATACTTATTGAAACAATATTATTACTTCCAATTTTGTCTTAGTAAACCGTTGTCGGCAATCTAGCGTTTAATAAGTTTTGAATATTTTTATAAATGTAATTATTTAACAGCATAGGATATACCATAGATAGAAGGATCGGAAGCTGTGTTGGAGAAACAGCATTATTGACTCATCTCTCAGCACTCAGTTACCACAGTTACCAATTGTGCCACGCGGGCGTCGTAAAATCTATTGAACCTTCAGACGCCGACGACCCAGATAGACCGGGACCAAGTCGGAAACGAGAAATCGTATCGGCCCTGTTATGTAAACAACGACTAGAGTATAAAAAAGCAGACTATAATGGGGACAGCACGAATACTTCTAAATATTCTACATTGTTCTGCAATGCGCAGTTAATTTGACCGTACCAGTCACAAAGATCTGAAGATTACAGATAAGATATATAGATATGCTTCAGTTATAAAAGCGACTGCGATCTGGAAGAGATAATATATCAATAGCGTACAACTTCCTTTGAAGCGTAATAGCACTGTTGGTGGTCGTTCAAGGAACCGTTAGACTTTACTATTGTTACCAAAAGTACGTTCAAATGTATTTAGTTGTGATACTGATACAACATTTTTTTAAAACCCTTAACATGTCATAACAAAGGATTTCCATTGTTGCAACTCGTCGGGATATATTTATAATATAATTACACGGTAATTCAGTCAAATTCATCAAATTCATAAAATATGTATAGATATATGACAAAATCAAATACATTATCAGTTTGTCTTTCAGAACAAGTGCATCCAAATTTAATAGCCTGGCTCCAAACCCATGTCTCATTAATTATAACTTAAGAATATACTATTTTTAATTATAGCTTTAAAACCGCCGCCGTAATCACGGATAAACGCAATGAAGACCCGTTAGTTTGATGTAATCTGGTAAGTGTGCAGTGTCACTAATACATTGCGGTAAAAAAAGCTTTGTTGCGCGATCTTTAGATCAACATTGCGTAAACGTGTTGCGTGCGACACAATCGGATTGTTTTTAATCGTAACGTTAAATTGAAAACTGTTGTTTTAGTTTAGTTTTTGTCTACTTTACCAATACCAGTTAAACTCAATTACTAACTAAACATTACGTCGCCTTTAAACTAGAACTAACTTCTTTTTAATTTAAAATGTTCTTCGTATAATATTGATTATATATATATTCAGAGGCATGGAGGAGGGGTATAGGGGCGCGACCCGCACCGAGTGACACCCGACCGCGATTAACTTTCGGTTTGCTTTTAACAGTTTTCATTGATAGGATGCTACCTGCGACATACGCACCGGTTGCTACCCACTGTACGATACACAACTGTATATATGTATATATTTACTTTTGAACTTCTTGGAATATACTGCATAAAAATGCAAATTCTTCAATTCAGCATATTGTACTCCCAATGCATAGTCTATTATAAATCCAAAATATTAAGTCCATTGAAAATATTCACTCCTAAATTGTGTGCCTTCGAACTCCATAAATTCACCAAACGAAGTCATTGACAGGAAAAACGAACGTTGAAAGACAACCTGCCTTTCAGTTGTTGAATTTAATTTATTTGCAGATTATTGTTAAAGAATGTGTGAAACAGTTTATTGATTTGCATTACATAATAAATATCATCTTTGCATGTATATGTAACCAAATCAAACAAAATACAGTTAAATTATACTTCCATAATGGAGTGACACGATCTTACTTATATAGGTATTTAATTTTTATGAAAGCCTTATACAGGTGTGTCTGTGGGTTTCTATGTGCCTATAAAATATTAAAAATAAAATACATTTACTTATTACAATCAAAAAATATTGCTTTTAAATTAACGTCTGAATTAAGCCGTGTCTCCACTGCTATTCATTCGTATAAATCTCATAGCAGAAGACGGAGGAACCATCTCGAAATTGCCAGACCTACGAGTGTGACCGGTGAGGGATAAGTGAGTGATGTGTCCGGCACTGGCAAAACCGCTTAAATAACCTATCCCGTAAAATATGAGTGGGCGATGTTACGCAGTGTATTGGATGGAATTGTTGTGTACATACTACTTCTACTACATCAGGCTATTTTAGTCCACATGAGTAGATAGGAGTTTCAAAGAAACCGCCAGCAAATTGCCTGCATATTTTTTGGAAGGTTTGCCCATCTCACCACGCTGAGCAAGCGGGTTGCTAAGCGCAGGTAAGCGCAGCATTACATACTTGTATGCTGCTCCCCATCACTCTAATGAATCACTAGAATGTTGCGTATACAAATACGAGAGTTACAATAAATAACATAAACAATAAAAAATACAAAGTCCACATCGCCTACCTACCCTACCTGACTGACCACAGGTCCTGAGTTCGAATCCAATATTTGTACAAGTACAAAAAATTATGTATTTGAGTAAAAGTGTGGTTGTGTTCAGTAGCCCGAGTCCCCGACACTGCATCTTACCTTTTTTCCGTTGTTATAGGTTAAGCCACAGATTATTTAATACATCGGATATGGGAAGGTAAATACGGGTGAGTGCCTCCATGTTTGCACGTACACTTACGGCACTATTATATCTCACGCGGAATTGATAACCGCCGATAGTATTCACAATATGTCAGTTGTCACCGTGGTTGAAATGGTCCGGGAGGAAAAAGTTATTAATACACTAAAAGAAATAACTAATTCACATGGACTGCAAGACATGTATGCAATATGGGAGCTATAAATCTTTACCTTTCCCTTTCAAAGGCGCAGTATATTTTTTATGTCCAACTCTGTCTTGGAAACAATTTCCACAATTTACAATTGAAATAAACATTGTAGCTCATTTCGAAAATATTGAGGTTTTCCTAACCATGCGCTTCGCACCCAACGTATGAACAACTCCAAGTGCGTGATATCTTGGTTAAATACCACGTAGGTGCATGTATATGCAAAGTACTTAGGTTAGGTTTCAGCGTCAACAAATACTTTCACAATAATTATTATTATCTTGCTTGGATTCAGTTATATGTAATTTAATGTTTTTCATTAGAATGGCAATATATTATGATAGTAGTATCTATACTAATACGTAAAATACTTTGCAAATATGCATAATTATTTACAGATATGTCCTGCAATAGACTATTTACTGGCTGGTAATATCGTAGTGAAGAAACCTGCATGCAGAAATAAAAAAATTGTCTGAAATACCTATGTGTCAAGAACGTACGCAAAATTTTGAAGAAGGAATTCCCTGCTGTAGGATTCTTTAACCTCGTAGCTATTAGTCTAGACTGACTTAATTATAGTGTTATTAGTAATTTAATAACGCTTACTTAATTAACCGAATTATGATGTAAAATCTATCTACATTTGCCGAACCCAAATCCCATAGACAGGATATAGCAGGATCAGCAATGCGATGGTGCCGGCACTGCACTAACCAACCCGCTTGCCCAGCGTGGTGAGTATGAGCACGATTCAAGAAATGCATACCGGCTTTAGCTCGCTTTCTTAGAGAGGCATACGTTTAGCCCATATAGGCTAATGAAGATGAAGGCTTAATTATTCCGGAAATTGAATTCTTGAACACATCATAACCACTATTAAGTTTTTTTTGCTGGCAGGCGAAACTGCTATTAGTAAGAAAACCTTTTAGCGAGTTATAAGAATTTATTTTATAACATCCTTTGTGCAGATTCTTTTAAAAACATTTTGTTGCAAGTGTCTCCTGAGGACTATTCAATTTCGCTTGTATTTTTTTCTGATATTAGAAAGTGCTTTGTTTTTCAATATACACCTATGCATTTAAAAAGTAACAAGTTAGTGTGGCGCCTCCGTACAAATGTGTTAAAACACTACCGCAACTTCTTTCGTTGCAATCCCTATATATTTTACCGGGTCAACACTGGTCTAGATTCCAGGTTCCTCTCAATATCTCAAATTTTCAGAACAGGATGTATTCGGCAAGCTAAAATTGTTATATGTAAAAGAAACATTTTCACATTTCGTAGTTCTGCTTTTTTATTTTTCATTAAAACTTAAACTTTTCAGCCACTCATTCTCCGATGATGATGATCATCGACAACATTTAGACGCGAAATTAGCGGATACTTTATGTTCAAGAAGCTGTTTAACTCGTATTATTATACATGCCATTCCATAACATATAAATAATGTAATGGAAATACGTAATCTTTTTCTACAAATATGGGTTTAAAAAATGTCTAGCTTCTGGGGTATAATTAAAGACGATTATTATTCTAATGCCGCGTATATGCGCCAACCCTGACCAAACCCGCTTAAACGATAAAGTCGTAAGACGATTCTACTACAGACCACTGGACTCAGTAACACTGATCACTAAGCCATGCGATTTAAAAAAAATGTGACGAAATTATCACAATTTTTTTATTTCGTTTGATAGAAGTTTGATATAGAGGCACAAAATGTTATGTAATTGACATGTGATACTTTTTATCTCGACCGAAAGGCTACGTTTCCTTAGGACAAAACTAAACTAAACTTTTGTTTATGTTGAAGGGAACAAACGAGCATACGGCCCACCTGATAGTAAGTGATTACCGGCCATGTACATCTGCAACACCGGAGGAAATGCTGTTGCATTTCTGGTCCTTAAGGATATTTGGGGGATGGGAGGTATGATTTGGTTGGGGTTGGGGGAGGGTGAAGAGGGCCTCCGGTTACCTCACTCACAGAACAAAGGGCAAAGCACAAGGTCTCTCAAGGCATCAAAAGCCGCAGCTTGGCTCTACCACGTATACACTATAATATGGAAATTTTAATATTAAAATAGTCACTTAGTACGTACCTAATTATTTATTTATTATACAGAACATTTTCCAAAACGAAAATTAAAGAAATCGTAAAGGAAGTATTGTCCATCTGCTACATTATTATTATCATTAGTCATAAAACAGTTTTTCCGAGAAGCAATTAAGTACTCTAAAAATATCTATCTTGATCATATCTAGGTCTTTCCTACAATGTCTGTGTTTCTGTAATATTATAAGGCATATTAATTTCTTGAAAACTGTAATGAAATTTATTTTATTGCAGCATGAAAAAAACTTTTTATTTTTCCATTTCCTTGCATATATTTATTTTTGGATAACTTATGATTATTCGAATTAAAAATCAATATAAATATTAACAAAAGCTAATTTCCTAAAATCCAAATCCAAAAATTTAATTAAAATTCTCACCGTCCTCGGCTTCAATTTCATCTATCGGGGACACGGATGCAATTCGGCAAATAAGGCCAATCAGGAATAAATTCAAGCGAAAAATCATCATGCAAAATTAATTAAAGTTCAAACACACTCGAGGTTTACTCTACGCCAAGCGTTTAAATCACAAAATGCTTTTATTGTAAAATCAAACTAATGAATATTTTTTCCGTGCTTGTATAAACGCGCCTGTTACAAATAATTTAAGAGGCGTGTGTGCGTTGGTGTCGCGCTGCGTGCTTTCGACGACTGAGTCTCACTCTGACAAACGATCAACTGCATACTTCGAACAGGCTTTGATTTGAAGGCAGTGCTTTTACATGGGCACGTAAACAGTTAGGACTCCGTTGCAACTGTTGCTGAATCTAAAACTCTATACCCTCCCGGTATAAAATTTTACATGCAAGTTCAACCACAAAGGTCCGCTTTGACATGAGATCTGTATTTCGCCCTGTTAATTAGATTGCAGAATAGAATGCATATTTTTTGGTAGGCTGATTAAAAAATAAACTTTAATTTCAGTTTTGGACAAAGAATAATTTAGGTATTAATAAATATTTCTCATGTATATAAGTACCTTATGGCCCCTTACATATTAAGGTGTTCTATCACCTAGTAATGACAAAACATTTATTTCGAGAACATTTGAAGTCCCCCAGCCTGCACTGGAACAGCATGGCGGATCCTTCTCAGCTACGGAACCCTCTCATATGTTTTAATGTGTTCAGATTTTAGATGGACTAATAGTGATATCTTGTATTTTCGCGAACACTACACATTTGAAATGAAACTATTACTTATGTATTTTATCCCGTTTAATTTTGTTTTTATATTCCCGACGTTTCGATTGCTTCACAGCAGCCGTGGTCACAGGGGGACTGAGGTGTAAGACGCCCAGATCTCATAGTTAACTCGGGCTACCTTCAGCTTTTATTTATTCATTTTTAGTCTATTTTTGGTCAGAATGTGCTTGTTTGGTGTTGGTGGTAGTAGTCAAGTGGTATTCTTGGTTTTACATTTAATTTTGTTAAGACCTCTACAAGATATAGCCAATCTTGTCCATAACGCCTCTGACATACGATAATACAGCAGGTACTCGCTCGGCTTCACTCGGTCACTGTGACAGAGGCACGGAACCGGAAGCTTTTTGTCTTGCAAGACTTGCTTGACATGATGAAGCTCGGTGGCCAAGTGTTTACTGTCACAGATCCCTCGTGCTCTCTGAAACAAAGACTTACCAACAGTAGCTAACTGGGATGGACGATGGTGAGATTCGTGGTAGAGATCGTTTTAATGTCTGTCTGTATGGATCTTTTTCGTATACACGGTGTGGCTTATGGTGTTATTAGGATTTCGAATTACTAACACATAAAGAAAAGCTACGAGTTATTTGGCTTTAATTCTATTGCAAATTGAATTTTGGAGTTAGTGATAAGTAATAGGTGATTACGGTTGCTGTAAAGCAATCGAAACGTCGGGAATATAAAAACGCGATAAAATCCATAAATAAGTTTCATTTCAAATGGACTAGTAAATTAACACTTTTATTCAATACTAGCATATCAGACGAAGAGACGAAGGCTAGTTTTCAGCTCAGCACTGAGAGGGTTCACTACACGATCCAAGACAGTTTCTTGATAAACTTTGGCCGAATTAAATCTTTACTAAAACGAAGCTTCGTGTATCCTTGTAGGACACCTAAAACCAAACCATGATTGATGCAAGATAATGACTATGTTGAACTTATGCAACAAGTTTTGAGGCTTCTTTGGGGCCTTGAGCATACACTTTGTATTTTATCATAGTTCTCTTTTATCGTAAATTTTAAATATTTATTTTTATCTTTATTATCTTATAAATACACACATCAAAAAAGTCTAAGCAACATGTACTAGTTTAAATTTTAGGATGGTTTTTCACATTATAACGTTGTATTTTATTTTTAAAATAATATTTTAGGGTTCTATCATGTAAAAATAACAGCTGTTGTCTTTATAAGTTCTTTTAATAACATAAAATTAAATGAAAGGGAAATTGTTTGAATTTAAGTGCGTTTTCATTGCTACGTTTAGTCTTGATTTTATAATTTTACCAACCATTTAAATAAAGTTAGCGAACAAATTGAATTGTTAGAAATTCTTTACGTCATGGAGCGACGTCATTTGACGGCAAATGGGATGTTGCAAGCGGGAAGTAATCATTCTCAGGTATCTCGGCATTTTGGCATTCATAGAAGTGTTATTTGTCGTCTTTGGCAGCGCTACAATAATACAAGGGAACCCGCTGAACAGCATTCAGGCCGTCAAAGGAGTACAACCACTCGGCAAGACCGGTACATACAACTGACTGCGAAACGCCAGCCGATGTTAACTGCTCGAGAGATCAGTTTGAGGCTACAAAATTCAAACGGTGTTGATGTAAGTCCCCAAACAGTGCGAAATCGACTACATGAGTACGGCCTACGAGCTCGACGCCCAATTAGGTGCCCACCGATACGTCACGGGAATCGCGCTCGTAAAATGAATGGTGTAGAGAACGCAGAACATGGACCCAGGAACAATGGGATAAAATAATGTTTTCCGATGAGTCGTGATTCGGTTTTAGGCCTGATACAAGAAGGGTGCGAGTGTACCGTCGGCCCGGAAATACTGAAAGGCTCAGGTGCATTCAGGAAGTTCATCCATACAGCGGCTCAACAGTTATGTTATAGGCGGGTATTATCAAGAACAGGGGAACTGAGCTCGTTTTTGTAAATGGAAACATGAACGCTGAAAATTACGTTGAGGATATTCTCAGACCTTATGTCCATCCATTTTCACAAACCTTTGGCTCCGATTTTACGTTAATGCATGACAATGCGCGTTCACTTACAGCTAGGCGAACCAGTCAATACTTGGCAACGGAGAACATACGGGTATTGCCCTGGCATGCACAATCGCCATACCTCAACCCCATCGAGCACGCATGGGACATGCTCCAGATACGTGTTTTGAAGGACTTGGGCGGAGTGACAACAACCCAGCACGTGAAGGATTTGCTACAATTCCATTGGGAGCGAATACCGCAAGATGACATAAACAGTCTCATTAATTCAATGAATAATCATTACCGACAAGTTCTGAATAGGAGAGGAGGCCATACTTTGCATTAAATTATCCTATTCTTTCACAATAAATTCATTTTCCTTAGAAATTTCATTTTGTTAAAATAAAATGTTTAGTTGCTTATGTACCTTAGTTTCTGCAGTATATTCTAATATTCTTAATTTCTATTATTAAAAGAACTTATAAAGACAACAGATGTTATTTTTACAACACAGGACCCCAAAAATATTATTTTAAAAATAAAATACAACGATATAATGTGAAAAACCATCCTAAAATTTATATTAGTACATGTTGCTTAGACTTTTTTGATCTGTGTACCATATTATTTTTAGTAAAAAAAAGTAGGCAGCCATACACGACATATAAGTTTTTGGTTTTCGGGTCTAACTGTGTTGTTTTGCATCTCGTGTCTCAACGCTGCGTCTGGCCGTTCCTCGGGTCTCATCACATAATTATTATATCTGTCATTTGAAAATATTTCATTTTTTCACAACCGCCTGACTTAGTGGTTAGCGTACCCGACAGCGACACCAGACACGGTGGGTTCGAATACCAGTCGAAGGCAATCTTTCTGTAAACTCACCAAGGCCACGAGGACCTCACATTCAGTTTTATATAGGGGCAACTAAAATTATATTGCTAGCCCGTTTAGTTAGCAGCTTTAACTTTAATGCGTCTTCTATGAATGCACGTTGTTTGAAGCATTAAGAGATATCGTATTTTCATTATTATCATCATCTACTAAATAATACTCGTTAATGCAGGATCCTAATATTAGATAAAACGCTTGGACCGTAGGATTTAAAAAATCTAGTTAACAACGATATTAAGAAATCCCGGGAAATAAAAGTCTTGTGCCTTTGATATAGATTATTGCAATTGATATATACAAACATAATACAACAAAACTACGCATGCGCCATGGCCAGTCCGCGCATATTAGTTGGCACATTTCGTGCTCCTTCCTTTCCGTGAAACATGTTTAACGAAAATTAAAAAAATAAGTCGAAATATAGCAACTATTAAATAACAAAATACAATGGGTAACCAATTCCAGAGCGTAACCGTTATTGCCTGCTTAACAACATTCCTTTTTATCTTCAATATTGTGTTTTGGGTAAGTAAACATATTTTTAGTATATGATTTTAATTTTGAAAAATGTGACATAGGTAATACGTGGCTTTTTCGGTACATTTATGTACACACTAACATAAATAAAAAATTATTAATATTTTGTACTTATTTCATTTTAAATTGACATCTTTAGCTGCTGATCAAATTAAGTTACAATTAGACTTAATAAAAAACTTAACAATTCGTGTTTTAATAATATTAAATACAAAATATTGTTATTGATTTTTAGTTCAATAGTCCTATATTATAGTTTAGCTAGAATTTAATATCTACCATAAACATAGCGAGTACCGTAATCATAGACTATAGAATAAAAAAGTACTCTCACTTCAGGGTATTTGTCTGTGCTATGAAAAATCATACTATATAGGTATAATGAGAGTAGTACCTATAGGTTATCTAATGCAACTGACATTGAGTGAATATGGCAAGAGGCAGATAATTCGGATGCTTACAATGTTATACCTTTTGCAATATAGTCATTGCGAAGGATATAGGTAAAGCTTCCATGAATGCTTCTACAAATACTGTCAAGCATGTAATATTTATTTATACTCATCACACTGGGCAGGCGGGTAGGTGAGCGTAGTGCCAATACCCTCGGACATAGATGGTTCTCCCCATCACTTGTCTGTGTTCGAGTACGGCATAGTCAGATAGATTTTACGCTTTCAGTCAGTAGCCTGAGCCTCGTCCGTTGGGAAGGTGCAATGCGTGCTGGAGAGGATGACCTTTGGACGGAGACCTACGAGTATTACGTACCAATTCGCTAATAAGTCGATTCAATACCCAGAAAAACATTTTTTTAGTGCACACTAGTATCGTTTAGAACGCACACATTGTACTTTAGCTTGTGGTCGACCTATTATGTTTATAAAGTAAAGAAATTCAACTTTTTTCAGTTTATCAGACTCATTGATTAGTGTTCTCTATGAAAAAATCATGTGTTATTTAACTTGCCTTAGCGCCAACAGTGTATGTTGCGTATGATTTCTATTCCTTGCACATTTATGGCACAATACCTTTCGATTGATATAAGTGCTCTTCGTCTATAATAAATAATTAAATAAAAGATACTTAAATTACGATGTTCACGTATTGCACATGTAAATGCTAACTATTCTTTACTTATTTTGTTTAGTTAACAGACCTGCTGATACTTATAATGGGATTATGGGGAGAGTTTGATCTGTACAAGTACCTGGAGATATCAACGGTATTCTCTGGAACAGCTCCGTACGTAATGATTGGCATCGTAAGCCTTATCGTTCTCACCACCGCTATCTCATTTTCCTATTTCACCAAGAGACTACCAGTGGCGCTTTATATCGTAAGAAACATATTTTATTATTCTTTGTTACAAATTAGCGCTTCAATTCCGCTTCGAAAAGGTTTCTCAGTTCAAATACTGAAATGTTTTAAGTCTAGCTATAGATAGGTATTCGAACAGAAAGTTTTCGGAATTGCGAATTTATTAGGTTTTCGCTCAGTGGGTGGAGATTAAATTACAGGTATTTTCTCCTGCGTCAGCCCTATAGTCCACTGCAGGACGAAGGTCTCTACCAATAGGAAGGTTTATCGTAATCGTGACAAGTGCTGATGATCACATGAATTAATGACTAGCGTATTTAAAATGGTTTTTCTGCTATCTGTCGATGGCCAGATTTTACTAACAATGTACATTGTCGATTTTACGCAACTTATGGTTTAAGCATGCAAGCAAGCAAGCCTCCGGGCTTCGGCCTAGGACAAATAAATTTATAAGGCGGAAAACTTTATAAGAGAAGAAATTGAAAAGACAAATCAATTGGGATAGTTGACTGCAATTTCTAGAAAACTCACAACGAAGTGGGGAATTTTTCTTATGTTGATTTTTTTAGGAACATCAGAGTTTATAGCTGAATTTGATTTATTTATAGCATTCGTTTTTAAAACTTTTGTACATTCAGGAAGTGGAAGTTTATCTAAAACAACGTGCAAAATAAGACTGCTAATAAGTGATGGAGTAAGAAAACAAATTTCTGTTGAAATGCAAAATGCTAAGTACTTATAGTTGTAGATTCAAAAGGGGCGCTATAGTGTAGTGGCGCAGTTCGACTCTCACTTTACGGCACCCACTGAATGAGATGGCGTGGCAGCTTAAGTCAATCTGGTACTGGAACATATTCGTTTAATGCATATTACATTTGCATCTGTGGTTAATAAAAAAGAGAAAATAAAAATTAATTATTATAGTTATTATTCAACTACAAAGATAGGACTTACTAGAGATAGGGGGTAGGAATGTAAGGGGCAATATACCTATATACCCTTCTCACCTCATCTGGACGTGGTGTACGCTGTTCGTCAACAAACAAGGATCTGGCAACTGAATAATGGCGGAAAATCCGTCCGGATTTACCAAACCCAAATCTCGAGACTAGTAATGGTGAGCAGTATCGCTAGTGCGATGATTCCATCACTGCGATTATCAACCAGTTTGCAGCCTGATAAATATACGAAAACCTTCTGACAAATAGATCCCGGCTTTTGTGTTTTTTTGAAGTTTATGTCAGTTGGCTAAAATAGGCTAATGTAGTAGTTACTAACTATATTTAACAAAATATTTTTGTGATCACTCACAGTACGGTGGATTCCTCGCGTGCGTTTTCATGATGAACGCAGGCATCGTCGCTTCGGTGGCCTCCTACCGTGACACATACGCAAAAGGACTCCACGACGGACTCACGCAAGCTATTAATTCCTCCGAAGCGCATAAGGCTAATTTTAACTTCGTACAATCAACGGTAATAGTTAATTGTTATAATTTAAAATACTTGATACAATATATATATATATATATACATCTTAATCATTTATCAAGAATGCGTTTTTATTTAATTTAATGGTGTAGTTATACCATGTTTCAAATATTGGACTGGATTTAAGGTTCTAACGTTTTTGGTCCTAATTGCTTCACTTTAAAAATGGGTAAAAAAATATTTTCTAACCATACTTGTTACAGATGCAATGTTGTGGCGTCTCAAACTACACGGACTGGATAAGGTCGTCACCACAAAAAGTGATCCCGATGTCATGCTGTATCGATCCGACTCACTGCGTAACGGCTAACTACAGTGATGTCTACCAAAAGGTAATGTTAATTTGTAATATAATATAAAGTAGAAATTATTGTCTTGACGTAAAATTTTGTGCAAGTCATTTCTTAAAATGTTCTTATTTTCAAGTCCTGGTAAGTAACACACTAATTTCACGCGTCCCAGACAAACGAGGCTCTGGCAACGGAATGATGGCAGAATATCCACCCGAATTTCCTAACCCCAAATCACAGTACTGGTGATGGGAAGCAGCAACACTAGGGCGGGGTACCAGCACTGCGCTCCCCAACCCACTTGCTCAACTTAGTGAGTATAGACAAACATTCTAAAAAAAGGTATTTCGGCTTTTGCGGACGCTTTTTCGGAGATGCCAGTGTTAAGCAGTGGACTAAAATAGGATGATGTAGTTGCGTACGTAGTAGTAGCAATTTATTTTTTGAAATAAATATGCATTGTAGTTTTGCTTCATGATGATTTTATTATTAGTATAAATTACATTATAAATGTTGAACGATTGTAATTTCAGTAAATGATACACACCATTTACACATAGAGATGAGTATTTGCTGTAAACATATATCCAGTTTTTAAGTTTTTTTAATAATTAAAAAATTGGCAAAACTTGTCTCTTTTAACATGATTATGAATATTTTGTTTTAAGGCACAGAATATAAAAGGATTTGAGTATCATTTTAAATATAATTTTTTAATAATTTGATACAAAATAATATAATATATTTTATCATATATTTACAGGGTTGCTATGAGGTAATTGTAGAATACATCGAGGCTAATGTCAATATTTTCATCGGCGTAGCCGTGGGCATCGCACTACTTCCATTAATTGGATCAATCTTATCATGCATACTTGCAAGTTACATCAAGAAATCAAAATATGATGTCATGACTTGAATGCATACGCTAATGGACCTGCAAAATCTTCGAATCTCAATTATACTAACTTATTTCCTACGTTGGATAGTTGTACATGAATTACTAATATAATTATTAACCCTTATGGTAAAAATTATTGCCAGCCAAAATCAATTAGATTTACATTAAATATATTGTGAATTAAAATCTGAATTCTATTAAACTTTTTTCTCTTGAATGTTTAATATAGTATTAATCAAATGTAATATTGAATTATATTATTCTAATAATTAACATTTTGGTGTCAATAAAGTCTGAGCATTAATGTGAAGTTTTCTATCTATATCATTAAATGTTGTCTAAACCTCTAAATAATTTAGGTACCAATTTAGGTAGGGAAATGAGCAACACTTACCAGTTATGTCATGCTCTGTATTAAGTGCAAAACAACTAGAATGTGACAGAATGACAATGGCTGCAGCTGTTCTGCTCTCTGAGTGCTGTTAATGAAGAAAGGCTTACAACTAGAGAGCTTGCAGCAACCCTCTCTTAAGCAGATATGAGATCTCAGCTTGGGTCACCATAGCTAAGGGTGGAAATGGGTCATATTTAATACCCGTGCCCGCATACACATTTTACTGCCAAATAGTAGTGCAAATGGTGTTGTTTCAGAGAACCAGTATAATTACGAGCTGCAAGGAATACCATCTTAGTCCTCAGGGAGGACAACACTTCTCTAACCATCTTTGATTAAAGTTGTTTATTGGTATCCATGGGTTGTACTTGCCATCAGGTGGACAGTTAGCATATTTTTCACCCGAATGTAATAAATAAGATAAAAGATGTAATGGAAAAGAAGAAAGAAAGTATTCTTCTGGGAGGGGATGACAAGCAAGCCTATGTGTTTATACTAATATTTATAGCACCATACATATATTTTCATATCATAATATCATCTGAGTAAAAATCGGATAATATGATATCAGTATGATAATAATATGCAGTTTAAACAAAAACATAATTTATTACCAACATTATTGACTGTAATAACTTATTGGATTAACTTACATTTGTTTTTACAAAACAAAGTAGGGAAAGTGCATACATCTGTGATATGAAGTCCAATACAGCTTAAATTAGACTGACTAGTCACTATCAGAACTGTTTTTATCTTCCTTTGGCTCGACAGGAACTTCCTGCTTATAGTGTCTATATTCTGGTTTCAATTCCCACATATTTTTATGAGGGTTCTTCAAATTGTAATTGCAGACTTCTTTTAAAATTTCTTTTAAATATACTATAGGTTGTTTAGTAATCTGAAATAAAGATTTTTATTATTGACATCTTTCTCAATTAATGTCATTATTTTAATTATACATAATTAATTACTGTAATAAATGTACAAATGCATATTCGATCCTTGCAAATCACCTTATTGCTGAAGATCTTGGAAACCAAGCTAAAATTTAACCTTTGATCATATAAGCCAAAAATATAATTTAGAAGTCATAGGAAAAGCTAATAGTGAGTGTTGTTTAGCTTCTAAGTTAGCATACTTTCTCAGCTCTCTACTGCAATAAGGTGATTTGGCAGAAGCAACTTTGTTCTTGAAGACAATTAATAATTATATAATACCTTTTGTAAATCTTTGATGTTGTAATACTGGTGTTTTTCAAATGCAGCAAACAACATATTGAGTACAGCGTCCTTATCATCACGAGCCTTCTTACCCTCTGCTTTCTTCTTCTCTTGATATTCAATCTAAAATAGAAAAGTTTTAACACATAAACTTGGTTATTGGTTATACAAAACTCTTCCATAAATTGTAAATGTTATCAGAACAGTTATAAAACAATGCTTTAGTACTTGTGATTATATTTTGTTACAATTTAGGTCTATAGGCTATGTTTATAATGAGAAAAGCAATATGTATATCATAAAACTTCATGTAAATGCATGCACCTTGCTGACTTATGGATGAGGCTTTGGTGACAAACTAATTGTAAAAAAAAGTAAAAAATTAAGCACCAGCCTCTAGAGCTGGGCAGGCCTCCTCAAATATCTGAGTTTCAGAGCTGGAAAACAATAAAATTTCCTAGAAATAATATCTTTTATGATTTATTGGACATGTAGGCTTACTCGCAATGTTTTCCTGCACTACCAAGTATGTGATACATTCACACACTTAAATTGGTATTGACAATATTGGCGAAGGTGACTCTACAATACTAAAGCAAGCACCCTGAAAAAATCTGTTCTAAATACAACAGACCAGCGATGGGGAACAGCATCTCCAGTGTAAAAGTACTAGCACTGCATTCATCAAACCCCCTGTAGCATGGCATACCAGTCAAAAGTTGGTGCTTTCATAGTAAAGACTGTATCCAACAGTGGACTTATTCAGGCTGATCATGAAGAAGAATATCAAATATTCATGCAGCATACACTTACATTATGTTTATGATCTGACACAGGTTTGAAGTTCTGTACAATTCTGTCTAGCTGTTGAACTTGCCTTTGTGGCACAGAGGCTTTTCTGATAGATTCCGACTTGAGCTTATAATAAGTATTGTCTGCATATGGCCTACATTCTAACTTTTGTACTATTCTGCCTTCCATGTAAAGTTTTTCAGATTCAGGGACAACTGCATCTGTACTAGAAGCTGAAACAATAGTTTCAATAGTTAACATTTTTAAACAAAATGTCATAAACAGAAACTAAAATAATAAAATTTATTTCACAAAAAAGTATAAGTAAATATTTAAGATTTTTGTGTAATAAAAATACAAAAAATATACATACGAACATGGGAAAAAACTCCTAAAGACTGTCGTGTCACATTAGATACGTCAAGACGATGCTCCTTTGGTATACTTTGTTCGCCGGGATCTTTAAGGCAAAGAACTGCTTCAGAAAGAGAAAGCTGTACTTGTGCTCTCTGTCCAGGTACTCGCGATATTTTTAATTTTCCTACTTCAATGTTCCCGGGAGCTTTTTCCCATTTATTAGCTATGTACTTAGGAACTTTCACAAGCCACACTCCTCTCCCTGTATTAGATAAATCTAATTCCCGATCCACGTGAGGAACAGCATTTGTACTACTCATTTTATTTATAAAAAAATTATCTGATACTTTTAAAATCTTTAACGCTTTATTGTTCTCAAAATATTAAATTCTAAAACAGATTTCTTCAACAACGATTGTATAGTTTAACTATTTTGTTTAAACAAAGATTTGTTTTATTGTAATAATTATTAATACCACTTTACTGCCTACCACTGAACCACAGAGTACGTTACTACATACTTTAACAATAAACTAAACCATAGAGAACCCTTAACCTGAAACCTTTGAACTGTACCACAGACTACTAACTGCACTAAACTTTGACAATATTTTGACAGATGCTAGCAGTTCACAGTGTATACTTGACTAAAAAGCTATTACATAACGACACCATCGCCCGATATGAACTTCAGATTGACTAACTTTCTACTAAAATAACTTATCCAAACTATTTTCGAAATTGACGTTCTGTTCGAAGGGTCACGTAGATGGTTTAGGGTAAACACTCATAAAAAGATACTACAACGCAATTAAACTTTTACTTAACTAAATTTTCCTTACACAATATATTGATAAGCAAGCTGACTTCTCTTCTTTTCACAGAGATATCTGTGTTTTTGTCAATTGAGAAGATGTAGTACATTTTGTGTAGATCGGACCATAATTAATAAATAAAAGCTGAAGGTAGCCCGAGTTAACTATGACATCAGCATGTCTAACACCACTGTCCCCGTGACCACGGCTGCTGCAAAGCACTCTAAACGTCGGGAATATAAAAACAAAATTAAACCCGCTAAAATTCGTAAATAATAGTTTAGTTTCAAATATAATACTAGCATTTTATGAAATATTCTTATATATATAATATTATTATTAATTACATAAAAATGCACTTTTATACAAAAAAAAAATTGAAATGTCGATAACACCATCGCTCCGTATCATCCGCGTCGGAAATGTGGTCAACGGCGGAGACATAATTATAACAGATCCGCAGCTGGGGGCCGCGAAGGCTGGTGGTTCCGAGTACTTGCCTGCGTGATTCTCATGGCCATCCTCCGGGTGGCTGACTCAGGGAGCCATTGCCCACCTCGTGTTGGAGGCCGAACGATTTATTTTTACGTAAATAAAACAGAACGGAACATTGTATGGTCCTAAGTTCTGTTACTCATTTAAATGCATATCTTTCTTAAAAGAAACAGTGCAATAGTAATAAAATGTATGTGTATATATTTATCAAAACCTAAGCGATATAATAAAAACCATTTAACTCAAAGTAGCTGTCTTCGGCTTCGATATGGGCTTCTAATCTATCTGGTCAAGAAACTATAAATTTACGCAGTCTTCATGGCAATTAAGCCACTGCTAGCTCTAAAGATTTCTTGAGAGACTCGACGTCGGAGTAATATTCAGAAAACGAAATAATAACATTTTAAACGAAATGTTGCAGACTTACCTAATTGTTCGGCTTCAGACCTTCCTCAAAGCTCAGCATTCTTTGCAAGAGTTTTCAGTGAAGAATCTAAAGTTGCGCTAATGAACAAATAATGTTCACAAACTTCATACGAATTCGTTATTTGGTTAAACATTAATTTAGAATGCAATATTAGCTATCAGAATTTCTTTCGTCGTCGACCTCGGCCATGTACATCGTACACACAAATATTTTTACCATTATTTTCAATTGATCTCGTGATCAACCCAAATGAATTCTTTAATTTCGCTAGTAGACAAGCATATTTACACAGAAATCAGTATGATATCTTTTTATATATGAATGATATATAGAATATCTTATTTCTTCTTTAATAGTATTTTAATGGTCCTCTGCTGGCACGCATGTTGGCGGTCGCATTACCTGGCCCATCTTTAGATTCTAAAATGTCTCACTGCTGGGCAGTTTTTACGGGGCAATTAAAATGATATTGCTAGCCCAAATTGAACAGCAAAAGCCGCGGGAAAAAGCTAGATGTAAAATAATCTGATTTACAGTTACTGCTTTTGATCCACACGTGGATTTACTTTAACTTTAACGCTAAGGCTTTTTCTATGAAGGCACTAACGTTGATTGAAATTAAACATAATGAGATATTCCTTTTCCTTTATTATCACGATCTGCTAACTAACGCTCCTTTATGCAGTATCCTAATATTGGGTAAACCTTGGACGCACTTACCGTAGACCTATAACACCTACCAAGTTGACAACGATATTAAGCGAAATCACAGAATAAAATTGCACCTTTGATATAGATTATTGCATTTAACATATACAAGCATAATACAACAAAACCACGCATGCGCCATGACCAGTCCCCGCATATTAGTGGGAATGTTTCGTGCTCCTTCCTTTCCTTGAACCATATTTAACAAAAATTAAAAAAAAAACCTTTAAATACAGCAACCATTAAATAATAAAATACAATGGGAAACCAATTGAAGAATGTAGCAGTTATTGGGTGCTTAACATCATTTCTTTTTGTCTTCAATGTTGTGTTTTGGGTAAGTAAACATATTTCTATTATTTTTATAAATTTGAAAAACCTTATTTCATTTGATATTGAAATTTTAAACAGAACGCGCGGTAATATTTTTAAATTAACTCCAATAATAAATGAAATAAATTATTTCATAGAAATACATTCATTAAATATAAGCCATTGATATCTACTTTGTACTGTGTATAGCAGTTTCTTTTTGTTTTGTAATGATATATCTAGCCAGGTATTATTACATATTAATATTCGGTAATGTTCAAAGGTTGCAATAAACGCTTGAAATGGAAA
The DNA here is from genome assembly GCA_029286595.1 of Bhutanitis thaidina. NCBI lineage: Eukaryota > Metazoa > Arthropoda > Insecta > Lepidoptera > Papilionidae > Bhutanitis > Bhutanitis thaidina. Next base: position 7,089,265 of record JAGSMS010000004.1, on the reverse strand, counting down.
GTTTCACATATTATCGCATTGGACTAAATCAAAAACCTAATTATTCTTGTTTAAATAATATTAAATACTATAGATTGTTATTGATTTTTAGTTTAAAATAGCTCTATCACATATTACAGCTTAGACAGATTTTATTGTCAACCCCAAAAAGCGAGTGAGATAACCATAGATTACAGAAAAATAAAAGACAACACAAATAAAAGATTTCAGACTTCATAGTATGATTATAAGATCCATTGTTAACATTTGTACCGTATATAATGAGAGTAGAGAGATATAAGTGTCTTTGCATAATGTACTTATTGCAAAAAATGTGGGCAAAGTATCCGATAATTCGTTTACAAATGGTGGCATGCCAAGCATAAAAGACATCTCCAAGCACCACCCGGGGCAGGCGGGTAGTGTGAGCGTAATACCAATATCCTTGGACATAGACGCAACACTCCATCACTAGTAGTATTTGGGTTCGGCATGTCGGATGGACATTTTATTTTCAGTCAGTAACCTGAGCCTCGTCCGTTAGTCAGCAAGGTGTACTACGTGGAGGTGATGTTGGCCTTTGGAGACGTATTACATACCTATTCTATAAAACCAGTCCAAAACCAGTGTCCAAAAAAAATAGTTTTTGTGCATACTAGTATAATTTATAACGCAAACATTGTACTATCGCTAGTGGTCGACCAATTGTGTTTGTAAAGTAAAGAAATTCAACTTTTTCAGTTTGTCAGATGCATTGGTTAAAGCGTTTTGTATGGAAAAATCATGTGTTTTGTCATTCATCATTGCTTACTTGCCTTAATGGCAACATACACGCATTTCTATTTTTGCACCATCACGACACAGTAACTTTAGATTGATATAAGTTTAATTCCTCTTCTTTTTACAGAAAAAAACTATAATTCGATGTTCACTTATTGATATGATGTCAATACTAATTGCTAACTTTTTTTATTTATTCGGTTTAGTTAACAGACCTGCTGATAATAATGGTGGGATTATGGGGAGAGTTTGAATTGAATAAGTACCTGGAGATATCAACGGTATTCTCTGGAACAGCTCCGTACGTAATGATTGGCATCGTAAGCCTTATCGTTCTCACCACCGCAATCTTATTTTCCTATTTCACCAAGAGACTACCAGTGTCGCTTTATATCGTAAGAAACATATTTTATTATTCTTTTTTCCAAATTAACGCTTTAATTCCGCTTCGAAAAGGTTTCTCCGTTCAAATACCGAAATGTTTTTAAGTCTACCTATAGACATATTCGAAGAGAAAGTTTTTGGAAGCACGAATTTATTAGATTTTCGGTCAGTAGGAGTGGTTTCGAAAATAAATTCATTACGTTATTACCAAACAAAAGACTGGATAAAAGTGTGTCCAGTTCATTCCATAATAATATCACGTCTTTAATATCTGACACAAAATCCGCCACAGTCCACCAAGCCGCATCCGATATAGGGTAGCCAAGCACCCTTGGAGCGGCCAACTTTGGCAGCTTAAAAACTTGCTTAGTCATAGTTGTCACAGTAATTAACAATCTTACATGCTATCTTGGAGTTATTGATACAGGCCGCCTTTTGCTGGTGGTAAGAGGCCGCCTATGTTCTGCAGTGGACTAAAATAGGCGGATGTAGTAGTTTATAGTAAATACTACAAAAAGAAAATATTTTTGCGATCACAGTACGGAGGATTCCTCGCGTGCGTTTTCATGATGAACGCAGGGTTCGCCGCTTCAGTGCCCTGTCACCGAGACACATATATAAAAGGACTCCATGATGAACTTACGCAGGCTATTAATTCCTCCGATGCGCACAAGGCTAATTTTAACTTTGCTCAATCAACGGTAATAGTTAATTGTTTTAATATTTTTATAATACCTGTTACAAAATATACATCTTAAGTATTTATCAAGAAAAACGTCATCTTAAGATAGAATAATTATTGCATTATACGTTTTTAATACACAATCCTTTTGTTTCAAAAATTTATTGAGTTTATGGGAAATTTTAACGGTTTTAGTCCTTAATGCTTCAGTTTATATTGACAAAAAATCTTTTTTAAAAACTACACTTGTTACAGATGCAATGTTGTGGCGTCTCAAACTACACGGACTGGATAAGGTCGTCACCACAAAAAGTGATCCCGATGTCATGCTGTATCGATCCGACTCACTGCGTAACGGCTAACTACAGTGATGTCTACCAAAGAGTAATGTTATCTGACAAAATCAATCTAAAATACCTAAAACAAGTCGTAAATAATAAAGTAGAAATTATCGTACTGACGTAAAATTTCAAATATATGATAAAAAGTACAAAACAAAGTACTTTCTTAAAATGTATTAAAATTAATTAAAGTATTAAAATGTATTAATTAAAACTATTTACACGCGTTCCATACAAACGAGGCTCTGGCGACGGAATAAGGGCAGAATATCCTTTTTGAATTCACTGACCTCAAATCACAGACTAGTAAAGAGAGAGACTAGATGCATGGCAAGCAGCATCACTGGGGCTAGAATGTTATTGAAATTTAAATAGAATAATTATTGCATTATGCGTTTTTATACTTAATCGTTTTGTTTCAAAAATTTACTGGGTTTATGGGAAATTTTAACGTTGTAGTCCTTATTGCTTCAGTTTAAATTGGCAAAAAAACTTTTTTAAACTACACTTGTTACAGATGCAATGTTGTGGCGTCTACTACATGAACTGGATAAGGTCGTCATTGTTTTCCCCAACCCGCTTTCTCAATTTGGTGAATATGGGCAAACTTTCTAAAAAAATGCCGATTATTGCGGGCGCTTTCTTTGAAACAGCAGTGGACTAAATAGGATGATGTAGTATTAATTATCCCTTGAAGTTAATGGCGTGATAATTTTTAAAAAGTTCAAAATAATGACTGTTTCAGCACTAGTATTGTCTCAAATACCTACACGAGGCATTCTTTTTTTAATAAATATGCAATATAATTTAGCTTGAAGACGTTTATATATTATTGTTTAGGAACCTACTATAAATCTGAACGATTGCAATTTTAGTAAATGGTGAATGCAACAAATACAGATAGCCTGATATAGGGACAATGCACTCTCTCGAATTACATAATTAAAAAATTGGAAAAAAAATAGTCTCTTTTGATCACATCAACGAATACGAATTTTTATTTTAAGACACACAGTGTCAAAGGATTTGTGTAACATTTAAATAATATTAATTATGCATTATTTTCAGGGTTGCTATGCGGTAATTGTAGAATACATCGAGGCTAAGATGAATATTTTCATCGGCGTAGCTGTGGGCATCACTTTACTTCCATTAATTGGATCAATATTATCATGCTTACTGGCAAGTTACATCAAGAAATCAAAATATGATGTCATGACTTGAATGCATATGCCAATGGACCAGCGAAATCTGAATTATACTTATTTATGGGATAGTTGTACATGAATTACTAATATAATTATTAAGATTTTATGGTAAAAATAAAGGCCAGCCAAAATCATCTGACTTATATCGAAAACTTTTTCTTGAATATTTAATGTAGTATTAGTCAAAAGTATAATGAATTATATCATTCTAATAATCAAAATGTTGGTGTTAATAGTCTGAGCATTAATATGAAGTTTCTATGACAACCAGTAAATGTCGTTTTGACCTCTAAATAATTGAGATATATACATAAAATTGCATGGTTTACCAGCTACTACACCAATCTATTAAAAATACCCTAAATTTGAATTACTACTTAAGCTAATATTTGTCCAATATACAACTTTCAAATTCTTTTCGGAGATTCAAATTATTTATGAGGGGAAATGCCTCCTCGCTTACATGACAGCTGACACTGAAGATAGTAACCGGATATGTCAGGCTCTGTATTAAGTGCGACTAGAAAGCTATGGGCCCCACGGCCTTTTTGACTGTGGTAGTAGAAACTTGCGAGCAGAAGCCAAAATAAATAAAAAGAGCAACGACGCTGCCTTCTGCTTGGCCGCCCTCTGACTCCTGTTATCTCCCCATGGATCTCTATTAAAGAGATACGAGACATCGGTTTAGGTCACCATCAATAGGAATGGAAATAGGTCAAATTTTAAAAACGGCCTTGTACACATGAATATCTTGTGTAGTCCGATAACCCGAATACATGTTGTATTGGTTTATATTACTTACTTGCTGAAAACACTTTATTTACATTGGTGAAGACACGCTTTGACTAAAAACTTAAGCACCCAATTTTACTTCTATTTTGTTAATTTTTTCAGCATTCACATGACACTACGTTAATATATTGCTGGCGGCGGTATGTTGTCGGCAGTATGCCGCGGATTGACCATCGCATCCTACCGTAATGCCAACGGCGCCGCCCCCCGTCGACTTCGCCTCTCGTTGATTACGTCTTGTTAGAGATATCATACAATCACCTGATGTAAACAGTTTTCACCTAATAGAAGATTATAGTTTACCAACAGTGCAGTTGCTCGCATGTGGTACGTATTTAGAACCCGTTACTCACTACTAATACTGCCGATCTTCTGACTTCGGATATACATCATCCATATTATAATAGCCTAGTTTACCATTGGTAATTTACAACTCCCGAACGGAATATAATTACTAAAATGCCGATTATACTATGATTAATTCCGAAAAAACAAAAACTGCAGAAAGTGCAGTATCCATCTTTTATGAGACTATTCTATTACAAAAATCACATACCAACTAATATATTTTAAGCTTCTCAATATACGAAATGGTTTACTCCCGCTGTTAAACACATATTTAAAAACAAACGTCAGAGTTGGATTAAGTGAAAAAAAAGATCAGAAGTATTTTATATTTGTAGGGACAGATTTATATCGAAGAGTCATAAATGCTATAAACAATATATACAGTCGGTAAATAGTATTAGTAATCATTGGTAAAAATAGTATCAAACCATGTACCTGACTAAATATATTATCAAAATGCACTCGCCAGTGATCCTGCAGTTATATGTAAATTATTTGCATCTTATTTTCAGTCAATGTTTAAGCTTTCGTATATGAGCAATGACTTTGATGTTGATTATTTCCATATAAAAAAAACACATCTGATTTTCTCCATTGTAATATATATTTAACGGCCTCAGTTGTTATTAAGGAAATACGTAAGCTTGACATATTGATAGTTCCGGGCATTGACAGTATCCCAACATTATTTTTAAGGTCCACTGCATCACCAATCTGTTATTCATTATGCCTTTTGTATAATCACTGTTTGCGGAAAGGAGTATTTCCTAGAATTTGGAAAATAGTTTCTATACATAAATCGGTATTCAAAAATGATGTAAGAACATAACACCCAATCTCGATTTTGCAAATATTATCAAATCCTTTTGAAAGACTTGTTCACAACATTATTTACCCTATATGCATAATATTGTTATTCGAGAACAACGTGGCTTTGAAAATCGCTTAGGAGTGGTAGGATGAGATGGGGGTGACCGTACAGGAGCTGGACCGAGCCGTTAGCCGCTTGAGAGCCCGAAACACTGCGCCTGGGCCCGACGGAATACCGGCCCGGGTCTTGGCGCTGAGTCTGGCTACCCTGGGGGGCAGGCTGCGGCGGTTGTTCATCAGGTGTCTCCGCCACGTTCCCTACGGCCTGGAAGGAGGCAAAATTGGTCCTCTTGAAGAGGGAAGGTAGGGCTCCAGATCCTCCCTCTGCCTACCGTCCCATATGCCTGTTAGACGAGATTGGCAAACTTTTTGAAAGTATTCTTGCCGTCCGTCTTAACGGGCATCTGTCGCGTGTCGGTCCCGATCTGGCCGAAAGTCAGTTTGGCTTCCGACAGGAGCGTTAGACCATAGACGCTCCCTGTCGGAGCAGGCGGTATTCCGGGGAGGTGTGGCATTGGCGATAAGTCTAGACATCGTCAATGCCTTTAATTCCCTACCCTGGGAAGCTAACAGGGGGGGACTAGCACATCACCAAGTGCCCCCCTATTTGCAACGTTTTGTACGTGGACGGCAGGAAGATCCGGAGGGAAATACGGTGCGGAGTTTCATAGGGGTCGGTGCAGGGCCCGTTACTGTGGAACGTTGGGTATGACGCAGTCCTGCATGTCGATATCTCCGCTATGGTAAATGTCGTCTGTTATGCAGACGACACACTGGTGGTAGCTATCGGGGACACCTTCGAGAGGGCCAAGGAGCTTACCAAGCTTGGGCCGGAAATCGTCGTCGCTAAGATCCACGAGTTGGGATTGGAAATAGCGCCGTATAAGACCGAGGCACTATGGTTGATCATAAAATGCTTCTTCTCTTTTAATGGTATTCGGGGTAACTTACAGCGATGGTTAAAGTCCTATATTATTAACCGCACACAAAATGTTGTCATTAACGGTTAAGTTATGTTAGGTCACAGTTTTTTTCTCCTCCGAATGGGTTCCCGCCTTGTCGTGGCGAGGGCTTAGTAACCGTTGCTTGGTCTCCCACGGTGAACCATGTAGGTTACATGGCCAGTCTGTCTTTCGGGGGATGGCCAGCCCGGGGTTACCAGGGCCACCAACACGCATCCGAAGTAGGCTTACCAAGCCTGTGTGTGACTGTGGAGGACTCCACCCTCCACAGCCGAGGTGAAGTCGCGGGAGAAGACGGGGGGTGGTATTACGTTTCTCCCTATCCTTCGTGATTCTGGTGGGGGCCGCGGGGGGAGTGGAGTGTCGGTATTACGTTTAGCCATTCTCCCTACCTTCCGCGGCCGAATCGTAGTCGGTGGCGGAGCCATAGACCAGATCCGCTGGGGATGCCGGGAAGGCAGGTGCTTAAGAGCGCCAGCCTTCCTGATCCACATAGCCTCCGGGTGGCGGACTCAGGGGTGTCCGTTGCCTTCGTGGGTTTGGAGGCCCAGTAGTTAGGCGCATCTGTGTTCCGGTGCGTCTACCCTGGATGGAGTGGGAGAGGATATGTTCTCTCCCGAGAAGCCACCGCCCAGAGCGGCTGGCGCTGGTGGGGTCGCGAATGTATGCGAAAGCGTTCCTGTGACCTATTTTATTGATATATAATCACCAAAATTACGTTCACGTTTATAGTCTATTGCAAAATATACCATAGATTTATCCAAATTGCGGCCCCGCATACGGAGTGTGAGACTTAAAGCTATTTAGAGCATCTCCAACTCCGGAAAAAATTGCAAAGGGTCTATAAATCGGAAATCGGTTATAGAACTGATTACTACAACCGGTTTTTAACAAAACCAGTTGCATCACTACTGTCAATGTCAAGTAAAACCTTGCATTGCATGCATCTGCACCGTTCAGAAAAATTATAACATTAGCGATTAGAAAGTTTTTTTCTGATTTGTTATTACTATTCCATACATGTTCTTGATTCTTATAAATATGTAAATCGGTTTAATTATTTCTTTAAGACTTCAGTTAATAGTAATGAATAAAGATGTTTGGCTATAGCAAGGAAGCAGTTAGAGTGAAAGTTAAGGTTTGTATTGTTTTGCCTGATACGTCCCTCAAAAAATTATTTTCAAATATTGCTCGAAGGCTTTTTGTAACAAAAATTAATAAAACGTTCGCTTTTGTATAGACTTTTTGTTTGGGTCAGTAATGATCAATACTGCAAATATTCTGCGTAACTTGCGTAAAGTAAACAAGGCTTTTGTTATTGACAGAAATGTGAAGGAAAACTCCTGCCAGAATTAAGAAAATTTTCTGTAGATCCACAAATTACATCACTGGAAGTTTTACAAAGCATTTTAGTCAAGGCATTTGATATAAAGTCTGATTTTACACTGTCATACAGAACACTAGATGATTATGGACAAGAGATTTATTTACCACTTTTGTCTGATTGGGATCTTGATGCTGCTTTTCTCAAGTATGTATTTTGTTAATATTATTATAAAAATATGTTTATGGATGATCAAATATCGAAACATCGCCTTTATCATGCACACCTTATCATTAAATTGATCTAATCATTATATCCACCTAAAATGTAATTTTACACCTGAGAATCCTCACAAAATTTCCTATAGGAACTTTTTGGAAAGTCTTGTCACTCATAGAGAAATGACAGTCTTAGGCCCATATTACGTTATCATATATTTATGATCCTACATCTATGGCTCATAGACATACGATAATATAATATCAGTATATGATAATCTATGTCTCATTTTACTTAATTTATTGTATGTTGTACCTTATGATCACATAAATATGGCACTGAAAAACGGGGCATATTAAATAAAAGGGTCTTTACTATAAAAACACTTCCAAGACTTTTCGCTTGAATCGCGAATTTGCAAAATGTGTCACACACACACAATATAAAAGAAAATAACTTATCAAAACTATAACTGTTTTAAAGCTATAAAATTTGTACAATTAATAATACTGCACCATTAATAAGAGAAAAAAGATGCTGAATTTGGCATAAAAAACTATGAATCATTACAGATACTATATCATTGTTGCCTACCATTAGATGTGGAACTTTTGTATCTTTACTTGAAAGAAAGATACTAACTATGCGATAATCCAAAGTATATTCTGTAGACTCATCAGTATACATGCAAGCAGTTGGCATGGATTTGTGGACAGATTCAATGATGTAGCTGATTAAATTTAGATTTTAATATAAGTGATTAGAGAATATAATTTTTATATGCATTGATTTCTTATAAAATTTTGCTCAATAGGGCTCATAATATAGCTCTAAATCAAAAATCAGAGCCATGTGTCCAACTCAAAGTGGATATGAAGCCATTTGCAGAAGCTTCAGAGGATTGGGAGCCTCCTACCATCAGCCCATCTTCAATTGCAAACCAAACCACCAAAGCACAACCAACTGTTTGTCCAGCATCACAACAAACTGAAAAACTGGAGTCACAAACTGGTTTTCAAGGATTAATTATGAATCAGGTACTTCATAAAATTTATATTAACATGTTATGGTTGGATCAGTCATATTTATTTAAAAAAAAAAAAACAATTTGATTATACTTTGAAAATTTAAATCTGAACATGATAATTATGATAAAAATTGAACATGATCTTAGTACTTGAAGTTTTGGACACCTAAAGTGCTATAAACAAAATCTCTAAAACTCTCTTATGTTTTGATCCTAGCAATATTTTAAAGTGAATGAATTACATGCATTCATCATATTTAAGAAAACCATACATCACCCAGCCAGTTTTTGAGATAGGTTAGAAAAACTTGTGCAGTAAGTACTTCTGAAATGCTTTTTCTGGAAATTTTACTGATAGTAGACTCCTTTTCTGTCTAGGAAATTGTCTGGGTAGGTACCACACTCTTACCTATTTCCGCCTTCAGGTGTTGTGGTTCCAGTTCATCTTAATCCTCAGGGGTGATAGTTCATCTGAGACCTTCTTTGATTGAGGTTGTTGGCAGGTGTCTATGGTCTGCAGGAGCCACTTACCATCAGGTGGACTGTCAGCTTGTTTACATCTCATTTCAATAAAAAAAAATTGACTTAAAATGGACTTCAACAGTGTTGCCAAGATAAGATGAAAGCTGAATTAGTTACAGAGAAAAATGTTGGTCTCATACTAACAGATAGACAACAAAGGATGTGTTTTGCCTTTTATTCACCTTTGTCATAACAGTTTCATCACACTAAAATTTTCTTTGTCAACCTATAAAATTCTGCTGCTAGACATACTCTCTTTGATGGTAAGCGAGTGTAGTGCTACTACCCACTTACTAGAGGTGCTAGTGCAAAGTAGGCTAGTAATCTGAGATTTACATTCAGCAAGTTGTATTTTCCATCATCAGTCAGTCGCCCTTTCCATTAATCTGGAGGATGCTAGTGAAGGTGAGGTTGACATTTGAAGAAATAGATTGTATATTCCCCCTTGCCCCGTAATTTAAATTATTCATTGTACAGCTAGGATGTTTTAATAAGTCTTCTATTAGGTATGTTATGATGTTAATACAAATCATAAGAGGGTATTAGTGTTTAGCCATTATTATCGCATTTATTTTTGCAGGTTGAACGCACATTTAACATTGTGTCTAGAGCACTTAATTTGTATGATGACCCAAATAGTCCACCTCGTCCTCCTCTCAATGATATTGAGTTCAGAGCTTTTCTAGATGCTGTGGGTCAAATTACAAATACTGCTAAATTACGCGAAGTGATATACTGTGGTGGGATTGAACCAAGTTTGAGGTATCCAAAAACGAAATATTTTAATTATTATTTTGATTTTTTTTTAAATTTTTAATTGAATTGCTAGAAAAATATTAACCATTATACTGCTCATAACCATGAAAAATTAAAAAACTTCTTGAGGTGTAACCTCAAATGTAAATAAAATTGAAGTATCTGGTGTGATTTTCCTAAGGTCATATGCTCGTTTGCACAATACCAAATTAAAATTTATTGGAAATATTAGTTCCTGTGTGAAAATAGAAAACATTTTGAAACAACTAGTATTAAATAATAATAATTTGAAATTAATACAGATAACAAACAACTTATTACTACCATTCAATTGCAACAATTTATCAATCATAACACACCTTAATCAATTTTTTTAGAAAAGTTGTTTGGAAGCATATTTTAAATGTGTACCCTGAAGGTATGACAGGAAAAGAACGGATGGATTATATTAAAAGAAAAGCCAATGAATATAATGCTCTAAGAGCCCGTTGGAAAGACTGCATTACCAAAGGAAAGGTAAATTTTTACTAATGTTTAAAAATAGTTATGTTTGTTAATCACTCTTTTCATGTAGAAACGTAATTTACTCCGCCTGTATAAATCCTTAGCGGGATTCGAACCCGCGACCATCGGCTTCGAAGTCATGGTTACTACTAGTGGAATAAAAATAATCGTATTTCACTAAAACCTTGGAAAAAAAGTTTGCGTAAAACGGAGCGCACTCGTAATATATCCGTGGACCTTGGACCACTTATTACAATGGTCGGAGCCATACCTGGTTAGCCGCTCTTGTACAGCGATGTATCAAAACTATCTAACGAGGTATTGTTATCTCTGTTTAATTCTCGGAGCCTCAGTACGAGTAAAAGAGATTGCCTTTTTTTATGATAGCAATTTTCATTAGCATTGCTTACTTATAGCATATATATATTATGCTAATGAAATAGCCGAACTATACAGTGTGTAGGTCCAGTTGTCATTAAATGAAAACGCGATAAGTACAATAGCTTATTGTTATAAATAGCGAAAACTTTTCAAAACAACGTAAAAAATGGCCAAATGATCCAAATAAAACACAAGCACGAAGATTTCGCAGAATTTTTTTGCAATTTATGCTTTTTCTGTGCAATTTTAGTTTTTTCAATTACAAAATAATCATTCAGAGTCACAACTTTTTTATTCAATAGACTTTTTTAGTTCATAGCTCTCATGAACTTAGAAATCTACAGCGTTTCAAAAAGTGACATCTTGGAAACTGAGGTCTTTTTTTACAATGTCAAATAAATATGAATAATTTTTAAAATACCAATATTAAAATTTTAACAATATATCAGTACTTAGAAGACATGCAAATTCAGAGAAAGAACTATTTCTGCATATCTCTGTTTACACTAACCACTGAGCTACGTGGTAATTTTTTTTCTTTACTAGAGGGCAACATTAAATTAATAAGTAAGTAGTTATATTATCACAAATAAATCTGATTTTAGGTAAATTCTGATTTGGCTTATGTTACCAGCATGGTCAGAAAAGATGTCTTGAGGACTGACAGACATCACAATTTCTATGCTGGGAGTGATGACAATCAGAATATAGCATCTCTATTCAACATTCTAACCACGTAAGTCTGGTATATATTGATAAAAATGACAACAAAGATTTTATTACATTAATAATATTACCAAAATAAACAACGTCTATTTTTTATTTTGTTCCAATTAAAAAATATCATTATTTCTATATCTATATCAACATGTAACTTACAAAGGTTTTTTTACAGATATGCATTGTATCACCCCACAGTAAGCTACTGCCAAGGTATGTCTGATCTGGCCTCTCCATTACTGGTTACAATGGGTGATGAGGCTCACGCCTACATATGCCTCTGTGCTCTCATGACAAGACTCTACCCCAACTTTTTACTAGACGGAGAAGCAATGACTCTCAAATTTACTCATTTGACTGAATCTTTACAAGTATACGATCCCGATTTCTATAACTATCTTAAATCACAACAAGCCGATGACTTATTATTTTGCTATAGATGGTTACTATTGGAAATGAAACGGGAGTTCGCTTTTGATGATGCGCTCAGAATGCTGGAAGTACTATGGGCATCATTACCACAAAAAAATCAGTATACGGAGTTATCTCTCAAAGAAAAAGAGTTTGATCCTACAGTAGAAGTGGACATTGACCCAAAGGTGGTGCCTTTGAGCCCTTTGGTGAAAGCCCCTCGAGAAAACGCCTATACTAAAGTATGTGCAATACGCCGGCAAAGCTCAAGTTTCAGCTTAGCTAATATAAAAGCACCCAAGCTCGTTACAACAAAGAAAACTAATCATAGTTTAGATGAAAATGTCACTCGTAAAATTTCCACAAACGCTGCTTTAAAACATGCAAAGGAATTTCAAAGTTTGGATGATGCAGTTCTGCAGACTCAAAAACCGTCAAAGGATTATCTTGAAAGTATTTTCGATGGATACAAAGAGGATAGTTCAAATAAAAAAGATGCAAAGTTAGTAGTTCGAAAAAAGATGAAAAGTGTACCTGAAGATGTTAAGTATTCAGAGACGCAAGACGGTAGCGTTTCTGATTGGTCAAGTGCTGAAAACTTAGTGAACGGCACCTTGCATACAGATGTTAAAGAAAGACCACTGGGAAGTCAGATACGTCTATTAAGAGACAAAATATCAATTCACAATAATAGGTTTTTCTCATCTTTAGATAAACTTGATGACTCATCTGTTATAGATATGAATAAACCCAAAGTTAAAATGATAAAAAATTTGAATGAATTTTTAAACTTTGCTACAGGAAACAAACTTGAAGTTGGTAAAGAAAAGCTGCAACGGACACAATCGACAATAGAGAACACTACTTCCAAAGACTGCCCGAAAATTACTTTGACAAAGACATCTTTCGATGAGAACGATTTATCAATACAAATGGATAAAACGCTTAAACTTAACAAAACTTGTAGGTCTTTTTTATCTGATAGCAACGATGGAAGCAGCCCTGATGATTCACAAGAATATTATCCCATGACTACTTCTATGACAAGAGAACTAAGACTCGAATTAGAACATTTAGATCGACAAGTCTTCGGACCATCGTATGTGAACCGAGGCAGTATGATATGTGATTCTCCATCCGAATCAACAAGCACTGAAGAGCAACAAGCGAATAATTACACAGAATTGAAGTCTGAATGCATCACAGCTTTAGAACAAACTGAAAATGTTGAAACATTTGAAGCTATGAAAAATGAAGCTACGAAAAAATCACCTTTGTTTGAAACCATCAAATCAAATGCAAGGAGTGCAGAAGACATTTACCTCTGGGAAAACCCGCTTCACAGAAATACACCAACAACCCGAACTACCGCAAGCTGTCCACAAACCCCCGACGAACAAGCAGAATTAGACTTCGATGGGGATACTGGTGAAATTTTTGAGGAACATTCTGGTAAAAAATCTATAACACCAATTCGATTGTTGCGAAAGAACCATTCATTGGAACCACAGGATTTGTATCGCGAAAGCATGCATTCTGAAGTACATTCCAGTGAATCAGACTCTTCTGAAAAAGAAGGTTTAAAGTCCACTGACACAGGCACACTGAAAAACAATCAGCAAGAACTTGCGACGAACGCTAAATCGCATAAATTTTTCTCTAATATGTCCCACGAGCTAGAAAATGCGAAAAGAAATTGTGAAAGTATTTTAACCGCTAAGCAATCTAACTTACACAGTGTAGCATCGACAATAAATAATTTTCAGAAAAAATATGACGTGTTCAAACCTCCTATGCAAAGACCAGCCTCGTTTAATTCAGTAACCGGTGAAAGCTCTGCCAAAATCAGTATAAGCAATCTTCCATCACCAACAGTGTTCGGGGGTGGCAACCCATTTTTGATGTACCTTTGTCTGACTGTGTTGTTACAGCATAGAGATTACATCATGAGAAATCGTATGGACTATAATGAACTTGCAATGCATTTCGATAAAATGGTACGTAAACATAATGTAAACAGGGTATTAAACCAGGCGCGACAGATGTACGCTATGTATTTGAAGCAACAAGCACATAAGACTGGCGATGTAACTACTTAATTAGTTAATGTAAGTGTCAAGATCTCTTCTAGTTATGTGCTCATGGGATCGTTAGATAATAATGACTAAAATAAAACACCAGTAGTTTATAAGTTTACAATATATCTTACTGTTTGTTTTATGTCTGCTATATTTGAATACAAAAATTAAAAAAGATAAATATCCCTTAATTTTTCTTCAAATTACTTGTAAAATTTAGTTTAAAGAGTTATTTGAAAAATACCTACATTCCATTATGTATGAATTAACATCATTCAAAATGATTACACATTTTTAACTTTTTTTAATAGATTATATTGCGGACAGTCGTATAAGACTATGAGTAGATGAGGATGTGGTCTTAATAACAGTACTGCTCCCAGCGAAGCCAGCCCCTTATTTTACGTAGTCGCCTTCTTACCGACTATCCAACTTACCAGCTGCCCCGCGAACTGATTCGAATGCTTTTGTAGCCGTAATACATATTTGGCACGATGACACTTTATTTCTTCTTTAACCGTGGGCATTCTAAGCCTCCGTTGTTCTGATAAACCATGGTGCATTCGATTTTTGTTTGAATGTCTAATTACGTACCCTTTGCCCTACCATTACATTGGAATTACTGATAGAGCCCCAAAGTTGCATCCCATATATCCAAATTTGCTTTAGCATTGTTTTGTAGATTGTAGAATCTTGTGATCAATGCTTCATTTTCAGTTACTACCATGTAGCCAATAGTGTTTTCTTTTCTCCATATTAATTTTATCTCTTTTTGTTTGAACTCGTTTCTTCCAGGTATGAATGCAATTAATGAATTCTTAGCTAGTTTACGGCGTCGTGGTGTGATTATTCAGTACCATTTCAAGTAACTGATGCAGTCTTCTTTGCGAAGGGTAAGAGTTGATTTAGACACGCTACCAGAAGTTCTCCATTTGATTAACTATTTATTTAGGTTGTATCGAAACATTCGGGAAGCTTGTACAGGGGGGCAAGCACAGGTTATGTCCCACGGTGTTCCGCCTTCACCGCATGTCGGCAGAGCCACGGGAACGCTTTCGCACACATCCGCAACCAGTCACTAGCGCCGGCCGCCGTAACGACGAAACGTATGCGGTAACAAGTATTTCATTTTAACCTTTATGCGAAAACTTATTGTATATCGAGGAAAGCCGATGAAAACTTTTCTGCCTTTACAAAGGATTTTCTAATTGTCCTAAACGCTGAATGTACTTGTCCTGTCTGAAATCGGAATTGATTGTCTGTTGGGGTTGACATACTTTTGGTGAGTCTATGTGGTAACTTCTCAAACAGCTTCGATATAATCGATAGTGGGCTGATCGATGTATGTAAAGTTAAATCGTGAGCAGATTTACCGGGTCTGTGTATCGTTATAACTTTGGAGACTACAGTTCTGGGAAATATCTTATTTTCAATGGCGTTAAATAAAGGGGCGATACCTAACGTGATTAGAGTCGACATCTCTTAGGGTCTGGTAGGCCAATTCCTAGGCTCTACTGTTCTGATTATTCATGTTGATAGCTGACAGATTGTCCATGTTTAAGCTTTTTTTTTTCGAAGGTCATATTGCGGAAACATTGAATGCTCCGTTTCGGTCTAGTGTTGCGATCGTGGCTGCTTGAATATAGACTTTCATTTAACTGCGGGAGTTCGTTATTTTTAATACTAGAACTCACGATAATAGCCGCGCCTTATGGGTGATTTTCAATGAAGCGAGTTAGACTAATTTTATGTTTATGTTGTGTGTATGTAACAGAAATTCGGCCATTTCTTTATTTGGATAGTCCGTCTTAGTTCCAGTTTGCTATCTTTAAGGAAGTTATTTTAATAATTTGGACAGAAGGGTTGTTATGAGACTGATTAAGGTACTCATTCATTGTAGCATAAGATCAAACTTTTCTGTTTGTTTTAAGACCATCTGTTATTATTTGATTGTACGATGTCCGCATCTTTGTACTTTTTTTGTCTGGATTTGGTCGCTCTCTTTCATTATGAAGATGTTCAAGTAAGTATGCGTTACAGTATCTTCTCTAGTTTTGTGGTATGGAGTGCTTGATAGATTTCTCGCTAGTATTTCCCTGTCGACCTCGCAGTCTTTATAATTTGGTGGGTGCCGAGACATCGGCAAATTTAACTTGCGATATATAGTTCGGTAAGGTCACTTGTATTTTTAATTGAACGTGTGTCTGATTAGACCCACCACTTATCTCTTACATCTGCACTAATGCAGTTAATATATGATACACAAAATCGATAACCGAAACCAACTACAGGGTTTCGGTTTATGATCTTATAAGTAAAACGTGTACATTCGAGGAGCTTAGTAATCTTTTTGACGTCTTCAATGTCATATAGAATTATAGATGGTGGGATAGTGAGCTATTTTATGGTTTCTCTGCGCTTTTTAGAATTACCTTCTTTTTGGTCAACGCGAGGTCCACTGAATTTGTTAGTGACCTTCATTCTCTCGGGAGATGTGAGGATACTTTTTTCTTTTAGAGTTCCTTACTACTATTTGCTTAGTGCGAGACTTGGCATCATCATAATCCGAGCAGCCAGCTCATCATGTCAGAGTTATCGCAGTTATATGTATGCGTCTGGGTTTGAATGTTAACATATGTCATGGAACTGTAGGCTGTAGGCTAACTGTTGGCAAATAAATAAATAAACCGGGATGTGAAACTCACTTCTTATTACTCTATAGGACCTTCTTCAATAGTCTTCGGTAACCAATTTCTCTCTCACAGGCTCGGCTACCTGTGAGCTCCAGGTTCTAGCCGGATTGCATGGCAAAACATTCTCATTACTATCAATCCTTTCATACGTTGAATAAAAAGTTAGTGTAATGCTTTCCCATGGCATTGAATATCGGGATGACACCCTATCCTTTCACGATCGAACATCTGTTCAAGGCAGCAGGTGCAATTTATTTTCGGAGTTAAGTTCTCATCGGGTCCGAGCTTTTATTTAAGCCACTACTGTCATTGTGCTTGATGGTTTTTTATAGCGAACACTCGGAGATGTGTATTTCTCGGCACTCCTCGACATGGATCTTCAAGCTATCCGCGATTGCTAAGGTTTTTTGGTTAATTAACTATTATAAGCAACACATGGCACATTTTGCAACCATTAATTTTGATGTGCTTAATAGAGTAATATCAAATTCTAAATTTTCATTATTTTTGTCTGAAAATGTGTAATGGAAAATAAAATTAAACGAATGTAGTTATAAAGTTTTAATTATAATTAAGTACTTAAATCTAAGAGCAGCGGTATTTTTTAAATGACTCTGTTTTCAATGTTAATTCTTTTTATGTATTCCATTGAGCGTTAAAAAGATCTTTTTAGGTCCAAAGATTCCAATTGTGATATTATTTGCATTTATGTTATATTTAATTTTCTATTTTTTACATGTACAATAAAAATTTGCACAATGTTTCACTAAGAAACCTATTTAAAGTATTAAAAGGCAGTGAATCAGTGAGTATTTTACGAAGTATTTATTGAACTCTAATGATTATATTCCTAGTCTTTCAAAATGATAAAAGTTTTTCGCCGTATTTAAATATACAAATATGCTTGCGAAGCTTTACGTTGACATTTAAAGCTGCGCATATCTATTTACCGTTTAACTCTTATTAATTCCAAATAGATACAACTGGTAGGTATGTAAATAAAGTTTTTAAAATTGAAGTTGTTTTTTTTTTCATATTAATAGATTTTTTATAATTTTGTGTATTTCAATATAAAATTCAAAATGTTATGTTTATCTACGGTGACTAGGATGTATCCACATTGCTATGTTTATGATTTTATATAACGAAAGTCGAGCGTAGCGACCATTTTACCAAAAAAAAAAGAGCTATACTACTGTTTTGATGTTAATCTTATGATAATTTGTATACCAATATATAAATTATGTTTAAAGCCGACTGCCAGTGCCCACTGCTGAGCAAAGGCCTCTTAAAATATCTGAGATTATTTTGGACCCAGCAAAGGCCCACCACGCTGCTCCAGACCAGTAATGTTATCATTTACTTGTGGTTCTGGGTAGTTAGAAAGAGTAACATAATTTCTATTACTATTCATAGTCTATTTACTACTACTACTTACTGATTTATGAAAAAATAGGACAGGTGGGTTGGATTTTGGCCTAACTTGGAGTTACATTTTCTGTACCTTCTCAATACCGGGAAATTGTAGAAAGGTGGTTTTGCAGCCCTGATTGACTACCTTGCTATTAACTTCTTAAAGATCTATGACTAGTTCCATGGACCACCTCCTTACCTTAAAGTTTTGATGTCATAACATAAACATTCCTTCCATCATGAGCCATTCCAGCAGTGGACTTTTGACAAACTGATTAAGAAGAATATGCTTACCTCGTTTTATATGTTTATACTTGTAAAATATTCACCTTGAACAGTCAAGACTTTTAATAAATGGGTAACAGTAGAAATATACCGAAGTAGGCAAAGGTTGTATGAGCATAATATATCCATAGTGAGACAATTTACAGACACTAAGAGACAGTTATACTATTTAAAGAAAATATTAAAAAAGTACGTTCTGTAGCCAAGTTTTTCATTTAAGCAATAACATTAAGAACGCGACCAAAAAAATGAAAATTACTTGCGTATATTATTAATAATCAAACATAGAAGTAATATATTTGGTTATACAAAGGGGTCGCTCTACAACCGATTCTGGTGTAGAGCTGATTAAGGTCTGGGAGAATTCAAAAGAAGTCTTGGATGTATTTTGTGTTCTCTTGGGGGCTATCATGAACACTAGTTAACAAATTATACCATTACGCTATAAAAAGAACAGCACTTTAACTTATTATCTCGAATTTAAGTAACAGGATTCAAAAAGTTGTAATTAATGGTATAAGTTGTTTCGAGTCGACGGTATCGAAGACGTTTTCGTGTCATTTCTTTTTCTTGCATTCGTTAAAGACTTGCGTAAGGCAAGCAATTTAGTAAAGGATAAACATGATTTAGCGCCAGCATTATTCCCAAAAATGCTAACAGACTTAGCTCTGCAGCGTATCTACTGCATCAGCCTACTCGTATTTTAGTCCAGTACTTTTTTTTAAATTAAATTTATAGACCTTATATAGCGGCTTCATTATTCTTGCTACATTTTATTACTTTTAAACTATAGGACAGTTTTATAATAAGGAAGAAGTGTCAGTAAAGTGTTTAGTGTAAATCGTAGTTTGGACTTCACGGTACAGTACAGGCTCACCTAGTGTGAAGACCATAGATTATCATGTATGTTAAAATTTTCTACAATCACAGACATAAAGGATTGGTTTTGAATATTATAATGATATACATATAATAAATAAAAAATAAAATACATATGAATTAGGTTTGCAAATAAAAAAAAAATCTTATACTACTGAACATAGGCCTCTCCAAAAACTGTAAAAGCCAAGCACATGCAATTTGCTCATACTCACCACGCTGGGCAAGCGGGTTCGGGTCATTCGGATAGAAATTCCATCATCATTCCATCGCCATCGCCTCCTTAGTTGGTTAGACGAGTGCCACGTGCTGGTGAGGTTGGTATATTAAGAAATAGGTGGTGTATTCTCCCTTACACACCCTGCGGAATATGCTGTAAGAAAAATAAGAAACCAGGCAGATGTAACTGCTATAATAGTTTAGTTTTTTTAATTTTGGCAAAATAGTGTTGCAAGGTATTAGGCTGTGAAATTACAGGTCTTAAGAGCTATTTACAATCTCAATTCGGGAGCATCTCTTAGGCCCCGTACACACGACTTTGGGAAGCGGAGCGACAGCGGGAACGGAGCCATGAGGCAATACGCATACATTTGTAGTGAGGCCGTTCTAAGCTACAGCGGGAACTGTCACATATCATGTAATGATAAATAAAACACAAAAAATTGTTTTGGTATTTATTAACTGTTTAATTTACTATCTCTTAAGCCTCGACCACCTACAATTTAAGCAAACTTATCTAGAGATTATAAGATTCTATTTATATTAAATATACTCAATATCACAATAACCACTTTTAATTTTAGAGACAAAATTAATCCCAATAATCTGTTTTCTATACATGCCAGTTGTTAAAGAATGCTGGCAAAACGTGATTAATTAAAACTTTAGTGAATATATTATGTATCGCTATGTATTCTGAAGGAGTTGCATGTTTACTTTTTTCTGTTTCCACCGGCACCAGATAGTATCATAGCAATGCGCATAAAAATATTAAGGACGTCCAGATACACGGAAATGGCCCTGTAAATAGCAAAACGTCATTTCGGTTACATGGTAAAGTAAAAAATGTAATCGCTATCCAATTCTACAATTTATTTAAACATTGAAATGTCTCTATTTCAATGTTTAAATATAAAGCCTTCCTAAGAAAACTTTCTATTATTATATGTAAATTAATGTATGTAATGTATTTATTTGTTAAGTTTTTTTATACTTTGGTTGCATCTTTTTATTTTCTTCATTTTATATTGAAAGTATGTATAAAAAGATATTGAACACAAATTACAAAAAATTATGATACCTGCGTAGATTATTTTGGCAGTTTCTTATACATTAGAGAAACCGCATTAAGAAATCACGGTTTCAACTGAAATTTATTTTCTTGCTGGAGATTAAAGAATTTACCAATTTATTTTAATTCTATGCAATACTTTGTTTCTTATATAGATGTTAGTAATAGTTTAAGAAACTTAGTTAATATTATATAATAAGTTTGTGCTGAGCGTTGCTTGACTATCACTGGTCTCTATGACAAAACGTAGTTTAATACATCTACATTTATTTGTCATACTTTTGGATTATTATTGTTTCCTTATACTAGGTAAAATGCGCATTCAAAAATATATAAAGATATGATACGTATTATATGATATCATCATCATTTCAGCCTATCAGAAGTCCACTGCTGAACATAGGCCTCCCCCAAAGATTGCCACGGAGCTCGGTCCTGAGCCACCTGCATCCATCGACTTCCCGCAACACTGAGCAGGTCGTCACTCCATCTTGTGGGGGGTCGTCCTACACTGCGTTTGCCTGTACGTGGCTGCCACTCGAGAACCTTTTTTCCCCAGCGGTTGTCAGTTCTGCGAGCTATGTGGCCGGCCCATTGCCACTTCAGGTTGCTGATCTTTACGGCTATGTCGGTTACCTTAGTTCTGCTGCGGATATCATCGTTGCAGACTCTATCACGCAGAGAAACACCGAGCATAGCCCTCTCCATAGCGCGCTGAGCAACTTTGAGCTTCCTCATACGGGCTGCAGTGAAGGACCAAGTCTCGGATCCGTATGTCATCACTGGCAACACGCACTGGTTGTATACTTTCGTCTTGAGGCTTTGCGGTATGATATATATAATGATAAATATCATTATTAAGTTTCTTCCAAGCGACGCGTAACGTCTTATTTAATATTTATTAATTTACCGATATAAAAGTAATTTTACTTACTTAGTAGTAATTTTACTTACTTAGTAGTAATTTTACTTACTTAGTATTGTACACCTCACGTACTTTACCTTTTTTACTTTACATTGCAAAAGATTAAGAATTTTATTAGATTTAAGAGTGGCCGCGCTAGAACGAACACTGTAGCGCGGCCTCCAAACATATGACATGAAATGCAGAAGCACGACATGTCTCCACTTCACGTCGGTATTCAGCGAGGTCATGGTACTACCCCGGTCGAGCCGGCCCATTCGCGCAGCAGCTGAAGCCGTTGCTTGGCTGTACCACGATTGAAAATTTGTGTTAAAACTTGTCATTATATTGTTTTACTTTGTTGGATCAAAATGAGTGATCAACAAGCTACTGTATCTGAAAACAAGTTGTTGGTTTTGGATGATTTACTCACGAGTTTATTGGGTCGTAAGGCTGGAAACCATAGGGAGGATGAGTTTCCGCACGCTTCATTATCGCTTGTGTATCATACAGCAGAAAACCGCTGAATACTATTAGGCCACCATACAAACTCAACGAATATAAACCTGTAAAAATATGATTAATAAAAATAAATCTAAATCATTATAAAATTACAGTTTATATATACTCCAGTCCAGCAGGACAGGTACAATTTTCTGCCTTCCGGTTTCAGGTGCAGGTTAAGGTCTTTTGTAGGTATTGATTGCTGAAACTATTAACTATTATCCCAGAGGTCATGGCGCACTCGCTTTAGTTTAACAGTACGCCGTGTGACTTGTGTTCGAATTACGCATTTGTGGGAGAAAGGGAAATTCTCTTCTCTTTGAACTAGGTCATATATATATTTTTATATTCCGAATAGTGCACGGTAAATTTTTTTAAAGTCTTTATTATATAAAAAAAATTATATTCTAAAAAACTAAGAAAAACATCGAAACGAAAAATATTATTTCGAGGACATGTGAAGTCCGCCAACCCGCACTGTAACAGGTTGGGGGAACTACCAGCATCAAACCTCTTTTAAATATTGAGAGACCTTTGTCCAGCAATGGAGTCCTGTGAGCAAAGAGACGCTCTCCAAGGGAAAAAGGGATTCCCTTGGCCTAAAAAGACTTAGAATACTAAGTTAAATGTTTATTTAAGAATAAAAATCTTATGAACAATGTAAATTGTTTTTTGTGTCAAAACAAATAACACTTTTTGGCATTGTTTTGAGATTATGTACTAAAAATGTATATTTCTTATATAGATATATACTATAAGATTTCCACGACCAATAAATATTTTCGTTGGTTCATACCTGCTCCAAGTGCTGTGGTTGGAGATAGGAACATGCTTCCAAGTGAAGCAGCGAAAACAGCACCCAGACCCATTGCTAACGGCGCTCGCATGTTAAGGAATTCACCCGATGGCGCACAAATGGCGATTGTACTTAAGCCCCCTACAACACCCGCTGTGTACCTAAAATACAAAATAATAAGTTCATATTTTTTCTAAGTAAATCTTCCTATCAGGATGGATTAGATGCCTAATTACTAATATGATTACAATAAAAGCACCAAAGTTTATAAATTTGGCATGTGGTAGTAGCAGTGTAAGAACCTGACACCTTCCTTTGTTCCGGCGACTTAGGGAAAAGCCTTGAAAATCTCATGGCAAACTCCAGGAGCTAACCCAAGGCTCTCCACCAGTGCCATTCTCTATTGCCATTATCTCCCGGAGAAACGATTAGTGGGTTGTGGGAAGTTACGATATACACAGGTTATTTCTAAGTCATAAACCGAATATCAATTATATAAGTACAATAGTTTTGTCACTGGATTGTATTTTAGTTTTTGCTATTTTGACTTCCAGATATATTAGCACTAGCTACATGTTGACATGTACACAGGGCTCGCAGAACAGTCAGCCAGTCGATGGATGCAGGCTCAGGACCATGCTTTGTGACAATCTTTAGGGAACTATGTTCAGCAGTGGACTTATGAAAGCTAAAATAAATGAATTAATGAATGAAAACCGGGTTTTGATCATCCCCTCTGCCCTCATTTGAAGACGTTGACGTGCTGACAATGTCATTAAACTTATAATGTTAAATGCAAATAAACAGAGAAGCGAGAGTTGCATCTTTGTTTTGTACTATTTAATTAAAGATATACTTTATAATAGTTAGAAAATCTGCTACCCCCCTTTCTTCTTTTTCTTCATAGTTGTTGTAAGAGTTGACTGAGGTAAAAGCTGTCTGATGGCTGATTGTAAAAAATCTCCAAGCTCAACCCGCGTTATGGTTCCTCACCCTTCATGTTCTATCTCCCAGAAATAAGAAACGTGGTTTTCGAAACCGCTTTTACTATGCTTTGTCCCGAATGGATATGCTTAATTTCTACCTAAGTCTTATACAAATCATGAATAATAACAATTGACTTGTTCATGTCTAAAATAACTACAAAATATTGTTTTACTTACAAGGCAGCACGAGTTAGAATTGGACCACCAAGGAAACAAATTGGTGCTATCACAGCACCCATAATACCAGTGTGTACGATCCAAGCCAATTGTTTGGCTCCAAAACCTGGCTTATATTCCATTCCTCTTACGACCATGCCAGATCCAATCATAAGGCCCAGTGTCACTATAATAGACTACAACATACCGATAATTTTTAATTTCGATTTGTTCATTTAAAATTAAAAGCCTTAATTACGATTACTCATAAATTTTGAATATCAATAATATGAGACAAGATAATCTGAATAAAAATGTCTTAACATACCATCCATCCATTACGTGCCACTAAATTAAGAAGTGCTGGTGTCCTGAACACTGTAACTGCACTCCCAGCAGTTAGCACAAGGGAACCAGCAATATAGCCATATGTAGCTTTAATTCGGTCTTTAACATATTGCGGCCAGAGACTAAAATGTAATAGTTTAAAAGTTATATTTGCTTTAAGAAAAATATATTAAACTGTGACTTGTGTAAGTTGTATTTTCATGGTGTGCAAATATGTGGGTAAACTTTTCAAAAAAATTGATAACCATGGGAACTTAGAGACTAAATGATGGGATTTTTTTTTTTTACTTTTTAACTTTAAAAATTACTTGTGGACTAAAGTGGACACCATAAGGTAGTAAGGTTTATAAAAACCTACTACTCTATTCAATAAAACATTAATTTGTAGAAGAAATATTATTGCATCATATAAGGCTTGTGTTTAGACCACCAAACCTACCAATCAACCAACTCACAGTTAAGTAATAATGTTTCACATGCATCATTTGGAATTCGAACATTAATTCGCTCTTTACTCTGCATAATGCATGATCATTTGTAAGAGAGAGAGACCAAACAAGTTGGTTAGCCTGGTGATTCAGCCTTTGTGGCATTGGAAACATAATACAATATAAAGAAATGAGAATGAGATAGTAAAAGAGATGAATGTCAACCTGCGAGTTAATTGGGCATGCTTGTAAAAATTGCCACTTAGAATTCTATTAAAATCATCAAATATGGGTGGCTTTTAACATGCAATTCGTTTATAATTTTGCAGTTACTAGTAGTCGTTTTACTTTGATGAGGCAGATTAAATAATAAAAAAAATTACCAAAGATTACCATAATATTATTTTAGCATTCTTTATCTGCCTCTGTTTTCCCCTGACGTGACACAACACAATATTCTTTTGAATCTTTAAATCAATGTCCCAAATCATATCAGTATTTTGAAACATATCACTGTTATAGATGCAATGTTCCAATCGCGCACTTGGCCCACTCTACCTTCCCATGTCCAATTTAATATTTATGCAACAAGATTGGTGCAAAGGTTAGATGCTGTGTCATAAACATACAAACATAACATAACCAAAACAGACCTGAGAACCAATAATTTATTTCTGTTGCATAAATATTAACTCCAGCTGGGAGTTCTTCAAACCTAGAAAACCATGGTTTAACATTCGGGACATCCCCAGCCTGAAATTTTTAGAATTGGCTTTCCTCAGAATTTTATTTGCCCATGCTAATGTGGTGACAAATTGGCAGGATAGCATACCTGAAATAATGTGACTGAATAGGATTATCCTCCTTTTCTTTACTACTAATTTAAAATGAACTGTTGAACATAAAGAGAGCATAAGATAAGTTTACTACAAGATCGGCTATTGATTTCTTTTAAGTTTTGAAAAAGAGTGCTCTCATAGAGAATGAAAATGCAAAGTCATTTGTACTTGCCTTGGTAACACTTGTCCTTAACAAGTGCTTATAAGTGTTCACCTACTTATGAAAATACTTTAAGCATGAAAATATACTAATCCAATACTATGTAACTACAGAATGTCTCAACTAATGAATATCAATCATGACATCATAATTGCAGATAAATATCATATTAAAGAACTATCACTAACTGTGCCTCCTGTAATGTACCAGGTTTAACTCCTGACCCATAGTAGCAAAGGGCACCAAGACCCACAGCTGAAGCTCCTGCTAGTGCCCCCTTTCCTAAACTGTAAGCTGTAAGAGAGTAAAATTAAAACATAATTTGAATGCTAACATTATGTGATAAATGTGAATATATTTTCAATAATTGTCCAAATGCTTCAAATACAATATCTGAGACAATAAAGATAAACTGATTAAGTACTTCTTATAGGATACTTACCATTGGGACCCGCTGGTGCCATTAATCTTTCCCATACTGTTGGCTGTGTTCTGGTCGCAACACGGGAGCGCGTTTCGCGTGCGTAGTTCCTGACTACATAATTTTTAGGCAATAATTTCTGTGGTATGGGAGTTCTTAACGTTTGTTGTACATTTATTGCCGACCGGACAACGCACATGCGAGACAGCATGATGCAACTAAAAATATAAACGAAAATTAACTTCTACTAGCTTCAAAACATTCTATTAGAAGAGAAATAAAAAACACCCATTATCACAATCGATTAGTAGTTGTGCAATTGCAGTTTGACATAAAACAAATGATTCCTATTACATACTTACAACTGATAACTTTTACTTTAGTACCAACTAGTAAAGTAATTTTATTATAAATAAATTTAGTTTCCTTGTTTACACTAACCGGTAAAAACGACAGATAACTATTGTAAAGACTAGAAGAAAAATGTTCGGTGTAGTGTTTAGCCCAGTTATATTCGCTAATGTCACACGGCAAAATAATTGATTGATGATGATTCGTTTCGTTTCACTTTTCGGAACTATTCTAGAATTTTACGCTCTGGATCATAGATGATACATATCTGGATCTAGAGATTAGTGTTGCCAACTAGGATACTACATAACAAGCTAACTTTATACAAACTTTCTAACATGAATCCAAAAGCTCAAGTATCCAAAACAGATAATGTTCTTTGTATACCACGACAACGAGTATAATTCGCAATTACTATTGAAAATTTATTGCTGGTAATGACTTATTACTCCGCAATGACCAATGCAACAAATAATAGTTACAAAGATGTGTAATGTGTTAGTCTTAGTGTCATTGGGCAAGTTGCTGTATAATTGTGACAGTTTGAAACCTTATTAAACAACCATGAAATTAATCGATTTTGATTCCAATAATCGTAACAACTATTGTGCGAGATGCTGGATTTCGAGAAGTAAATAATGGCTACCAGATTTGAAGACTATTTATTTATAATCACTTTTACAAACACTTCCTTCTTCCTAGTAATATTTTTTCTTTCTTGATTTCTTCCAGTTTTGTTTTCTTCTTGTTAGTTGTTTCTTGTTTAAGTGTTGAGGTGGAAGTGAGGATCCGTCGGACTGGGATCTCGGAAGTAGATACATACCGACTAAAAACCATCCACGTTGCTGTTGGACCGGAGGCCTTTACAGCTTCATTTATAGAGACATCTTCACATTTTTACCTTACGTATTTCTCTACAGATACAGCGCCCTTTTTAAATAGATTGACACAATTAGGAATTGTAAATAATGTATATACATTTTAGATAATATGAAAAAACAAAACATGAACAACTATAAAAAAATCTAAAATGTTGATTACTAAAAAATAAATGTTCATACCTATTGCCTATTAGACAGATACTAACTGTATCTGTATATCTGTATATAGAATATTAGTAAAACAGAGTATCTTAGTCCTAATATTTTAATGAATACGAACGAACTATGTATGTAGTTCGTGAATTAGTCCGTTTGTTATTAAATTAATATAGTTACAACACTATAAGTGTTGTTACGCCAGCACGTGGAGAAGCAATTTATTGTACCTTATTTAAGGCATTGCTTATTATAATATTTAGTGGTTAAATCTTGTGCTAATTTTTATTATATATAAGTATTTCTTAGCCTATAGGCCTATAAATATATATTTTTTTTTAATTTAAAAGCGATCTTTTTGCAATGAAGAACCCAAAGATTGCTAACGAATCCGGTGATGACTTAGGTGATGATTAAATGTTTACAGAAATTGTATCATGTATTGTATATATTAATTATTGAAGGTTATTATATGCCTTATATTTAATTTTAGACTCTGAAGAAGAATTATCTCCTGAGTTGCACAAAAAGTCCCTCGAAAAATTGAAACAAATTGATCCAGACTTTTACAATTTTCTTGAAGAAAATGATGAAAATCTTTTGAATTTCGGTGAAGATTCCGGTAATGATGAACCTGAAGAAGATGAAGATATATTGCACAAACCAGGTCCTCTTCAAGGTGATAGTGACGAGAGTGACTTTGAGGTATCGTAAAATTTTACCTATCAGTGCTATTAGTAGAACAACTCCACAAGATGGAGAGAGGTGAGCTTCATCACCATGTTTTGTAGCAGACTTTGTGCGGGATGACTATGTGCATCAGCTTGTAAGACTGTAATGTGCGCTGTTAGTAGAAATTAACGTTAGTGATTTTGCTAGCTGTAAAATAATATACCCTTGGAGTGACAGTGGTTGACTTGTGAAAAAGCCAAAGAAAAGAAATACCATCATTGTGATACATGTTCATCAATATATTATGATTCTAAAATCATTAATTAAATGCAACTTACACTTTTCAAAAATTTCTTCCAAATAGGTAGTTTGAGCTCTCGACAAAGAAGAAGGTAACTCAACAGAACATATCAGGAGTATTTAATTATTTACCAAAAAATTTATGTTAGTTTAACATTTACATTAGTTTTATGTCAATAGACCAAAAATATTAGAAAAGGGGTGAAACTGGAAATTTAATATCTTTTTCCAAATGCTAACCTCACCTGCCATGTAGTGCACCCTGGTAGCCAACAAACAAGGATCTAGCAAATAAATGATGGTGGAAAATCTATTTGATTTTGTTGGACCCGAATTCAACATACTATTTATAGGGAACAACATCGGCACTGTGCTTCCAATCTCCTTGACCAAAGTGGTTTGGGCAAACCTGGCATGAATGTATGCCAGATTTTGGTGTACTTTTTTGGAGTGGCTTATATGTTTAGCAGTGGATAAAAAAGAGAGAAGAAAATACTGGGATTAATCACTATAAAAGGCATTATCATACTTCACATCACTAGCATAGAATTCAGACTTGCATCCTGATTATTTTATCACCATTTGTATGTGCAGCTTTGTGCCTCAAAACTTTTAATAAGGCATTTACATAAATAATAATAATTTTTTATGCCATTTTCCCTATCATCCGAGAGTGGCGGGGACTGCGCCGCTGATACATATCGTGTGAATATATTGTGAGCCTCCGTGGCCCCACCTCATCCGCATCTGTGCTCAGGGCCGCAGGTCCTGAACAGAATCGCTAAGGACAGGGAGAACGCCGAGTCTCCCATGAGCCCACCTCAGGGTGTAAGTCAAAGAAAGCAATGTCGCAGGCACTCTCCCCACAGTCCTACAACCCGCATCTTAAGTAGACTCGCCTAGCCCATTTGGAGCGGCCAAAGTTCCTCTTGATTCACCATGGGAGACCAAGCCACGGCTACTAAGCCCCCCGCCACGAAATAGCCGGAACCCGTTTCCGGGGGAGAGTGTGATAAAATTGAACAGTCCATGATACAGTTACATCTCAGTTCACAAGTCTACAAAACTGATGCGATGAGTCAAACTGTAGAGACTGGAGTAAATTTAGAGTGAAACTGATCACTGTGATAGGCAATAGAGGGGCTGATCTATGCCGCTGCTTATAATGCTGCTGTAATACTAGGCACTTAGGTACACCTACACTTCATGTATTGCACTTAATATACATATATATAATTTAAAAACTTATCTTTATAATCCCCAAGAGTGTAATATTCATTTATTATATAATATTAAACTTTTCAAATAAAATTATTGCTGCACTAAAAACCCTAGAAATGTATGCCGGCTTGGCAATTATTTCACTTTGCTTGGATTATACTTTGGCAGGATGAAGATGCGAGACCTGTACAGGGGAAAGTAAATTTAAAATTAGTAGCCCAGTGGCAAGAAGACCTACGGACTGAAGGAAAAATAAAGCTTCCAACTTTGATCACTGTTATCAAAGCATTTAATGCAGCCATGTTGCGTGTGACCAGTGAAGATGGGACATCTCAAAGTGAATTTAAAGTAGAAGGTATAATATTATGTTTATATTGATTGTCCACTGCAATATGTAATAAATCATATTTAAGGTTCATTTAAAGTAATTTAAATTAACATTTTGACAATTGTAATGAAGTAAAATATGAATTGAGGCATAACAGAATCTGCTACCTAGTCTCATTCTGTGGCTGTCGTAAGTCTACTTAGAAGACAATCCCGTGTCCTCCGACAGATGGCGAAATAAGCATCTCAAGTATGAATAATGTTTAACGCACATCAGGCACCGCGCGACCATGGTTTTTGGCAGCTAAAACCATGCATAATGGCTCACACACATCCGAAACACGAACGAACGAACGCCTAAAAACCCACGCGGGCAACGGATTCGTGAGTCCGCCGTTAAGAGGCCATGGGGATCAGGGAGGCAAGCATTCGGAAGCACTAGCCTTCCGGGCTCCCAGTGGATCAGTTCTATGACCACATTTCAGCTGCAGGGGTAAGAAGAACGACGCATCGAAATACCAACATTTCTCTTCATGGCCTTGATAATCAAGAGTAAATATACGATTCCAAATATGATCAACCTATTACGAAACATAATGTTATAAAAGTCCCATTAAATTCTGTTTAGTTAGCCTAGCTAGTTAGTTAACGTTTGGAATTTCTTTAATTTCAGGATCTTCTGTGTTTAATGCTGTTATACAAATGTGTGTTTTGTATTTACCTAGTGCTATAAAGAAATACTTAGGCATGGAACAATCTGGAAAGGATCCTCAGAAATGTAAACACTTTATAAAAATCAAAGGTCCATTAGTATCTTATTTAAATGATTTGTTGAAACTCCTTGGTGGAGTAACATCAGAGAATATTCTTACAGTACTCCTTAAGCATTTACATCAGATGTCAGTTTATGTTGCCTGCTTTAGTCGTATATCTAAGCAGTCACTGAAAAAATTGATCATGTTGTGGAGTAGTGGTGAAGAAACCGTAAGAGTATTGGCTTTCTTGTGCATACTGAGAATAACGAGGAATCAACAAGTAGCGCTTCTTGACCTAGTCCTGAAAGCAATGTACATGACTTATGTAAAAAATTCCAAATTTGTCAGTCCTTCCACATGGCCCGGCATTAACTTTATGCGAAGATCTCTAGTAGAGATGTTTTCGTTGGACTTAAATGTCTCTTATCAGCATGTGTTCCTTTACATAAGACAGCTTGCTATACATCTGAGAAATGCTATTATAGTGCAGAAAATAGAGAACCGACAAGCAGTGTATAACTGGCAGTTTATAAACTCCCTTCATTTATGGGCCGATTTAATAGCTGCAACATCAAATAAACAACAATTGCAACCATTACTGTATCCATTAGTAATGGTTATGACAAATACAATAAAATTGGTCCCAACACATCAGTACTACCCGCTTAGATTTCATTGTGTTGAAATTCTCATAAATCTATCCAAGGAGTCGGATACATTCATTCCTATATTGCCATTTTTGGTTGAGGTGAGTAAATTTTATAGTATATTTATTTAAAGCAATAAAATCGTCAAAAGCAGTGGTCGAGCGATTGGCTTCAATGGAACTAGTTTCGATTTCCGCACGGAACAATATTTTTATGGCCTACAGGTAATAATTGGCCAGGGTTCTGGGTGTTTCCTATAAAATCCTAGTCTTTTTTCAGATAAACAAGTCGGCTAGAGAGGATTGCAAAGCTTTCTCGCTCACCTTGCCGTGTCAATTGGATATCCTAAGCAATATAATTTGATTAAGGTGAAAAGTTTGTACTGGAATTGGGAGAGCCATAGTATCCTAAGCCTTTAATTTCATGGTACTCGAGTGACCTGTTCAGAGTGAAACTGTCCTCGCCGTTATATGTATGTAGTGGTCCGATCGTAGAATCGTGCTCACCATGCAATCGTTAATCGATAACCGTTCATTTAATTCATCATATGGTCAAACAGATCGGGAAATTGACAATCAGATAGTAAAATTGTTAAATTATCCACCGCTAGAGGCGCTGACAGCGCTAAGTTTATGGCGAAGTATATATATGTTTAGCAAAGGGTAACCAAGCAACGAAAGTTGGATTCATGGATGTATGTTTAATGTGAACAATTAAAAAAATTATAACTAACAAAATTATTGCTACATTGGTCGTAACCTAACAAGGTTAGGTAAGAATATCGATCAAAAAGCGCGCGCCGAGCATGCGTGCCGCGGCAGGCGAAGCGCCAGTAAAAACTTATGCAATGTTAATTATCATAAATCATTAACGTGTCACTCGTCACTTTGAAAGAATTGAAATTATGTTGTAAGGAGTCATTAGGATTACTATTATTTTATGATAGCAATACTTAATTTGTTACAATTCTTAATTTTTTAATTAGAAGATTTATAAATTGCTCATTTACTTCGAATTTTTATTACATCTTTTATAGATGGCATTCATGAATGATATGGCCAGATCTATCTAGATGAACAAATCGACAAACGTTGGCGATTAAGCGATATGGTTTGTATGAGTTGGCCATTTCATGGAATGAATGTGCATAATTGAAGTAGGTGGTTAGTGAGAATGAGACCTTCGTTGCCCGAACCGCTTAATTAACGAACAGTTTTTCGTTTTCTTGGAATAAAACTAATTAGAAAACTTTTTTTTAAGGTACTGACATCATATGATTTTAACAAAAAACACAAAAAGGTTTCAATGAAGCCTTTAGACTTCTCATGTGTCCTCAGACTTGCGAAGTCGCAATTGTCTGAGAATGGTTTTAAGGACACAGTCATAGAAAGATTATATGCACTTCTTTTAGAATATACCGCAAATGAATCGCACCATATTGCTTTCCCAGACATCAGCTTACTTGCTGTTTTACAGGTACGTCATTATTTAAATTGAATTTCTAAGTTGCCGTGTGGTAGCGGTATAAGAATCTGCCATCCCCTTTCTTCCCTTGGGTATACTCAGAGACGAGTAAGGTAAGGGAAAAGTCTTGAAATTATAGGTATATCTGGAAACATCACTAGCGACTCGAGTCCTACGTGGAGTCATAATAATTGGAAATCCGTGCTCTCTGCCTAACCCTACGCGTTACAGGTGTAAGTGCTTATATATACGCTAATATACATATATAATTTCTATTCACGATACGACGTGAGAAGTGGGTTGAAATTTTCTAGATCGCTGACCATTGTATCTAATACGGTCGTGAGAGCTATAACTATTATATTATTAGCTAAATTAAATTGATTTTTGTGAATATGTTTTACTTATTTACGTTGGTGGTGTACTGTCTGTATAGTCCCACTGCGTCCGATAACTTTTTCTTGATGCAAATTGGTGTTTTAACTTATGAAAAGGAGTTGAAAAGCCTTTAGTACCAAATATTGCCACTATGTTCGTATGTAAGAAACCTTAAACATTTCCTGGGTGGATTTCTTTTTAGTGAAAGTCCTGTCAAAATCGGTTTAGACGTGTCCAAGATTATCCCGAACAAAAGGGAAGGGAATTTATGGGAAAGGCGGGAAAGGAGCAGCGGTTCACCTGATGGTAAGTGATTACCGTACCCCACGTACATCTGCAACACCGGAAGTGCTGCAGGTGCGTTGCCGGTATTTAAGGGTATTTGGGTGATGGGAGGGCGGATGAGGAGGGGGATTGGACCTCCGGTACCTCACTCACAGAACGAAACGGAGAAGCACAAGATCCCTCTACTTCACGCCGGTAATCTGCGAGGCCGTGGTAGCAACACGGCCAATTCCAGTAGCAACAAAAGCCGTTGCTTGGCTCTACAACGTTCACGTTCTAAATATTTTAAATATTATTTCACAAAATAATATATACACTCTTACTATGTAAACTATTAAAAATTAAATCCGGAAAAAATTAAAAATGAATACCGGAAGGGATATTGGGGTAAGAAAGAGGAAGGGATATTGGGGTAAGAAAGGGGAAGGGTAAGGGGTATGTCAAAATATTCATGCATTAATGTTAAGAATAATTAGCGAAATACTTTATGTAGATGATCTTAGCTAAATTCAATATGAGCAATATTGATAAAGGTAAGGTAATATTGGTTACAGATAAAGCAATTTCTTAAGAATTGTTCCGTATCGAATTACACCAAAAAGTTACGTCAGTTAATGGAGAAAATCGAAGAAAACGCAAAGTTTATTGAGCGTGAACGTGCTAAAGTAAGTTTCTCACTTAATGACGAGAAGATGGTAGCAGCTTGGGAATCGAATATTAAAGCCAAAGGTACTCCTCTGTGTACGTTCTTCGAGAACTGGTATAAAATAAATAAGATACAGAAACGTAAAAAGGTCTCCAAAAACGATGAAATAGCTGGAGAATTGCCAATGATAAAGAGACCTAAAATACTAGAAGCTGATGAATTAAAAACAAAGGCAAAATCGAAAAACCAAGGTCCAATGGTCCTGTTCCCATCAGACAGTGAAGACGAAACTGGGAACTTCAAAATTACTGAAGGAGATAATGAAACCAAAACGAAAGATAAGAAGATGAAAAAGAAGAAAAATAAAAACAAGGCTAAAGTTAAGAAAACGGTACAAGATGAAGAGGATATAGTTAACAAGGAAGATGTTGTACAAGATTTTAAAGCTAGTGATTGGTAATAAAAGCATGGAACATTTTTGTCTTAGTTTTTCTTTTTAATCTAAAGTATGTAATTATTACCTTTAATAAGCTATGCAACAATATTATAAAATTTAAAATTTCTGTAATAAAAAATAAAATATTTAAAGAATTCCTTGTAAGAAGTAAGTCCACTGAACTTTCGGTTCAGCTGGTTCGTGGCATTCTATTGTCAGACATCCTGTCGGGAGTTGCTTCCGGCCACCCGCTGGGCTTTCGTTTAAATAAATCGACACCTTTAAGTCCTGCGAAGTAAAAGTATTATGGAAATATTAGTATATTGAAAGTGAAGGTATTGTAACGAATAACTCGTTTGCGGTTGGACAACGGACGAGGCTTTGGCATCCTATTGTTAGTGGAAAATCAGTTTAAATATGCCGAACCCAAATCGGATGGGGAGCAGGATTTTTAGAGCGAGAGTACGCGCACTGGGTTTAACAATGCGCCTCTACCCATCCTATTCGTGGCATGCCAGTTGTTGTTGGCGGCTATGGTGGAAAGGCACACGATCAGCAGTGGACTTGTGTATTGTAGTTTACAGACTAAAGCGGTGTGGTGGCGGCGTAAGAAAGTCTGACACTCCATAACATCCAGGAGTCGACCAAGGAAAGCACCTGGAAAATCTAATTTCGTAGACAGGTCTCGAAAATTTATTAGGTAAATTATAAATCGATTGAATAAAGTCTCATTGTGCATACTTTTGACTCTTGAAGAATCTATGCCCAAGCTCAATAAATAATAAAAATAAATAGTAATTTTATAGTATATCCTTTCTCGTGTCATATATATATATATAATATCAATTGTTTCAAAGTTATAATGAAAAGTGAATGAAAACAAAAAGTAACGATTAGTATTTTTCCCACCTTTTTCGGTTTCACCGTTTCATATAAAGACTTTACAAAAAAATCTTCTCGATCTACATTCAGTTTAAATACTCTTGTATCATCAAATACATTTTTAAATCTTATCATTGTGTAGCCCCCGGTT
Source organism: Bhutanitis thaidina (assembly GCA_029286595.1). Lineage (NCBI taxonomy): Eukaryota > Metazoa > Arthropoda > Insecta > Lepidoptera > Papilionidae > Bhutanitis > Bhutanitis thaidina. Next base: position 7,053,322 of record JAGSMS010000004.1, on the reverse strand, counting down.
TTCACTTTGTAAGGTCCTTGGGGTTTCGGTTCCGTAGCTATTCCTTGTATATTATACCTGGAAATAAACGCAAACCCAGTTTTGTGCACATGTTAAACTGTCGTATTAAAAGTAAAATTAATAATTTTATCGTTATGGTCTAATATGTTAACGTATAATTACATTATACAAGTTATAGTCCACGTAGTTATCGCCTGCTACAAATCGATGTGATTTTGCCTTAATTTTGAGCTACAATACATATGTGCAGCCGTGTCGCAAAAGTTCAGTTAAAAGTAGTTGGAAAATTCATATAAAAGTAAAGTAGCAGCATGTAAGTTCCCACTGCTGGGCAAAGACCTCTTCCTCAAATACGAGTATCAGAAAGGGTTTAGGACCCGGGAAGGGCCCACCACGCTGCTCCAGTGCGGGTTGGCGGGCTTCACATATGCTCGAAATAATATTTTTTTATTATTTCTCAAGCATGCAGGTTTCCTCACGATGTTTTTTCCTTCACCGCTGAGCACGTGGTAAATACAGCACTTAAAATTGTTGTTAACAATTTTAGTGGTGCCGGCAGCGGGGATAGAACCCAGGTCACTCACGCTCTACGAAACTAAAGGGAGTCCCCTGACCACTAGGCTACCACGGCTCTTGATATAATCTGCTACATCAGCTGAAGTGAGTTAACAATGCAGCGAAGACACCGTGTTTAACCGTTATCGATTAATTGAAACTAAATTACGGTTAACGATAATCATATTTATTTTGGCCAATACTTCTTCAATCCGATCAGTTTACGTTTCATCTCACTTCGGATTTCTTTTCATTTTGTTATATTGTAATAAATTTAGTATTTTGTTGAATCTTGGTACTCACACAAATTCCCCTGCGCTTGCCGATTTCAAAGAAACTCTGCAAACTTGGCATCCCATTTCCGTTGGTTCGAATAAAGCCTGGAATTTACCTTTCTCGAAGGGATCCAATGCGTATTCCTTTTCAACTATTATTGATGGATGTGAGACCTGTTAAAGAAAGTTTGTGAAGGTTTGATTGTCTGGTACATCAGAAAATTGATCTACAACGTAACGCACGAGTCGTGTAAGACCTCTTTCGCATTTGCGCAGGTCGGAAACGCGAAAGGAGACTTGCTGTAAAACCAGGGCGTAGGTTAACGTTGATTTACAATGTGCGGCGAATAAAGAGCTTGAGAGCAGGTCATAATGTGGACTTATGAAAAGAAGTATATATATATATATATAGCCTGTTCCCTGTTCCTTGAAGCCACAGAGCTTAAAACGCTGGTACTATTTAAATTAACAGTTTGTCTCTGACTTTACAAATATACACTGATCAACACAATCTAGGGATATTTTAGTTATTCATGTATGTGATGAAGATGACCTCTGGTTGCGACGGTGTCGTGAGGCGTCCACTTCCCTTTAATATGATTGAGGAGGGCTATGGTTGCTACATGCGTCATACTTGTGAACAGGTGTTTCTTGTGGAGGCTGGTCTGCTTAGTTTGGAGTGTACTTATGCTTTCATTTTGTGGATCACTATATTCTTGTAGCATGCTTTCAGTCGCCTGTAGGGCTATATCTTATTTTTTTTTCTTCCCCATCAGATGAACTTCATTATACTAAACGGTGGTAGATTGTAAAAAAAAATTGAAATTTGACCAACGAAATTATTTTTCTTACGTCAAAAAATAAAGTAATTTCACTCATTTATTAATTTTATCTGAAAATAACAGCCTAGATCACTGGCCCAGCCATTTATAGAAAAAAACATTGGTAAAATCAGCTAAAAACGTGTGAAGAATTTTAAATTTCGATTAAAAACAATTTAGTCTCGTAAGACACACGAGAGAAGAAAATTTATCGTTATAAAATTTTACCGCCTCCGACAATCTTTTTATTCAATTTGAATTAATATACAGAAAAGAAATGATCCAGGATCAAATTGACATTTGAATTTTTTTAAATATCCCCAGACAGTGTTGATTTGTGTATACCATTGACAATGATTAAAATATTGTTTTACTTTCTTACCGTAGCAATAAACTCCGCTCTGCTATCGGTTTTGTTTTGCGCCCTTAGGCGCATAGGTATGGATGTACCGAATGCTGTTTTGAACTGTAGATTCTTTTCTCTTGCTGGTAAACATTTAAGAATCACTTTGTACAGATACGTGCCGACTAACGTGTTAGATACTTCTAAGTATTCTTCAGTCTCGCCCACCACAAGAGGTGAATATGTCAAAAGTAATGTGGCCTAAAAAAAATGAAATACTGTGATTTCTATACAGGCTCGGTGCGCAAAATCCCTTCGCGTAGAAACATAATTTACAATGTTTGTGCGTAAAAAAACTCATTGACAGCACGCAGGCGCGCCAGTGCGCCGCGTCTCAGTGCGCATTGATTCGCCCCACGAGTCAACATTGCGGAACGAGTCAATGCGCATCGCAGCCAAATGTACTTGAGTTATACACACACGTAGTCTAAATTTTTAATTCAATACTAATAATCAGACGAGTCGCCGAGCACTGCCGTTGCTATCGATTGCCAGAGATGTTTTTGAAAAAAGTTATTGCAGCTAACGTGCTTTGTTTAAAAGCTATAAAACATTTTTAAAACATAGTAAATATGCATAGAAACACAAATATTATTGCTGATGTGAAAGGTGGACTGTACCAACTTTTTCCCCAAAATGTCAACCTTATTCTGCTGCTTGCTGATAAACTGAATGACATCGCATAAGCTTTTTTTACATCGGTCATGTCTCTCACTCGATATAGGAAAGTTAAGGCGAATGAGTTCCTCTGTGTTTGCGTTTGCTCTTACCGCACTATAAATTGTCCGAAACTGTCGATAGAAGGAGATCATAGACAAAAGTGGCTGACGCAGAAGAACAATTATTGAAACTGTAAATTATATTAATTCTAATAAAATAAAAGCTCCAGTCTTTTCCGAAACAACCTACAAGTCACTGTCGCTGTAATGTGGAATATATATGTTAAGCATGAATTCATTTCTAAACTTCATTGCCACTAAAAATGCCTTTTATAAATTTTCGATTCGTATCCGTATAACATTAAAAAAGCTGTGTCGCAGAAATTTCAGAAAAGGGTTTTTAAAACACAGAAAAAACGTTACCTTAGAACTCCTGTTGATCATAAGCACGTCAGGACTATCTAGATGTTCGCAACTTATGTTAAACTCTGCGTCTTTGGCGAGGGGGTTAGAAATCGAAAGTTCTTTCTGTACAGATTCTCGTGCGCGTGATTCAAACGTTATCGTTCCCACGATTCCGCTAGGTGTCACCGCTATTACAATATTATAGAATTGGTATTCGAGCGTTTCTTCGTTTGTGAATGTCACCTGCCATTAAAATTAATAGATATGAAATGAACTGAACATACTTTATGCCTCTAAATAATAAATTTTAATTTCTTTTTTCAAATTACCTCAGGATAACTGTAAATACATAAAAAAAATTCAGAACGTTATCAATTTTTGCGAATTTTTAAATAGATTTTACATGTTAACTATTCTAAAGTAATTATAACAAAAGTATTTTCTTCTTTTTCATGAAGTTTAATTTAGAATGACTTTATTATATAAGAACCAGATTCCGTGATGTCAGAACCTGACGGCTATTAAAGCTATCAAAGCCAGAATTCATCGATACCCCAGAAGGAAACAAAAATATTATCGTATGAAATAAAGATGCCCGCTAGAGACCTACACTGTTATGTATTACACGGTTTCTATAAAAATATTTAAATAAAATTTAGGTATTTCAATGTATTACGGTTCGTCCGTGTTTGCTTGTTATTTATTATATATTCTGCAAGGTAAAAAAGTAAAGTAGCGTCCTGTAAGTGCTCACAGCTGGGCAAAGGCGTCCGTCCTTCTTAAATATCTGAGGGTTTTGGAGCTTGCCACGCTGCGCCAGTGCGGGTTCGCATCCTCGAAATAATATTTTTCATGATTTCTCAGACATGCTGGTTTTTTCACAATGGTTTGGTGCCGGCACCGGGTATCGAAACCAGGTCTCTGGCGCTCCATTAATCTAAAGTGACCGCCCTGACCACTAGGCTACCACGGCTCTTCTTTATAGTGCCATGGCTTAAATGTATATACATATTATAAAAAAATATGTTTCTTTCCTGCCATATGGTAAGTAGTTGTGCGCACGCCCGCGAAGGTTTTAGTACATCTATTTTACAATAGGTGGCGCGCCATTCGTTTCCACAAATGAGTATATTTCATATAGTTTAGCAGCAGTTGATGTGTTTTCGATGTAAGTGCTATATTATTGCATTAGAAGAGCAGACGGCCAGTCGCGAGTGTCAACTACTTTTTAATAAAATATGTACACACAGTTTTTTTAGTTGATTTTTAATATCAGTGAAGTATCACCTACAAATAATACTGTTATTTACAAGTCAGAACCGAGAATAGTAAATCTTTTCAATGAGTAAAACTGGGCCCGGAAAGCATCCGCGTGGCCCATTCACTTTTACTTCTGAACACATGGATTTCACTATATTAGTGGCAAATATCTACATAGATAAATCATTCATAATATATGTAATTATATTCATAGCATGACATAGTTTTTTAAATTAAGTAATGCAGTTAATCGACACAATTAAATGCTTCAGATCAGGGATTCCCAAAGTGAAAGACTCTTAGAAATTATTTTGGTAAGTATTTTGTATCAATAGGAAAAAAACCAGAGATAGAATTTTTAAAGTAATTTGACTATGGGGGTCTCAGATATCAGTTCATTTTGTAAGAGGGGGTTTCGTGCCCAAAATAGTTTGGCAATCTCTGCTTTAGATAAATTACGTTAGTTTTTAGAATTTTCCCAGACAGTTATGTAATTCAGTTATCTTCCATATCCAGTAATGGAGCGCCCATGGATAAACCTAAACCTAATATAAATTTATACGTGTTAATATTCATCGGTAACCTTGATGTTCATTTCGCATTCATCGTAACACACGAATGACCACCGACACGTTGCCGTCGCTTCGCCCCACACCTTGATGGTCTCTGGATGCTTAATTTCATAGTAGCCATTGAATTTATCCGGAACAATTTTTACTATTTCCGACGATACGATGTATGACTCTGGAAACTATGGAATACAAATGAGGCATATTAAATTTATAAACAATTTCAAAACCGTAAAAATCGAAAAAAAATTGTTAAATTTTTAGCTATACTTTCATAAAAAATATTTTTAAATGGCGACATTGTTCTTAATGATGAGGTAAAATGTACCCAATGGTAGGTAATGACGAGTATAGGCTTCCAAATTAGTGCACCTCAACATACTAATGCAAATATGTCAAAATTGATTAAATAATAAAATAGTATGAGCCGTGATAGTTCACGGGCGGTCAGCTCGTCTTAAAATTCATTGTAAACCATTAACTAGGGTTTAAACCCGGCGCTAATGCTATAAAAATTGTTTATTAGAAGTTTTACTATTAACTTTGAACTCGTTGTAGAGTTTGTAATGTTGCATAATTTTATCGGCCATTACAGGTCATATTTGGAATGGGTTTATAACACTTTATAATACCTCTGTAATATTATAAACTAGCAGTTCCTCAGTATGCAAGTCTTTTGCCCGAACAGTCAGCGTAATATCTCCGTTAGGGTTGGGATGTATTGCAATGCCGACAAGGTTGATGAACAGCGCGCTTTCACCGAGAGGAGAAAACAGTACTTGACCCTGTAATAGGTACGTATTTATTTTTTGTATTGTAACTGATAAGTTCTAGCTATAGATGATTGTCTGTGGTAATGAGAAAAAACGTAAATAAGAGCAGACCCTTTCCACTTATAAGAGGCATAACATGTTCAACATTCGACTGCTTACTGGCTTACCATGGTGATAATGATGTCAACAGTGCGATGCTGTTTTTGCAACCACCAAGTTAATACTGAAGATTGTTGTCTCTTAGTAGAATTCCGTAGTAGATTTAGTTGGCTATCACAAACATAATTCTATTATTTTTGCTTTTATGTTTAAATTTGCGAATTTCTACATGTTATGCAAATATGGCGAATAGGTCAGGGCTGAAACAAACTAAGATTTCTTTTATTGATGGGGTGGAAAACGAGCTGACAGTCAATCAGTTCAACCGAAGAAGGTTACAAATGCGTTGTCGACCCCGTGGACTATGATGGAATGCCTCGCAGCCCGTAATTATACAAGCGAAACACAACTGTAATTGCTGTTTGGCGGCAGAAATGGGTAAGAGTGTGGTACCTGTTCAGACGGCCCCCAGGCGGTGGAGGCGTCTACTACCTGTTAAAACCAGGATTTAGTACAAGTGTTTGTGTTACCCAACTTAATCCACACATTTTGATATATAAGTTAATTGAGTACCGAAAACTTCCCCCCGAATGAGTTCCCGCCTTTCCGTGGCGGAGGGGCTTAGTAACCGTGGCTTGGTCTCCCACTGTGAACCAAGAGGAACCTACATGGCCTCGGGGGGAGAGGAATGTCGGTATTACGTTGAGCCGTTCTTCCTACTCTCCGCAGCCGAAACGTGATCGGTGGCGGAGCCATAGACCAGAACCGCCGGGGGTGCCGGAAAGGCTGAGGCTTAAGAGCGCCAGCCCTCCTGATCCCCATGGCCTCCGGTTGGCGGACTCGGGGTGATCCGTTGCCCTCGTGGGTTTGAAGGCTGAGTAGGAGTAGGAGTAGACGCGTCAGTACGTATCTTCCGGCGCGTCTAGCCAGGACGGTGTGGATGGGTCACGGATGTGTGCGAAAGCGTTCCCTCGACCCGGCCGAAATGCGGCGGAAGGTGGAACACAATGGGGTTTTAGTCGGTACAAATCCAACATAACCTAGTCCTTGCCCGAGAGGGCGGGTACATGTTAGGCATTTCCCCATGTAAATAATAAAAAAAAATACCGAAAACTTAATAACATCATAGTACCTCATGTTTCCCAAATGATTTTGGTTTAAAATGTATAGGTATTTCAAACGTGGTGTTCGCTTCAACGTTAAACTCTTTGAGCGTGTCAAAGGATTCTCCTGTTATTTCAGACAATACCAGCCACATTTCATCTGTACTGTAGGCAAACAATTGTAAAAGTAACTAAACATAGTAAGGAAACATAATATTTTTCATTTCATTGTAAAGTATACATAAGTAATGAGTTCCTCTGTTTGGATTATAGACAGAGAATTGGATTCTGCCTCCATTCACTTGTCCTGAAATCGAATTCTAGCCAAAGCGATTTCCATGTAACACACCCGTCCCCATCGTCGCTCCCATCTCTCAAATATGCTTATAGGGCGGCAACGCACTTGCAGCTCCTCTGGTGTACATCTGTACGTGGGCGACGCTAGTCACTTGCCATCAGGTGAGCCGTTAGCTTGTTAGCCACCTTAACCATAAAAAAAAAATGATTTCGTTCCTCGGCTTATTCTAAATAGGCTTCACTAGTTTGCGCTGATCTGATTAAATAATGTGTTGATTCGTTCGTGATATTACTCTCGTAATAAGTAATTCTTATAGGTTATAGGCGTCTCCTACAGGTAGGAATTGCCATTTCACGCTTGGTGGCCGAAATGGCACCGGTCTGGATGATTTAGGTCTGGCATATTTGAGATGGTTATTCCGCCATATGCCGCAAGCCAAGAGATTTTTTGTGGCATATCCCTTAGTTGATCACACCCACAGGAAGAAAGGGGTGGGATATTTTCTTACGCCGCCATCACATAGCGAAAGCGAATTTTGTTTTAGGTTAAAAGGAGACATTTATAAAATAATAAAATATGCTTACGGATTTGTCACCACAATGTGATCCGTTTGAATTTCTCTTACAGGGCATTCCATACATAATGTCTTATTTTGAAAGTTTCCAGTGTCGATGCATGTAGCGTATAGCGCTAACTCCAAAGGTATGTAGTTTTCAATATTGCAACTAGCCTATATTTAATTATTTCATTAAAATGGGTACCCATGTAAACAATTGACAAGAATTTAGCTTAGTGAGGTTCTACGCGAATACTAGCTCTGCGCTCACGCCTCCGCCAAAAAACCGGAAATTTTCCATTAAGGCTAAACATGCCAGGGGCCTTATCCGCTTTAACATACAAATATTTCACAACAGTTCCGCGTAAAGTAATTTAGTTTATAAGTTATTGTTTTCATCCAAGACATGTTTTGGTTTATTGGTTAAAAAATAACACGGTACGGTAATCCGAGACATGATTAGTGGTTACTATTAACCGAAACCATATTTTGGGTGTGAAAAGTGACAAAATGATTATTTGGACGAATGACTTCCCGCGAAGTTTTTGTCAAATGTTTCTATGCTTTTTAATAACGCTTTCTTTGGAAATATATAAATTGTTTTTTATAATATACATATACATAAATATCAAAAAATATAGTTAAAGTTTTACATGGCACCCGTTGTAATCTTGGTAATGAGATTGCGTGTATGTACTTGAATGCAAAGTATGTAAAATTGCTTCACGAAACTTACCCAAACCTTAATAAATGGATTGTTATTAATTGGTCTAAAGGTAACAGTAAATGTCACGTTAGTGTGTGCGGCGATATTTCCTTGCATTGGAGATATTATGAATTCATCTGTTTTTAGTGGCTGCCACCAGAATCTAAGAGAAATGCGTAATTAAACAAGCAGATAATTAAAAAACGAAGTTAATTAATATACTTATAAGCGTCTCTCTGCTAGGCACACATCATATTTGTAGAAAATATTGTTTCGTGGACATGCGAAGTCCACCATCCCGCACTGGTTCGCTCCAAAACTGTCTAAAATATTGAGATGAGGCCTTTGTCCGACAGTGGAACATTTACAGAATGCCACTTTATTACTAAATATTCAAAAACATTCCTGTTTCATCAGATTATCACAATGTTTTTCTGTACCGGTTAGCACTTGTCTATTCATTATGCTGTTGCAATAACAATGTTAGTGATGCGCCGGAGTCCGAAATTATGTAGCTGGCGTACAGAGAAATTTGAACAAAGCTGCCAGCCCTGTTAGTTATCCACGGTTTTTACAAATATAGGATGAATATCCAAAGTAGTCAATAAATTACCTCGCACTAAAATCTCCTTTGTTTTGTAACATAACTTTTAATATTTTACACCCTCTTTTTCGCACTCGACCAAATTGTAAAGAGTTTTGGCTGAGACAGAGACTCATACCCGTAGCACTCCCGCTCAGGCGCACCAGGGGCCTTTCGAATTGAAATACTTTCATGTTTAACTGCAACAGGTTTTAATTTATTATATATATTTTTAGGGTATAACTGGATGAGTCCAAGATTAGAAGATGAATTGAATATTTTGTACAAATGTTTTGCATACAGAAAATATATAAACGCATCGACCGACATCTCTATTCTGTTTTTTTTACTTTTTTTTAAAGAATACTAGCAATGCTTTTTTTTAAGTAACATCACTAATATTCCTGTTAATTCTCCTACTAAGCATTACAGCTTATATCTGGAGTGGTTCACGACAATAGTCGAATAACGGGCTCGAACATAGACATCATGTTTCGTAGTCCGCACCCTATCCCATTAGGACTCTTAAAAATATCATTACATACATTGACAGACGATATAGTTCGTATTAAGTTTTTACCATTTATGGATGTCGAATAATCATTTCTGGACCCTAGGTGGTAGACTCGTTCTTTGCCTGGGAAAGTAACACCCTCTCACACATTTCGCATGCAACCGCTGTTATGTGTTCCGGTTTGAAAGGTATAGAATAATAACAGGCTGTGAGGCATTCCATAGTCCATCAGATGACTACATCAGGAATGACAACACATCTGTAACTTTCTTCAAATTGATTGAAAATTCAATTGAAGTAGTTGCAAGTGTCCATACATTTAATTTGCCGTGTGGTGGAAGCGTTTTTCCCCCTTTTTTTTTTCTCACCGTTGCCATCCCATGGGTATCGGAAATACACTACTAAAAGAAAACCGTCCGATGACTTATAGTGCGAAATGTCTGGTATATACTGCGATCGCCAATCCGCCTAACTCATCACATATAAAAAAATCATACCTTTCATGTATGCCATGTTAGTTTTTGTTGGCGCTTTAATTTTCGGTTTTATCGTTTTGTCGTATTTGGCATTAAAACAGATTTGATACTGTCTAGTGAATGAAAAACTTATAACTCACCTGTACATTTAAAGTGCTTATCAATCCAATGGGCTTAAATTGTATCTTCAATGGAACCTTGCGTAGAGGTTGTATGATACATTTATTGGGAACTATTTTTAAAGATGAGAGGGCATTTTGTATATCTAAAGCTATTTGTTCTTCGATTTTATTTTCTTTGTAATCTTGTAGCATTTTTCCTCTGTAAAAAATGAATAAACATTTAGTGAAACAATATTAATTGCTTGACACCAACTAGAAATTCTTGGCAGGGTAAAGGCACTTCTTCACCTATCTCATTCCGTGGAAATCGTAAAAGAAATATGTAATTTCGCGTAAGATCAAACACCTGACGTAACAAATTAACTTATAACCCGAAGAAAGATATTTAACAGTTGTGTCTAAATCAGTTTCTTAATACCTATTACTAGTTTACATCAAACAAGGTATTTTATCAACAAGCTCATAATAATCGGAAATGGACGAATGAGCAAGCGGCTCTCTTGTGCGGCACAATGATAATGCACTTGCTTATACTCGCCACGATGTGAGGAGGGTCACGCTCAACAGCGTTTCAGTTTAACTTTTCACTACGGGCACTAACGCCATAATTGGCGGTTATTTTGACATTCGGTGTCTAGTCCTTGATGTGATTGGTGATTTGTTAAGAAAATATTAACGAAATAGATTTTTCCAAATAAACAACTTTCGAGTATTGTGAATGGTAGGTAACAGTAATTTAATGGTTTATTCTGTTATGTCATATGTAATTATGAGATTGAAATAGTGAGTAGTTACTGATTGTGTTTTATGCCTTTTTAGTTATACAAGTTTTTTTAAAAAATCATCGTATTGGCAATTTTTAAAGGAATGGAAAAAAACATTTGGGGATTTTTTCAAAATTAATCTAAAACTGGCTATTTTCTGGCCAGTTACTGAATTACTAATATGTTCACATATATTTTCAGCAGATTATAAATGGTGGAAAAATGTCATAAAAACGGAAATACCCTAATGAAGATACCTAGACAATTCTCTTAATAAATTCAAAATAATGTTGGTTGGATTCGCCGAGAGACTCAACGATTGGATGTGTGTTTTAGCTTAGCTTAGCTCGTTTGTTACACTCATAGTATAAAAAGTAAACACCTTTTTCGAACCGGAACCCAAGAGCCTATCAGCAGTGGTCAGAAGGTGGTACTTTCCCAGACGGCGCCTAGGCAAAAAAAAGGAGACCTGCTGCCTGGGGAACTCTTTATAAAAAAAATTACAGGGGTGAGTCCATCACTAGGTTGCGGGATTTGTTTTCGTCATAGTCGAATGTATTTAATGCTACAATAGTTGTTGAGAGAATAAGATGGACTCATTTCACTGCCCGCGAAGAGGCTAGGAAGCGAGGATTTGGAGATATCTATTATCATGAACGTCATCATTATATCCTGCCATAAGTCTCCTGGTGAAGACTCCCTCCCACATAGCATGGTCTGGAGTCAGCGTTGTCCAAAGACTTCGCGCAATACTTTGCAGAACGTTACTCCATTTTGTGGAGTGACAGTCCTTGCGTTTGCCTGTATGAGTTTGCCATTCGAGAATCTTTTTCCCACAACGGTCAACGTATCTGTTCTGCGAGTTAGGTGGCCGGCGCATTGCCACATTAGCTTGCAGATCCTTACGGCTATGTCGGTTACCCTAGCTCTGCTGTGGATATCATCGTTGCAGATTCTTTTATGCGGAGAAACACCGGGTTCCATAGCTCACTAAACAACTTTGAGACATCGTTCATAACGAATTCGAACAATAATGAATAATTGAAAAAATAAGCGCATAAGGTATGCAATGTTATTGATCTTTTATAAATATATTATATATTTAAAGGTAAAAAGTTCTTATAAATTTTTCTGAACTTATTTAACAGACTTTATGTTGATTTTTACTATACAAAATGATTCAAATTTGATGTGGCCAATTAATAGTTTAATAGTTGCCAGGTTCTCATTTTTATGGCTTGTAAACATTTAAATATGAAATTTTTTCCTTTTCTTAAAACACATACATTTCTGTCACAAAACTGTAGATTTAATGCTGCAATTTAGTCTAAAATAAACATGAACTGACCGGAGCGCATAAGTGGCCAGTTACACCCAGTAACTGCTAAGTAACTTAAGCTGTTTACTCTACATACTGATTCAATTTTGTCTTGTTACTTTTCATATTTAATTCAGTATGTAGTACCTATAGCAGTAAAAACGAGACTGTCAATATATTTTAAGTTGCTAAGCAGTTATCACGCATTATATCAAACAATGATTAATGCTGCATACACAAAACCGTAAAATAACTTTTATATAAAAGAGAATCGCCAAAATTAATTATCAAAATTAATTATCAAACCTATTTTGTCCTGGATCGTTTTCTTGAATATTTACTTTGGGACTTAAACAAAGGCTCGTTGCTTCAGAACTATTTGCATCATCCAATAGCCCAGAGTACGTGTCTCTGAAAATGAAACTGGCGTCGATCGGTACTTTGCTGTGGTTCATCACTTCGATTTCGCGTACTATTTTATCGCCAACTTTAACAGGACCCAAATCGAAACTCTTTTGGCAGCCGTCATAGAGATCGAACAAAAGAGGAACACCTGAAATAGAAAATATTTAAAATAAAAAACAGATCTTAAATATTTTCTAGTCTAGTTAGTTAGTTTCATGTAGTTTCAGTGTTATTTTTTGCAATTAAATTTTATCCTCTAGTTTCGACGGTTTGCACGTTCAGATGTCATCAGGCTACATAATAATTACAAAGCTCTCCTAACATTTACACAAGAGACGCACATTTAGTTATTGCACAGAATTTAGAAACGGAATAATCTGTAAGTACTGTAATCTTTTAAAAATGCTCTACACACCTTCTCCTTTAATTATAACTGTCTCCTCGCATAACGAATTCACCCAGAATTCCAACTTTAATTCGTATAGCTTAACTTCCTTTGGCCGAAAATAAATAGATATTTTTAATCGCTGGTTTGGCTGTATTGAAGAATCCTTATTGTACTGCACATAAAGTTCCGGCAAGTTTGAGAAGTTCAAGTCAAGACTGTAATCGTAGCATTAATACATTACGTTACCTTTTAATTTTTTTTTATGGGAAAGGCGGCAAACGAGCAAGCGGTTCACCTGATGCTAAGTGATTACGGTCGCCCACGTACATCGACAACACCAGAGGTGCTGCAGGTGCGTTGCCGGCCTTTAAGGACATTTGGGAGACGGAAGAGAGGATGAGGAGTGGCATGGGGAGAGGAAGTGGGCCTCCGGATACCTCACTCACCGAACGAAACGCAGAAGCATAAGATGCCCCTACTTCACGCCGGTGTTCTGCGAGGTATTGGTAAACCCGGTCGAGCCGGCCCATTCGAGCAGCACCAAAAGCCGCTGCTTGGCCCTACCTCTCTCTATTTCTTATTATTGGTTAATAAATAAATAAAAATGAAAAGCCTTTTTGTTGTCACTTGATTTTTGGGGGTAATTCTCGATAGTTGTAAGTCCATAATTTTTTGTACCCCCTCCCCACCTCAAAATCCTAAATTTTTGTAAAAGTAACCAAAATTGTTTTTTTTCAAATCCTTTAATTATTTTTACTTTTTATGACAATTTTTCGAAAGTTTTTAGCATCATCATTATATGTAGTGGTAGGCTCCTCTCCCTAGGAACCGTCTGGATAGGTGCCACCCGCTTACCTAATTCTGCCACTATGCAACCACTGTTATGTTTCCGTTTGAAAAGTATACTGAGCCTGTTAATTCAAGGCTGTAATCTAAGTGGCTAATGGAATCTAAGTCCTCAGGGGTGATAACGCATCTGTAACCTCCTTAGAATGAAGTTGTTCCCAGGTGTATATGAGCTGCAGTAGCCACTTACCACCAGGTGGGCTGTCAGCTCGTTTTTCAGTCAAATAAAAAGTCACCATTACAGCCTGACTTAAATCCACAGCTGAACAAAGAGCCTCTCCAAACAATTACACGAAACATAGTCCTGAGCCACCTGCATCTGTCGACTTTCCGCAACTCTGTATCTCTGTACAGTATAAGGTTATCCTACATTGTGTCCTGTACGAGGTTACATTCGAAATATATAGCATAAATATTTTTTCTGCTAAAATGAAATATTTGTTATCCTGTTTTAATGAAAAATTAGTATACGTTAATGGCATAGAGTCAGCATTTTCAAAAGCAATGTTTTTTCTGTAAGTAGTGTCTGGTGCATTAATTATACACTTTCCAAAATCATAGTCCATACAAGAAAAATGATACATTGGTTTTTCTATTTCTGCAAAAAGGTATATATCATATTTTGGACCGTCTGCAATCTGAAAAAAGAAATTGGTGATCACAAATATTTCATATTTCTTCTTTATTACCATTCATTGTAAGTTCACCAATTGATTCTGTTTTCTAGAAAGCTCCGAAAATGTGGTTTAAAATGTAAACTTTTCCCACACTCACCATGCTGTGCAGGTGGGTTGTTGTGGACAGTATACTATTATCCCACAATATTTCCCACACTATTACTCCCTTCACTATTATTAGTCTGTGTGCGATTTGATTTTCCTTCCTCAATCAGTCACCAGAGCCTCGTTAGTCAGGCAGCAGGGCATGTACACTTGCGGTTGGCATTTGAGTAATACCTTGTATATTACTACATACAGACTACATATAAGACTTACAGATAAACTGACAGGAAAGGCGTGGACGGGTACTTGTTTAAGATTGAAATATAAGATGCATTCGACTTCGTTACCCGGTGGAACATGTCCCGTGGATGGCTCTACCGTCACTTTCAAATATTTCTTAACAGGCGTACTGGAGTAATGCCAGTCGAAAAAGAATGTAGCCGACCCATCATTCTTTATATTGAAAGGTATAGTTCTTTCGTAGGTGGAGGCAGTCTAGAAAAAAGGGAAAAGTAACATTTCTTGAGAAACTCAATGTCTATATGGGCAATGTCTCTTTGGTTGGAATCCACCACCAAACCATGATTGATACAGGATGATGACCAAAATGATGAAAATTTTTAACAACCTCTCACTAATACACTTTTCAAAAATATTCAAAACTATACCGTGCACTTTCCAGCAAGACTGCAAGGCAAGGTCGCAAGGCACGACCAAATAAAACCTGCCTCGAGAACAATGTTCCGGACTGCAGACACTCTCTCAAAACATATTTAGCTTTAGCTGTGGTTTAATTCCGCATGGAGACAGTGTGTAAAGTTTGTTCTGTGTGTTCTGTCCTAGTCCTGGCCTAAGGCGGCGGGTAAAATAATTTTTAATGAACCGTTATCAATTCAACAAACTTCTTTAAGAAAGATGTGCTTTATAATGTGTAACAGAACATATGACCATACTTGGTATTTATTATTATTTTCCATGGTCTTCTGGTAAATTTCAACTTCGGTAACATCTTATAAACTTACACGAAAGCACTCCCTGTCTTTATTATATTTAGTAGCTGATGTAGGTACTACAATCGGGGGACGTTTCAAATATTCCAAATTCCATTTATCATTCCAAAACCAATAAATTGTGGATAACTTATGAGTTATGATACATGATTCCTTGGGTTGAATGGTTTCAGTGGACACACGTGCGAACAAATAAAAAAAGCGGAAATCAATTAAGTCTGATTCTTTAGGAAGAGTTAATGACATTTTTGGTAATAATCACGAACTGAACTGATTTTCCTATTAGGAGTTGTTTTGATCTTATCGGGAAGGGAGTGTAGCTTAAACAGTAAAGGATGACAAAAATATCCTGTATTACGTACCTTATCGAAATGAATATTCGTGATAGCATCACTTTTTAACGTGTGCTCATTGCCAATGATATAATAGCTCACTATCGGCTTAATCGAGAAGCTAAGAGCGTTGACACACAACGTCAGGTACTTTGTCAGATGTTTCACACTACAGAAAATCTTATACGATAGTGGTCCATCTTGGACGGGAGTGTAAATTAGTCTGAAATAATACGATAAAATTGAAACAATGCGCAAATTCTTTTAATATTCATCGAGAAACCGACATTACTGTTGTAAAATATTTATATTTATTTTATGGTGTAAATACTAATGAGAAATTAAAACGTATGACATGTTGAATATAAATGAAAATATTTATATAATAAACGTTCCCTTTTAATTGTTCAAGAACATAGCAGCGCGTTCACGTTTGTGTCATAATCATTTCAATTAAGTCCTCAATTTTTTTACGTGTACGTGGCTGCCACTCGAGAAACTTTTTTCCCTAACTGTTGTCAGTTCTGCAAGGTATGTGGCCGGTCCTTTGCCCCTTCAGCCAGCGGCTACGTCGGTTACTAGTTCTGCTGCAGATATCTTGCTCTATTGCAGACTCACGCAGAGCAACACCGAGCATAGCCCTTTCCTCAACGCGCTGAGCAACTTTGAGCTTCCTCATACGGCTTGCAGGAGGAGGACTGACCAAGTTTCAGTTCCGTAAGTCATGAGTGGCAATTTATTGTATACTTTGCTCTTGAGGTTTGAGGGATACTCTACGAGAAGATACGACGCAGTTTCCCGAACGCAGCCCAGCCGAGTTGGATTCGTCAATTGACCTCTGGGTCGAAATTGGACTTACCTAATCGGACAATTTGTCCCAGGTATACGTACTCATCGCTAACTTCGAGCCTATTGTTCCCAACTACAACTGGTATTGGTTTGACATGGATGTTAGACATGATCTTCGACTTGTTCATGCTCATCTTAAGACCAACCTGTTGGGAGACTCTATTGAGGTCATTGAGCATAGCTTCTCCAGCGATCTTGCCATAAGAACTATGTCGCCGGCAAAACTAAGGTGAGTGAGGCATTCGCCATTTTTGATACCGTATCCAGTTCACAACTTGAAACCTCACTCAAGATCTCTGCTCCATCGGAAATAAATGCACCGCTTTCAGTCTTCAACTGGGTCAGTTAACTCTTTCCGATAGACAGATCTCTGGAGTAGACTTTGGAGCCTTTGCTTCGCTCTAGCGCATTTTCAATACAAGGTGTATTAAATTTACGTATGTCATGTCTCATACATTAAGAGATTTGTCTATTCAGTTGCCGATATGCTGACGCATCAGTTGTAGACTGCAGCTTCATCTCGCGCCTGGCTTTCATGAGTTTAAGAGTGTGATCGGCAGGTCCTTCAAAACTTAGTTCCTTCCGCATGGACAGTTTCCACTAACCTGCTATTCGTAACGTCCACTGTAAAGCAATCTTCTAGGCACTGAAACCGATTATGGCACTGAAACCGATTATGCAATTATAGTTGTTGCGAATATAACAGTTTTTTTATGGTATATTGTAGGAAGATGCTGCTGCCCATCTCCATATATAAGTATTTCTCTCTGTCGGCTTTTACGACACCCACGGTCAGACAGGGTTGGCGCTATTCTTAACTTCCGACAGTCACACGGAGGCATGTAGAAGGTATTAATTTAGTTACCAAAGTAACCTTAGTTTTATATAAAAATTACTTCACATAGTATGAAAGTTAGGAGCCACTTGTTGCTGTTCTAGAATTTCAGGCTTGGTGAATTCGGCGGTAATTCCTCAGTGTCTTAAGATAACAATATTAATAGGGCAAGACGTAGTAATTAATTATAGTATAGGCCAACCGGACCGTCAGAATGTAGGCTTTGTTATCGGTATGAAAGAATAGTTATTTTTAAGAAAGAAGTATTCTGTAAGAGTACTTACTTAATTGGTTTCTCGGAATGTGGTTTCAAAACTCCTCGTTCCGGATTTAGGACCACTGGCGTTTCTCCAGATTCATCACATAATGAGTTTCCTTTGAATTCGAAGCTAAGGCATTCATTCTCGTTGTTTTTTAACACTATGACGTTTTCGCTCGTAAATCCGACCAGCGAATTTCTTACCAACAGGATTTTTGGAATAAACGCTACATCTGGTTCCCTGACAATACCCACCACTAGCAAATTCATTACCAACGAATAAGTAGGAATTACGAACTTCCATAGTGATTCATAAACCTGAAATTATTATTACATATTGGTATATTTACAAATAATATTGGTCGCATCCAATCCTTTTTGATATTTAGTGAAAAATTTATTAGTACTAAGGGAATTCACTAAAAAGTGAGAATGAGTAGGTTACAGATAACTTTTATTAAATGTTATTTTAGTTTTCGCTAGCTTAAAATTCTCTTCTTCAAGAACTCTTCATCCTGAGCACCGAAAAAATTCGGTATTGCAGCGACTACTGCTTCGTCATCTTCAAACCTGTCCTTTCAGATACCCCTTCAATCTCAGAAATAGAAAGTACTGTGTGCTAGGTCTGGTAAATTTGTTTATTTAACGGGAATATTTAAAAGCATCATCTGGAATTGTAGCAATCGCACCGGCGGACATGTGAGCCAGGGTGTTATCTTGGTGAAATAAAACAATCTTTGCGACATTGTCTCACCATTTCTCGCGGGTTTCGTTGCGCTAGCTTTTTATTTGTTCTGTTTCGGAATCGTAATGGTGAAAACGCCAGGTTTCGTCCATTGTTATAAATCAAATCAAAAAAAGATCAAGATCTTGTTGCAATAGTTTCAAAGCAGCCACGGGAAATATTCAGTTATGCTTGTTTCTGCGCATCGGTTAGCATTCTGGTTACTCAACGTGCGGTTACTTTTTCATCCCCATGTTCATACAAAATGTTATGCACACCACCTGTTGAAATCTTTGTTTCTTCTGCAATAAAACGTACCGTGACACGACGGTCTGCTAAAACCATGTTTCAACTGTAGAACAGTTCCTACATAAAAGCATGTAGTTATTCTTCCGTTTTCGCTAAAAGAAACCGCCAATAAATGACTTCTATTTTATTCAAGGCATGGTGACAAACCTCAATGTGATTGATCACCATTTTTAGGCTGGATTATTTTTTTTGAAAACAAAAGATAATCTGTTTATTTTTTTAAGTATTTTGCAGATATTCAAGCTAAACCAGTTAACATTTACCTTTTAAATAAATAAAAGTTTTTTTAGTTACTGCAATCTCACTTTTTATGAACGCCTCTCGTACTGTTAATATTATATTGAAATAAGATATTTATGAAATAAATAACAAAAACCCTTGTTTCAAACTAATTAAAATCCAATTAAACCGCAAGCGCTATTAGTCATAGCATGACTAGCTTTAAAATAGTTATTTCTGTATTTTAAACATTTAGTAAGTGTATAAATAACAAACCCCAGGAGCTGTAGGTGAAAAAGAGAATACTACTTCAGTCGCTGTGCCACCATCTACGTAATCTTTCAACTTATTACAATGCACAGGGACGAACTCTTGCACTTCCGATATTACCATCTCAAATATAAATTCGTATGATTCACACGTCGGATTAATAACGTTAAAAGACCTAAAAGTGCAATAAACAATTATCAACACCCTACAGTGAAAATAAAAAGCAACTTTCCGTTGATCCAAAATTATAAACATACTAAAAGTGAGTAAAAAAGCTACAACTTGTAGATAACAATTTCAAGGATTTATGATGGCAAACACAATTTATTTTCTATCTACGAAACGTTACTCTTATTCCAAAAAAATTATAATTTTTTTTTTAAGTTAAGAAAAGATCTATTTAAAACAATTCTCTACTTCTTGTAACATCCTGAACCAAGAACATTAAATTCTAAAACAGTCGTATGGCGAGGTAAAGCAACGCCAGTCAATTTTCTTCGTCCAGCCGTTAAGTAATCGCTTTCCTCTATATCCAGGTGGACGTAGGGAATAAGTGCCTTTGCTTCTAATTTGCATGATATATTTTGGTCGTAGGGGTCTAAATTATCTGAAATATAATAAATTTTACTTTTATGAACTATTTATTACTTATTTAATGAAAACATTTGTCTGAAATATTTATTTACCTATGGCACTTTGTAACCGGACTTTGAACAAAAATGCGTCAAGCGGTGAAAATGTCACTTTGAAGACTTGATTTTCGTTCGGTGCTAAACATGCTTTCTTCGGCTCTATGTGGAAGGGCAAGTCAACCTCAAACCAAGTGTCCACACTTTCTCTGCTTAAACTTCCGCTGAATAAGGTCATTTTGCTCGGATCTTATAAAAAAAAATTAAAAGATTGTTGTGTTCAATGGCATTTCTATTGTGGCAATACGTCAAGAATTATTCAATAGGTACGAAATGCTACTAAAATTAACTAGAAAAATATTACAGGATATTAAAGGATTTCATTTCAGATTACTTTTAAGGTAACGGGAACGATATCATTACCATTGTCAATATTTTC
The DNA here is from genome assembly GCA_029286595.1 of Bhutanitis thaidina. Classification (NCBI taxonomy): domain Eukaryota; kingdom Metazoa; phylum Arthropoda; class Insecta; order Lepidoptera; family Papilionidae; genus Bhutanitis; species Bhutanitis thaidina. The sequence goes on along the minus strand of JAGSMS010000004.1, from coordinate 7,032,827 downwards.
AAATTTTTTTTCTTCAGGAAGCGTTTCTGGCTCTAAGTTAATTGAATGCAAATTTCCCAACTGGCCTGGTATTTCTTGTACTTCCTTAAAACCATTCATTAAAATAAAATTAGATAATCTTTAATTTATTTGACATACAGCAAATAATGGTATATTCATACATCTTTCAGAGTGGACGTCTTAAATCTCGTTGGAAATTCATCATCTATAACGAAGCTCCACGTAATTTTCATGGGTACTATTCCAACGTTATCCACTTTAAAATGAAAATGTCGTGTCTATTTGAAAACAAATAAAAAATTGCATTAGGTATTTGAAAATATCGCGCATAGTTTGTTTTGTTTTAATAATATTCACAGAAATTAATAACCTGGTAGATAAAAGTGTCTTGCAACGTTTTCTCTTCCTCTAAATCGCTTATAAATTTAGTATATTCAGTTTTAACTGAGTAAATAATAACAATAGTGAGATTTCCTTTAAATTCTTCTATACCAGAGGAAGTAATTTGGTCTTCTAATACAATGTCATATCTTTCATTTAAGCTTATATCCCTGTAAATTAGATAATGACTCACATCAAAATGACAGTCAAAAAAATCTGCTTATTACTTACTTTTTTGACCTTTGTACTATACCTGTTGCGATCAAATAATGTTACAGTTTGTCGCGTGTCCCACGTTAATTCCCTAGGATCTGAAGTAAGTGAATCGTCGCTAATAGCTATTAAAGAACAACTCAAAAAATCCTGTAACGATGCAGATTATTCGATTAGATTATATAATTTCATTATCCAATTTAATAAATAGTCAATTTATTGTTAGTTTTGTAACACTAGTTTTGTAATAGTAAATAAACACAGAACCTTTTCAATATCTAATGGTTGCACAGAAAAGAAAATAATTTCCAGATCTTTTTCTTCGCCTGGAGAAATGTATCCAGCAGAAGGTTTTACAACAATCTTATCCGATTCAATCCAAGTAAATTTATAAACCTTTTCAGAATTATTAACCATTGTAACTGATCTTCTTTGTATAACACAAAGTTCGCATCCTCCTAAAATTCAAAAAAATAAATAAAAAGAGTGAAAAATAATTGCACAGTAAATATAGTTATAGACATGACGCATACCTAAATTTAATAAATATTTAAGAATAGGAGACTCCACAGAAGACGTATTACTTTGTTTTATAGACACTTGGGAGAGTCTTTTACTTTTCTTTGAATCTAAGAATTTCAATTTCCTTTTATCGGGTTGAGATGACTTGCTCTTTCTCCTGGTATCGATAGTGGAAGCGGTAGACCTGGTAATACATTGAAAAGATAAAATTTTCCGGAATAAAAACTCAAACATTTTCAGCATCTTTATTTTTACATGTTATTGGTTTTTTTGGTTGGCCTGTTTGGTGGTATGAGATGGTGTTTTAGTGGAGAGGCCTGAGACTCAATCGTTAGTCGGTGATAGGTGTGCAAATATCATACACATTCCAAGTTTACTATCGTCATACATATCATGCGAGTCAAAAACAGTGTTGCATAAATTATTATGTTCTGTTGCCTAACCAGTATGCCAACAGATTTTTTTCCATCAGTGGACCGTAGTGTGCAAATAAGGTCTGTGGTTGGTAGTTGGAAACAAAGTTAAAAACTCTTAAATAATTTTAGATTGTTTCTGGTTCACCTGGAATGTTGCTGAAATAATTCGAAGTACAATTCTTGTGTATGAGATATTTGCTCAGTCTTAACAAAATTATTTTATAATGATTTTTTGTATTTATGCGAACATTTGAAATGAAACCATTATTTACGCATTTTACCGCGTTTAATATTGTTTTTATATTCCCGTCGCTTCGAGTGCTTTACAGCAGCCGTGGTCACGGGGGGACTGCGGTGTTAGACGTATAGCTGTCATGGTCATCAACTCAGTTGACTTGTTGCTGTGTCAGACATTTTGATATTAAAAATAGCAGTTGAACCTCTGCTGGTTTCTGGTGAATACGAAGCGATGAAGAAACGGTGAGTTTATCGTTTACCCACTCCACTTGTCAATACCCGTTTTGGGCAGTCCATTAGGGATCATGTATATAATGCCGTAGTTAAGTATTGTGACATAAAGAAGACTGTGAATGAGGGAGGCTAAAAAGGTAATAAAAAAATGGTTAGCGACGCTTAGCTACGATGCCATGGAAGATATAATTAAAACCCATAAATAAATCACCGACCTGGGTTACCGCAACTCTAATTATGTATGATTTGTGTAATAATATTTTACGTATAACCTCCCTTTTTGAACTATGCTATGTTACTTCTTGCTTGACTTACATATTTTATATAAAAAAGTATTATTTGTAAGTATATAATATACGTGTGTGTGCATATATATATGTGTATGTATAAATATATATTTTGGGAGAAAGTTACATAAGTTTTTTTTCTGTTAAATGTATAGACTTAATATCGCGGCTTCATTATTCTTGCATAATTTTATAACCTGGGCATAAACTATAGCACAGTTTTATAATAAGGAAGAAGTGTCAGTAAAGTGTTTAATGTGTAAATCGTAGTTTGGTCTTCACGGTACAGGCTCGCCTAGAGTGAAGACCGTAGATTACCATGTATGTGAAAATTTTCTACAATCATAGACATAAATGATTGTGTTAGGATATTATAATGATATATGTATTATGGTTGCAAATAAAAATTTTTTTCTTTTCTTTTCTTCTACTGAACATAGGCCTCTCCAAAGATTCCGGAATTTTGGTACAAAATTAAAAAGAAACCTTTAATTAAACGCGATACAATCTGTAAAATAATAGTTTCATTTCAAATGTGTAGTGTTCGCATAAATACAAGAAATCATTCACACATCCATTAATGTTAAATTTTATTCAAATTATATGCGTGTATTGTACCGTTCCGCAGACATTTTATATGCTTCCAAATCAAGGTCCATAGATAGCATATCAAGTCCCACAAGGATAACGTCTTCCATGAAGGCTTCAGCTTTGCACAATATCTTTAAACAATATTTAAAAATTATTATTGGCTATTTAGTCATTAAACAGAAACCGAAAGGAAAATGAAAAATATTACTGTGTAAATTTCGAATGGATTGTCAACAACTGTAAGTTTGATGTCACAATTTGATTTGCCTTTTTGTAACGGACTGAACAGAATATTTAGCGTAACTATCTCATTTGGCTTCATAATCATTTTCATAGTGATGTTTATGTTATCTGTAAGTTATTTTTAAGTCAGAAGCAATTATTAATTAATATTAATATCAAAAAACTGTTCTAGTTTACCATTGTTTCCATTTAAAACTATATGGTTAGTATCTGGTTCTGTCGTCAGCCAAAACAACGGCCGATCTTCTTTAACCAAATGTATAACATCTACAATAACCATAGCAATCACAGAACTTATGTTTTTAAAGGACATCTGTCTGCTAGTGACGGAACCCAAACAAGTCACAGGAAATTGCAGTGACGAAAGCCTGTTATTTTTTAGCGGAGGAAACAATAAACGAATTCTAGGTATTAACCCTTCGCCTATCAAACATATTCTAAACGATTGCTCTTGGCCTTCTAACTTTTTTAGCTTAATTTCTAAAACAGCTTTGTATATCTAGAATATTAAAGAAAAATTTGTAAGAAATTATAGTAATTTTATGGATATTATATTTGCATAGAAAATTTGTACGATTTGTCACCTCCAAAGCTTTCGGACTGAAAATTATATTCAAATTTTTATGCATCAATGGTTCTATGTGAATCTCATATTTATCTAAAGAAAATTCTTCATCTTCGGCATTCGTCTGGTAATGTAATTTTGTTTTTAAAGCACAAGGTACCAAACCATTGTTGTACAAATCAATTGCTGCAGTATGTATTGTATTTACTATCACGCCGAAAAAATTTAAAGTAACTGAGTCTTCCACGAAAACACAATGAGGCGAAGGCTACAATTTTATAAAAAAACAGAAGTAAATTTTGATTCAATTACATCGTACTGTCAGAAAGTTAAAAAAAATGATTACCTCCGGAACTTTATATTCTAATACGTTTTTAACAATAAGGTGTTCTCTAAAGGTAGTTTCCAGATTCCAAAAGTCAAGTGTTGGTAATGCTCCTGTACCAACCAGTTTAAGTGGAACTCCATTAGCTTCCGCAGGACAGGTATCACTAATTACAAAATGTATAATTTCTTCAAATGTTTTTGCTGCAGTTGCTAGAAACTGTATTTGAATAGTACGACTGGTGGAAGGAGCAAGAAGATTGTCTTCATTCATTATAACAAAATTTCCGCATTTTAATGGCGGATTTTTTATTCTGTACATAAACAATTCAGATTAAAAATTACATTTACAATACAGTAAACAATAAATTACATAATTACTAAACAAGAAAAGCTTACTTATTATCTTTAACTTTTGAAGGTAGGACAGTATCAGGATCGATTTGATATTCAATAGGTAAAATAATTTCATAAGTAAATGGACATTTACTAGTATTGTTAAGGATAACTTCTCTTGGAACGCCTACACCGATTGGTATAACGTGAAAATTCAATTCACCCAAAGGAAAAAGTGTGAAACTGCAAATGTAAAATTGTTTGTCACTGAGTTGCGTAAATTTTTTTTATATATTAAGTAAATTTTATATATTATTTTTTTAGTAAGCTTACGTATTATAAAATGACGCAATTGTAACACAAACGGGAAATTCCGCCACAATCATTTGATTCTTGCTCCCGTCTAACAAAGAACAAGTATATACCGGAACATTGGCCAAATTCAATGAGGTGGTGGGCGTGCATTCAAATTCCACAGTAATTAGTTTTGTAGCTGCTGGTAGTACACCACACTCAGGAATCGCTATGAAAGATTTTAATAATGACGGTTCTGGGAAATTCTTTACTTTCTTCAACCTGCAAGTTTATAGAATTGTTATCAACTGTGAATTTACAATATTTGTATAAAGTAGGAGTAGTTAATGATTTCTTGTTTATGCGAACGCAAACACAAATATAATATTGATACAAATTTGAAATTAAACTATTATTTGCGGATTTTATCGCGTTTAATTTTTGTTTTTATTTTCCGCCGACGGGACTGAGGTGTTAGACGTCCCGATGTCATAGTTAATTTGGGCTATCTTCAGCTTTAATTTTTATTTTTGGTCCGATCTAGCAGAAAGTGCTCACAGTATCTTCAAATCATGCAGTACCACTGCATGCTTGGTTTTAAATTAAATTAAATTTATTTCTTCATCCCAACCCGGTGGTAGCACGCAGCCATCTTCTATATGAAATTAGTAAAAGAACACATAGCTGACATGAAACATCGATTTTTGTCGATTCGTGAACTGTAATACATTATTATGTGTAATACAAAATTTGTTAATGTGTTTAACAGAAATAGAATAGAGGATGCGACAATGAAAATGTAACGCGATTGTAGATGTAAAACGCATGGCTCTCTCTCTCTCTCTCTACTGTTGCTGTGGTCAGGCACATACAGAAAAACAAGTTTACAATAAATAAATAGTCTTGAAATATTATAACCGCGATTATTAAAAGTTTAGTGAATTATCACTGAAATTTTAGTTTAGTTTCCGTTTTATATTGGCGCGAGGTTATGGTACTACGCCGGTCGATCCGGCCCATTCGAGCACCAGCCAAAGCCTCTTGCTCGGTTATACCTCGTAATAATTAAATTAAATCATTCCAACATTTACGTTACATCATCCCTGCACCTCAAAAAAGAATAAAGTCAAAATACGGTACACTAAAATAAATTTTTTGAAGTCACGTTAAAACGTATCGGACGCTAGGGACAGTTTATTCAAATAAGCCCGCTCCCTTAGTCGTCCTCCACACCCTAACATGAGGCACAAGAGCATAGTCAGCGTAGCACAACCGAACCCAGCGTAGTATCTCCTTGTACGTAAAGCTCGAGGACTCTAGGTGCTTTGCCACATTCATCAACATTATACTACTCAACTATTATATCAGCCTATTTTAATCTACTGTTACATAGGTTTATTTGAACTCTCCAAGAAAACGCTTGTGAAAACCGGTATACATTTCTTGGACGGTTTGCCCATATACTCACTATGCTGGGCAAGCGGGTTATTGGGCACAGTGCTGCTAGCTACGCACTTGTAATGCTGCTCTCAATCAGTAGTCTGTGGGATTTGGGTTCGGCAATTTTGATATTCCGTCGCACGGTCGCTAGAGTCTCATTTGTTTGTTAACAGAGTTCCCACGTGCAGGTGGTTTGGAGAAAGAGATGTTATATTCCCTGTTACACCCCACTAGATCGTCATTACAGACAGTCACAATTCTATTGAACATAGGCGCATAAGCGCCATAAAACTCGGTCCCGAGCCACTTCCATCTATCGACTGCACCGTGTTGTCTGCGCGATTGGTTGTAACTAGAGAACTTTTCTTCCTCCAAGGTTGTTAGCTCTGCGAGATATGTAGCTAGTTAATAGTAATATGATATTTTTTCATGCAAATGAACTAGCGGGCGGAAGCAATATTATAATATGTATTCATCATTAAGTTTAGTACTTACTTGTAATAAATATTATATTTTCCTCGATTTAATAGATACATCTCACGTACGACCGTAGAATTGACTTTAACATTGCCATAGTTAAGAAAGTTTTCACTCATGTTCTCGTAAGCAGCTTCCACCATAACGTCATAGCATTCGGCCGAAATATATAGCGAGTCCACTATCATTGGATCACCCCGGCCTTCTGAATCGTAGATCTGATAAAAAAAACCATAAACAAAGACCGTTGTTAGAGATTAGAATTAAACAATTGTCCTTCAATAAATACCTATACAGTATTTTAGACGATAACAAAAAATACTCACATCAATATTCAACATTTTATTCGAAATGACGCCTACTCGGCAAGCAGTGTATGTCACAGGGACCACTTGATTAGAAAACCTATTTATTAATCCTGAGGTCTGGGATATTATAAAATCCTCTAAAAATTCGTTAGCGTTTTGGATCTTCCACATTATGGTTAAAATTGAATCATTTTTGATAATAAGTCTATCATCTAAGCGACGGTAAAGTAGCAGCTTGCCGTAATCTAAAAAAAACAAATATCTGCTTTAAAAATAAAATATGTGTATTTTAAAGTAAAATTGATATCGTTTAACTCGGCCTTTATTCCTTTAGCGACCTCACCAAACGGTGCAATCACCCAGTACCCGGTGAAAGGTAAACATCCGGAGTAAACATCGGGGATGCTAAAATATCGGTGTTCCTATGCGGCCGAAGAACTTTGACTTTGGATATGCGAACTACGTACGGATGACTTTTCTTGTTTTACTGTCAACATTATATATCTAATATGAGAAAATACAAAGTAATAAAGAAATGTATTTTACCTATGATTTTGGATGTAGGTAATATTTCTACTATTGGCTCAACTCCACTACAAGTAATATTTACGGTGACAATTTCCGGATTATTCTTTACACACAATAAGAGTACATTATTATGAATTCCAATTTCTGCAGGAGCAGCTGATATTGTCAGATTCCCGCGACATTCTGGCTATGATTATAGGAAACAAAAAAATGTTAATGACTTGTTACAGATTTGTACATTTTAATCCTAAACTAGTCTGGATAAGTGCTTAACTGTACTTATAAAAACTCATGGAAATGTCAAATTTAAAAGAAAGATAGACCTTTACACGATGATACTCCATGCATGATTATTTAAGCATAAGCAAAAAAATATTTTTGTAAACTTCCCTTACCTGGGAAAATTTTAAAATCAAGGAAATCCAAACCTCTCTCTTGTTGAATTATTATTACACTATTTTTATTTGACATATTTTTACACCTTAAGAAGACGCTGTAGCATGAATGACAGTGACCATTCCCTGAACACTTACTCAGGTATATGCTCGAATTTGTCACTATTACTATATATGCCCAATATACAATTAAATCATATTTGTATTATAGCTGCAGCAGACGACGTGCGTTGCCACAACCGGGAAAGTACCACACTTTCACAGAGTGCCAGCGTGAAATAGTAACATAATATAATACTGCTATTTCTTTACTTATGTTATTTACTGGTAACAAGGGATTCCATATTAATCCTCAGGGGTGATAGCTCAACTGCATCTTAATTCATAATCTAGGATAATCGCAGGTGTCTATGGGCCGCAGTGACTACTTTCTATCCGATAGACTGTGTTATTGTATATATAAAAAAAATTAGTACGTTTTAGTGTGAGACTTAATGATGTGTGTGAGTGTGAGTGCTATCTTAAGAGTCACAGAGGCGTTTTCACATGCCTTTCATTTGTTGTCAGGCGGTTAATTTGTTCGCAGTTTTGTATAAAATAATATAACTTACTTTTACACTGTACACTGAACATAAAATTGAAGATATTTAATAATTTCGAAGTATTATGCACCAATGCACGCTAGCATGCCATGCGTAAATTGTGACGATTAGTTAAAATCGAGATTATAGAAATTACCGTTTTCACAAATTGATCCCGAAGTCAACAGTTTTGAACAATAGTATATTTTGTTGTTGTCACAACTCGGATGCCTTTCAGACAGGCATGTCTAAGCAAACCTGTGTGCACAACTCCACCGCACTAGTAGTTACGCCACTGCCCTAATCGGATCCCAAACAAAAAGGCAGCTTTTGGGTCGTTATATATGTACATATTACGATTCGCATTCTACTATAACACACTTCGAAATATTCTACAAACTTAAAATTATTACACAAACATACCTCTAGTTTTAAGTTGCTCTTATCAATTAGAAAAATGTTAGATTCATATAGAAATTCAACCTCGACGTCTGCCATGACTAAAGAGGAATTTCTTAGATCAATTGTATAATTTTCTTCATATATTCTAAATAAATTAAAACGTTAATAATCAATAAAATATTCAGGTATTTTCTTAAGTAAGCGTTATGTTTATTTATGGGGTGTCAGGTGGAGATTTGATAATGCACTGATAAATGCAAGATGCAAGATAATGTACGAAAGTTGGATACGGTTTTTTTAAGAATGCTAATAAATAATAATATTCCAGGGGTAATATTTTAACTTTTTTACCTCCATTTGATACACTCTTCTACAGATAGCAACTGTTTTTCGGAAAAATGGTGGCGGAATATCCATACAAATTTTCCCAACCCAAATCTCACAGACTAGCGGTGGGGAGCTGTATCACTGTCATGAAGAGGCATAATAAAAGGCATAGGAACATAATGCAGCAGCAGACCTAAATAGGCTGTTAAAGAAGAAGAAGATACTAACCGATTATTACCAATAAAAATTGGACCAAACTCAAACATTTTGACGTCATCTAAATATGTAAATTTATATACATTATCTTCGATAGTTCTTCGGACAAAACTTTTAAACATCTTTTTCGGGCGACTATCTAATCTGTAAATTAAATTATCATTTTTGCAAAGAGCATGAATATGTTTCTCAGCCACAATGAACAAAGCCTCACTTTGGTAAGTCACAAATTCCAGTAACATTGACTACTACTCGTGACGCGGGCCAGCCTTTTACTTCAACAAAACGTTTTACATTAAACTTTCCTTCAACCTTAGGACTAAAAGTATATTTGCACCTAACTAAATCTCCTGGTTGCAGAATTATTCGTTCCTCTCGACCTGCCGTGAAAAATTATATTTTAATTATCTAAGACTCATCAACATCAAATTGAATCATAAGTTTTTTTAACACATACTACACTAAAGTAAGTTACCGTACTTTCGTAATATTTCATTAATTATTAGATCAGATTAAATACAGACATGAAATGAAATATAAAAGGAATTTGGAATAAAAATGATGACAAGACTAAAAGGTGCAGCAATATCGAGCGGATGGGCTTACGGCAGATATTTCCATCATGAGAGAGGTCCCATAAGCAGTGAATGATTTATAGGCTGCTTATCATGACAATGCTCTGGGTCACCAGCGCAAATAATATGTAAGCGATATGTATATCACAGGTAAGCTTACTCATGTGTTACGTTTTGAGATGATATTTATATTTTAAGGGATTGAAAAATTTGTCCAAACTTCTTGGTTTTAGAACAGTGTTAAATATTTGCTATTAAATGAACAACAAACTTAGTAAGAAATTAAACTTACTGGAAAGTGATTTTGTTTTATACAAAGGTAAAGGATAAAATAGATCCAATTTGCTATCACTGGTGGATATTTTATCAGAAGAAGTGAGAGGAATCTCAGAAGTGGATGTTTGTGTAGAATGTAGCTGAAAAAAAAATTGTATTGTTAATAAACACATCTATTCTTCTCCTAATTTGATAAAACAATTTGATGAAGTTTAAAATATATTAATACTACCTTTTTACCACAAGTACAATGCCATTTAGATAGTATCTTTAAAACATTATCTTGACATAAATCATCTAATATATTTAGATCATTAATTAGATTGCATTCGCATTTTTTATCTAAAATAAGTAAATAAGAATAAAGTTTTGGCGTATGTAATTATATATATTGAGTATATAATATTTGATAGTAACATACGGGTAATTCGTCTAAATAACGCCATACTAGTGATTCCTCATCATGTATATTAGGAAAGATTTTGGGAAGTAATACTGAATACTCCTTTTTTTGAATTGGGTATTTCAGATAATCTACCTTCTCTTCTTTCTTTAAAGCATCTTGAACAACGGGGGAACGAGCAAACATGGTCACCACAGCTTCTTTATAATTAATACACGGGCACATCATAATTGTCAACGGAAAACCTCTTTCGGTAAAAGATTCTTCAGACATCTAAAAAAAAATATATGCTCTTCAAATATTCAGCCACGATAGCCAAGTGATTATTTGCCACCGAAAAAAGTAAGTTTTTTCAAAAGGCATGTATGATTTGAATCGTTAGCTTGAACACTAAGACAGCAACGGGCTCACCACCTGACTATTGAAAAGTGGGTTGAAACTTCTGACCACGGCAACATTATGTACAGGGTCCTGAGAACTTATTTTAATAAATATGGATATTATTTATTGATATTACATTAATATATTTTTAAATATGATGATCGATTTCGAGCACGGGGACAACTGTCTGACATAAACTCTTATGAGCGCTGCATAAAAAACTTATATTTCATCTTACCCTTGCTTATGTAACGCTTATGTGCTACTATTATGCAACTCAAAAAAGATTGATACCTGTAATTGCAGTTCAGACTTCTTTTTAGGTTTCTTATGATTTAATCCTACAGTTTGACCATTCAGTCCTACCAATGGGAATCCCAAATCACATTGTTCTACGATCCAGTTATTAGCAATGTTTATCAGATTTTCGTAAATATTTTTGTTATATTCATTATATTTCGTATTCATAGTGAAGTGTTCGTTGGTCGGTTTTGCTGAAAAAAAAATGTACTTTAAATTTTTTAATATTATATATAATATTGATAATTCTACATCATGAACTAATACTTTAAAATTATTAACAAAAGACATGCCTTCGTATAATAAATACAATATATACTGTTAGCCTGCCTATCCGTCTGGCAACCCTAAATCATTCAGTATTTCTTTTACTGGTCGTTGCTACATGGCAACCCGAAATTATACAATCTTTCAGTCATTCGTTTAAACGCATACTCAACGGTGATTTTGAGATCGAGGGAAAAGTCGCTGACATTTGTGGTGGACATTTGATATAACGACGAGGGTTGTGGGTTCGAGTCCCCAGGGACTCAATTGTATTATGAATATGAATATATGTATCCGAATCAGGGCTGTAAGTATTATTTATTTATGTAGGTATAAGCGTATCTTTCTGATCATCGTCCAGTTACCAAGATACAGGGAATCCTAGTTTACTGGACTGGATAACGTGTGTGATTGTCAAAATATTTTTTCATTGTATATTTATTTATGTTTTGTGTCATTTTGCTTTGAGACTTTTGTAAGGAAGTTCAGTAAAATTTTGATTGGTTAATTAATATGAAGATTAAAGTGTACGCCGAAATTGTTATAGAGAAGATTATTTTTTTTTGACTCGGAACTGTTTTTAATGAAATTGTAGAATGTGTTTATCCTAATGCAATATTGGTTTTTCCATGATGTATTTCTGAACTTGAACTGGTTTCTTCACTGAATTTTAATACTAGGTTAATAGGAAGTGTCACGGACGTAATCTGTATTATCGATAAAGAATCAAAATAAATGTGTACCTCCGATGATACGAATTGGACCAATTATCTGATCTGCTAGAAACTAAATATGATTGAATGTTTCCAAATTAGGTATAGATAGACACTTAGATTCACACACACACTCACACGTTTCTCGTACTTAATTTATTAGTAGGGTATGAAACCTGCCTTTTAAATCATCCTTTTTCATTTTCTTCTTTGATTCGGACCTGTCTACAGCTAATAACGATTTCGCACTACGATCTGTCATTTAAAAATATTGTAATTACTTTTTAATAAAAACGACCACACTATAATTAAAATGTATATAAATCTTCTCGGTAGAGGGGAAAAACATTTATTATTTTAAATTAAACGTTACCTGAAGGAATTTCGGAAGCAGTTTATATAGATAAATTGCACATGGACAAACGCCCAGACCCGAAACTATTATGTTTCCAAACTTAAGTTTACTTTTTCTTACTGTGTTATTTTTTTAATATTTCTCACGCATCGTAGCCAAGCGGTTTTGCGCACCCTCCTCCTCTTCGGGATATAAAACTTGACGGATGGTAAGCCTCGTCACCGAACTTGCTTCTGGAGGTTGCCATGAGATTTTCAAAGCTTTTCCCTTAGTCGCTAACGACACGTACGGGAAGAAAAAGGGTGGCAGATTCTTACGCCGCTACCGGTATTAAAATTTAATTGTTAATGATATAGTAACCTTTTGAGTCCTTTTCTTTCTTAACGGCTTCGCTGGAGACCCTGTAATTCAATATAACCATATATCTAGTTGTATGTACAACCAATGAGAGAACAACAGTATCTGGTTTACCCTTTTTTTAAACTTTTCAGGCCATGCTTTATACGTCTGTTTTCCAAACCTTGGAAAATGTATATTGACTTTAAATCAGGACTCGCATTTTCATATTCTTCGTTGGTCATGTCTTCAAATGATTTTATTATTTCTTGAATTTCATTATCGCTGTATTCTTTAGGTGTATTTCTAGAATAAATGTAGATTTATTAGTTCAGTTGTTGAGCCTTTAAAATAAATACGAATTTTCTCTTTTTATTCAATATACTTAAAACGTGTTATGGCGTCACAAATAAGGCGAATGAAGTTGTATTTGACCTTTGCCTAAGATTTAGCAAATTTTAAATTTTTATCGACATAATTTCGAAAAAAAAAACAGGTATTCTAGTTTTACATCTAGTTTAATATTACTTAAAAAATTAAATGTTGCAGCATGATATTAAAATTGTCACGGGGAGTATTATGTGATTAAAATCATTTGTCCATAGTGTGTAAAGAAGGCATGATTATGGTAGTCTGAACCCAACCGCTTAGCAAAGGCGGATAGAGATAATAATTGATCAAGAAGGCTTTAACTCAAAATTTTATTATTATGTATAAAAAAATAATCTAAAGATAGCCTAGTCTACCCTAGACCAAGGTCTATCATCATTTTTAGTCCTAGATTATGATAGTGATGTGATACTCTTTTAGTCGAAAGTCTAAAACATGAGTTGCAACAATAAGTCCCTTTGCGTAAAACTAATCGTTATAATCCTTATTCTGGCTATATGGATCTGAAAGAAAATTTTTAAATACTAACTCCTCTAATAAATCTTCTTCTTTTTGTGCTTCATCATACGCTTGCGCCCATTTGTTAAAGTTTGACTGACATAAAACTAGATGTATATTTGCTATGGAAGGTTTACATTTAAGAACAGTTGTGATCACTATTGGTGGACTTTTTAATATAACACTTGTCAAAGAATCAATTATGAAACCGCGATTAAAATTAGGATGATTAAAAAAGTCAGTGAGTAGTTCTTGAATCAATTCCTGTAAAAAGAAAAAGAAGAATTCGATACAGTAGGCAAGTAGATGTTTTTCTTTAATCTATTAGATTAATGTTACAACTTTTGACATTTGGCCGCCTAAAGTTGAAGTATAATGTTCCTATAAAATAATAATCTGTTAATAAACTCACACCGAATTTGATTCTGGTGTAATAGTAGTAAAAATAATCAGTGAAAGTTAAAAAATACTTCGTATAGTAATCCTGGTTAAAATGTGTCGTTTTCACAAAGAAGCTATTACCAAAGAACATGTACATGTATGTATACAAGTCATAAACATCTGTTTATACGATTCACCGCTTATAAACATCACCATAAAATAAACTTTCTCCTTTTTTGCATATTTATGAAATTTTAAGACTTTATACTAAAATATAAAAAATATTAATTTCAGAAATTAAATAAAATGAATGTTTACTTCATGAATTTTGTTTAATTTTTTAAGTGTTTTCTACCATGTGCATAACATGATTAACTTTATGTTGGGCTTTAATCAAATTTTTGTCATTTCTATTTATTTATCATGGACTTTCTTTGAAAAAAAGGAAAAAAGTAATATTTGTACAAAGAAGAAAATATACGGCAGTCAATTAAAGTTATTCTGCTGGGCAAGATATATCTAAAATATTATTTTTATTTTTCTAAAAGCATTTGCCTTCACAGCCGAGTACGTGGTACATTCAGTACTTCAAATATAAATCGACAATATTTGTGGCTGCCGCCGAAATTCCAACCCAGGCCACTTGTGTCCTATGGTATCATATTAGAAAAGATATTAAAATTAGAGAGTATCTAACAATATTCGTTGTTTTAAAAATAGTACGAAACAATCGTTATACCAAATTAAACATTGTTGTAGATCCAATGGCTTCTAAAACTGTGTGCGATACGAAAGACGAGGTAGACTTTTTCTTCTTTTTTTCACTAGCTTTCGATTTTGGAGTTGTGAGTGTCTTGTTATTAGTAATAACATCTATCTTTTTTATTATTATATCAAAGTCATCATCAAATTCTTCAATTAATTCTAAAATAGAAATACATTTCAATGCCGCAATACAATAGCCTAAATACTTATCTAATGGTGGCATAACAATTGGGCATAACGCCATTTTCAATGGTCGCAACCCCAGTTTCCTTTATTTTAGACATAACTTTCGAAAATTTTATACTTTCTCTTATTTATGATTCTTAAAAATAGAGTCTAAAGTCTACTTGAAGTAATTTTACCTTCAACCTGCTCTTCATTTTCAATCGTATCTCCTTTGTTTATTCCTGTCTTAGATAGCTCATACATTTCATCGATAACTCTGGTCAATGTTTCTTTTGCAGGACAATTACAGACGCATAGTGCCTTAACAAAGCATAAATCGATACTCAAAGTGGGTAAATTGAGTTTTTTTCCTACAGAATATGCAATTTCTTGACACTGGTCCTCTGAAATATTAGAATGAAATAATATTTTCTTCCTTCAAAAGTCTTACCAATCTGCTGCTCCATAAAAAAGCCTCATCTAGCTGCAGGATTTTTGTAGTCATAACACTTGTACGTCGGGTTGGCAATAGCAGTGCCAGATAAATCGTACCATATTTACCATTTATGTCTTCGTCTCTTAGGTTGTTTTAGATTGGTATCTAGGTTTAGGCATGATTGAGGCTTTTTCACCATCTGTCTAAGGCCAAGAGATTTTTTTGACACTTCTCTAAGTCGACTTTTACGACAAAAGATGGAAAAGATGGAGCGGCAGATCTTCTCTCGGGGCTCTGAAATACTCATATTAAAGTCCAGAAAATGTGTTATCTTCTATCTCTACTTTTAGCTTAACTACAGATAAGCAACGCATTTCTGGGGAGGAAAATTTGATATCTCGATGGAAGTACATGTCAAACGGATTTCTTTGTCAAGTAATATTAATCATTGTACTCCTAAGGCAGATTTTTGTTTTAAAAAACATGAAGTGTAACAATGATTGCATATCAGCATATTGCTAAAATCGTTTTCAAAAACTTATTAAATATTATAACAAAGTTATTTAAATTATGTATATAATAATATAAATACCTTCGCATGGTGAACCATGAAATAAAACAATAAGACCATTAAAAAGTCTCTCAGAATGTGTATCCGCGTGAATGATATCCAATTCTTTTAAACAATTCTCTAATGGGTCTTCCTTATTTTCTTTCATAATGCGAATTTCATCTATAAAAAGGATAAGATACCATAAGTTCCAAATAGTAAGGTACAAGAAAAAACACCTAGGTGACCGCGAAGAACAGGTAACGAATCCGATAGATAGAAGTTATAGTTCTGCAACGTTAAAGTCCATAAAACTTATACGCATATTTGTATTAGAACAATGGTTATTTAGAATTTTAGATAATGACCTAAAATTCTAAATAACTAGCGAAAGGTTCTCCTAACGACATAAAACTAGAAGTTCATAACCAATACAATGAATAATAGCCATAACCAAGTTCAGTGCAAAGTTTTTGTTCAGTTTGTAAATTTATAACAGTAAATTTGCGTAATTGTCACTACACTTGGCAGGTAAGTTGGTGATTGCATTATCAAGTTATACTTTGCTAACCTGCGATGATTTCTCCTTCTGTTCGCTGTCGCCTTGGTGATATCTCTTGTGACCGGGTTGTAGATTTCGACGCATTTTTTGGACTTTTTGTTTTCCTGTCATAAAGAATGTAATGACAATAGATTGATATTTAACTTTAAATCTAAAAGTATATTCATTTCTTTTTTATGTAATATCAATATATTATATATATCGAAAACAAACGACCTGCCGCTAAACTATATAAAATACACTCATTTGTTAAAACGACTAAATGATAGATTCTTTCTCTACCTAGGAGTCGTCTGGGTAAGTACCACTATCTTTCCCATTTTATCCGCCAAACAGCAAAGCAACTAGTTTTGTGTTCCAGTTTAAAGGGTATAAAGAGCCAGTATAATTTTTGGCTGTGAGGGATCCATCTTAGTTGATTAAAGTCTATGGGCTACAGTAGCCACTTTCCATCAGGTGGACTGTTAGCTAATTTTTCACCCCAATCCCAAAAAAAAAAGAACGATTAGCGCGCTACCAATTGTACGCTGATGGTACTACGTCAGAAACTTTCACGCAAGTGCCAACAACAACTGCACAACGCTTTGACTCAATCGGATGTCCTATGCGCGAAGGCTTCGAAGACGAATACTCAATCATTAATTTTTAGATTAAAAGAAGAAAGGTTAATAATTAATATAATTAGATACACACTTGGCCGACGCATTCTTAACTGTAAAAGTTCTGGAAGCTGCAACTTCATTTTCTAAATGCCTAAAATTCACAAAATTGTTGTATTAAATATATTTTGCGAATATTTCGTAGTACTAGTATGTATAAATATGTAAAGTACTTCTTTATTTGCTCTTTGAAATGTTTATAAAAGTCGACTATTTCAGTCGGCAATCCTGCGCCAGGTCTGATTGCCGGCACAAGCATCTCATCCGGTTTATCGTAATATTTATCCAGCAGTTGATACATTTCTTCTTCTTCATGCCACTTCCTGTTAAACGGGAAACATGATTATTATGAAATTATTTTGATGGTCATAAATAAATGAGTAAAGCCATGAGTCGCGTTTTTAAATACATTTTGTGTGGTTTTCGTATTAGAATTATTTTCCCGACACTATTCTAATAAATTAGAGTTTGTTTTAATATTATAAATATATATATATATACACAGGTCTCACGGGCACATGACCAATACTGGAGAGGTTATATGACTACTAGTAATTTTTAGTCGTTTCAACCCATTTTAGACCCTATTTGGGACGACCTATCGCTGATGACAGGTGCTGAGCCTATCGCCGTCTTAATGTCCAAGACCACGATACAAATATTACATTAATTGTGAACAACTCATTGGTACGAACGATCGCACTCGAGTCTCCTTCGGCGTATGAATTTGCCCTCTTTCTTCCCGCGGGTTTCGTAAGAGGTAACTAGGGGAAAAGCCTTGAAAATCGCAATAGCTACCGACAGATGGCGGAATAACCATCTCGAAAAATACCAGACCAAAATTAAGCAGACCGATGACGGGTTGCAGCGTCTAAGGTGCGAGTTGTGATACTGGGATCGCCAATCTGCTTGCCGAGTGTGTCAATTATGGCAAGTCCTTCTTATGGGAGAGGCCATTTTACAGGCTGTTAAGGTAAGGTAAGCAACTTTTTTGATTGTAAATAATTTGATAATAAGCTTTTATTGTCTACCCACGTGTCACTGTGAGCTATAATCAGTTCAATTGGGAACAGACATGGGTTTGTCAATCCGAAAAAATGTTCTGTAGTTTCAGCCCAAGGCAGAGTTGGGGAGAAGTTTATGTTCGGTCCAATGATATGAACTTGAGGCATAGCTCCTTGTCCTGTGATAGGTATATTCATTCGTTTTGGATTCATATGGAACCTAAATACTAACATCCCTTCATAAGTCATCTGTGATTAAATAAAATAGAAGTAATGTTAAAAAAAATACATGTAATTTAAATTATATAGAATACAAACAACAGTGGTAATCAAAAAAAATCAAGGTATACCTCCAACGTAGGCTTGAAAGCAATACTAAGCCAACCACTCTCTCCAGGTTGGTATTTACCTGAGCTATCTAATAAACATATTTGACTGGTTCCAGGAGATTTAAATTTTAGGGTTGCATACCAGATACATATTGGCTTGCCACTTTAATAAACAAACAACATTAAACCAATAACGGTACAATAAATTGGATTTTATTTGTTATACAAGTAAAGTGGTTCAACAACTTACACATTTTTTAACGGTATCGAATAAATTACTTTGTCGCCACATTTCACCGATCCAAAATCAATAGAAGCAACACTTGAAACCAAGTAAGGAACTGCACAAAGTGCTTTAATCTTCACAGAAATGGTGACTCCGTACGGCACCTTTATTTTAATATTATGTTGTTAGTTTTGAACAACCAAAAAAATTTGAAACTGGCCAAGTGCGAATCGGGCCTCATGCTATCAGGGTTCCGTATGTATGGCCAATTAACTTTCTTAAGCACGATATTTAATTAGGTTATAAATAAACCATACGGGGCGATGATAGATAAAGAAAGCTTTTTATACTCCTGCACACAGCTGAATATTTGAAAATATATCGTATGGAGTTCTCAAGAATGGAATCGAATTACTTCTGAAGCGCGGTATATGTGTAGTATTTATAGTTTTAGACAGAAATTTCGAGTTATTAAATATTAAATAATATGTCGTAAAACAAGCCTTGTATGCGATTCTTGCGTCATGTAAATGAGCCACCTAGGTACTTACCTATACTTACAGCCCACCATTTCGATGTATTTGAACCCACCTATACCACCTATACCCTATATATATCGGTACCTTTTACTTGTATGGATATGGATTATTAAATTATTAATTCAATATACGGCTTTAGTGTTTGTGATACACCCCGTAACAAAAACTGTCTAAAACTGACAACATTGATGGCAATTTTTGAAAATAAAAAAAATAATTGTGCTTAATGAACTATTCAATGTACTCTAAACAATAAAACCCCTCATACCAGTGAAAAGAAAAAAAATTGGTTAATGTTTTATGAATTTTCATATGGGTCCTATTGATAATTGAGGCCCCGGTTTCCCACCGGACACGGAACCCAAAAAACGAAAAATCTAAAATAAAAATTAGCAATACCTCTAAGTTAATAAATGTTTCGACATTTTGCTCTGGTTCCGGAAAACAATCGGCATTGGGCGAAAATGTAACATCAATCCGTCCCACTTCACCTGGACTCAGTTTTCCGCATAACTTTAAACTAAGCCATTCTGGAACACATGTGTTCTTGCTCAAGTATAACTTTGTAATTAATGGACCGTAATTAATAACTTCAACCGTGTGTTGTACCTGGTGAAAATTAAAATGATGAAAAAAACGGTCTTCATATATAACAAACTGCATAGAAAATAAGAAAAGACTATATAACAAATATCAACGTCCTGTCTATATTCTATTCTCTATTAATTAGACGCCAAAAACAGGAGGAGTTTCTTGAAAGTTGTGACCATATCCACAGCACAAGTAATGGGGGTTTAGTGTGTTCAGCGCCGATACCTTGGCCATGTCATGATAATGTTGCCAGTGTCAGATTTGCCAAATTGCTGAAATTTTATTTATGAATTTCTTGTTATATTATAGCGATTCGCTAGAGTCTCGTTTGTTAAAGAGAATGCACCACCAGCAGGATAGGTTGACGATTACAGAAAAAGATTTGTCTCTTCCACCTTACACTAAAAATTTCAGAAGTATTCTATTAAGACAGGTGACGAGCAGTATTGTTAACGATGTTAGGTATGACTAATACGACAAATCGTGGAAAAGCTTAGCTCCTGCTATGAATTGTTTACTGGTTGATAATGACAACGCAAATACAACACTTTCCGATACGGTCTGTGACAAACCATATCAGAACATTTCATAAGATCAGTAGAATCTTTAAATAACATTAAACAAAATTGCTAACTCGAAATCCGCATTGGACTGTATATTGGATTATAATTTTTAAAACATTCATTTCAATGTATATATTATGCACAGCTCATTCACATTTAGTTTATGTATTAAAGACCTGTTCGAGCGAATCAGCGCGCTTCGCTTGTTTACCGTAATATGTACATTTGTAGAACACATTCTGCTTACATACAATATTTTATTTTACCTTCCGAATGCTATTTTATCTATGCTATTTAGTTTGAAGAGCAAATTAAAAGGAGCGTGTTACTAAATACTGATTTATCACATGCTTGGCAGGGAAGAAAAATATCGTGCAGTTACATATCTGCACATAAGTTTTGGATATCCCCAGTCGTAGCGATGTGGGTAAACCACTTGCTGTTCTCCCCCAGATAATTTTAAAGTAATTAAAAATATGCTACTACCGCACAACCGGTAATTACTACGCCATAGTCTATCAAATAAGGCGAACTGCTAAATCCTTGAATTAGTTTTGTTCTCGTCGTGGTAGAATGTGCCGCAAGTACTTCGGGATTCTTTTTTAAATAATTCATTAATAACATTCTTTCTATTGACATTTGTATATCCATTACAGAAGGATAAACGTCCTGAAATAAGTTAATATGATTAATTTCAAACATACCTCCAAATTTTTGAACACCAGGAGGAGGAGGATTATGCTCTGAAGTAGGAAATTTACAGACTTTATTTATCAACAATTTAAACATCCCTCTACTGAATGCAATGAAGTAGGAGTAATTTACTGTAATCAACCCGCCTAACAAGCCGATAGACAATCCCATTATCAGATGCTTTCCATCGCAGACACAGCTGTATGTCGCCTCCTTTTTGCCTTGGAGACTTATTTTTATTCAATTAAGGCTCGTTTAAAGCTCTTATGAACGTCAAAATCTACACCGTTTCGCAAAACAAAACATTCTCAGAGAAGAAGCGCCAAGAAACTCTTTTCTCTTTTTCTTTTTTTTCATTTTCAGGTTTTGGCATTTTCAGTTTCAGGCATACCATCTTGGTTTTCGTTTTCAGGGAAGACACATCTACAGATGAGTCTTCTTCGATTAAAGTAGTTTGCTAGTGTCCATGAATTACTTACCACCGTCCCATCAAGTGAACTGTTACTTTGTTTGTTATTGTAGTATTATAAAATATAATAAAGATCTCACCCAAGAAGAACAAATGTGCCAGTCTTGTAGAAATATTGGATCTTCGAAACATTTTTCTATTAATGGTGAATTTAAATGTTCCGACATATATTTTTTAAACATTAGACCTACTGCATTTAGATACTCATTAGACAATATTGCAATTGCAAGGTAGCCCAGTGTTGTATCGGACTGCAATATTTTAATAAAAATTAGGTACACTTTTAACTTTAGCATGAATATTATAGTAATACTTTAATGATAAGTACTTCGCTTAAATTTGGTCTAGGTATAGATAAATAAACTTGAGGTATAACGCCCCATCCATACACGTCAATTGGGATTATAGGTAGATGTCCAATTTCCAATAAAAATTCTCTTTTGAAATAACCTAGTACGCCAGGTCTCATAATAACTTTTATATTTATGGTTTCGTCAGATTGTAATGTCTTTTCAGGTGGCAAAATGTCTAAAATAGTCGCATAAAGCTCATTTTCAAATTTCGGCTGATTTAAGTATGTTTTAAAATCAAAAGGCAACAACGCCTTATTAGTTATTCGTAAGTATTCATCTGCATTCTCGTGAAATGATCTAATATTGACGTTTATTTTTTGAGTACTGAGGCTAAACATTAAGTTTGAAGATTGCCCAGTGACTGATACAAACTCTGATGGACCACCTAAAACTTCGCATTCCAGTACAGCTCGAACATTCATATTGTTTTGAGGCCGAAACATGACATTTATATATTGTATTTCATTTGGTTTCAATTTGCCCCGATGAGGTACCAAAAGGAATATATCGTTGATGTGGTCATTATCGTATTCAGATGTCTGAGGAAGTTTGTATAACCACTTGAAATTTTCGGTATATTCATCATCCATCATTGGTGCTACAATATTCATGATTTTTTCCTTTATATTAATTACAGAATCATTCTCTGTCACTGGCTCAGAAACTATTAAAGCGTAGTCTGTTTTTTTTTCGGAACGACGACATGGTGGAATTTCACTTGGATTAAAGCCTGTAATAAAAAAATTAATTTAGTTTGTTATAGATGTATTACAAAAATATTGTGAAACTTTTGTAACTTACTGTTCAGTTCTGTTCCCAATGTTGAACTGTCAGTTATATTGCTTACGTAATCTACGTTAAAACGTTTCGGCGCCTATAAACATGCAAAAATACATTAACTCTACAGTTAATTACTGTTAAGTACATTAATTGGGCAGACAAATAGTTGTAAAAAATATGAAATTTATTTAATTATTATTTTACTAAGATTTTTGAGTTCGTGAATTGTACTCGACAATTCACAAACGATGAATCTGAGATCGTTAATTTTTATAGGATAATTAAAAATCTTTTATTGCGATTATAAACAGCTAACAAATTAAAGCGAGGATAACGTTAGTTTTTGTATCAATATATAATGTCTTCTTATCGACTAAGATGAAGTAAGAAATTTTAGTAAAGTAAACACAAAAGTGAAAAGCTCAATGTAATTTATGATTATGTTTATTATGCAAACAAATAAATATTTAAAAAGCAATTAAAATACTTTCGTTACTTAAAACTTCAAGTACTCACGGGTTCAGTTGAGACGATTGATACTTTTTTCCAGCGGAATCGATAACAAGCAATAAGCGGAGTAACGTTCTGGATTTTGATTAGTTTACTTTCGATGCTGCCATTCAATAGACATTGAAAATCAATTTTTGGTGTTAAGACTAAAATATTTGGAAAATTTATTTTTCCAGATAGTTTAATACAGTCCTAAAAATAAGTATGAGTATAAATTTAAAGCGTTTTTTATCTTCTTAACCCTGACCTAGAAAGGAACGCGATCTTGTACAATATTACGATCTGTGGGCAACTGTTATATTGTGTCTGCGAAAGGTCTTTTCTAGTCACCATTACGATTCCCATAGTAAACTTAAACAATACGTAGGTCAAATACAACTAATGGTGAAGATTAAATACTGTTATACAGAAACACAGATGATGCCCAAATATTGTGTTCAGCTGGGTTCGAACATTTTTGATTTGATGTAAGATACCTTGTGCAGAGGTCGCTACTTATATAAACCACCTGCAAAAACTATGCCACACTTTAATTCATAATATAATAAATTTCATAAAACCTTGATAAGTTAAAGAGAGAGGGAGAGAGCAATTAGAGGCTAAGGAAAAACAAAAGGCATGATGTGAATATTGTAAAAAATACTAAAATAAAACAGTATTCTAACTTTATTCTTATGTCCCTTAAATCTGATTTTCATCGTATCGCTGTAAATACGAGCCTTTAAAGACGAATGTTTAGTTGTATCGAACAGAATCTGAATTTTCATAATTTCTTGATCTTCTAAATGCTGCTCAATAAAATGTGTCAAACTAAATGCCTGTTTAATTTTATGAATGTCTTCAAAAAAATGCAAATTCCCTTGGCGTAATGGGTATACGGGTTTCAGTGTCAAAAAATCAATCAATGCATTTGACTCTTGCTGACTTTTGTTACTGGCAATATTAGATACATTTAAATCAGATTCATTATAACATATACAATTACAAAAATCTTCTTCTTGAGGTAAGATTTTGTATGTACTATGTTTCTGTATTAAAGTAAACGGTGGCCTAATATTAATCTCTAAATCCAGAGGCAATTTTGAGACATTCTTGATGATCAGGATATCTAAAAAGCAACACTGTCTGAATTAAGATAAAATAGAACAAAACAAAACATCACTAAAGAATAATTGTATTTACCATCTAACTTAAAAAATTGTATGTTTTTTTCTTCTCTGGTAGCATTAAAGACCTGTCACAAACGGATATTCTCCACCATTTGAAGACTACGATCACAGCACCAGACTACTTACATCTTAGACGCTTCTGCTCGGCACCGGTTCGTGTTTTCAGATCTGGTACTTTGCGGGATGGTTATTCTGCTATTTGTCGGAAGCCAGGCTTTGTAGGTATTTCCCATAATCAACTCTCACGATACCCACGGGAGGAGCTGGGACTTTATACACTGTCATAAAATATTTTTTAAAATACAAATATTTTATATAAATTTATTGGTAACCATGATAAACGAAACCAGTTTAAGAAATAACACAGTATGATTTGATCAATGAATGGCTAACTACTGAATTTTTGTGGCATAGCGAAACAAGCCACAGGGGCTTGTTTCGCTATGCTATGCAGTGGCAAATTTTCAGTCATTTATTTAATTTATTATGTTTTTACCAGTTAATTTATACAATTCACTATATGGACCGTGGTCGTATTGAAAATCCATTATAGATGAAGATACTTCTATTTTTGGATCAACAAATTCTGCTGTAATTTCACATTCTAGCAAAAGTTCCTTCTTGTTAATGCCTTCGACGCTCCCCACCAAAAACCATTTTTCTGTTACTAAGGTTACTTTATTTGAAGTGCCCGTTATTGTCAATTCCAATTTGTCACCAGCACTAATTTTAAAAAACCTGGGTTCCAAATTAAAAAATGCTCTGAAAATTATTATTACGATTTCATTACACAAGTTTAAAAGCAAGACAAAATATCGCGACAACTTGCAGAAACTAGCGACTATCATCTGCAGTATACAGCATACTGCAGTATAATATCTATCGTAGTAGATATTATATTGCAGTAAGTGTACGTGTCAACACAGAGACCGTCTTCTTCCCTATCCAGGTATAATGCTGCTGGGATAAGATCGGAAAAGTTAGATGCAGTGTCTACGACCAGACAACCAGACCAGAAAACTAACAAATTTGTGTGTTGAACAAATTTTCAAATCGTTCGGATTCTAGAATTCGAAGTGGCTCAAAAGTTAGGTACGCTGTATGTACATTTAACAATGACTATATATATTAAATCACTGATTCTATCTTATCTAATTATCTTAATCTTAACTTAAAATTTAAAAAGAATCATACACAGTATCTTGTTTATTTTTTGGTGCCTTGTAGTGTTCACTCCATTCCAACATATGCATACGCGTACCTCGATTTTCCATCATCACTTTACAGTTTAATGGCATTCGAGTAAAATGGTGACCAAGTTCAATTCTATCTCCTAAATCACCTATTACAATGCTAGTGCCCACTCCTGTGACTGCAAGTGGCACCAACTGAAAAGACCATAATATATCAAGAAATAAACTGCTTATTGTAATAATAGATGTTCTATGGTTATGACACGTTTAGGCGTAAACGAAAAAAGTATGGTGTGAAGAATGTATTCTTCTTTAATTTGTTAAATTTTGCTCTGAGATGCAACTGTACTTAGCTAACCAGGAAAATAGACATAACTCAATCGTTTGTAAAGTTAGTAAGTTTATCAGGGACCGCAACTTGGTAGTCAATTTTTTCTCTATTATATAGGTATATGATTACAAATGGACAACGGCTGGTATTTAGATAAGTTAATGATTCCTTAAGGTACGCTATTATAATTCAGCTATGTGCAGGTGAACATGGAATATATACGTAAATTTTTATTTAAAAATACCGACACATTCACAGATTTGAATTGATATCATAACTAACAACTTTTATTCCTGAGATATGATTTCCTACGGTGTATATGTATATCTACATCAAAATTTAGGCTTATACAAAAATATTGTTTTATTGTATAATTATATACTTACGATGTCTTTCATGTTGTTTAACTGTATAACAGCTTTGTTACTATACGTTTCGGCGTCGACCAAATACAGACTAACAGTCAGACTAGTTTCAGATTCTGGTTCTATAAGACCTTCTTCTGGTACAATCTGACATTTATTATCACGATTTAGCTATAAATAAGTTCTTATTTATTTGAATATGTTCAGAGGTATAGTAATTTAAAAAAAGTGTACTTGAAATTCACATTATAATTATTTTTAATGTACAAACCAATGATGTTTTGAATTTTACTTGAACTGGGGAATCATTACAAATTGTTAAATTTTTCTGTAATTTGCTATGTAACTTGACGTGGCCCCAATGCAGCACAGCCGGGTTACATGTGACAATAGGCCAAACTCCATATCCAGATATGTGGCATATCTCGAGAGGTTCAGATAAGCCGAAGAGTCGTAACCTAGTGACAGTCAGATTGTAATTAACATTATCTATTGAAATGAAAGTAATTTTACGGAATTTAGCATGTTTAATTTTTGGTTTTGTTATTTCTGAGTCTTTATAGATAGGCACCTATAGGTCACGGGGGGACAAAAAAAAGAAGGACGGGAAGTAAATAAATTAAACATGTAAAATTCCATAACATTAGTTTCATTACAATGTCTAGTATTCGCGAAAATTAAGGAAGTAATTATAACATTACGTAGCTAAATATTCTCTATCTAAATTTATTCCATCTAAATAAACATCAATTTTGTTTAGTAAAAGCTATGTAAAATCTAACGTACCGCAAAGTAAATTCATAAGCTCCAAGAACATCAGTCTTTGTAATTACTGATAACGTTATTGTACTATTAGGCTCAATGAATCCTTCTTTTACATTAATATGGACGTTAACAACTGACTCCTGTGAGGAATAGGCGTAAATAAATTTAATAATAAAGTTTGTCCTAATTCTTTATTGGGTACTTTGATATTTATTTAAGTTTTGCCCATAGTCATCACGCTGTGGAAGCGGGTTAGTGAGGCAGTGCCGGTACCCTCACACTAATGATGCTGCTTTGATTCGGCAATTTCAGATTAATTTTTTGCCACCATTTGGTCGCCAGAGCCTCGTTAGCTAGTAAGGTGCAAGTAAGGTTGTCATTAAGAAAAAAATATGGTATATTCCCCCTTACTCCCGCAATATTCCTTAACGAAGAAATGTATATTGAATTAAATGCGCCAGAGAGACATATTTTTTTTAAATATTTACACCTCTAGATAATATATCCTATTTTAGTATAGTCATAAAGATAATTTATCTTTCTTGAAGCTATTCATCATACGATAATACAAAATGATATATTTTACCTCAAGTGCTTCTATTGTAAAATAACCTTGAAATTCATTCGACATTAAATTAACATCATTGACATAAGGATAATCTAAGAAACATGATCTCAGGTTGATATCGGGCACTGGTGCAATACGAGGGACAGTCGCATTATAAGTCACTGCCAAGACTATGGGTCGCCGGTCGGATTTGTCAAACTCCAACTCAAGCGACGTCTGATTGATCCTAATTATATTGGCCGTTAATGTAACCTAAAATATAATATAAATTATTTAATTTTTGTTATAAATAGTAAATTACGAAGAAAACTAACTCTATATTTCCAACCCAATGCTTCGAGAATTGGATTAAATTAAAGTGTTGGAGTAAAAACAGAATTATGCATTAAGCAAAGGACGTGCTTGCTTGCATGCAATGGTTGCTTCGGTAATCTGAGTGTCAGAGCGGGACAACATGAATCTTCACTAAAATTTATTAATGTGTAGAACATTTGAATACAATATAAGTCATGGAATGATGTAAGTATATCTTAGAGAATAATAAAGAGGAAAGTCCTCTGGAATTACACAAGATGGCTTATGTTTTAATACAAAATGATAGAAGTAAACAACACACATTATTGCTGCGGGGGAGTTGTATACATATGAAATAAGAAAAAAGATCAAATTGACAATATTACATTTTATGTAATATATTATAAGGTTTTTTAGTCATAATTGAAAAATCCAATAATGAGTAGATGCTACCTTTAAAGTCATTACTGATTCAGGCTCTATATTAATTTTACTTGGCTCAATTTTGAATTCGCGAGGCTGTTGTGGTGTTTCTGGCTTAGGGTGGTCAGCAACCGCGTAGTCCGTTAAAGTTATACTGTTAACTTCCAAACCATCGGATGGTATCTTAATAACACCAGAAACATGTACATTCGACTCATTAATAACTTCAATAAGTAATGTTTTTGGAACACCTGGAATAAAGCCCTTGTTTACTTTTTTTTCATCTAAAATAATATGAAAAAGTACTTTTCTTATATATAATATTTTTATATGGATTTATTGTTAGACCAGTTCATGAACTTTTTAAAGTTGTACAAAATTATTCAAATTAAGGAACGAAAGAGTACTGGGA
This sequence comes from Bhutanitis thaidina, assembly GCA_029286595.1. Classification (NCBI taxonomy): domain Eukaryota; kingdom Metazoa; phylum Arthropoda; class Insecta; order Lepidoptera; family Papilionidae; genus Bhutanitis; species Bhutanitis thaidina. Next base: position 7,003,921 of record JAGSMS010000004.1, on the reverse strand, counting down.
TACTTTTTTCCATACCTAAACTAACATCTCCAAAGTTTAAAGATGACTCACTGAATACTATAGACGGGTAGACAACTTCACCTCTAAAACAATATAATCTCTTTTAAAAAACTTTCAATGAAAACAATTTCAATGGCATAAAGTTTTATCATCTTACTTCAGATACACTTTTAGCATTACGTCTGTATCACGTATGACAAAGTTGATCTCTTCGAAAAACGGACCCGGATTAGTATTGAAGAAAGAGACAACGAACATGTCCTTATCTCGAGGTCGAAGAAAGCGAGACTCAGGCGTACACGTTATTTTACTTCCGAAAAGCGTTGGTACATCCTTATAATCGATAACGCCGTCGATATGTCCTGTTTAAAAACATAGTTAGCTTGCAAATTGTTGCGGAAAATCGATTGATGCTGGTGCCTCAGGCTCGTGCTTTGTGACAATCTATGGGAAAGGTCTATATTCAGAGATGATGGTGATGATGTCCTCCTTGCCGATTTCGATCACGATGAGTATTCCTAAGTGGTAACACATAGCTTATCGGAGTGTCAGATGCAGTTACTGTCAGCTGCACGGGACGCAACATAACACCCGAAAACAATTACTTTGTTTTTGCTCAAATACTGGCTTTGCCTAGGATTCGAACCCAGAACCCATGTCTCTAAGATCCGTGGTATCCTAGTGGTCAGGGTGCTCACATTAGTTTCATAGAGCGCGAACGACCTGGGTTCAATCCCTGGTGCCGGCAACACTAAAATTATTAATAGCAATTTTAAGTGCTGTTTACCACGTGCTCGGCGGTGAAGAAAAACATTCTGAGAAAACCTGCATTTCTGAGAAATATTAAAAGTATTATTTCGAGTATATTTGTAGCCCGCCAACCCGCAATGCAGCAGCGTGGCGGGCCGTTCCCGGCTCTCAGATACACGTATTTGAGGAGGCCTTTGCCCAGCAGTGGACACTTACAGACCTCTACTTTACTTTACTTTACCCATGTCTCACCAGGTACGCTATCCACTAAGCTACGCGGTCGTCGCGTCAAGAAAGAAAAGATGAATGAGCAACTCTGTGTACTCTCTGTTATTTATACGGTACTCTGCATCAGTTTATGTGACAAATGTGTCCTGGCCACGTAACCAGACCAAAAAAAGTAATAAAGTTGCTAACTGGATTTAATTTTAAATCAATGCCTACAGTAGTTTTTGAGCAATAGATTTTAAAATTCACAAACTTTATTCACACCCGATTCTTAAAAGAAAATATTTATGGAAAAAAACGTGTTTGTACAAAATTTACAGAATATATAATATTTGATTAACCTTTGTTCGTTGCGATAAGTTCGTAGTTATATTTTTTATTTATATAAACACAGTTCATATCGAGTGTTTCCAAATTTAAATGTATGGAAGGAGGTAACGAAGTGCCTGTTAATTTTAAGGGCACTCGTTCGGCAACACCATCTATATCTAAATATACTGTCGCATCGAGTTCTCCTATTTGCTTTGGGGCGAATGATAATATAACTTCACTCGTTTTATTCGGCCACAATTGACCTTCCTGAAAAAAAAAACATTTACCTTTACGTTCGAAAATAATTCGATTATCTCACTTTGGTTCAGTTATGAATAGTTTCGTAGGACGCATCTACTTGCATTTCTTAACAATACAAGTTATTTGCGACGACAAAAGAAATTTTCTTTGACAAATTGTAGAAACTGTTATGCATGCAGGAGTGCCAGATACAATAACACATTGACGTTATACTCACAATAGGCGATATAGAGAAATGAGCATACTGAAAGTACAATGTTTCATCCGCTACTAGTGCTTGTATTTCATCACACAATATTCTGGTGTAAACTCGTTCATGCTCGGTGCTGCTTATAACATCATATCGAATCAGTTTTGCACATTTTGCGGCTTCACTCTCTTTCAGGTTATAAAACACCGTTGCAAGTTTTACCTTATCCTTAAAATCTACAAATGTTATATATACAATATATATAAATAAAAATTAAAATTAGTTACAATAGACAAATCCATAATGTATTGTGTATTTAAAAGTTATTTTTTTTTTAAGAATACCGTAATAAACACATTCGTTCTTCATACATATGTACTTAAGAACATAATCAGATTTGTTAGTAATTTTAAATATTTGTTGTCGCACCATGCCATTATACGTATCGGAAAACCTGACTACATGCTTTTCCAGTTCTACATTTACAGCATGTGCCGTACAGTATAATTGTATTTTAAAGACTTCCCCTATAAACACACAAAAATTATTACTTTTTATCGAATTACTAAATTAATTAAAAATATTAGTATTTTCTTATCTTTACCTGTTTCAAACACTGCTCGAAGAATACCTTCTGTATTTCCTAGATGCATTGTTTTAAAAGTAATTTTGACTTCTATTTTTTCGTCACAATTAAGATATGCTGATTTTGGTTCTACAGAAAAAGGGCTAAAAAATTTTTTATATTGAACTTAAACTTATTTTGTACGTAATTGTCTTCAAACTTTCAATAAATATGTGTTTACTTTTCTACATTACCATTTCGCATCTAATGTGAAACCAGCAGATACTACACCAACATTTCGGATCGTCAGAAAATAGTTCGAATCGACTTTAAGAGGCGTTTGTGGAATCACCAATTCGTCAGGAAAATTAAAAATTGGTTTAGGCCCGATTGCTGTAACAACGAAACAGCATGCCCTCAATTAAATTTACTTTGTACAAAGTATTCATGATTTAGTTATTTCATTAAAATGTTTACCAACCAATTAAAGGTAGAACATATTGATCAGTATCCGTGTATAATGTAACCATATGAATGTAATCCTCCGTTTGCATCGGTACAAAAGTGACGGAAAATGAGAGGCTAATCCCTGGAGCCAACCTTGATAAAGGTTGATCTTTATTAAGTTTTATGGAGAAATAGGTAGATTCCTTAAAATCCATTTTCAAATAAGTAGGAGCCTATAACGTAGTAAGTTAAAAGATTAGTCATTAATAAAGAGTATAAATACAAGTGCACGTGACATATTATATAATTTACTTACTTTACTTATATTTTTCACAGAAAATTTAGCAACAACTTTCTCATTTGGTTTAAAATTTTGAAATACTATTATTCTAGGTGTGAATGACAATATGACATGTTTTTTATCTTCCCCGCTTCTAACGATGTTATCGACCATAATATAGTTTAAACTTTGTAATCTTTCTGCTGTACTCATCCTCATTTCTTTAACATAGACAGATGGTATAATCTGCAGCAAGTAAACCATCCAAACAAACAAATTACCCATAATAATTGATAAAGTTATTATTTGATTAGATCAACTTACTTCTTCCGACGCTTCCACCAGTTTCTTCTTGAAGAGCAAGTGAAACAATTGGGGTGGAAAATATCCATTCTGTTTAAACTTTTGTAGTATTTCCATTACGTAGTATGCCTACCTTTTGCTTAATTCGTTTGACAGTTTATTTGTTTACATTCAGTTGCTACGATAATGCGCTACATGAATTTAGAAAAAGAATCTGATGTACTAACTTATAGTAAGACATACTCTCTGTCAAAGTAAAAAGACCTTTCTCATTACGTATAATCATATAGCAGGACATATATTTTAATACTCCGGTATAGAGGACTAAACTAAAGAGATGTTTGTGACATAGTACGAGATACTACATATATTTTACTAATAACATTGGTTATTAGACTTCTCATTATTCAAGCATGTTAACGCTATTTATACTAACAGATATCAAAAACTCTCATTTTTTTTGAGGTTCATGTTACAACAATAAGTATCTTTTACAATTTTTGTTTGTGGACATGACACCTATCAGCCAGATTATTCTGGTAGAGCCTAATGTCACCAGGCATTGATACTGCTAATTCCAACCCTCTAGTTTAAGGAGTTGATAATAAAAAATAAATAAATAAATCATGATTAGCAACATGATAAACTGTTTAGTGCCTGTGCTAGATTTTACTTATGCCAAGTCCAGCTAGCCTTTTTAAGCACTAACGGCTGTCACCAGGTAAGTTGAGAATAAGAAATTCCATTTGACACGACACATCGTAAATTTCACTACGTGATAGGCTCATTCAGCGTCCAATTTCTACCTCCAAACACCAGTATAATAACTGTTGTGAAAGATATATAGAACCAGGATTATTACGAGCTCGTATTTCATCTCAATCCACAGGAGTGACAACGCATCTTTAGATTCTTCGATTGAAGTTGTTTGCATGATTATTTGCTGAATAAAACCTGTAAAGGTTCCGCAACCCACTTTTTGCTTCTCCGGGAGATAGAACGTGATGAGTTTTATTCTTCAACGCCTCTTACAACACCCACAGGAAGAACGGGGGTAGGAACGGGGGAGGGGGGGGGGATCTAGTTACCTTACCCACGGCATTATAGAATATATCTATTATTAACTTTTATAAACATTCACACAACTAGACATATTACTATAGTGGAAGGAGGAATATACCATTTTTTAATGGTCAATCTCGCCTGCACTTTGCTGATTAAGGACCGAGGCTCTGGCGACCGGCTAATGGCAGAGTAACAATCCAATTATAGCAATATTATAATTAACATTTTCCGTTTGGTGGCGACGTAAAAAGTGATATACCGAAAATACGGAGACCAGCGACTGACAGCAGCGTGTAGAATCTGAATATCGCCAATTCGTCTGCCCAGCGTGGCGATCACAGCATATCCTTCCTATGTTACGTCCAGCTATAGATTATTTACAGATTGTTTAGAGCGTTTACGCTTCACGGCTTTTCATACAAACTTTCAAGCTTCGAAATGAATATGTTTCAATGAAACTTTGTACGTATAAGCAGCAAACATAGATCTAAAAGTTAATAAGAAAGTTTGTAAGAAAAGTCGTGAGAATGCGCTCTTAAAGAATAATTCATTTATGATCATTCTTTATATAACAGAAATTGAATTCCATGAAAACAGTTTTTATCGAAATAACCCGTATAGAATACCAAATAAAAACTTAAATAGAATTTCAATTGTTTAGATAGGTCAAGACAAACTATTTGTCGCACATTTAGTAACTAGAATGACTTTTACGATTATACTACTAATAAGAAGAAGTTCCCACTTTACAAGTACTTCATATATAAAATCTAATAGAAACTAATTCGCGAGATGCTTGACGCCGGCAGGAGGGCGCATTGAGTGGAGTGCGGAAATAGCAACGGATCGTAATTTTAGTGAAATCAGGGCAACACGGCCGCGGACAGAAATAGAGACTGGCGGCTCAAGCGTCTTCGCGCTGTCAATTTCGTCCGGATAGGGTGCACGATTAGCGGCCACCTATCGGCCAGTGGAACTCGCGCGCCGGTGCGCCGCAGCACGGGGACCGGAGCCCTAACCCTCGGAAGTGTTCCGTTGTTGACGTTTAACACAGTTGCGTTTTACGTGCAAAATGGTTTTGTGTTCATTCAACTTTCTTGTGTTGATGCAATTCTTTAATCATATTTAAAGTGAATAATTTCTCACGTCGAACACTACTGACGAAAACTGAGCAAAAATATAAGGCAAGTGTTTCAAATAATATATTTAATCATATCTGATTAATAACGCAAACATTCACATAAGATACAATATGAAATATAATAAGGTTGTAAATACCTAGTTTAGATATTTTGGGATATGCGAGGCAGAATAAATGGGTCGACGAGGCGTCGGCGACGTGGCAACGCCCGGTCTATCCCGGTCACAGCTGCCGTTGTATGCACATGATGATCTATATTATTAATCAATTTATTTAATGTCTTGAAAGAAAATTAAACGTATCAAAAAATCCCTCTAATATTTGTTCAATACGAATATTTACGTTTCTATTCTTAACGAATTTTATACAATGGTTAGATCATCTAATAATAATATAAGATTTTGCAACTAAAAATAACCATCAATAACGCATAATGATAACACCTTGTAAAATTTAGTTTATGCTAACCTAAAAAGTTTTCATTATGTAGGTAAGGCCATAATCCAGCTCTTTATAATACCAATGTGGTACTCGTTAACAGCATCACTCACAAGACCACTGCTAAACATAGGCCTCCGCCAAAGAGCGGTCCTGTAGTCCTGAACCACCGTCATCTATGATTATCAACAATTTTTGACAACAAACCCTGATAATGTTCTAATTCGAATTACACTACTTACTATTTTATTTTATAATATACTACTTCAAAAACGAACCGCGGCGGCTTTGTTGGATAGAGTTATAATATAACTATACTGGTCATAAATAATGTTACAAATTAAAGAGTTCTTTTTCTTACTTTCTGAATTCAAATTTGAAATGCGTTTATTATTATGTAAGAAACTACGATCGATTGCCGCTATTTTGCATATTATTTTTCACTGCGTTTATTAAATTCAATACTAAGTTAGACGTTAAAGCCATCAGTAATTTTTAAGACACTTCTAAGGCTAGACATCTGCTGTATGTTTGTGTATCGCATATGCGACAGGTATACCAACAATTCCTCTGTCCAAGACCATAAAAGATCGGGGAAACCCCATGATGTTAGAACCAAACGGGCTGTGAACGTTGTCAAAGCAAGAAAAGAAATAAAAAATTGTATCGTGTGAAATAAAAATTCCCGCTCAGATGCTTACCGTCTACGCTGGTGGAAGACACAAATATGTGTTCTATGTAGATTAAAACAAATTAAAGAGCACTACAACAAACAAAATGAATGAGTGTTTACTCACAGTTTTTTAGAAGACTCGTAACATATTGGAATAGTCCAAAGTGAGTCACGGAGCATCGTTCATTTTGTAAGAAAGGACTACTAAAAGCCAAAGTTTATAAAAGACGAAAAGAAACCTCTCAGTTATTCATTTCACAAAAATATGGTTTTTCCAGCTAGTCTGCTCCTGGTCACAAGGCACGAACAATTTAAACCTGGCTCGAGTGTGTTCCGGACCTCATACGAGCTGAAGATTGACCCTTGTCCAGTCCAGATCTAAACCCGTTTCAATACAAATTGTGATCAGTACTTGGAAACATGGCCTGCTTAAAACGTTACTGCGACATTGAGTTTCTCAAAAAACTTTTGAGCTAGCTAGTAGCTAAATTCACCATGGATACTGTAAATCTATAGATCCGTAGTCAGAGAGATTAAAGGCCTGTATCAAAGTCAAAAGCGGCCACTTTGTATAAAATTGTTTTATTAATTAATCGCTAAAACTTCAATAAATATGTTAAAAACTTCGTTACATAATGTTTATTATTGTTACACTCTTTCTTTTATAAAGATTTTAAGCATTTTGATGTGTAACAGAACCATACTAGGTATAAACTAAATGTAAATGTATTATTGTACACCTTTCCCATGAACTGTTCTAAACGAAACGAAGTTATAACCGAAAGCGAAACGCAGACAAACGCAACATGTAAAGATCTCTGAGACGTCCGTGGAAAGCAGTGTTCCAAAAGTAGAAGATCTTTACAATTAAAATTTAAAATTAAAAAAAGAAAACATCGACGCAACGAGTACGACCACTATATAATATCTGCTGTAAACTGTCCCGCAGTTCGATAGTCAAAAAAGATAAAAGTAAAGTCACAGCCAATAAATATCCCACATGTTTTGGCGTCTTCACATGTTCTCGTCCATCATCCTTCATCCGTGTGACATCATTCCTCTCTTAATGATTATGATTACCGCGTTATTTTTTAACATTGTGACGTTTATCCAAGGCTTGTTTATCAATAAACGAAACCATGTTTTAGACGTAAAAAATAACACCGTATAGTTTTATCAAGGATAACTTCACATGGAATTTTTAGCAATAGGCATTTCCTTTGTCTTGAGTTTGGTGAGGCGATTTGTACTGCTGAAGATATTACGCCTCTCCAAGAAAGCGCCAGGAAAAAAAGCATTGCATGCATGCATTTTTAAAAAAATAGCCAATATCTAACACGCAAGGCAAGCGAGTTGGTGATCGCAGTGCCTTCGCACTGGTGAAGCTGCTCCCATAAATTGTCTGTTGGTTTGGGCTTTGGCAAATACGAATAGATTTTCGCACAGAGTCACGTTTGTTAGCTAGCATTTGGAAAAAAATATGCTATATACACCCATACATACCAATTTAGTGAGCAATACCATTTCCGAAATCATCCTAAATAGCCGCCTGTTTCCCAGCGATTGGACCACAATTGTAGATTTACCCTGGTACAAAATTTAGATTTATGCCCAGTATCATTTACTCATTAACGTCGACTAAAGAATAGATACCGTTTTGAGTAGAGTGTTGGAAAATATTATATCGCAAACTCATGAGTAGTTCACAGGCAGATTCCAAATAATTTAGTACATTGCAAAAAGAATTCGATAATTTTCGATCTCGTGGCAAAAGCCAGTGCATTTTATTTAAAACTATTGTTTGATTTTTGATTTCATGGGTTACGTCATTAATAATATCCTAGAGGAACTGTAAACTTAGCTAAACGGAATCGTTAAAAAAATTACCGTCGTCTTCTTAAAATATGTACCCGTACTTACAACTTTTGCTCCACACTTTTGAAAATTAAACATTTAAAAAAAAAAAAATTTTTTCTATTTTCAACTACACGAACTCTCAACTACATGAAAATAACAAAAGATATTATTTATGTTGCTACAAAACTAATGGGTTATTTATATTGTCTCAAAAAATATATACAAAAATATTTTGCTAACAAACAATTTTCGAAACTGGAGTGAGCAATTGCACCCTATTGTTCTACAGAATTAAAACTCCATTTTTGTATTTCAAAATTTAGTTAAAAATAATGGTATATTTTCGAAGGTTTTTATATTCAAATTAAATTTACTCAGCTGTTTTTAATTATATAACATTAGACAAAAAAAACTGCAAGTATTTTTAAATTACCCCTATACCTTATATGACTAACCCAGTAAGTGTAGGTAGCTATGCCATATTTGTAGTACGTGAATATATTTTTGAAAAATATACTAGTATCGTTCCAGTGTAGTTTGCACATTCCGAGTAAACCGTATTAAATAAGACATTTATGACAACTAACAATTTTTAAATGTTTTGATTACTGCCGTTTATCAAACATCTTATACATTTAATAGAACGATGGAAACAGGATAAAATATATACATAAAATATATTCCCCGCTACATTACAGGCTGCTCCTTTTTACAGGTATATGAAGAAAAAGAAGATAAATACAAAGCAGTTTTGAGAAAAATCCCTAACATTTTTCTCTCTCTCTCTAAATGTGCCAACCTCACTTGCACATGTTGCACCCTGTTAGCCAAATAAGACCCTAGCGAACGAATGAAGGCGGAATTTCCACCCTATTTTTTTGAACCCAAATCCCAAAGACTAGGGATGCATCCGTGTGCCTAGTGCGAAGATAAAGGTACTGCGCTCACCAACCCGCTTGCGCGCAGCGTGGTGAGTTTGGGCAAACCTTCCAAAAAATCTATGACGGCTTTTGCTGATAAATCTTAATACTACTACATTAATTTATGTACCTGAATAATGTAAACAAAACTAATAAATAAAAATAACAAAACAATAGAATCTTTTTATAGCTAGCGATAGAGGCGTTACAACCACAACATAAAACCGAAAAACCATTGTTTTCGTGACCAAAATAAACTAATTGGCTTAAATAAAGGCCACTGCTCCGTTTCTTGCGTCGTTAAAACTATGGCATACACCTACGATACACAGAGTTCAGTGTGCTTACTACAAAATTATCACAATTTTTTTATTGACCCCCTTCCGCCTCCGTCTCCTAAAGTATTTTATTTTTCCTAAAAAAAAAGGTTCATAGTCGAACACTTAAAACAGTATCAAAATCGATTACTTACTTTTTACATGATGCTCGCACAACCATTAAAATAAGTAAGAATTAGGAAACGTATATACTCGTTTATATACGTTCGTTTAAATATGTATATACGTTATATATGTTAAGGTGTGCGAAATGCCGATTTCTTTTCACTCTCACTCCAAAATATCGATGGAATACGTTTTAGGATAAGGATCTAGTACACATTTTTTATATATATGGGTGCGATTTCCCGTATTATCAACGGGTAAAAGTTACAGACCCGCTAAGTCTTATTTTTATGAGTTTTCAACTATATTATATAATATATTAATAATAGATATAAAATTTTAATAATAAATATATAGTACATACATTAAATTTTCTACAAAATTAGCCTTGGTAAACTTTCTGTATTATCTGTAGTTTAATATGTTAACAGTATATAACAATATATTGACGATTGACATTTGAGTCAATGAAATTTTTGGACAACAATTTAATAATAAAAAAAGTCTATTCATTCATTTTGTTTCTTCACAGCTGATGGGAGAAAATTCGATTAAAAAACCTATCTCTATGTTATTTTAATGGGAAAACTTAAAGTCCCGTGGATGACCCTAAAATTTAAAGCAAAGGCGACAGACAGAATTTTGTTCGGACATATCCTATGATATTTTATAATGAGAGTGGAAAAAACGATATCGACTTTTTTTAGCACATCCCTCCTCACATGTAGTATATATACTATACTATACATTTCATTTAATTTTTTAAATGCCTAGTTCACAGTCGTCTAAATATCCATAAAACCTGAAATTCCCCTGTGTAAGATCTACGCAAGAGTCGCTTTCACCCATGCCCGGGGTCGGATTATCAGAAAATAGACAGAAAAGTACGTCTGATTGTGCCAAATTAAAATCCGTCATAACGTGCGCTTATGCTAATTGGTAAAAATTATATTTTCATGCTGTTGAAGTTTATGATGTATTTTAACATTTTTGATACCAATATTTGTACAAACTCCATGGACGACCGCTTGGCTTAGTGTTGAGCGTACCTGACTGCTGAGCCATGGGTCATAGCCGAAGTCAATATTTGTGTAAATCACAAATAATTGGTTTTGGTGTTTGGGTGTGTTGAGTTCGTCCCTAGTCTTTGACACTGCATCTTATCCTTCTTCCCGTCGCATATGCGTTACTTCGGATAAGGAATGGAATGAAGACAAGTTAGAGCATCTGTGCTTGCGCGTTTGCGCACGAAATGTAGGCACAACTCTACAATTCTAGGCTCTGTAACTACTCCTGCGCAATTGACAACTGCCGATAATATTCGAAATGGAAGTGGTCGACACCATCCAGGACATCATGATTGTACAAACTTTATTTAGAGAAAATGAAGATCCTTCCTTCGATCTTAGCGCAGAAGCATTACAACGGATACGGGAAATTTATATTCCCGAGTTGATGCCTTTCTATTTGAGCGTACACTTGCGGTACTATAATGTATCCTGTGCAGTTGACCATTGCCGACAGTATGCAGAAAATCGGTCTCAAAGACATTATCATATTTATAAGATAATAGTAGAAAAAAAATAGTTAAGTATAAATTGTAATATTCGTTATAGATGCTGAAAGGGCGAGGAAGAGATCCCAGAGCCGCTGTGCCCTCGACACCAACGCTCTCGGTACGATCGACCACGCAGCGAATGCCACTGGTGAAACCTGAACCCGACTACGAAGTTGTGGAGTTTCCTTCGGAGCAGTATGTCAATGCCAAACTACAGCCGCCACCGCCTCCACCCCCGCGTCCGGCGACAGGTACGCCCGTTGTCAAGTATTACACAAATGGCTCTGCTCTACCAGGAAAGTACCATGCTAATAATTATACGGCTTTTGCTACTGCTCGAATGAACCGACTCGACCGGGGAAGTAGATGCATCTTGTGCTTCACTTTCGTTCGGAGAGTGAGGTAACCGCAGGCACACTTTCCCTCAGGCAAAGGGAGCTGCCCTCTCTCCTCCTCCATCCCCAAAATACCCTAAAGTGAGCCACTTTCTCGTTTGCCTCCTTTCCCATAATTAAAAAAAATATATTTAATAACCCCACATAGTATCTTTTCTATTTTGGACACGAATCAAATTCCCGACAAATATCAACCACGACTTTTCGTGACAATGCCTTTCTAATGAATTTATGATCTCCACTCTCAACCAAATAAAATGTTTTCCTATAACTTTAATGTAAATTATCCGATTCCATAAACTTATTTATTAACTTAGTAATATAACAGGTCATCCGCTGGAGGCGGGCGCATCGTGCGGGCTGTGCGGTGGCGGAGGCGCGCGCGTCCGCTGCGCCGAGTGCGGCCGCCGGGCGCTATGTGCCTCCTGCGACGACATGTATCATCGCCACCCGAAACGACGTCACCATCAGCGACAGGTCTGATCATTTTAAACTTAATCTTAAAGGCGAGTACGAATGGAAATAACGTGACATTGCTGTAATGCTTTGATTCGGCGGAGTAAGAGAATTCAACTCGTCTTCACGTGGGTGTTGTAAAAGTTTACTTATTTAAGTGCCAAAAAAATTATAATTAAAATTTTGGCCTTTGATGTGTTAATCAAACTTGTGGTTTGCCGTAGGGTATTGGCGTAATCTGCTACCTCCTTTCTTCCCATGGATGTCATAAGAGGCGACTAAGCGAAAAACATTGACATTTTCGTAACAATCACCGGGACCAAAGTCGACGTTGAGACTCTCCACTCGTCATGTTTTATCTCCCGGAGAGGTGGAAAGAAGGTTGCGGAGACCCGGTTGGTTACTTTGAGTCGTAAAAAATGGACGTCCATGTTCGCGGCCTACCCCTATTGGCAAACATCATACCAATATCTCAGAAATAGCTATTCTATTATGTTGCAAATAATAATTAACATGCTCTTATATAGATAAGTCGTAATAGCTAAATAATTCGTCGTCATTATATTGCTGGTCTGAAGCCAAAACTGTAGCTTCATAATGAACTACCTACGTACAGACCAGTTGTCTATAAACAAAAGCTTAAAAACACTGAAGTATTCCCTTCACCTTCCTAACCTAACCTACGAGTATTTCGAACATCTATACAGAATATGTTATAATTCCATAATGTTCTCTCCGATCCGTGACCTAAACACATTCATTCACCTTCTGAAGGAAACGAAACCTAATGAAGGAAGGACATTTGAGAACGATATATTTTAGAAGATTATGTTAAACCTCCAGGCGCTGACACTGTCCCAACTACGTGATGAACGGCCGCCACTCCCACCGAAATCTGGTCCGCCCGTACCGCCGCCGCGGAAACATAAGGTATCATAACATGTTCCACATTAAACTGGGAAGTGACTTTAGAATTATTTCTTATATCATAATCTTAGGTAATGTCATAACACTATATTAGTATGTCATCTTTTAAGTACTTAAAACAAATGCGCATTGCGTGCAAAAATATCAAGGGGTCTTGCACTTGCATTCCCAATAATATATGAAGCAATACATGTCCGCCAGCGCCAACCCGTATCAAGTAGCGGAACGTATGATGCTCTTACACTCACTTACAATGAGATTTAACTATTCAAGAGAAAGAGAAGCGTTTGGCCACCATTTACCAGATCATTTACGACGACGAACAAACTGCTTAATGTATTAGAAATTTACAATATTATATAATTAATTTAATCATGTTTTAGATTAGCGGCGACAGATCTAGTGATAGCCCTAGATTGCACACACCAGATCAACGTCGTGCCACTATAAGTTCAATATCATCCAATCAATTGACTGGGATGCACACACCAGCTGCAGCGGTGTCTAATCCAAACCACTTTACGGCTCAACGCGCGCAACAGCCGGTAGTGCCCCCGCACCTCCAACTAAACGTCGCGCCGAATACACACACGAGCCATCTCGGCAGCATGCCATATTTGTCTGCGACGATGCATCACACACCCGCACCTGTCGCACCAACCCAGGAACAATCGAACACTCTTGGACACATGCCTAACGCCTGGGTTCGTCAGCGGGGATCACTGCCCGGTTTTATGCCTCCGAACATGGTACATATGCATAGTTGTTATTAAATATTAAAATATATTCATTTACGTATTTCTTGGATGATCGCATTGTTTAGTAGTTCTGCAGCAAGAATATAGAAATAGGAGAAACCTGACTAATGAATAAACAGCTAGATTAGTTTATTTTAGTTATTACACAGCATATGGTATTATGTTGTGGGGACTCGCTACTGATACGAAATTATTTTCGTTATTAGGCAACTCTTAGAGATAAATTAAAAAAAAATAAGTATATTAACTGTTGCTGCTATTACCCCTTGCTACCGCCAAGAAGGTTCTGGTCTGCAAGGTGTAGTGAGCGAGTATAATAACGGGCTGAGTGGCATTCCATCTCAGAACGCATCTGTTACCTTCTTCGATTACGTTTGTTTGCATGTGTTCATGAGCTGCAGTAACATCTAGGTAAACTAATTTTTACTATTTTTTATCGTGTATAGGCGCAGCATATACCTGCAGAACCATGGGAGACGTCAGACAGCACTCATCTTCCCACACAACCATGGGGTCGGCCATTGAGACGAGGGACTTCAGTTATGGAATTGGGTGTTGGACCCCCTACAACACCTAGTTGTCCCGGTTGCGCTCACTGTTTGGCTCAACCATGGCGATATGGCAGTTGTGCCAGCCTAGACCACACGTGGGTTGGTGCATGGCCACAAACCTGTTGCATCGCCCCACATCCGCAACATAACACACGCCTCGGAGCTCACCCGCATGTTCATCCACCGCAAACGCCACAACCGTATCGAAGAGGTACAATTTTACTTTTTGGATGTTCTATTAAAATATGCATAAAATAAATATTAATGATTTAAATTTGTAGACTTATACATAATAAACGTCTACAAGGAAATCTGCGACTGACCGCGGCTTTGACCTCATTATTATTTTTCCAATGAAACTGTAGACTAAAAATTGACTATTCCATTGACCATTAGACATAATCCTCTCGTCCTAATTTCATTTAAAACGGTTGACTCTGAAGTCGTGACTGAGTGGCAAATACTCAAACTTGCACCTTTATAATATTAGTAAAGTTGGATTTTATTTTACGTAAAATGTTATTGTGCTACGCAGCGGAGAGCCGTGCGGTGTCGCGGGCAGCATCCCGCGCTGGTTCCCGAGCGGTATCCCCGGCCGCCAGTGTCCGCTTCCGTACTTCGCGCCGCGCTAAGCACCGCACGCCGTCGCCACCCCCTCTCTCTTCCAGTGATGCCGATTCGGAAAGTGAAAACGAAAGCGATCATTTTCCAACCAAACAAGATACCGAGAAAGATCATCTGGGCCCGCCCCCACCACCTCCCAGCGCTACGTGGCAATGCGAACACTGTACATTCGTTAACGAGCCGGGTGTACGCGTCTGCGGCGTTTGTTGTAGAACTCCAACAATTACTCCAAAAGTAATCAACGTTGCTAGTGTCAATAATGGCCTGAGACAACTGAAAATCTCCGAGGAAAGATCTTCATCAGTCCATCAGGCAGGAGAACCTTGTAATAAAACCGGTATGTATCAATGGTTTCATACCTTTCTTTCCGTTTCTTTGGGAATAACTGCCGGACTAAGTCTGGCATGTCATATTCCTTAGAAGTCTATTACGATACCCACAGGTTGAGACGAAATTGCACATTCTCTTACGCTAGCACTACCTGCCGATTTCAACTTCGAGATAACTTCAAAATACTACACGTTTCGGTAGTCGTCTACTGCACTAGATATACCATTAGTGCCGCAAGTGTTCGCACAACAGAGGCACTCTACTTCACATTCCCGTATCCGATGTAATTGCTTATGCGATAAGATCAGAGAAAGGGTTGTAACACAACCAGACCGAAAAATCAATATTCAATATATTATGCAAAAACCCCTATTTGCCCTACTAGAGATAGAAATTTAACATTCTTCTATGGAGCTTCGGTCAACTATCTTTAGTTAAGCGCATCGTGAAAGGTGTCAAAGGTTATTGAAAACAGCTGTAAGAAGCGAAGAGGTTAAGAAGTTATAAGCGAATACACAGACAAATAGGGATTGCGAATTTATTTATACTATTTAGAGAAAACCATGAGAGACATCTTCTTTGTCTTGGGTGTTCCCAAGAAGAGCTACATTTGTTGGCTAGCTGGGTACGCCATGTGCAAGTGAGGTAGGCATTTGGAGAAATAGATGGTACGTTCCGCCTTACACCCCAAAGTATTTACATCGAATAAAAATATATATATACACTATCTATATTGTGTTTATAATAAAACGAGTTACTATCTTTTTAATACAGATGGAGAAAAAACTAAAACAAGAACTTCTAAAGAGCGTACATCGACAGCATGTGGACCATCACCACCTAGAGACGAAACAACTACCCGAAAACCGTTAAGCAGGCTAGTGACGCCTGTACGAGAAGAAATAAACCCACAGTCTACGAAACCGATTCGACAAAGACATGATATGGCCGTAGGACCTTCCCCTCCTAAAGAAACATACAATATAGACGTAACCAGACAAACGCCACCTGCACAGATAAGATCATCCCCATACAGGAACAGCATATCATCACAAGTGGAACCTAAACGGCACAGTGTTTCAATCGGTCCCTCACCTCCACGCGATCAAATAGTTGCGCAAGTACCTTATAATCAAATCTCATCAAACAATTATAAAAGTAATCAAAAAAAGTCCACTGGAAAGTCTCCGCCACGTGAAAGTCGTAATGATACACCGTCCAGTCTACTTTCGTCTACTTCCAGCCGTAATGTATCTAACACTGGCACTTCTCCACCACCACAAAGTATATCAACACAGGTTTGTAATATTTTTTTTATATTTTATGCTACTGATATATACATATAACCTCCTTATTATCCTATTTTTCCTTCCTTATCCTATCCTTCTCCTTATCATGATTTTCCTTTCCTATCCTTATTCTTATTATCCTTTTTATTTTGTATTTGACCGTTATTTGGTTTGACTAAGTTGCGTTTTAAACAGTTAGCTCGTCAGAACAATAAAACTTTTTTTAATGAGAAGGGGTGCAAACGCGCTTGCGGCTCACCTGATGGTAAGACTGGTGAAAACCGATGCCTACGTACATCTGCAACACCAGAGGAGCGTCTCGGCCTGCCTTTAACGATATTAGGGTAACAACATATTTTACAACAACAACAGTACCGATACTCTGCGAGGCCGTGGTATTGCCCCGGTCGAGTCGACCCATTCGAGCTCCGTTATATATAAAAACGTATACAAATTTTATATTGTAAAATAATTATAATCCTAGAAGAACTAATAATTTTATTTCCAGACATACGACGTACCGAGCACATGGGAGCGTGCGCCTTCAGTTTCGCGGGCACGCGCTCGCCGACGATTCCGTGATGAGAGTCGCCGGGAACGTTCACACAGTCGACATTCCCTCTCTAGCGACGCACGGGTTAGTTAATTTGTTATAACTTTTTTTCTTCTCTCTTGCGCGGCAAACGAGCAAGCGGCTCATCTGATAGTAAGTGATTACCGTCGCCTATCTCTAAATCTTCAATAGCAGAGGTGCTGTAGGTGAGATGCCGGCATTTAAGGGTATTTGGGAGATGGGAGGGAGGATAGGGAGGCGGAGTGGGCCACCTCAGTCACCGAAAGAAAAGCAGAAGCTCAAGATGCCTCTACTTTAGGCCAGTATTCTGTAAGGCCGTAGTACCAATCCGGTCGTGCCGGCCCATTCGAGCAGCAGCAAAAGCCCACGCTTGGCTCTAGCCAAGCGTAGGCTTTTGCTGCTGCATATCAGAGAAAGAGTGGTAGACCACTCTTTCTCTGCTATATCCCAATGTGATCCTAATATTGGTAGATACTAAAGGTTTAAAGTCAAAATTTCACTTTATTACAATAAACAGGCACACAATAATTTACATGTTCGATGAGACGCTATTGACATTTAATGGAAACTTGATTAGTACTAGTGCTCAAAATTATTCCGAAATAGTAATAAATTTATATGTATATATAAATTAAACAATTAACAAATCAATCGAACACTAGGTATAAAGATGAATTCGTAATCACATTTTACTAAACTTGGAAAGAGCAGCGACATCACATGGTTTATTTGTTGGCGCGGTAAACTCTTTGAACTGCCTTAGCTAAGCTACTCAGCCTTCAACTCGACACTACGGCAGCGGAGTGTTACATTTTCGTATTCACTATAACTACACTAGGAGCCAAGGAGTAAAATTTACGTCTTTTGGTGGTACTACTCAAGGTTGACAATTATTTTTCTTCACAAGGATCTCTTTGCCTCGTCGTGGATAAATGAATGAAAAAGCCGAAATAAGTCGAAATAGGAAAAAATATTGACACGAATCATCCAAATGCGTAGTCATATCATTATAATATTATATATTCATCAGATTGTATGTGTGTTCGATGTTCATCGATTTACTTATCATACTCGTCTGTTAGTATACATATTGTGTATCTCTGATGGCTAATACTTTTAGCGAATTACCTCCAATGTCACAGTCTTGCAATTTATCAGTCTTTCTTTTTAGGACATTCGACGTAAGGCCTGCGGTATACTAGTTGCCTTTTTTTGGACGCGTTTGAAGTCGATATCTTTCTGAACAGCGGTGCTCAATATTCAAAATGAAATCCTATATGTTAGGAACGGATATTAAACTTAAAAGCAAACAAAGTAATGACATTTTGAGAAGTATCCCGCTTATGGCTATTAACTTGGTTTTAAGTTATAACATATCGGCTGTTGCAGGAGAGCGAGCGCAGTGTCCGAACGAGCGGAGGCGGTGGAAACGCTGGGCCAGGCCGATGGGAGTGGCGTGAGCCGCGCGACAGCAGCCCGGGCGGCGAGTGGAGCGACAGCGAGCAGCGACGCACCGCGCGGATCACGCGTCGCGCCTCGCACCTCGACCTGCGCCGCACGCGCTCCTCGCGACGCTCCAGTGTCTACGGCTCGGAGGTTCCCTCCCCTCCTAGTAGTAGTTATTTGTACTAATTTTGTTATTAATCGAACTATAGGTAATTTAATAATAGCATTGTGTTTGAGTAATGACGATATTCAAGCGCAACTCTTAACTATGTCATCAGTGACTTGATTATACCCATTATTTATCCATGAGAATAACGGGCTTACTTTTACAGTAAGCCCATGCAAACGAGCTATGATATATGATGGTTTCATTATTATCCTTCTAGTCCCTCAATAATCAAATGATGACATTTCTTCATTTGTCACAAAGCACGGTACTGAAGTCGACTTTACTTGTTCTATACTTGGTGAATTCGTTATTGTAAAGCATCTTATGATGACAAAATATATAATAATAATAGTATATTTAATATGATAATAACCCTGAAAAGTCGTCAGCTCTAAACTCATCAAATGATTATGTAGTTCATAAACACCAAAAAAACGAAAACAATTTCACTCCCATATTTATTTGTATTGAGATAAGAGTATGAATTTCAACTACATTGCGTGATTCCATTTCTTTTAAATAGATCAAAAGATCTTAAACTCAATTAGTTTACAATAAGGATTCCAAGTACCCACCTTCCAACTCCTGGTAGAGACAAGCTCGATGGTATCATATAATTGTATTGGAATCACCAATGTCAAGAGTACATCAACAACTACATAAAAACACATATAAGGAAAAGCTTTTATTTTGAAGTGTCACCATCACCTTAATATTTATGCTATGTGTTAATAGATTCGGTCTTGTCATTTAACTTTATTAAGTAATCATTTTGCATAACAAGTTGATAAAGTCTACCAGTTATGCCAGATAAAAACGGAGTTACGTGCAGATATAAAGTATCACTGCCTAAAAAAAGGCCACTAAGAATATTTTTTGGACATTCAACAGACATTGGATAAAGTATGAGTCCCTAAGATTGATATTTTATCCTATTCCACGGTCGCATACTGGGTTGCTGAATTCCAAAGGAGCAGATGGAGCTCATAAGATGATTCACGTTCCGGTCGACCCTACACCTCCGTAAACGACGAAAATTGGAAAATCTTCATTACCGTCTTCTTAACTCAATACATTAAGTATTGAGTTAAGAAGACGGAGAAAAACAAATATTTTTTTTTGACGTTATTTTGTCAGTTCTGAGGACTTTTTGATTTACCCTCGTACATACATTTCTTACAATAACCTGATTCAAAGTTTATAACGATACCTCACTAAGTGAAAACCTCTTCCAATATTTATTTACAGGGGAAGACCAAGTAATAATATAAATAAAATTAAACCTTTTGTCTTATACACTATAAGTACTCAATTATATTAGGTTTACATTTGAAATTAGCTGAAATTATTATATGGAAAAAGTATAACGCTTTTTTTATGAAATTAAATTATTTAATCAATTGAAGTATAAACCATTATTATCTATGCACTTTCACCATTTTATAGGTAGTTAATTGATTCCATTTCTAAAAACATATTGGGAGCGAGGATCAATAAAATCTTTGTAAGCGGTTTGGACTGCCTCATTGGAATTGAAAGAAAATAGGTAATCTGTTGGAGCAAGGTCCGGGGAGTACGGTGGATGTCCTCAAACGCAGCTCCTCTAACCGCTCGGCGCCCGCTTGTCATGTGCAGCGGAGGAGCAATTGACCAGTCTCATCGTCTCGGTCGACTAGCTTTTCCTTCATGGTTTTCAATTGTTGACAATACAGATCTGCCGTAATCGTCTGGCCAGATCTTAGGAAGCTGTAGTGTACACCAGTACTGGTCCACCAAACACTTTTTCTGAGTCAACTTTCGCTTGGATTTGGCCGGTTCTCTTGGGTTCAACCACTGTGATGAGCATTTCCGACTATCGTACAGTACATCACCATTTTTCATCACAAGTAACGATACAATTCAAAATTCCCTCGTTGTTGTGACAGTTGAGTAATGTAACGCAGCACTCAATGTGTGTGTTGGTGTGCTTCACACAATTCATGCGGTACCCATTTCTCGAGCTTTTTCGCTTTTCCAATTTATTTCAAGTGAATTAAAATTGTTGTGTCACTCACACCGAAGCCTGTCGCTATCTCTGACGTGGTTTGCGATGGATCCGCTTTCTCGACCACCTTTAACTCTTCATTGTCAACTTAGCTTTTCAACCAATTGTCAACATACACATCTTTAATCTTTCGAGCTGTTTCTGGAGCGCAGGTGCCACAGTAGAACTCATATTCGTAAATAATTGCAATTTCAAGTTTTCCATTTTAATAACGGAAGAATGTCAAAGCAAAAATAAATTAGTCACTAAATTGGGAACACAATTTTTTTTTTTTTTTATGAAAAAATAGGCCTGCGTTTGACCTCAATCTTGCCCGATGGAAAGCGAAGATGAGGCCTAGGATGGTACACGCTTGCCTAGATGTCTGTTCACTTTGGCCTTGAAGATATCCAGGTTATAGGCCTCCGGAAAAACCGACCTCGGCAGAGAGTTCCACTCCTTAGCCGTCCGCACAAAGAAAGAAGAGGCAAACCGCCTCGTGCGTAATGGAGGAATGTCTACAACATAAGGGTGGAACTTCTCGCCGCGTCTAGTCGTTCGGTGATGGAAAGGGAAGAGGGTATTAGGTTATGCAAAACCTCCGCACACTCTCCGAAATGAATTCGATAAAAACCGAGAGGCAGGCCACTCGTCTACGGTGTTCGAGGCTTTGAAGTTTTGCCTCTACTAGTGAGTCACTGCCTATGATCCTCTTCGCTCGGCGCTCCAACGAGTCCAAAGCATCAAGCTGATGTTTAGCCGAACCATCCCAGAGGTGGGAACAGTATTCCATGCAAGAGCGGACTTGAGCTTTGTATAGATTTAAGAGCTGCTCCGATGTGAAGTACCGTCTCACCCCCGAGAGGATACTAAGTTTTTTGGCAGCAGTGTTTGCTATGGACTCGATGTAACGACCGAAATTTAGGTTAGAAGAGAGATCTAGACCTAAGAGCGCAAGACGGTCATTTACTGGAACGGAGACATTCCGGAAAGTCGGAGTCAGTTGAAATGGACTCCGTTTCGCCGAAAAAAGACAAGCCTGTGTTTTAGAGGGGTTAAACTCGACCAAATTGGCATCACCCTTTGGGAAACAGCCTCCAAAGTCGAGTTCACCCCTCAATCATCGATTCTCTGAAAGACTGGACTTTTGCCCCAGACTTCGCATCGGACAAGTATCTCCCCGAGACTGTGCTGTCATCTGCATACCCAAAGATATCGGGTGTTACCAGCAGGTCGTTGATGTGCAGCAAAAAAAGAGTCGCGGAGAGCACAGACCCCTGAGGCACACCGGCATTAATATCATGGAGATCGGACGAGGCGCCATTAACGACAACCCGAATCGATCTGTTCCTCAGGAAACCCTCGATCCAGATGCAAAGCTCGGGAGCAATACCATATGCCGGAAGCTTGCCAATGAGACTTGCGTGCCAGACCCTGTCGAAAGCCTTAGAGATATCAAGAGACACGGCAAGAGCTTCACCGTGTCTCTCAATGGCTTCGCTCCAGTGGTGAATAGCATACACAAGAAGATCCCCAGTGGATCGGCCTCGACGAAACCCGAATTGACGCTCACTGAGGAGGTCGTTGTCCTCCAGGTATGCAAGGAGGCCGTTGTTTAAAACGCGCTCCATAACCTTACAGACTATGGAGGTGATTGCGATAGGTCGGTAGTTGGCAGGGTCGGCACGACTTCCGTTCTTAGGTACAGGTTGGACATTGGCAATCTTCCAGGACTTCGGAACTTGACCAGTCCTCAGGGACAAGCGATAGAGGCGAGTCAGAACAGGAGACAACTCAGGCGCACATGACCGCAAGACAATGGCAGGAATGCCGTCAGGCCCACTAGCCTTATTCACATCTAGAGTTCTGAGTATTTTGAGTACCTCTTTTTGCCGAATGTGTACCTCAGGCATTGCAGAGTCACAACGAGGTAGCAAAGGTGGGCAGTTATCAGCTGCATCTAGTTGTGAATTCTTCGCAAATAGAGAGGCAAACATGTCTGCTTTCTCTTTGGCGGTGTGAGCTAATGAGCCATCAGACTTCTGCAATGGCGGGAAAGAAGACCGGCAGAAATTGGCTTCGACCGATTTGGCAAGAGACCAGAAAGCTTTACTCCCGGATGGGTAAGATGCTAGTTTGGCTCCAATACGGCCAATATGGTCGAAGCGGGCCTTGCGGAGGGCACGTTTGCAGGACTTAGCAGCACTATTGAAGGCTCTTTTCAGTTTCGGTACATTCGGTGCTTTGCGGGCTCGAGCATCCGCCCACTCTTGGTAAGCTAAGTGCTTAAGTGCTTCGGCAATATCACACTCAGAGTTGAACCAAGGGCGGGCTCTCACATGGAGTGAGATATCAGAATATGGAACAAAATATTCCATAGCCTGATATATCACAAATACACAAGCCTAAATTCGAAATACATTTGAGTTTTGAATTTTTAACCAAACACCAGATTATTTGAGATCAAGGTGGCCAATTCGACAAGATTCCAAACGACAAAGGACCTAATATCTAAGGAAGAAGCAAACTATAACAACTTATTTAAAAAAACTCTTTAGGAACGTATTGGCCTTTAAAATTTGTAAATGTAGGTTGAAACTTAATAAATTAATCCAAAATACAAAAGCTATTCGAAATAATGCGGGATCAACTTACTTCGACGCATTGTATAGGGTTTTTCGAAACAATTTCAAAAAAATTTAGTTTATCAACTGTTTTCGTTTACTTTTTCTTTCTATTGAGCACGCATGCGATTTGCTCGGGAGAGGAGCTAAAATTGATAACCTCAGTACTTCACGTCGATGTAAGGCCGTCGCTAATTCCTTAGGAGGTCCATCTGATTATTAAATATTGCTAAGAATGTTTTAATTATTAAATTTTTACATACACGTTCCTTCTTTTTTTAATTAATATTAAGTTGTAAGTTTCGTTTTAGGCCATATTTTTGTTCTTCATAACAAGTATGAAATTTTTCACTACATAATCTTTTAATAAATTACAAAATAATAATGAGTATTAAATTACGCTTTTATTAATATTTAATATAGCGAATACAATAAAATGTTAAAATTAAAATAAATACTGTTCCCCAGACGTTGAGTAGTGCATTTAGCGACCGATTTTATTCATATTTTTCTTTGTACAGGCACCATCCCCAGAACCATTTTCTGGTAACAGAGCCGTATCCTCGAAGCGTTAGCTGGCACCGGAGCTAGGCGAGAAACTGAAAGAGCATTGGAACTAGCAAAACTGATGGGTGAAGCGGATAAGCTCGGGTTCAGTGCGACGGAAGTGCACGCAGCATTAACTCAAAACCCATCCGCACCGATAGCATGGCTGCGTGAGCGTTGGCCGAGTCTTTGCGCCGGAGTTCGTGCAGCGGCGGTACGACTAGCACCCGGGGCCGCTATCAGCGAGCGCGACGCTCGGACAGCACTTGCCCGACACCGCGGCGCTATGTGGCCTGCTGTCACCGATTGCGTTGAAAAATGGCGTCGGCAGGTGTGGATCTCGTTATATTTATCTTATTTTAATACAACGTTACCCCTTCACTATGAATTTATTCTGAGTCTAGGCGCATCACTGGTTTCGCCGCGTCCAAACGCATAGCCACTGTGACACTTAGCCAACGAATATGACGCTTTAAATAGTTCTACAACCTTTTTTGCAATCATATGACTGGATACACCCGATATATTTTTTACAGATGGAAGCAATAGGCATCGAAGGAGAAGGTCGCCTGCGCGGACACGTATGGGGCTCTCCAACAGGTGTGGAAGACGACGCAGTCCCTACTATCGATCGGTCACACCGCATTCGCGGTAATCTTAAAAAGAAATCAAATGAATAAATTTTCATTGACTCGCCGTTTCGTCACATAAAATCATCATAACCTTCACATTTACATTTCAGCCGAAGACAGTTCAGATGAGTTTGAACTCACATCTGCAAACAAGTTTCAAGATGACTGGATGAATTTACCATTAGAAAATAACAATAGATTTTTTTATGAAAGTGATTATTATGCCAATACAAAAAAAAATCACACAGGCCATGCAAATCCGGAAACAGTAGACGTAGCGCAAAAATTAAAATCACTCCTTATACAAGCTGGAATTCCAAACATAAATGAAAATTTGCTTTTAAAAGGCTTATTAGCAAATCAGGTGAATATTGGAAGCGAAAATATCGCAGCACCAACAAATATTAAGACCATGAACTTAAAACCAAATACTAATGACCTTGTCCAATCGGAAAACGATTTCATAGATGCCTATAATGCTTTAACTAGATTAAGTCCCTTACCTAATATAACAAAATCAAATAATTTTGAAGACACCCAAGAGCATCCAGTAAATAAAAATGATAGTTCAAAAAATAGCAAAGAGAGCATAATTATTAAAACTGAAATAAAAAAAATACAAAAAATCTCAAGTCCTCAGACAACTATACCACAAGTAACAGAATTGAATAACAGAGAGTCACAAAAAGAAATTCAAACAAAACAAATATCAAAAAAACTTGAAAATACTTTCATCGATAAAACTAATTTACAAAATCACAATACTAAATTAAATTCGAACAGCAAAATAATAAATCAATCTTTATCTAAAAAAACCAGCACTAAACATATCAAGGGTTCGGAAAACATTGGCGCATCACAAGAAGAAGAAAAATCAAATAATTTAAGTGACATGGTTGATAACACACAAAAATTAATACAACAAATGAAAAAGGAATTAAATTCAGATATAAAATCACTCGGTAGTAGAAGTAGCTCTAGAAGTGGAGCTGATAATACCTCGAACGATTCTAATTTATCGTCAGAAAAAGAGTCATCATACAGTGACACAGAGAATGAAACGGAGGACTTATCTTCAGATGATAACCATAATGCACGATCAAAAACTGAAGACCATAAAATAGCAAGTATTGCAACAATAAACAGAACAAGCTCTGAAGATAACGAGCAGTTCGAAGAGGCTATCGATCATTTGGAAAATCAAAGTGATCATTTAGGTGCACATATTAAGGCTTTAGACGATCCGAGACAAAATTTTAAACAGACAAATATCGAAATATTAGACTCTATCGCAAAAAGTTTGCAGGAAGAACACTCACTATCGATTCATATTAACGTAAAAAATGCGTCACTGAACGATCAGCAAGACTTTAATAATAACTTATTCGACACCGTGAATTCTTTTGAAGAAATTTATGAACAACTAGCTGATAATAAAGAAAATACGTTAAAATTAAATACAGACAATTGTCATAATGCATTACCAAATTTAAATAACGATGACCATTATACTTTAACTCCAAGACCAAATTATATGGAACAAAATATTCAGTTAGTTGAGTACAATGCTCCATCGGCAACAATATTTTCGGTATCTGAAAAAAAACTTCCATTACATAAAGCCACTTTGGAAGATATCAGTAAAGAGTTAGATATCAACCATTCTTTCAAAAGTGTTATTCCTCCTCCTAACGTAAGCCCGCCAACAGAACCTCATATTTTTCCCAAAGTAAATAATGATATAATAAGTAGTAATAATAAATCAGAAGTAATAAATAACACTATTGAACTAAATACAATTAAAACTGATGACGTAAGTGAATCTTCTGAACCTCAGAATGCTTTTGCTATATCAGAGATAAATAAAGGTAATGTTGGTAACGAAGTGAATAACCAACGCAGTGCTAATTCTACAAGCGATTTACCTCATAACGTTATTCATCATTCTAATATCGAAGTTGAAGAAAATGTTCCCGTAAATGAGAATGTCCTTGAAAAAGATATATCTGACATAAAACCATCAAACCAAGTGAACGCGAATCCCTCGCTCAATAAAGGGATTTTAAACAAATCTAACATACCAAAATTAGTAAAATCATTGCAAGGTAATAAATTAAAAATAGAAAAAAAATCTTCAAAAGTATTAAGTTCCAGAGTACCTATCCGACGTACATCTTTAAAACAATATCCTGCTCCAGCTCCACCAATTGCACATTTTGGTAATATTCAAAATGGTAATGTCAAGCATCTGCAAACTCAATTATTTAACAACAAATCTTTAAAATCAATCAATATACCATCCGAAATTGAAGTGAAGGCTTCAACCTCGGCTTCTAGTGTCAATAAGAAAAAACCTGCTCCGTTGCCGCCACCAACGATCGAAAAAAAACTTAAATCACCACCCAAAGATGTTTCACAAAAGGAGAAAAATCAGTTTTTTCACGAAACCTGCCGCACAGAGGATGAGTGGACAGAAAGTGACACAGAAGAATCTCAAACACAAGTCGCAAAACAAAGTAATGAAACAGAAGAGATCCGTTTATCACCACCTCTGCCAATCACAGTGCGTCGAGTGTCAGGGCAACTTATCGACTTAGCTACAATTCAACTACCAGAAGGGTCACCTGAGGTAATGCAAGAAATAAATGGACATGTAGAAAATAGTTTCAGAATGTGTATTAACAAAACTAATTTCTAAATGACAGAGGCAAGCTCGTATGCTGCTGGCAGAGGGCGCAGCTGAAAACTGGGAACAAGCACAACTTGCAGTAGAGTTAATAACACGAGGTATTCATCCGCCGTCAGCACTGCTAGCTGCTTTAGAATGTGCTGATCTTACTTCTGCACTCGCCTTCTTACACCAAGATTGTGAATTGTGCGCTTCTCGTCTACCTGAATATGAGGTTAGTTTCTTTATCAACTTTAAGTATAGCCAATGTTCATCTTAGCCACTTCAACCGAAATTTAAATGCTAAAAGATATATTTAAACGATAAAAAAGTTAAATGTCAGTTAATTTTTTTTTTTACAAGCTACCGCCGTTTATATTAAGAAAGGAACCGTTCTGAGGGAAAAGAAACAGTTAACAGACACCCCTTTTTTTAATAACTGTAATGCATACTGTCATAAAATAAAAGGTATGGTTACCATATGCAACTGAAAGCATGCTTCAAGAAGCCTCTCTTAAGTCGTTCGCATTTGGATAGGTCCTGCAAATAATCAACTTCGCTGCGCACAAAGGGCCAAAGAACTTATTTACATTACATGTATGTGTCTGTATGTTTGTAAGTTCAAATAAAATTATCATTTGTCAATGTTCACTTTATTTTACCCGCACGTATTCACTCTCCTCTCTACTCTGAGGTTTGCTGGAAAACTTTTATACTCGTAGTTAAGCGCGCCTTTGTAAATATATATTGTAATGTATATTTTTTAACATATTGTTAACAAAAATAATATATAAAATAAATAAATAAAGCGTTACCGAGGTCCTGCCGACATGCAGCGAAGGCGTAATACCTTGGGGTTTTGGCTTCTATAAATTATTGAAAAGTGAATGTTTTTTTTTTTAATTTAGAAACCTTTTCCATAATATAATAGTCTTTTTGTATAATATTCATTATTTTACGGCACTTTAAAACAGTAAAAGCATTATTGATACACCGGATCTCTAAAAGCTATAGTGATATACAGACCATTAAACAGTTGCCATTACTTTTCTATGGATGAGCTTCGCTTTAGAGCATTGTTCCGGTATTTGAACTGGATTTGGTACTGTTTTTCACTTGCGATTATCAGAGATAGATTCTTTACAATTTTTCATCGTTTCGCGTCACAATTCTGACCAAAATCCCTCAAATCAAAGCATCAAAGCATGGCAAGCTTCAATTCGAGCTTCTTTATACACAGCAGTTAATTCATGACGCACCCATTCTTCGAGTTTTTTAT
Source organism: Bhutanitis thaidina (assembly GCA_029286595.1). Taxonomy (NCBI): domain Eukaryota; kingdom Metazoa; phylum Arthropoda; class Insecta; order Lepidoptera; family Papilionidae; genus Bhutanitis; species Bhutanitis thaidina. The sequence goes on along the minus strand of JAGSMS010000004.1, from coordinate 6,975,199 downwards.
TTTACCAATTTGGTGAGACAATATTGTGGGTAATACCGTTAAACCATGACGCTAATTCTTTGATTGTTTGATAAGGATTGGCTTCCACCATTACTTTAATTCATCGTTAGTTAAAATATGTTCATTAATAAATAAAAGGAGACTTACCTTGTCGGATTAAAAACTTGGAGATGAGACTGTTGACCCTAACGCTAAAAATCAATCGCACACCCCGGTGCGCACACCTAGCCACAGCACATTGACCCCACATTTTTATGACATATACAATTTTTTTTCAGATGGTGTCAATGTTGCGCTGTACACACAGATGTTGCCGCGAGTGTGCACGTCATTACTTTACAGTCCAGATAACTGAACGAAGTATAGCAGATTGTGTATGTCCATACTGTAAAGAGCCGGAATTAGAAAATCTTACAGAAGATGCTTGGTTGGAATACTTTGCACATTTAGATATACTGTTAAAAACTTTACTCAATACGGAAGTACATGAATTATTCCAAAGAAAGGTATATTATAACAAACACATTTTGTATAAAAAAATATGCACCTTTTTGCATATCTGATTTTTGTTAATTAAATAATTCTTGTGTATTTATATAATTATTAATTTCCCAAGTAAAGTTTAAGGTATTGTTTAACCTTAAACGTTTTTATATATACTATAATTAAACTTAGCCGAATGTGCCGAACCCTTATCTCAAATAATAGTGGTAATAGTAACCTCTCCCGGTTAGCATTACCTTCTCTCCATATTTGAGATGGTTTCGGAGCCTACCCGCAGTAGGCCGACTTGGCATATACGAAATATTTTTTTATATTATTTTACTCAAACGTACTGGGATACGAAGTGTTCATGAACACATGGCATATTCAGCACTTAAACTCGCTATAAACAATTGTAGTGGTGGTTTCGGGGATCGAACCCTGGACACTCGCATAATATGAAAAGTGAGCGCACGGACCACTAGGCTACCATCGCTCTTTAAAGTTCGTAATTCAATAAACATAATATAATTAAACATAATAATGTGAGAAATTAATGTAGTTGGCTCAGGACCGAGCATTGTGGAAATCTTTAGGAGAGGCCTATGTTAAGCAGTGGACTTGTCATAGATTGAAATGATCATGATGATGTGAGAAACATCACAAACGAAGTTCTTTATTTATCACACGTGAAAACATTTTTTCTGTAACTTTATGCTAAAACATTTAAAAACTTATTGGAAATTTTCAGCTAAGAGACAGAACCCTTGCTCATGATCCAAATTTCAAATGGTGCGTGGAATGTTCATCAGGGTTTTTTGTACATCCGAAGCAAAAAAAACTCCGTTGCCCAGAGTGTAAATCAGTGAGCTGCGCCTCCTGTAGAAAACCGGTAACATTTTAAATACCCAATAAAACGAATATCAAAGGTCTTTTAGGCGTTGGTCCCGGCTAAAGCCAGTAAATTGCACACGCACGCACTCACTCCCGTACCGTAGTGCCAATACTCCGACTGTCAAGGAAAAGACACAGAATCACCAAAGACTTGTCAGTCATGAAAGTGCACCACATGCATGAAGGAAGACCTCCCATGGAGGTTGTCATTTGGAGAAAAGATGGTGTATTGAAAATGAAATCATGTCACACACTGGACTTTCGCGCATCCTTCCCATCAGGGCCTTTTTCTGCCCTTGCGAAATTGTTTGTAGCATAACGTATTTATACCAATAACAATTTCACAATAAATCCGTGTGAATTCATTTCCCTTTAAATGTAATGTGAAAAATAAGACTACGTTTTTATCGAGGAATAACTTCACAAGGAATTATTTACATTTTTTTTGGCATAGTGGAAAAGGCCTGTGAAAGAACTAAGATGGGAATATTCTACATCAGTCGCTTGTATAAAAGAGCTCTTACATGTCTCAATCTCTTGCATTTAGTAAAGGTGCTTTCAATATACATTTTAAACAAGTCAAGTGCCTTTCATCAACCTTGTTATGTTTAGCAATCGCTTCATTTGACGACAAGGCGTGGGTGAATTCGAAAATTTTCTTTCTTTATGAGGTTTCTACTGTTTCTTTAAATCAATCTAAACATCAACAACCAGTGATTGTATAATCTTTGAGAATAACACCTCATATTATCTATCAGTTTTTATACGACCCTCAAGTAGTATACATATGATCTCTATTATATTTTCAGTGGTCTCCAAATCACGATGGATTAACATGTGAACAATACGTAGAGTGGTTAGAAGATAACGATCCAGAACGATCAATCGTTGCTGTGCAACAACATTTACGAGACAATGGCTTGGAGTGTCCACGTTGTCATTACAAATACTCTCTGTCTAGGTATAAAATATAAACATAGTTATTTTATAACATTTTATTAATAATAAGCGTGGTGAGCATGGGAACGTTTTCATTCAAGAAACGTATACTTTTACTGACGCTTTCTTGGTGAGGCCTCTGTTTAGCAGTATGAGTATGATGTAGTATTAAATGCTATGTGTATGCATCTTATTCCAATTCCTCCCTGGGAGGTCCCAGACATAAAGGGTACTAAAGTACAGTCTTGTCTAATTTGGCAGAGATGTGGATTATACCATGGAATAGGATATTTAGGATAGTTTCTATTTCTTTGGATAAATTTCGGATACGCGGCGGGCGATGCCGCGGGCCTTCTAAGTACATAAATATATTTTTTTTATGTATATTAATATATTTTTTTAAGATTATGTACCTGTAGCTATTATGATTTTATAAGAAAATCTTTTAAAATATGTTTAAGTGCCATGTCCACCACCAATATTCTCCAAAATTTTAATGAAATATACCCAGTGATAGTAATATATAATATGAATAAGTACAGTATAATTATGAACAAATAATACACATTTTACTATTTTTCATTCAATTAACTTAAATAAACAAATTTTCCAACGAACCTTGTAAAACCCGAATTTTTCAGAGGCGGCTGCATGCATTTTACCTGCACGCAATGCAAATACGAATTCTGCTACGGATGTGGCAAGCCCTTTATGATGGGAGCTCGTTGTGGACTCAGTGAATACTGCGCTAAACTAGGCCTGCACGCTCACCACCCTCGCAATTGCCTTTTTTATTTACGTGACAAAGAACCGCATGAACTACAAACTCTATTACAGGTAAATGCAAAATAAAAATAATTATCAAATTTTGAAAGTTAAATTATAAGGTAACTAAAATTTCCCCATGATATTGTATAAAATCCAGATGATAGATAAAAGTCTGTGCAATTGTAATACCACTAGTGATATTACAGCTTTAATATCACAACTTCGACAATAATCCTGTGACAGATATACACTATGAAGTCTTAAAAACATACTTCTTGTCATATTCAAGCAACCTAAGAAGGGAAGGTATCCGTTTGGCTACTCTAATCGTGCCAAATGGAAATTCGTAATCTGTGTTTACGCCTATGGGTGACGATCGTGAGTGCAATTTTTAATATGTAGTTCATAAAATATCCTAATACATAAAAATAAAACGTTATTTATATATATATCGTCAATGTTGCTTCCTGCTCCAGATGAATAACGTAACATATGAAACTGAAGCAACTGAAGGAAGCACCGGTCGTTGTCCTATACAATTACAACGGGAGACACCAACAGGTCTTGTAGATGGTGCTTGTGGTAGCGAATCATCGCCCAAGCATGCGGGGCTTTGCAAGTAAGTGTTGTTAATTTTAATAGTTCAGTATTTTGTAATGAAATAATATATACGATAATATTTGGCAAAGAGTGCGTAAATGCAATACATTGACATACAAATGTAGAAAAACTTTATTGTTACCAATTGCATTAAGCGCCCAGTGAAATCGAATGAAAAAGATAGAACGACAGTGTAGTAGAAGAGGATGGTGCGGCGGTGAGTTTGGGATGTGTTTACAGGAATCATTATCTGGAGTATCTGAGCCGGGTGGTGAGGAGTCGGAACATCGATCCGCTGCCTATCCTGGGAGTAGACGACCTTGAAACACTAGTTCGTCGCGCAGCCCTGCGTCTGCCTCCGCGACCCTACGGCACGCTAGAGGGTCTCTACAAGAGGGCCCTTATCGAGGTGTGTTCACAGCCGCTGTTCTTACAGGCTACACTACCTGGAGTACCTGGCGGGATTGGCGCGAAACCTCGATCCGATTCCCATCATGGACGTCAGCGAACTAGTTGCAGAGTTACGCCGCCGTGCTCTCCCATTGCCCGAACGCGGTCCTTGGGATACAGATCCTATTTACGCGGGGATGTGCGCCGAGGTATACACCCGTTATATTTAAACCTGCTAATAACTACAATTGAACAAAAGACGATTGAAAGAATATTGTTTACATGTTTTTACATACATATAATAAATATTAATACTTTAAATAACGTGCAGAGCACGGAGAATATCCAAGCTTCTTATTCCTCAAATATAAAAAAAACAGACACAGCTTCTGAGGAGCGCACACTATTTGTGCTAAATTTGGTAGGGTAGTCAAATAAGGATAAATAAACAAAATATTTTTTATCCAATTTTCTTTATTATGTACGAGTAGGATATTAGACGCCATGTGGTAGTGGTGTAAGAATCTGCCACCCTCTTCTTCCTGCGAGTGTTTTAAGAGGCGAAAAATCGTAATGGCTACCGATACATAGCGGAATAAGTCTCGAAAAAAAACAAACAAACGAAGGGCCGCAGAGCCTAAGGTCCCAGGTGTCTGGTACAGCGATCGCCAATATATTAGGAGTACTAAAATTATTTTACTATTTTACTTACCTTTATAACAAATATCTTAGTCTAAACATATTTTATTATTATATTTGTTTTTCAATCATTTATTATTTCTTTCAATAGTGTGGTATATTCTAAATATTTCATTGGCAATATTGACCATGTTTATTTTAAGATCAAAATATTCGCAAAACTTTTGCCCTAGCAATTCCATGTTAATATTATTCACATTTGTATTGCTTTATGCGATACATAACTTTATGTATATTATATTTATCATCTAATTCTTTTTGCCAATATGGTAGTGGAATAACCATTCGAATATGCCAAATCCAAATACCACAGACTAGTAATGGGGGCCAGCATCTCGATTACGATAGGAACTCTATCGTAATTATCTATATTTTATGATAATTATCTTTCATAACCATAGGCCGGCTTTAAATAGTCCGCAACTGGACACAGGTCTCTGCCAAGTTGGAGAAGTTCACCGTAATTACGCTCCATGATCGGAGTACGGAGTACCTCGCATTTTAGGCATAGCTTTCGTAATAAATTATTGCTGTACAATGTACAGACACAAGAGGGTTAATGATAATTGGGTAATTCTGCATGGAAGAGCTTTTGTTTGTACTTTCATGGAGAGGCATGTGTCCAGCAGGCTTTAAGAAGAAAGAAGCAAGAGGGGTAATTCCACAACCAAAAATATACACGCCGACTCAGTGGATACAAGGGGGAACTCGGGTCTTCACATTTCATAGCTGCACACTGATGCATGGAATTTAAACTGGACAGAACGTCGATACTAGATGATAATTCCGAAGGACGCCAATTAACGTCCCTCGCCTAGGGTAACGTTAAAAAAGTCTAAGATATTGTGTCGTCAGATCGAGGAGTGACCGTCAGTCATTTAACAGAGATGTCACATGGCAGTGTTGAGAGATTTCTTACCATCGAATCGGACATAAAATAGGTTTCCGCAAGTTACCTAGGAGCAAAAGATGAAATAAGTTGACATATCAATGTATAATCTTGAAAACATTTTCAAGCAGACTAGAAAAACTTTTTGTCAGCATTTGTGACTATAGACGAAACCTGGATTCACCACTTTGATCCAAAATAACAGTCAATGGGTTTTGAAGCGATCGCCCTCCTCGATATTGAAGAAAATAAAAGTGTCATGGCGACTGTTTTTGGAATGTTGAGTGAAATATTACGTTAGATTATTTTGAAAAAAAGAGCAACATTTACGATCTCTTACTACGCACGCTACGATAGCGAAGTGATGCGTGGTGTAAATTTAAAAATATCTTTACTATTATTTGTCTTATTTTAGAGTTAAAATTGACTGAATTGTCCCAAACGAAAGCTCTGATTTGCAACTTCGAGTAAATAACGAATAGACACTCGTCGATCGATCTTAAACATTTTAAAATTTTTTTGTTTTCTTTAGTAGCAGCGGTTCTTGGCCGCCCGGATAGACTCGTCCATTACAGATGGTTCTGCCGCGTTTAAATTCCATGCGCACCAGTATACTTCTGCAGAATAAGACGGAGCATGGTCTCCCAAAGTAGAATGCAATTCTACAAAAACACACTTTGTAGAAAAACATCACGCAGAAATATTTAATAACCGCAAGAACTGAAATTTTCTCCATATTGCAGACGAATCAATTTCCCGTCAAAAATGTATTTAAGATCTCGCTAAAATAGAATGCATTCCTGTAAATAACGTAAAGTATCAGATTACAAGAAGTTATTGATCAGCCTTGTATATGTTCCATATGTAAAAACACAGTATGAAATTAATCAGTTATACTTGTTTTACAGATCGTGAGAGAGAAGATTCCCCTTGATTAAGAGCTGCAGTAATAAAAACTATGCAATCTCAATTAAAATTCTCTTAAACTGCTTTAAGTACAGAACTTAAAAATATGCAAGGACCGACAAGACTATTATTAAAGTTTTATTAGAATGTGGATTTATTTAAAAAGTAATAAATAATTAGTACTCATATTAATTTACACAAATCTTAGAAAATTTCCAGTCAAATTAATGTATAGGAGTTCATTTTAATGTAAGCATTTGTCTAGTTTTAATATCAACAATATTATATTAGGAAAATATTTTATAGATGTAATCAACAATATACTAAATGCTTTCATTATTTTTTGTTTTATTTTAAATGTATAAATGTACCAACCTAGCTACCGCCTGGCAAAGTGCTCATCCATGTGACGTCGATCCCGCTGAATATAATGCCGATTTGAGTGTATCCGACTTTCAAGGGAGTCCGGTAAAGCATGCGCCTCGTTGCGTGTGGAATAACGCGGAAAATGAGAACTACTATTTTCAGAAGCTTCTTTTGCTGCCAACTGTTCCGCCACGCGGCGTCCACGCTGCACCTCCCGATCCGCTCCCGCTACCGCCATTTCTGCTAATTTAGCAGCCTTTTCTTCTTCACTCATTCCTGTACGTTTGTAACTTTTATGTACTCCCCTATCCGTGTATTGTTTTACAACTCGTTCATGCATTGAGGTGTTTCGTGAACTGTTACCTTTTCTGTAGTCATCATTAGAACCACAGTTATTTTTGTAAACATAACCCTCTTTATGTTTTATTTTTCTTTCCACTGTAGCGTCTCTTCGGTGTTTTTTCGAAGCAATCATAAGATCATCACTTTCATTGTCAGAATTTGATTTCCTTCTTTTATGCTCTGTTGATTTTTTTCTACTCTCTTTTTCTTTCTCAGCATTCCATAATTCTTCTTTACTTTCCTTTTTTGTTTCTTTCTTAGTCTCCTTCTTATTTTTCTTCCTTTTCTTTTTCGTATTCTTGTCTTTCTTTTTCTTTTTTGGTTTATCTTCTTCAGAAGACGAATCTGATGAAGAGTCATCAGATGCAAGTAATGTTGCTAAATCTGCGCCTTTTTTGGCTACTAGTGCATTTAATTTTGCGGCTAAAATATTATCCAGGTCCTTAGTTTTCCTTTTTGATTTTTTTTGCTCTTTACTTTCCTTAGACTGATCCTAGAATAAAATATATCAATAGAATCAACAAAAGTAGTATAGAGCAGTATTATTTTATAGTTTAGAATGATTTAGAGAAAGTCAACAGACTACTATACGAACTAGACACAATATTCGTCTTAATAAATACTCAGCGCAAAGCGTATTACGATTCGCTATACACATTAAGGACAAACGACTCAGACATGCACAAAAAGCGCCACAGTATTTTGTAAAAATAAGCATCTCGTGTATTTGTGTATTATTCTATTATGACTAACTAATCCGTTTTGTAGCATCTATTTAAATTCATTTCTTACTAGCCATAAAATTTTATTAAATTCTTTTCTCTTGTTATAACTTAAAAAAATCCTATATAACTGTCATAAAATATCTTAAACAAACAATTAATTCAACACTAGAAACTATTTATATTAATAGATGCACTTAATTTGATTAAATTAATAGTCAAATTATTAAAGGTGACAAAGGCAGCCATCATAATAACCGAGTGGTTTGGGGAACAGCCTTAAAATCAAAAGACCCTAGTCCGATCTCTTATGTGGATAGCACATACCAATGAGCTTTTCAATACTTGTTTATGATTTGTATCATTGGTCTGTACACTAAGACCGCGACAGGCTCCCCTGTCATATTGTTCTAATCTTGTAAAAAGTGAGTGGAAACAATCTATGAACCACAGTATTGAATATATTTGCATTTGTTGTCATATTAACATTCGGAAACGGAATCCGAAATGAAACTTGTGGCCACTTCTGTATTTGTAGAACCCACAGATAGGTTCAACTTGACACGGCAAATGCGTTAATTTTTTTGTGTCGTCACAAGAGTAATTTAGTATTAGGGCAAGCACACTACGCGCTCAGCCAATCCAAAAGCGCTGCCCCACCGTCTTCAGTACGTAACTAAGCTTGACGGATATTGTCTACATTTGCTATTTTTCATGTATCACTTCTTAATAAGAATTGGTCTGGCCAATGAATTTCTAGACATATCACTACTACTACTTACTAGATATCACGAGTTATCTAGTTCAATCTGTCTGTGGTAGAACCGAAACATAGTGAGCACAATTACCATATTAAGCTGTGGCTTAGTAGGCTGTGATTAATAAATAAGAAAAGATAAAATTTGTTTTCTCATTTAAACTTATGCTTTACCACTACTACAATTAATTTAAAAAAAAAAATATTAACTTGTTCTTTTCTTAACAATTCTGTAATACGTCGACGATGCAGAGGGTTGTTCAAAAGGGCAGCTCTTGCAGCTCGCTCCCTCTCCTTGATTAACAATAAGGGATCTTCTCGAAGTTTACGAGTCAAATCAACTTGAGTATCACTTGACGTGGGCAACATGCTGGAACCAACTACTCTACGAGCAACAGCTGGAATAATATCCTGACTTGCTTTGTCTGCTCGACTGTGATTTGTATCAACAGATTTACCAAGTAAGTAGTCTTCCTGTTGTACGTTTTTATCTGGTTTCTGAAAATCAAAAAAAATTTAAATTTTAAGAAAATGCAAAACATCAAATAAATTTGTTTCAATATCCTGGTTGATACTTTTAGTCCTCAAAATTAAGGATTGTGGAATTTAAATCCCGGTTGGTTATTAAACATTCATATTCATTATACAAATGGCAAACTTTTTTCATAATGCTAAATGGTAGCAGAATTTGCCACCCTCTCTTTTGGCTCCCCCTCGTGTGGCTTGTGTGATAATTGCACATTTTTCTTCAACAAACTGATAAACATTGTTATCGATAGCTGATATGGTCATGACTCGTTTCTGTACTTACTAATTTTTTTACCTTGTCCTAGTCTGAATTTTTATTAAAATTTTTTTATATCATTTATATTCTCTTGTTGACACTGATATTCTCTTGCTGCATGTTATTTAATCCACAATGTTCAATGAAAGTCATGTTAGATCGTAAAATTATCGCATTAGTTATGGGCTTGAGGCAAAATAATTGGCCAACTCCTATTTTGAAGTAATTTGCGATATAGTTTCTACATTGTTTAGTATAATTTAGGTAGATGTGGGAAGAGTAATCACTATACCAAAAGATTAGTATCTTCTGGTATAGTGGTATAGTATTAGTATCTTTAAGCAATTTGCAGAGACCTGTTAAACTTACTTATTTTTTACTTATACCACTTAAAAAATAGCAAATCATATTTATTTCAGTTTTACACTTGTAAACTGTATTTAATGTAAATAAAGGTTTAATGGATAATGGCACTACATGTTTACATACATCATACATCCAATTAAGACGATTTTCATTAGGTGAACTGCTGCCACCTAAAGCACATTTGGCTTTTTCATTTAGCTCTTCCTTATCTCTTTCCTCTGCACGTTCCCTTTGCAATTCCATTATGCGTTTTTTTTCTTCTGCAGCTGCTTGCTCTGCTTTCCATACACGTTCTTGATTTTTTAAGTTATTTGGGTGCCAAGCTTTCTTTGAATTCTGTCAATAAAGTGATTGCAATTTTTAGTTTAAGGTAGGTATACATAATAGCAGTGTGATGGCAGCCTATGAGAATCTTGTCCCATGAGTTTCATAAGCTCGTAAGTTCAATCACCCTAACATAATGTATGTTTGGACATTATTTTGTAGTTATTTTTAATATACTTCTTAGGGTCTATGTAAACTTAGTACATCATAACTTAGCTTGAATTTGATCCAGAAATCATCACAGGTAAAAAGTGTTTTTATTAATTAGCAAAGAGTGTATGTACCATCAAAGGTGTAAAAACCAAGAGTCAGGTACTTAAATAAGTGTAATTCGTAATTAGTCTTGAATGTTTATTTTAGTTTTTATATGCATTAAGTCCAATCTTTGTGTACTTTAGCTTAAAGTGATTACAATAAAGAGTAAATAAATATGTCTAAATTTATTACTTGCAGAGGCACAAACACCCAGACCTAGAACTATTACTTTGCAGCTCATACAAATACTTTACCCGTGTGCAAATTGAATTCGCAACCCATAGTGCCACTGCTGAACACTTTGTCACTATGCTACCGAACCATCAATAAGTGAATAGCATAGCATAGCATTGTTATACATGGACAGCAGTTTATGCATTAGCTTCACTGCTTGTCACTGAATCTATTCCTTTCTCACATGATGATAGGTGAAGCAGGCATTTCAGACACATGCACAGGCAAGTTCGTATGTGAAGCATGTCTTAAGGGATATCATGAAAATGTCATTGCCTCTGTCTGGCAAAATAACAATCACAAATATGAAGAAGTGGAGTGGTGATGTGCAGCAACATCTATGGTCCTATATATCTACAACTGCAATTGCTAAAATGCATGCCAAGCATTGTACTTATCAAAAACCTTCACAAGTACATACTACATAAAATATATCTTTGCAAGTCTCGATATAACCTATAGTGGACCTGTAACGATTGATACATGATGGAAAACAAAATTAAAGTTCACATACCAAGTCACCACCTCCCATGATTGTTGATCTATTTAAATATCGAGCCTCAAAATACTTTTCACTGTGAGATCACCAAATTCTCATATTAAAATTCATAGTAATTTTCCAGTACTTAAAATATAGCGTAATTGATACAAATTACGAATCGTGCTAATTTAATCTCAATATTTATATTATTTTTAACACAAAGTAAAGTATGTGTGAATGACACTCACTTCGCAGTGTTGCCAGGGACAAGGCCCTAGCGTCATTGCGTCTTAAGTTAAATTTCGTTTCCTGAAAAGTAAAATGTGGGCTTTAGAACTTAAATGTTTGAAATCAAACTTCCTTTGGATATCCTTCTGTAGGTTAGTTAGGTAATTTTGTGGTAGGGTAAATTGGCTTGGATCAGATGAAAATTTAAACATTTCCCCTTCTCAGACTTCAACCGACAGTTGAAAGGAAATAATGGGAGAGGCAGAATCGTTTCTACTATCTATTTCAAATGCGTCATACGCATGCGTATAGGTAGCATTCTCTCTAGCCACGGTAGCATGAGTTGGCCCGATCGAGAAGTGAAATAATTAAGTTTCATTTTTAACTGGTTTTGTATGAATGAACGATTTATGCAGTGATTTCACGCCACATAAATGCTTAGCATGAACCTTTCGAAGGCATATCATAAATTATTTATATCAAAAAAAATAAAGATATTGAAATAATTTTTGCATATAATTCTCTAGTTTTAATTGTTTATATTTATTTAAATCTTAATTTAAGCCTTAGCGCGATATAGTAATTTCAGATCTAGAGATAAATAAATAAAGATCAATATTTATCATAATCAGTAAAAGTCCATCACCACACAATTTGATTTCTTTTCCAATTTGAAAGAACTATATGATACACCAGAATGCTTTATTACAAATATAATTTAGGATAGACGATACTTTTAGAACACTATACTTAAATGATTCATTAATTGTTTGCGTAAAAAAAATCAAGATGATATTCAAACATTAAAACAACACATGTTAAAAAAAAAAAAACAAGATTCGTTTCCTCAACCCATTCTTAGATAAAAATATCAAGCTCAGGGTTGGCGGTCGATTAAGACATACTAAATTACTTGTTAAAAGAAAGAATCCATTAATTCTAAATAGAATAAGATAAAATAGATAATATCTACGCTATAATTTTTTTTATTTAGATATAGAGGCTAAATCTATGATACAGAAATTGGTTCGCAACTGTTTCATATGCGCTAAACTTAATACTACCACCAAGACTTAAACAATGGGAGTTTTGCCAGCAAAGAGTCACTCCTTCGAGACCGTTCTTAAGAAGTGGAGTAGACTTTGCAGGGCCGCAGAGGAAACAAAACGGTAAAAACTAATGCAGTCCCGTAGAGTTATAACGGACTTCGTCGGTGCGGATAGAGAGTTGCGTGATGTCTTGAATGACGTTAAACATCTGTTTAATGGAGAAATGGCAGAAACATTAGCCACGGAAAGAACATAGTGGTATTTCATATCTGCTTACAGCCCCAACTGCGGTGGATTATGAGAAACGAGTCAAGTCGGTCAAATACCTCCTGAAAAGAATTCTTAGTAGTTGCCTGACGTATGAAGAGATGACAACGACACTATGTCAAATTGAAGCCAGCTTGAATTCAAGGCCTTTATGTCCACTAGATGAGACTAACTAAAAAGATCTTAATCCACCTCTAGACATTTACTGATAAGAGAAGCAGCAATATTCTCGAAATCTCCTGTAGCTAGTTGAAATTATTATTCCGTAAATCCTTATATACTCTTTTATTACCTATTTATTTCCCTTCAACTTCCGTAATTTCCACGCTCTCGATATTTTTTATATGATGCTCTTCCTCTATTACGTCAATCTGCATAATTCTTCATCTTAATATCCATACAGTTTCTCTTCTTTAATTCTACTTATGTGTTTTTTACTCGGTTTTATTATTTACATTTGTCTCATCGTTCTCTTTTTGGTATTTTTCTTCAGTTTTTCTATATTCCACTCAAAGGCCGGTAGCATTTAACATAATTTAAAAAAAAAAAAAAAAATGGCATTTATATGTATCGAAGTTATTTCATTTTAGATTCGAAACGCTTCCGCTAATTTTTGTGTTATACAATTCTGTTATTGAATCTAGTATTTTATTGTTGGTTTTGTTTTTTTTACAGGCTGTATATCTATTAACGTCGTCTCTGTTATCAAAGTCATATAATATATATTTTTTATTTGCAGTACTCTCCTTTTCTCATTCATCCATCCGCTTTTTCTTATTCTTCATGTGAGCCCAATAGTTCGTTTCGAAAACTTTGTTGCAATTTCATATTTTTGAGTTATTGAATTCTTCACAACTTTTTTAACTTTTTAAATGTTTGCGCTCTTTTGCAGCCGCTTTGTATCTCAGTGTTAAATTATCTGCTAAAACGTTCAATTCCTGGATCGTTTGCTTTAGTTTCGACTAATAAACATTTCTGTCTTTTTAATTCGAGATAATTTTTCATTTGAGTTTATTGCGGGATCAACTACTTCCGATTGGGCTGTGTTTACATGTTTCTATAAGTAAACAGCATTTAGTACTTTTATTTAGTACCATATCCTCTACTTTTCCTTTAGCCTCATTATTTGTTTTGTCATACTTTATACTTGTTTTTGTAATGCACCTATTTATTCAGAATTTTTTTGTTGAATACTACGTTTTCAGTTTTTTTTTAATTTCTCTTCGTCTTGTAATAATGTTATTTAAATCTTTTCGTTTGTTGTAATAATTAACATTGTCTCCACTTACCTCTTCTCTTTTTTGTTCGTTTTTACTGTGCTTTTCTTATCTCTTCATGTTAATCGGGATGATTTGCTTTTAATTTCTACCTACATTTTTTGGGCACTCTGCGTTAGAAATTAGTGCAATACTTGTAATTTTATGTTATTTATATCAATTTTATAATTTTTTTATAATTATAAATTATTTATAATTATAAAATATGTTTTATAATTAGTAAATTTATGAACATTTTATGCCAAAGGGCATTTTTCATTGTCAGCGAAGCCTTATTGTAAGTTACACTACGGCTTAGTTTCGTTATGTGACGAAATATTACAAGACTAATCATAAATCCTTAGAAAACATAACCTCTAAAATTCATTGCACCGGTCATCATCATCATCATCATCATCATTTCAGAAGTCCACTGCTCAACATAGGCCTCCCCCAAAGATTGCCACGAAGCTCGGTCCTGAGCCACCTGCATCCATCGACTTCCCGCAACACTGCGCAGGTCGTCACTCCATCTTGTGGGGGGTCGTCCTACACTGCGTTTGCCTGTACGTGGCTGCCACTCGAGAATCTTTTTTCCCCAGCGGTTGTCAGTTCTGCGAGCTATGTGGCGGCCCATTGCCACTTCAGCTTGCTGATCTTTACGGCTATGTCGGTTACCTTAGTTCTGCTGCGGATATCATCGTTGCAGACTCTATCACGCAGAGAAACACCGAGCATAGCCCTTTCCATAGCGCGCTGAGCAACTTTGAGCTTCCTCATACAGGCTGCAGTGAAGGACCAAGTCTCGGATCCGTATGTCATCACTGGCAACACGCACTGGTTGTATACTTTCGTCTTGAGGCTTTGCGGTATACTCGACGAGAAGATACGACGTAGTTTCCCGAACGCAGCCCAGCCGAGTTGGATTCGTCGATTGACCTCTGAGTCGAAGTTGGACTTACCTATTTGGACAATTTGTCCCAGGTATACATACTCGTCTACAACTTCGAGCCTATTGTTCCCAACAACAACCGGTATTGGTGTGACATGGACGTTTGACATGAGCTTCGTCTTGTCCATGTTCATCTTAAGACCAACCTGTTGGGAGACGTTATTGAGGTCATTGAGCATTGTACTAAGCTCCTGCAGCGATCCTGCCATCAGAACTATGTCGTCGGCAAATCGAAGGTGAGTGATGTATTCGCCATTGATGTTGATACCGTATCCTTTCCAGTTCAGCTGCTTGAAAACATCTTCCAATGCAGCGGTGAAGAGTTTCGGGGATATGACATCACCCTGTCTTACACCTTTCTGCAGTTGGATTGGTTTCGTACTCTGATTCTGTACTCGGATAGACATCGTAGCCTCATTGTACAAACACCTCAGCACTTCGATATACCGAGAGTCTATCTGGCACCGCTGGAGAGACTGTAGCACCGCCCAAATTTCGACTGAATCGAAGGCTTTCTCATAGTCCAAATACGCCAGACATAATGGCAAATGTACTCCTCGGCCTTTTGTACAATCTGGCGAAGAGTATGTATGTGGTCTATGGTACTATAGCCTTTTCGGAATCCGGCTTGTTCGGGAGGGTGGAAGTCGTCAAGTCTGTTCACAAGACGATTTGAGATGACTCTCGAAAACAGCACGTAGACGCGGCTTAGAAGCGATATCGGTCTATAATTCTTCAAAAGGCAGTTATCCCCTTTCTTGAAGAATAGGACAACCATGCTTCTACTCTACGCTTTCGGCGTAACACCGCCCTGAATGACGGAATTAAACAGCTTCTGAAGGACAACAAGTATCGGTTTTCCACCCGCTTTCAGAAGTTCAGCTGTAATTCCGCCGTCACCCGGCACCTTGCCGTTTTTAAGCTGTTTGAGAGCCATCCTAATCTCGCTCAGACTGACGTCCGGGATGTTATCGGAGTAATGTCGGATAAGCTTGGCTCTTGGGTCGTTACTCACATCAGTGTGTGGTTTCAACGACGTTGTGTACAGCTGTCCGTAAAATCTCTCGATCTCACTCAAAATTTCGGCTCCAGCGGAAATGACTGCGCCGCTTTCGGTCTTCACCTTGGTCAGTTGGCTCTTTCCGATAGACAGATCTCTGGCGAAGACTTTGGAGCCTTGGTTCCGCTCTATCGCTTTTTCAATACAGGCTGTATTAAATTTGCGTAAGTCTTGCCTCATACATTTGAAGATCTGTCTATTCAGTTGCCGATACGCTGACGCATCCGTTGTAGACTGAAGCTTTATCTCACGCCTGGCTTTCATGAGTTTAAGAGTGTGATCGGAGAGCTTTTGGGGCTTGTTCGTGCGGCGGGTCCTGCAAAACTTAGCTCCTACCGCATGGACAGTTTCCACTAGCCTGCTATTCGTATCGTCCACTGTAACGCAATCGTCTAGGCACTGAAAGCGATTATGCAATTCGAGCTGAAAGCTCTCGGGGTTCTGTATAAGGGCACGTGGTGGGCGGAGCGTAGACTTCACCAGACGAGACCGCTCGAGCCTAATGTTAAGGTTCAGTGTGCCTCTTACCATTCGGTGATCACTGCCGGTTTTTACCCTAGTGATCACAGAGACATCACTGAACAGCTGACGTTTGGTCGTCATGATGAAGTCAATCTCATTTTTTGTGGTACCGTCCGGGCTCATCCATGTCCACTTCCTGTGGGGCCGCTTCTGGAAATAGGAGTTCATCATAAAGAATTCCTCCTTTGCCATGAAGTCAGCCAGCTGTTGCCCTCTTGGGTTCCGTTGCCCTACTCCAAAGTTCCCCACTATCAGCTCATCGCCTTTTTTCGTACCTAGTTTTGCGTTAAAGTCTCCCATCAACACCGTGTACTGAATCTTAGAGCAATGCATGGCTCTTGAAATATCCTCATACATTGCCTCCACTTCATCATCAGGGTGTGTCGAGGTTGGTGCGTATACCTGTATGACCTTCAGCCAATACCTTTTGATTATTCTGAGTATAAGGTACGCGACCCTACTCGACACACTTCCGATCTCGATCACGTTGTTTATGAGAGACCTGTGGACGATAAACCCGACACCTCCTTGGGACAGATGGTCACCCTGCCGGTAGTAGAACAAGTTACCGGATTTTAGGATTATAGAGTCCTCTCCCTGTCTTCGGACTTCAGACAACCCTATAATACTCCAGTGTAACTTGCTTATTTCTTCTTCCAGTTCTAGTATCTTCTCGTCGGTCCTCAATGTGCGCGCGTTATACGTTGCCAGGTCCAGTCGTTTGGGTTGGTAGCTAGAAATCAGCCGGTGATTCTTCGCACCCCCTGCCTCGCCGTTACCATGGCTGCCACCATAGCCAGGACTAGCGAGGCCGCCGGGGACTGGGGGCCATTGCTTTCTTTTACCTCTCATCATGGGGGGGTTTGCCACGCCTGGCGAGCGGGTTGGCAACCGCAGTTTTTTTTTTTGCTCTAGTGCAGGAAGATGCTGCTGCCCATCTCCTAATATAATTTTTTACCATTAGTCGCCTTTTACGACACCCATGGTCAGACAGGGTTGGCGCTATTTTTTATTTTTTACCGACAGCCACACGGAATTTTTGAATTGACGATCATTTGAATCCCATTGCACAATTAACGAATGCCAACATTTTTTTAACCACAAACATGTTGCCATATTCTCATCAACTTCACTGCGAAACAAGATGGCTGCCATGTTTATTCTTTCGACCATTTCGGCGTATATCGTGTTATAGTGTTGCCAATTAAATTAATCGGGACAGTATGTAGAGTTATTGCTCTTTTACAATTCTGTCTATGCATAAAGTAAGAGAAATTATATTTTTTACGAACATCAAATGTCCCAACTTTTGTGTGAAAGTAAATTTTCAGTTACTAAGACACAGGAACTCGTTAAATATACTCAGAACATAGTTGCTGTAATAATAGTAGAAAGTGATTTAACTACCAATTTTCTCTTCTCTCTCTCTCTCTATATATATATATAATGTATTTCTTGTCGTGATTTCATAATGACAGCCCGATGGCCTAGTTGGTAGTGACCCTGCCTTCGAAGTTGGGGGTTGGGGGTTGGAATTCCACTAGGAGATAACTTTTGTATGACTAATATTAATGTTTGTAACCGAGACTTGCACTCTATCAGCCACCATTCAGTTACCAAGATACAGGTCAAATCAAAACAAAACATTTTAATAGTACGTTATTACATTTTTTTTTTTAACGGCTTGAGAGCGATCAAGTCATTCCAAGGGGTCCATGTATTCCTTAATATTATAATAAACCTTTTTATAAAGTCTTTGTTTAACAATTTTTTTAGTGGTATTTCTCTTCTATTGCAGTATACGTTGTATCGATATTTAACCTGTATAAGTACCGAACCGAAGAAAAGTACAGAAGAGAGTTTTTTCAACGTTTGTTCAGTTTTTACTTAGTCGTAAAAACGGTAATACATACAAGCGTAAATCTTGGCGTGATTATAGTGCAAACTCTAAAGTAAATCAACAAATACTAATAACGTGAGTCGGGTACGCACTGAAGATCCCAAACTGAATGAAAGAAAATATTTTTATTTTTTTGTTAATACGGTTCATAACACTGATATATTGTGTGGTATTGTACAGATTCGAGAATTTTGGATTCGCATTGAGACTTTGTTGACGAACAGGCACTATTACTCTAATATCCTTGGACCCCAGAAGCATAGTTGAAGTACCTATTCCACGTTTTTATTTTTAAAAGATCAATGCTATTTATTAAGTAATATTTCTAATATTCCTGTTAACGTGTTTGAAAGGTTCAGGACAATAGTCGAATGGCGGGCTCGAACTTACGACGTCATCCTTCGTAGTTCGCACCCTAACCCATTTTGCTATTGACGCTCAAATATATATTATATTACGTACTTTTTATATAATTTAATGTATTTGTATAAAATTATTTCAAATTATATATTCATGCCTACCTTCCCTTGTTATCATTAAGTAAGTACCTACATAGGTAGGTGTTGATAGTAGGTAATGGTACTTAATTACATACATAATTACATCCCTACAGCATAATGCATTTAAATATTACACTTATGCCTAGATATAAAACAGAGTAAGGGTTTGTGTGGTCCTATAATACCAACGTAGGTACCTATTTCTTAATAATCACCTATATACCAAGTTTTAATGAGAATAATATAGTTAATATAAAACATTCCAAACGAAGAGCGCAAGGCACCATCCAACGGTCGCCTAGCGCGCAGCGTGCACCGCGCACTTCGGTCGTGGCGTGGCGCGGGTCAGTTGCGGTCGCGTTGAGGAAGGTTGAATCGGGCGCACGCGCCGCCAAGCCTCATAACTTTGGTTTCGAACGTTCGCTGACCGTATTGCGCGTGTTGATGTCGACGCTTCACCCCTCTTGCCGCGCTCTGCTCACTCGAATCGCCCGCTTGCACCCTCCTTCAAAATTTTTATAGGTATTCGCTTTCCAGCTTTTGCCAGTGCCGTGTATTTTTGGGTGTAAGTAATAATAATATATCGGACAATCACACACGTCATCCACTCCCAAACTAGGGTTCCCTGTATCTTGGTAACTGGATGGTGATAAGATAGACATACATGTGCCTACATAGACAAATAATCATTTAACATGCACATGTATATATAAATACCCATTTATCTTCATACAATTGTTTGCCCCTAGCGGGATTCAACCAGCAACCCACACCTTCGATGGTAGCGTCACTACCAACTAGAATATCTGGTAGTCTGTTTATATTCGTACGTATAATATTTGTTACTTATGCTGTGACTGTATATACTTTATTAGTACACTTGAATCAAAATGAAGATGTTTATGTTAAGAATTCTGTAAAATAAACATTAAAGTTAAATTATTGTTTTTCATTACATACTTACCGATTGGGAATTTATTCATTCCATATATAATAGTAAATAGATATAAATTCGCATTCGTTTTGTTTTATTTGGTACTTAACAGTGTTACACAAGGCGCAGCAAGCAATAGGAATATTTTCAATCTTATAGCATGTAATGTAGTAAAAAATCTATGGACCCCAAACACGACTAGATATCGCGGAAGCCGAGGGTCTCGTTCGTTCACGTTGCTTATAGAGGCTGTGTCCATGTTGAATTAACCTGTTAACGAAAAAATTGAAGCATCTGGGTAGAGGTTCATATAAAGAACAGGTGACAACAACGTAATTTAATCTTTATACGGATCTCCCAGAAAATAAATTTAATATTCATTTAAAAATATTTTATACATAGTGAAAATACTAACTAATACAGCAAGTGGAGAATCAATTGATAACGATGTTTTAGTCATATGTATTAAATATAATTTATTTTACTAATTCTTAATTATACTTATTATTAATTATATTTTATTATTTATATTTACTGTTATCTAAGTATTTGAAATTAAATTATTATTTACGGATTTTATCGCATTTAATGTTTCACATAGCTGACGTGAAACACCGATGCTCTAGGAAGTTTGCAGCCTGTGATCATATCCTAGATCGCCCCAACCATGACATCCGATGTGAAAGAATCACAAATCCTCGCAAACAAACACAGATACCTGCCAAGGATGATTCACGAGGCTATTGAAATCAAAAAAGATCCTAATTTCAATAGAGAAGATGGCTGGGTTTGGGATCCAAAACCAAGCATACCACTGTAGGATCTCAAGATACTGTGAGCACATTCTGCGTAGATCGCTCCAAAATTAATAATGAAGGAAGCCCTAGGTGACTATGACATCTAAACGTCTAACATCTCAGAACCCTGTGACAACGGCTGCTGTAAAGCTTTTGTTGTTATTGTTATTATATATTCGCTTACGCAATATATAATAACAATGATTTCTTGTATGTAAATACATATGTAAATACAAGAAATCATTATTACCTATTTATAAATATATGTGAAATGGCAATAGGCAAGCCACGTAGCTCGCTAAACTGACTAACATTGGGGATGAAAGGTTCTCGAGTGGCACTCTTCTACACTAGCAAATGCGGGACGTCGAAGGATACGGGTGGCATAGGACCGTGCTTTGTGGCAATCTTTGGGAGAGGCCTATGTTCAGCTGTGGACTTGTGACAGTCTGTAATAAAATGAGGCAATATATTATATTTTATTATAATTTAATGATACTCGCCCCATTATTTAATGTCTATAACAAATAGACCTAATAATACAACGTTTAAGATAACACAGGGCCCAGATTTAAATTATATTATGATTAATATCAGATATTAGTATCTTAAGATAAGATATTTTAGTCTCTTCACAGTCTGTGGTGTGCCATTAAATTATATGGTGAGTTTTAGTAGTAGTGAGATTTTAAAGTATCTTCCTATGATATTAAATTTTCAATATAATATTGACTTAGGTATTTAAGGGTGCAATAGAGACCAAATCGAACATTTTTCAAACCTCGGTGCTTTTGGCCACCTGGGTCAAATTATTTTAGATCTGACATTTAATTGAAATTGTAGATGGTTATTCCGCCATCTAATATGTCAGAGGCCCAATATATTTCTATTGGCAATAGGTCTAAATCCTACCCTCCATCGAAAAATAGTATATGTTATATAATATCACATTGATTTGTACACTGTTGATGATTAATAATATTTGGTTTAGCTCATTCCGATGTTGGACGTGTTAGAAGGGATAAGCAATGTTGCATTTACCTAGATATTGTACACATGCCTAGAAATTTGAAGAACTTTATGTTTTTTAATTAATAAAACCCTTTTAATGAAATTTGCATTATCTATTTACAATACTTTAAATTAGCTAAATATGTTACCGATATGCGTAGGAAACCTTATGTAACGGAACCTCATAAAAAATTGTTTCAGTGAGTATTTTTATCACTAAATAAGGGTAATATAATTATTTTGAATGAAATAAAGTAAGTAAGTAAATGATTTTTAAACCAGGATGAAAGTTTTTCTTTTACACATGCCTTGTAAAATCTATGTAGTAAAAGAATATTAAAAAGCGCTATAACAAAAATATCGTAAATATAAACAATTTAATAAAATTTCTAATAATATATAAAAATTTTACTTACATACTTTAGTATAATATAACGCCATCTAGGGAAATATCGCTTGTACTGTTGCGAAGTTCGCAAGTAGCGCGTTAATTTTCAGTACAAGGTTAATTATAAGTTTTGGTTTTAATATGTTAAATAATTATGGAAAGTCATTATATTCATGATGCTTTAAAACTTTATTGTTTACACCTTACAGTATGAGGTAACAAAGGGCAGACTTAATGCCTGTTGAAATTCTCTGGCATTCAACCCATGGGTTGGAGAGATAGCCGTAGCAGGTGTATTTAATCAATAACAGTCGAATACGAAAGATAGCTCAGACCCCAGGTAGTGGTTGGTACATTTATATTTTTATAGTTTTATGACGATGGACGAGGAATGTGTTCTCACCTACCTGCTTGCTTCATCTGTTCCTGGCCCAGAGGGCGTTCTTCAATCCAACAGCTGCGTTGCGGTCGTCTGCGGCTCCCCAGCGATATCTCCTGGAATATTCGACGATTCGCGTGCGCGCACAGTGTGCAGCAGTTCGTGGGTTCACTAGTACATTTTCACACGCGTGAGATGTAAAAATACCTTTGCATTCAGCAGAAGAGGCCAGAGATCCACCGCGCATTTACGTCCGTACCGTTAAGTGTATAGGAGGAACTCATAAGTACCCCTAATGGTAGCAGTAGGCTTAATGTGATTTAGAAGGAGTTAAGGAGGAGAGGGAGACTTAAAAAAAAATAAGAATTGGCATATCACAAACGAATTTGTGTTTCTATCAACAAATAATAAAGAATTTTCATTCATTTCATATAACCTAACCGAAGGATCTATCAATCAATCAATATCTATCTTTCAATATATACCATATTGCCATTATTTAAAAACAAAACAATATCCTATGCATAACGCCAGTCTATTCATAAATTACACAACTCTAAAAAAAAAAGTTTTTGTTTGGATATCAAGCAACAAAAAAACCTTTTTTTTAGCAAATTTTTTTCAAGTACCCAGATTACGAATATATTCATGAAAGTACTGAATGTGCTCTTGTTTTGCATAGCTTATATTTTGAGCAATTATCGACTTGTTAGAAATAAAACGAATACTTTAAACGAATACAAACCTACTGAGTGGCGGCGTTTTATTGACAGTTGTAAAAGAAGTTTAAAATGCGTCTTACTTAAATGGAAATAAATTTCCATCAATTCCAATTGCCCATTCAACGAAACTCAAAGAAGAATATGAAATATTAAAAAGCATCAATGGCCGATCTGTGTAGATTTGAAAATGGTTAATTTTTTACAACAAAGGTTTGGTCAACAAAGTGGATACACGAAATACTTCATTTGTATAATGTTTGGCCTGTAAGAAATTCTTTAACTGTCGGTAAAGCCAATGTAATAAGAGAGCCGTTGGTAAGCAAAGACAAAATCATACTTCCACCATTACATATCAAGTTAGGAATGATAAAGCAATTTGTCAAAGCTTTGGACAAGAAAGGAAATTGTTTTAATTACATTTGTAGAAAATTTCCGTAGCTGAAAAGTTGAACCTTAAACTTTTATATACTAAGCTGCAAACTAAGCAACTGTTCCGGAAAGTGAAGCTTGGAAATGTTTTGTGTTGGTAGTCGATAATGTAACCATAAAGCACCGAAATTATGAAGAAATTTGTAAAATATGCTGACAAACTTTCAAACTCTAGGAGCAAATATGAGTATCAAGTTACACTATCTCCCCTATCATCTGGATAAATTTCCGGATAATTTAGGAAATTATAGTGACGCACAGGGAGAGCCGTTCCACCAGGATCTAAAAGCGATGGAGGAAAGGTATCAGGGTCGGTGATATTATAACTATATCTGTTATATTGTTTCATGTAAAATGAAAATAAAGATTAAAAAAAACGGGAGCAAATCTTACAAATCTTATGATAGTTTCATGAATTGTGAGCATAAACATATCCAAAATCAATCTTATATCTAGGATCCAACAAAACCACTGTTGACCAGTGTTATTCTTAATTTTTTTTATGAAATAATATGCATATATTGCAAATTACTTTTAAAATACACGTTATACTAAAATATTTTTTAAATATAACTCTTTATCTTACTTAATCATGAACTTAACGTATACATATTTAAGATATTTTTAGATATAAATACTTAATATTGTCAGTCTTAATGTTCGCATTTCTGGTCGATATTATTTTAGGAATAATATAAGAATGAATATTTATTTGGATTTTACCTAAAGAAATATTTAACGCAATTTCAACTGCGACATGTCTATATCAAACAATAGCCTAAGCCCCTTGCTTGCCTGCGGCTGCTACCCATGATTTAAGGATTGGAAAATATAAAGGTTATTCAATATCTTTTATTTCTATTCCCGCTGTATCACGCACTACAGGCTCATAAAAAAATACCGTGATTTATTTTTCTTACAACAACTCACAAAAATTCGAATCGTAGTCATCGTCATCTACTACTATAATTGTCATATATTTACTTCAAGTTTTTCTTCAGTGTACATAAGACTATAATGAATTATTCTTTCCTTTCATCTCTTCTTTTCTTTTAGTGGTAAAAAGTTATTATTTAGAGCATTAACGACCTCCACATCTACATTTAGCCTTAAATATTCTTCTATACCAGGCGACAATAAAGTGGCTATAAATTCGTCTTTAACAGACGTTTTTTTCTGTTCTATGACGATTGCTTTTGTCTTTATTTCTACAATCTTTTAGGGATACGCTTTTTGACAAGGTCTTGCTTTACTTTCTTTATCTGTTTTTATTTCTTTCCTGGAGTATCTGACGCTATCATGCTTTTTCCTGGAGTAATTTGGCTTTTTAAATTGAGCGGTCTCATTTTATTGGTGGCATAATGATGAATTCCATAGTTGAAATAAACATTTGGCTTGTAGGAGGGATTTGAACATTTATTTTTGAGGATAATTTTTGAATTCTTGAATAATTGGCGATGCAGCCAGCATATTGGAAGTTGCGAGTTGATAAATATAAAAAATATCCCGGATTCTGGACATATTTGGCTGCAATTCAATATTCTTTTTCTCATTTTGGGCTCAACTAAAAAATGACGATGCCGGATTAGGTGCTTGTTTTATTCGGACAATGGATCGTAGAAGACTTATCAAAAGACAATCTTAGAAGACAATATCTTCAATAAAATCTTTGAAAATGTTTTCATCTGCATCGGAGCTTCTGTTACTTTTCCAGTTTTATCTGGGTTCTGCCTGATTTATTGGGTACGTGAAGTAATCCATCGGTTACGGTACGGGCCATAAAAACGACGTCTGTGAAAATATAATCATCGAAGGGGAATACATCTAATTTTTTGATAGCGTTTACTATGTTAAAGGGGTCATGGATTTTAAATAAGCAAGACTAACGCACTCAGCTATATTATACTATATTATTATATATTATACATTGTCAAAAGATTTCGCATCAGTCATGAATCTACCGCTGCATTATAGTACCTATGTCTTGAATGGGCCATTAAGTCCAACGTCTAGTGTTTGAAGCTTTACTGTTGTATGTGGACGCAACCCTGCGAGTCCGCGCCAAAAGTTGTGCTGCAAGTTTTGTTATTCCTTTATACATACTTTCCTTTTAGGTAGTACCTATTCATATACACGTTGTAATTAATATTTATGTCAATGAATTTTGAAGATACCCTACTATTTTATCTGTAAATTAACTATATAACTATAAAACAATGAAGTGTCTCTTACATAATGCAAATGGAAAGAATGTTACTATCGTACGCCCAAAAGGGTGGATGGGTTGATGACAAGGGATGCCAAATGTTATTGATCAAAATAAAGTATTTATAAGGTAATACAGAGAAAAAGAAGGTTACTTATAAATAAAATATTATTTAAAATTATGTTTTTATGGCCGTAAACATATATTTTGTAGTCTTATCACAAGTGCACAATTTTTGATTATCTTAGAAAGCCTGTTAGCTTGTATTACAATTAATATATAACAAACAAATAACTTTTTTGAACACTATTTCTTTATTCGGGTCACTTTAAGTACATTCATCACTCTTGCAGTGAAAACTCTTGCAGTGAAAGCGGAAGGGAAGAGATAACTCATGACGTGTTGTTGTATCAATAGATATTATCTTGTAATGCCACTTCAAGGATTCAATAAGTCTATGATTTCGTCGGTTCTAACATCTGTCGTCTCGTTCAATAAGTTTTGACGTGTTTCTGTTATATTGTAGGCATCGATAAATTATTAGGAAGTTACGAAATAAAACACTCTCAGTGTTTTGTTTCGTCAGTCAAAATAAAGTATTTTCGCAAACTTTATGTAAGTGGTATAATCACCAATAATAAAGTAGAATGTAAATACATAAACGGAAATATAAAAACAAAATTAAACGTAAACGATAAATCCGTAAATAATAGTTTCATTTCAAATGTGTAGTGTTCGCGTAAATACAAAAAAAAATCATTAAAGTAATAAACATACGTTATATTATAGTTTGGTAGGCAACCTTAGTTATGATGAACTTCACTGTTTGTACTAATGTAACAAGTGTTGCCATCCGTAGTCTAAAATAGAGTATTGTGCTGATTTATGTAGATGTATTTTATAATTACTATAAGATTACATTAACTCAGGGCTTTTTTGGTAAAAAACAAAAAAATAGTGTTTATTTTTTTTTTTTTAATAA
The DNA here is from genome assembly GCA_029286595.1 of Bhutanitis thaidina. Taxonomy (NCBI): domain Eukaryota; kingdom Metazoa; phylum Arthropoda; class Insecta; order Lepidoptera; family Papilionidae; genus Bhutanitis; species Bhutanitis thaidina. The sequence continues at coordinate 6,948,418 of JAGSMS010000004.1, read as the reverse complement.
ATAAGTAATAAGTACTTTTTTTATAAGTCTGCTCTTTGTTTACCATCTCTGAAATAGTTAGTAAAAATACTAAGTAATTTATTACTTCCAGAAAAAATTGACAACCCTTATCGTAACCCATAAGTATGTTTTGATAGATTGAATATTTTATCTTAGTTAATTATTATGTGTATAGATAAATAATGTAATGTGTAATTATTAAAGTAAAACTTTGTTTTTCAGAATTTGTGGCGTTTAATTTTTATATTTAAAATTAAATTGTTAAGATTCGTTTCGTTTCTTGTAGGTAATTAGGTAAGCTACCTAGTAAGTTTCAGCGTAGGTACATACTTTTAGTAAATAAATATGTATTACACCAAATGTGTCAGTATTATTTTATTTAGGTAATACGTATTTTAACATTAAATATTACCTATAGATTGAACATTATAGGCATATTTATGTTTGTATAATTGTATTAAGCTACAATCGCTGTTACTTATAATCAATGATTTTTGAACTATAAAATCATTGCTTATAACTAAAAAACTTGTCAAGTTATTAGATAAGTACCTACTATAGTCCATAATTAAAAACATAACCTAATTAGTATTATCAATGTTATCTTATTGCAATAAGATTTATAAAAATGTTCAATCCTTTAACTTAATGGACTAGGAACCTATTGCCTATTGTAAGTAATGCACGACTGTTTTTATAATAAATTTCGTTGAATGCATTATCGGAGTACCATACCATATATTATATTGTCCTAGACGGGCAGACATAAAAATAAGTAATAATGGAGGTATAGGAGGAAGAGAGCGGGAGGAGGCAAGTCGACAAGACACGCACGCGCACTGCTATCGTGAGTTCACACGCGCTTCGAAACCGTGGTGGGCCTCCACGTGAAGCATCGCCGCCGCCGCGCTCGTTTGCCGCTGCCCTCTCCAACCTTCAACAAAGCCGCGGTAGTCTGTCGTATTCGTATGTACATTGTTCGATATACAAAGCTATATATATTATGCGTTATTATTGTTCCTGACCCAACATCAACGGCTCTGTGTAAGCTATGCACAATTGGTAATACGTTTTAATGATATGTTAATTTCTTGATTAATTATTAAATTTGTAAGTACTTAAAATAGGTAGTTAATTAAATTATTAAGCATGAAATTAAAGAGGTAGGTAGGTAGTTACATCTACTATGAGAACTATCAATTGTTTGGTACACTAGGTACACTCAATAACCGTAATTATTTATACGGAACACTATAGATGTAAGTACCTACCTTATTAAATTAAAGACATGTTGGTTAGTTCCTGTGGACACATGTGGTTAATAGTAATACTATTACTTATTACTATTAACCCTTCTTGTGTCCATCAGCCCTGATAAGACTCATTAATATAGACGACTCAACCTACTTACTCATTAAGAATAGAATATTTTTTTTTATGATACAAGAAGGGTTAATTTTTGATCTTCGTATCTAGATAACCTACCTATGAGCGTTAAAACATATTAATTTATTATGCGATTAGGTACAATATTTTAATTAAGTAGGTACGTAACATACCCAGCTCGGTAGAAGGTAGCTTTAATAATAATAAAAACCTATTTATCTTTTGAAAATTAATAATATACTATCTAGGTTGGCACGGCACCTAGGTAGGTAAGTCGACTTTATATTTTATTCCGGGCACCTAGGTACTATAGATGACCCTTAATTGTATCAGGGAATTTTTAGTAAATTTCTTGCAAACAACAATTATAATAATTGGTCACTGTCCTAATTAGAAATATTAATATTTCTATAATTAAGTATATTTGTACCGTACTACACAATTTCATAATTTTGCCGTGAGTGATATTAATGCTCTCATTAATATATAAAATAAACCCCATAACATAACTCACATAACACTGCAAACATGACACACAGATAAATGGGTTTCTGTCTTTAAATCGAGAGGGCTGTGTTAGCGGTGTCGAGGAGAGGAGTAGAGGAGAGCGGAGGACACGAGAACGACATGCGCTTGCTGTGGCTCGGGCCGGGCTTGGCTCGCGAATTCCGCATTCGGCCGTGGACCGCCAGTGGAGTGCGCGTTAGTTCAGCTTGTCTAAATCCGTATACGCAACCTACACCAACACCGACGCCATTGAACCACACTTGACAAAGTATCAATCATCATTACCGAATATGATAGGTAAGAATTACCTGTTTATTATATTCATGTTTATTGGATTTTTTTTTAATAATTTAAAATTTTTTAGTTTTTTATTTTTAACCTTCGGTCAAAAATGTTCTTAACGTAGATTTTTCGTATTTATATGGTAACATTTTACATAAAGTAACTTTATTTTCAGTATTCAAATAATACATTATAGCTTCAATACATAGATTGTAACTTATTATAAGTTGTATTACAGATCATCAACATATTTAGCTAATTTTAATTTATATTGCACGGCTCATACTTTTTGTATTTATAAACATAACCATACCCAACCCCACACATAATGTATTAGTGTATATTGCACGAGGCTAAAACGAAAGTGGGGAAGAGTGCGGGGCGAGGTTCAGTGCGGATACGGGGTCGGCGGCCCAAACACGTGGAGGCGCGCACCGCGGCACTATCGCGTCGAAACCGGGGTACTGGCCTCCACGTGCTGTCAGAGGACATTCACTCTGCCTTGTTCCTCGCTCCTCTCTGCCTGTCCGCGCCCCTTTGTGGCCCTGTATGTGCATCCTGATTTTCCTGATCGCCGCATGCCGTCCACAACAGACATTGCACTGTGAACGGTCGTCGAGTTTATACGTGATACTTGTGCAATATATGTTAAACGTCAGTTTAAAATAATGAATTACGTGCCATCTATTGACATTAAATTACATCAACCTGCAGGTGAGGAAGAACGCGTACATCAATGCGGAGAATGCGGCTTGACGCTTTCCACTCGCAGCGCGCTAACAGCTCACGCTCGCTCACACCGCGTAGCCGCTGATGCTCATCGTTGCGATGTTTGCCACAAAACTTTCGCTGTGCCTGCTCGACTCGTTCGGCACTATCGGACTCACACAGGTGAACGACCTTTTGAATGTGAATACTGCCACAAGATGTTCAGTGTTAAGGAGAATTTGCAAGTGCATCGTCGAATTCATACTAAGGAGCGCCCATACCGTTGCGGTGTTTGCGGCGCTGCGTTCGAGCACTCAGGAAAACTCCATCGTCATGCTCGGATCCACACCGGTGAGAGACCGCATGCTTGCCCGCATTGTCATAAAACATTTATTCAATCGGGCCAACTGGTAATTCATTTAAGAACACACACCGGAGAAAAACCTTACCGCTGCCCAGCGCCAGGCTGCGGAAAAGGATTTACATGCTCCAAGCAGCTCAAAGTGCATTCGCGCACCCATACCGGCGAGCGGCCTTATACTTGCGACATATGCCTACGTGATTTTGGGTATAACCATGTGCTGAAACTCCATCGATTCCAACATTATGGCGAACGCTGTTACCGGTGCACAGTATGTGATGGCACGTTTAATACTAAGAAGCAAATGGAAGCTCATATATACAAGGAACATGGAGCGGAAACTCCACGAGCGCCGTCAACTCTGTCGACAGTGTCAGTGATTGGGAATGGGAATGGGAACACAATGTGTGATATTGTAGAAGCGGCTTTACAACAATTACCACCGACACCACCAAGTTCTCCACCCTCGCCACCATGCTCCACTGCACCTGCCCTTGCACCATCTACTGCGTCTTCATGCCCTATGCCTACACCATCCCCTTCACCCCCTACAACCAGCTTACAATTCACTCTTGCGCCTTCCTCGTTACCCCCTAGAAAGCGAAAGCTTATCCCTTATCTTGACTCGACGCCCGTACCCGTGCCAGTGGTACGCCATACTTCAGTGATACAGTTTGCTCCTCCCGCCGCTGATTCATCGTAGCATATTTTAGCATTGAATTCGAAATTAAACTATGTTGAATCTGAAATGTATAAGGGCTTAATTCTAACCGAAGGCTGTATATTGTAATGACTGTATTGAGTTTTAGCACTAATTTAGTATGTAGTATATATAAATGTGATCATTTGCAAGTTTTCTGATGTTTAGCACTAGTAAGTATGATTATTTGTTATATAATAATCCCGGTAAAAGACTAATTAGTTCTTTAATTAGAGTAATTGTGCTGTCACTGTTAATAAAAATAAGTTTTGTATTTATCTTTTATGTTACTTTTAAGTAAAAAAAAATACCTTAAAACTAGAATTTCTTTTATCCCTCTCTAAATATTTTAAGAAATAATTAACAAGCTGTGCATTAAGAAAAGTGGTCATCAAAACGAAAAACCTGCGAAAATTGGGAACTTATTCAACTAATCATGAAAGCCTGAATGAAAGAAGATTTGTCCACATTCTAATTGCAAAGGTAAGGTTGTTTTAAGCTAAGGTCTGTAAAGAGACATTTCAGTAAAGGTTACTTAAACTTTTCCTTTTTTTGGACATCACGAATAACATAACTTCAACACTTAATTTAGACAACATTTAAAATGTTCTCTTCTCAACACATTAAATCACAATTGTATATCCATTACGTGCCGATGCAAGTATAGAAAACAGTTTTTTTTTATGGTGTGGGGGCAAACGAGCAAGCGACGCACCTGATGGTAACCGATTACTGTCGCCCACGTACATCTAAAACATCAGAAGGGCTGCAGGCGCGTTGCCGGCCTTTATGGATATTTGGGAGTTGGAGGGAGGATGGGAAGAGGAAGTGCACTTTACACTCTTAAAAAAATTATCTGTATAAGGCACATTTCTGTTTCCACCTGCGAGTCGCGACAGCATGCGTTTTGATTTATCTACTCTCTAAGCTGCAGGAATTGATTTAGAGAAGAGAGTCCAAACTACGTTATACGGTACGATATACAAGCAATGAAATAGCAGATAGAAACATTTGTTGAAAAATATTTTATTTTTTTGTTTCAAATAATACGTGTATTTTTGAATATGGATTAAAGATTATTTCATCATCATCATTTCAGCCCATCACAAGTCAACTGCTGAACATAGGCCTCCCCCAAAGATTGCCACAAAGCTCGGTCCTGACCCTGCATCCATCGACTGCTTGCTGCCTGCTGTGGGAACACCACTGCGCAGGTTGTCACTTCATCTTGTGGGTCGTCCCACACTGCGTTTGCCTGTACGTGGCTGCCACTCGAGAATCTTTTTCTCGAGATTTTTTTTTAATTAAGATTAATTTCAATACCTATTCAATGACATCATATATGCGGTGATAAGTTTACCTTACCTTTAATGTGTGGTAGAGCCATGCGGGGGCTTTTGCTGGTGCTCGAATGGGCCGGCTCGACGGGATTGGTACCACAGCCTCGCAGAATACCGGCGTGAGGTCTACTTCAGCTGCCTCTAAGCATCTTGTGCTTCTGCGTTTCGTTCGGTGAGTGAAGTAACCGGAGGCCCAGTCTCCTTCCCCATCCCCCTCCACATCCTCCCTCCCTTCTTCCAAATACCTTAAAGACCGGCAACGCACCTGCAGCTCCTCTGGTGTTGCAGATCTACGTGGGTGACAGTAATCACTTACCATCAGGTGAACCGCATGCTCGTTTGCCGCCTTTTCCATAAAAACAAACCTTACCTCTGAAAAGAAAAGACTACAACAAACCCCCAAAATTGCTCACTTGGTACGATTTTATTGCACCAAAATTCCTTCTGACTTCTTCGTATTGTTCGTATCGATCTGATATCTCGGAGCCCCATAGCCAAATTACTTTAAAAATCCGATCTCTCGTTTTTTTCCTATTGATATAAAATACATTCCACTACATTGATACATTACCAAAACAATTTACCCATGGGGTCGATATTTACCACGTTAGGAATCCCCGATTGGCAAGTCTTGGTTATTAATTCGTGACAGGGTCCTCCTTACGGACTACATAACAGCAAAAAATAAAAAACATAAGGTTTACATTGACTTGGTCCTTCACTGCAACCCGTATGAGGAAGCTCAAAGTTGCTCAACGCGCTATGGAAATGGCTAAGCTCGGTGTTTCTCTGCGTGATAGAATCTGCAACGATGATATCCGCAGCATAACTAAGGTAACCGACATACCCGGTAGGATCAGCAAGCTGAAGTGGCAGTGGGCCGGCCACATAGCTCGCAGAACTGCCAAAAAGGTTCTCGAGTGACAGCCATGGATGCAGGAGGCTCAGAACCGAGCTTTGTGGCAATCCTTGGGGGAGGCTTATATTTAGCAGTGGATTTGTGATAGACTGAAATGATGATGATGGTTTTACATAGCGGAATGACGTCATACCGTTTTAGTATGATATCGCTATTTTTTCGGTATCGTAGTCACACTTCGATACCTGAGTTTGGTCTTGAAAGGAGGTTGTACAAAGCAAGCCATTATTGCAATCGTTTCCTCGCCCCGTACCCGTATTTCGGTACAAAAGTGGATTAAAAAGGTGGAAACGATTTTGTTATAAGATACGGTACCGTAATGCAATAAAATACAGGTTAAATACCGAAACAACTCATAACAGAAGAGCTACTTAAATGGCAGTCCGTTTCATACCCATAACGTAATTTACACGGTGAAAAATAAAATGTGAAATGGCTAAAAATTAATCGTAGTTTCTTACATAATAAACGCATTCCTACTTTTAATTTAGAAAAAAGAACTTTTTAAATTGTAACATGATCGATGGCTCGACTGGCAGATGTCAGGACCATCGCATTGACTTGCCCAAAGGCTTTCTGTTCCCGCAACCTCAGCTTACACTGCGGGTTTTTAAATATTGGTTTCCATTCTAATCGGACTCTCAAAAAAACCAAAAATTATGTACTTTTGAAACACAAAGAATATGTAGGTGAAGAAACCTACAGACAGGCTATATGTATATATATATATATATATATATATATATATATATATATATTTATGAAAACTTTAATTTATTTACTGCCTTTTTTCCTCTAAATATTCTAACAATTTCTGGTCAGACTATCCCACGCATTGATAGTGACGGACAGAGCAGTGGATTGCATATATGAAACTAAGATAGTTTGTGGACTGTATCTTCGTAGGTAGTGTGAGTGTCGAACCTATTTAAATACAGGTCATGATAAGTCTTTTGCCTTGTATAATAGAAGTTTATATTTTAGGTACATTTTGCTATAGTAGATCATTAGATGTAGGCGGCCTTATTCCTAACTGCCCTAATGTGGGGAGCGAACTTCATCGCTGCTTCGAGAGTCACCCCTAAGGCCCTGGGCCTGGAGGCAGAATTGTGCTTCGTAATCTAGTTTTTATGTACAGTGACACTTTTCTCGGGGTAACTTCAATTCTCCATTTCAAAACCATTCGGCTAGTCGATTGACTTCGGCTTGGAGACGTGATGCGACCTTTATGTCGGTTCGAGTAGTATATGGCAGTGTTATCTACGAAAAGAACTCATTTAGAATGTCACTCGTGAAAAATGAGAAAAGGATTGGGGAGAGCCAAGAGCCTTGAGGAACTCCTGCTTTGAGAGGGCGACTTGAAGATCACGTATCCTCTACCCGATAGCGAAAAGTGCGGTTGGTGAAGTAGGCTCGTAAGACTTGCACTAGTCTATAGTGCCTCCGTGCTGTTAGACTTGGGAGAGCAGTTGACGTTACCTAAAATGTGCACTTGTTGTACGCTCGAGTGTTCGGTTTTGCTCGTCAGGAAGGATATTGTTTTTGTTTTGTTCATGGTGATCTTCATCTTGACCATGGTCATCATGTCTTAACTGTGACATGGAGACACACCAATGCTGGTTGCTGTCGGGAACACTACGCTCGAAGTTGTCCACGAATGTACGAAATATGTACTAAATAATATAAACTATATAATATAAATATATGTACCTGGGCAAAATTGTCAAAAAAGACAAAACCCCAAGACCAAACTGTACAACCAGTTATTTCTATTTTTTACATTGTTACGTCGAGTAATGCGTTGAGTCTGCTACGTTCTTCGACCTAAGGACTACCATTAGTCTGAAGATTTTTACTAGCCCCACCACAATTGCTGATCGCTTGAAAAATTCTTGAGAAAGTTATTATGAAAAATGGATGTAGAGGGCGGCTAAACTATTATTGTGAATGTACGATACAAATCGTTCACAAATAAAAAAAAAATGATTAGTACGAGCCATCCATATAAGAGATAAAACTGGTTTTCTGAATTAGATGCAAATCCCCTAACCGCTCGGCTATTGTGGCAATTTTTAAATAAACAGAATAAAAAACAACTTTACTTTAATTTTTTAACAAATTACTTCTGTTTAAGTTTCTAGTTCTCTTATAACTGTCACTCAACATCTGTTTCCGTTTCTACATCCGTTACATCTCTTTTGTATACAGGCGGGATACGACGTTACGGCGATTAATTTAACCACATATTTTACAAGCCGTTTTTAGATCAAAAATTAATAAATATAATTAGAGACACAGTATACTAAAAGTATTTGTTTTTTTGACTCAAGATCTATTTGCGTTAATAGTTAACTAGGCCAACGAGTCCAAGGTCAAAGACCTTATCGACGGTCCGCACTGGTATCCGCTGCCCGCGTTTGAAATCACCGACGGGACCTCGTAGAAATCCTGCAAGTCTCAGCTCTTGGCGGGGTCAGTAAACGAATGACGCTTAAGTTTTAATTATATTATTTGATTATTTAAGTTGTTTGAAATAGGGTTTTTTGAAATGTCTTCTTTAGCCGAGCTGGGAGTAAAATTACAATGTCGAAATTGAGTACCACGTTTCGGTTAGATGTCTTGCATTTTGAATTCGAAGTGAGTAATATTTATTGGCCCTCTATTGTATAACGAATATTGTTTCAATGCCAGTCGCCAGTCGCACAGCAAAATACTATAAGACTATACGCTGTGAAAATAACTAAAATAAACTCACTTATTTTTCTTACTGATTATGCTGCGAGCTAAGTCTGCTAGCAAGTTTGGAATAAAGCTTTGCATCTAGTTATTCCAAGAAAAACAGAGGTATCCACAAGGCCTAACTCTTCTCCACTTATAAGTACTTTGGTATGTGAATGTTAGGTGTAGTAAATTTTGTACATTTAGTTTTGTAGCCGTTTAGAATCAAATTATTAACACTAAACGAATGAACTATTTATGAAATTACAGTTAATCACGGCGTTGTGTGTTACAAATACTCGTTTAATTTTAAAGATTAATGAAGTATCATCAGCAAATAAAATATCATGTTTATCCCCTACAAAGTAAGGGAAGTCATCCATGAAAGTAAGAAATAGAAATGGGGTAAGAATCGAACCCTGGGGAACGCCCATTGTTATGTTCGACCCGAAAGAACTCGCACCATTAATAACAACTTTTTGAATACTACTACTCAAATACGAGATTATAATGTTAAGCGCTGTACTTCTTATGCCATAATGATGCAGATTCCTCATCAGTGTTAAATGGTGCACACAATCGTACGCCCTAGAGAGATCACAAAAGACTCCCAAGGCATCACAAGATGATGATTCTCCGAGGCCTCAAATATACTCAAATATTTTTATTCTTAATCAGCTCTACACCAGTATCTGTTGTAGAGCGACCCCTTGTAAAACCAAATTGATTATGGTGTAACAGTTTATTTAAATTAAAAATTGATCCAAAATATTTTTTTAAAAGTTAACTACATGGTACAGAAATTGGTTTAACGTTAGTGGTCCAATGTACTACCAGATTTAAACAAAGGTATATAGTATATAGGTATAAATTTGCTGTGTTTAGGAAACACGCCAGATTTTATTCTAATAATGGCCAAATGAGGCGTAACTATATCTATTATTGAGGCAGTCACTTCTACAGACATCCCCAATAAATCCACTGTTTTCTTAACTTCAATAGTGTTAAACATATTTATAATACCTTTTGAATAATTTCTGAAATATAAAAAAACTTACAAGCGCTTATATATTTTCTTTGGTCGGATCTCTACGCAGAATAAATAAACGCTGAAAGTAGCCAGCGTTAACTTTGACATCTGGACGTCTAATACCTCAGTCCCCCGTGACCATGGCTGCTGTAAAGCAATCGAAACGTGGGGAATATAAAAACAAAATTAAACGCGATAATATCCGTAAATAATAGTTTAATTTCAAATATTATAGCCTATGAAAGTCACTCTAACGTTTTTAATTATTTGTTATCCTAACATCAGTCATAATAAAACATATTTTGTGAAAATTCCTACCTGTTAGCTATTATGGTTCAAGGGTAGTACAGACAGACAGACGGACAGAAGGCGTAGGATTTTAATAGCCCCCATATGTAACCCTAAAATAGACATGCTGTCGCAGACTGTTTTGTAGACCTTTATGCGAGTACACAATACAGTACACTAATTATATGTATCTCTTATGGTTTAGTTAACGTAATTTTTTGACGACTTGATTACGAAATGTGGATATTTCTCTTTTTCTAGACTAAGATGTGAATGTGTTATACATATAGGTCTTTCTGGTGAAATTTTATGATATATTCTAAATTATTGCTGCATTGAAATCCATTTAGAAGTGATAGACAGACAAACGCAAATTGCGCCTATGTTTTATACTATATAGAGATTAGGGATATACCCATAGACGGATAACTGGAGTTTCGCTCCATCAGAGAAACCTCTTTAAAAACGATGGTAGATTGTGTTATTACTTTTGACAAGTGAACTGAAACTAAATTTTCTTCAATATCATTATAGACTAATAGGTATAATAAAAAAAACAATAAAAGTACAATTTCAATGCTTGACTTGACTAGTCATTCTATGAAAGCGTTGACAGGACCGTGCATACCATGGAAGAATTGCCCATACGCGTCGTTCTGGGCGGATGGTGGTTATTCAGGGAGGTTTTGATTTGGGCGAATACGGACGGTAGGATTTTCTCGCCATTCATTGGCCACCAAAGCCTCGTCAGCAGGCTGATGCAACCTGAATGCATATTACGTTGACGTATGGAGGAAACGTTGGTAAATTTCCCCTTTACACTCAGTAGATATACCAATATAAACAAAAGTGACTTACTACAAGTGTCACAATTGAGTCTTACTTGGATCTTCATATGACTCGTTGGTATAGTGTCACAAATTTTGTAATGTTTTGTAAACATTTTCATTTTAGTTTTAATCGTAAAATTTGTAACTGTCAAAACAGAGCGAATTAAAAGTCATTAAAGCAAATTTATTAAACTTGATGTTTTTAATGTTAATTCATGAAAACACGCCAAAACAAATTAGGCGGATTGATAAATAATTATTTTTTGAAGACAATTACATCATTTATTTTACCAAACTAAATCAAAGAAAATATTAATTGTTAAATGAGATTTTCCAGAAAACATATATAACAATCCCGTTGAAACACCATGAACTAAATGAATATACATCAAAATTTTGTTAAACAAATCTCATCTCAAGGATTGCCTGTAAAAAAAAAGGAATTGCTGGCCAAATCACTGGTGTTAAGCATTGTGAAAGAATGCTGAACTGACCTGATAGCTATTAACTAGCTATCAATAAAATAATACCCGATTCTTTTCAATTCTCTAAATTCTGAATTTTTATGAACACGAAACAACATAGCACAACTTTTATTAAAAAAAATGCATTTGCTAAGTGAAATTTATATTTCTTATATAGAAGAATAAATTATTTCATTTCATAACGTTATAACTTTTGAATTACATAATTCTTTAGTGCGTTACTGAATGTCACTGCTACAATAAAAACACGTGCGAACCACGCCTCGCCAGGAGGCAACAACAATAACGCGCAAAGGTGGTCCGAAACGCCGGATCAGGACTCGCGTTAATTGCTATTTAATTAATTCCCTTCCATTTTGTACATATTTTACTGACAGACTAGAATCGGTAAATATACATATTAAAACTCCTTAGCGCAAACGAATTAACTTTTTCTAAAATATTATTAATACGTTATTCTCTCGGTTTTTACTGTTATTTTCATTTAAAAAAATCAAGATTTTACAAATGTGCTAAAATTCTATATCAGTGAATAATAAATACATTACTCATTTTTATAATATTTGAGTATAGTAAAAATGTGCAAGTGATATTGAGATCTAATTGAAAGACTGCATTTGTACTATTACCTATTTTTATATTTTATTTATATGCATGTATACTTTTTCCATAACATAAGCCTCGATATTTATTTTCTTATTAAACTTTATACCATAAATATAACAAAAGAGATCGAAGTTTTTAATATCTTCAAAATTTTTGTGGATACTTGAACCCATTTTTTTTTCAATGAGCGTAGACACCATAGTGCTAATATAGTTATGCAGCAAAGTGCAATAGTTTCAGATTTTAATTTAAGACAGAACATTCTTGAAAACTGTTCAATTGTTTTTCTGATTGATAAATCAGTTAAAATTGTAAATCATTGATATGTATTCTTTTTTGAACAGTTATTTGTAATTACAATTACATATTAATAGTCTAAATTTAATTATAACCACAAGCAAGTTACAATTCTTAAATAAGTAATACAAAAGTAGTTTTGAGACATCTAGTAATTCCATACAAAACATTACCACATACAAAAAAATTAAGTAGTTATAAAGAATAATATTTGAAAATACTCCATATTATAATGTTAATATCATTAATCATAAACCAGTGAAGAAAAATTAACTGATATATTCTAATTCGCAGCCAAGTGCGATTTTTTATAATTATCTTGATGCATACTTGTACTTTGTAATATTTTTATATAATTTTAGATGTTTATGTTACATACTATGTTAGATAATATTTATAACGGATTCCAACACGCGGCTGATTTATAGGATGTTAATGTAAAGGAATAACATCGATTTAAATCCAATTAACAAACTAATTTGTTTTAATACGATAAATCGGTGGAGCAGAAAATCTATTAAGCGTCAGTTATGATGTCATAATATAAATTGTTATATGAAAAATTAAAGTAAAATATGTGGTGTTCTTTAACTTCAAAGAAGTGTTCGACCGACCGTAACCATGTCGAAACCTAGACATATTTATACGTAGTTAATGAAAATACTAAAAAATCTAATCTCAAACAAAATCACGGATGTGTTTAAAAAAAAATTAAAAATAACACACGTCCACGACTTTAAAACCTCTATCAGAGATTAGCTACATAAACCATAGGAAAAGTAAATGTGAAATTTTGTATGTTTGTCGCTCAATAATATCTGAACTACTGAACGGATTTGATTGAAGTTTGTTTGACAGAGAAGTCAATTACGTCCATACTGTATGTATGAGACAGGACACTTTTTACCTATTAAATTTAAAAAAAAATCGCGCGGGCTAACTGTACGGACTACCGCCAGAAAAATATTAATAATTGGATTGTAATCGAATTGAATTAAACATATATATATAAATAAATGTCCGTAACCACCAACCGTGTGCGAGAAAACTTACATAAATTGCTATTGCTTATGACTGTCTTAAGATAATGTGCAAAAATTTAATTGTAAAAGTAGGTATTTTATTATTATAAACCTATACATATTTAATTTTAGTAAAATAATAAGAAAATTTGGGGAACTCCTATTTACTTTTATTCGGCATGGATAAAAATATATACTAGGTAATTAAATAACGAAAAAAATCTTAATTATATTCTTCGTCTTCATCCATAGCAAAATCCACGCCAGAATCCACTGCACATACAGGGCTGCAAAAGTAATGTTAAATATAAATCATTGTCATTCATTAAATATTGAGGCCATAATTATAATAAATGATCTATAAGGGAAGATTTCACTTCAAAAATCACTATTTGGAAAACTGAAATTAGCCAGAGAAATGATGTAACAGAGTTGTACAGACATGTTTGTGCAGAAGCAGCGGATTTTTGATTTCGATTTGACTGTGAGATGATTAAACATTTTATCGAACCAGTGACGTCATGTTTCTCAGTCCGCACCCTAACCAATTAGGTTATTGGCGTTACGTTACAATACTTTACATTTCATGTCATTAAAAAGTAATAGGGATAGAAATTTCATGAAAACAGATTAAGTTTGTGTCATTTTAAATTCAGAACTGGGGTGCCGTAGCGTATTTGTATTTCATTATTATGTATTGTTGATGTAAAATTACCTCATCGCTCTGCATGTGAAGAACACAATCCGTTTCAACTTCTTGTTGTAGAAGAAGTAGTTGAAGGTCCACAGGCAGCCGGGCTCACCGAAGGGGTCGCAGGCGAGGTCCGGGCTGTAGCTGTAGATGCGGCAGTCCCGCAGAGCCACCTCTTCGTCGATAGCGGCCCACAGCGCCGGGCGCAACTGGCGCCATCGTGCGCCTCCTACCGCCGACAGCGCCGCATCCACCGCCCCCTGTGCCCAGCTCAACGATGGCTCCGCGCTGAACTCGCTGCTCTGTGGTATAATTAAAACAGAATAGTCCAAATAGGTCAACGTCTGCCCCGTGCGAGACTTAAATAACTACTCTTGCTGGGTTGTCCCTATTTCTTTTAGATTTATAGCTATGATTTATAATATTATTTTTTTTATAGAAGAAGGGGGCAAACGAGCGTGGGGCTCACCTGATGGTAAGTGATCACCGACGCCCACGAACATCCACAACACCAGAGGAGCTACAGATGCGCTGCCGGCCTTTAAGGAAGGAATAAGCTCTTTTCTTGAAGGTCTCTAAGTCGTAACTGTTCGGAAATACTGCTGGCGATAGCTGATTCCACAAAATCGAAGTGCGTGGCAGAAAACTTCGATTAAAACGCACTGTGGTGGAATGCCAACCATCTAGGTGGTATCGATGGAACTTCGAATTCAGTCGCGATGTACGATGGTGAAACTCAGCAGCTGGGATCAATCCGAACAGTTCCTCAGAACATTCCTCTGTGGAAAATTTTGTAAAAAATGCAAAGAGAAGCAACATCTCTTCGCAAGGCCAAGGAATCAAGCCGATCAGAGAGAGCTTGGTCGCCGACAATTCGAGCCGCTCGACGTTGGATGCGGTCAAATGGAAGGAGTTGGTACTGGGGTGCCCCTGCCCAGAGATGAGAACAGTATTCCATGTGGGGCCGAACTTGCGCCTTATAAAGTTGCAAACGGTGGACCGGCATGAAATACTGTCCCGCTCTACAGAACACACCATGCTTTTTGGAGGCCAATTTGGCCTTTCCCTCCAAGTGACCACGGAACTGAACGTCGCTCGATATGTCAACACCAAGGATTCTGATACTGGCTGAGCCAATAAGGGGAATGTTCTCAAAAAGAGGAGAAACGACAAAGGGATTCTTTTTAGCGGTGAACGCGCAAACCTGTGTCTTTTTGGGGTTGAATAGGACCAAATTACGTCGACCCCAATCCGAGACTTTGAATAACAAGGGCTCGACTTCAGACACTAGTTTGTTCCGGCACTCGTCGACGTGTTCCCGAGAAATATTCGCACGGCCTGTATATAGGGCATCACCCGTGCTGTCGTCTGCATAGCAATGAATGCAACTGATTTGTAGCATGTCGTTGATATGCAGAAGGAACAGAGTGGGAGATAGCACACAGCCTTGTGGAACACCAGCATTCACGGGTTTGGGGTCCGAGCATGCACCGTCGACAACAACCTTGATGCTCCGATCCGTGAGGAAGCTGGTGACCCAGTTGCAGAATCTCTCAGGAACCCCGTAAGATGAAAGCTTTGAAAGAAGCGCTTTATGCCAAACCCTATCAAATGCTTTCGTTACGTCCAGACTAACCGCCAAAGCCTCCCCCTTAGACTCAACTGCTTCTGCCCATCGGTGAGTCAGGTAAACTAGAAGATCACCAGCTGATCGTCCGCGACGGAAACCGTACTGTCGGTCACTGATGAGCTGGTGTTCCTCCAGGTACCTCAGGAGCTGGGTGTTGATGAGTGACTCCATTATTTTAGATAACATGGGGGTGATGGCAATAGGCCTGTAGTTGGACGGATCAGAGCGGTCGCCTTTTGGGTATTGATGCACAAATGCTGTCTTCCAAGATTCCGGGACGACGCCTGAAGAGTAGGAGTGCCGGAAAAGACGCGTGAGAACCGGTGCCAACTCAGGGGCACACATCTTCAGCACAATTGAGGGATTCCGTCCGGCCCACTCGACTTATGAATGTCCAGGAGCGGAGTGCCTTTCGCACTGAGCTCTGCAGAAACTGAATTTCCGGCATGGAGCACTTACACCACGGGATGGTAGGTGGAGAGTTTCCCCGGTCATCAAGAGTCGAGTTGGATGCAAAAAGAGAGCCCAAGAGATCGGCTTTCTTTGCAGTATGGGCCAGCGAATCATCCTCCTTGTGTAGAGATGGGAGAGATGGCTGACAGAAATTCCCTGGACAGCCTTGGCGAGAGACCAGAATGCGCGGGATCCCGATGGGAGGCGAACTAATCTCTCGCCAATTCTGCCAATGTGCTTTAACTTTGCCGCAGCGATAACTCTTTTGAAGGACCTGGAGGCAGAGTTGTACTCGTTTTTAAGAGCACTGGTTTTTGCATCCCGAGACGCCGATGCATCGGCCCAGGCCTGGTAGCACTTCCGCTTTCGGCGTGACGCTATTTTGCAGGTGCGACCAAACCAAGGCTGGGATTTACCTCCGACAGGCACTGCAGAGAACGGAATAAAAAGTTCCATTCCCTGAAGTAACACATCGGTGACAGAATCTGTAACGGCGTTGGGATCATCCAGCGAGAAGCAAACCTGCCCCCATGGGTAGGAAGCAAAGAAAGACCGCATTCCATCCCAATCTGCCGACCTATAGTGCCACACACGGCGGAAGCCCGCAGATCGCGTTCGGGATCGGCGCGCGATAGGCACTACACTCCGGATCAGACAGTGGTCCGACGAGCCAAGAGGGGCATCGACTGAGACCAAATATCCGTCCGGGTGTGAGGTCAGCAAAAGGTCCAACAGGGAAGGTGTATGACCTTCCACGTCTGGAATCCGCGTCGGCGAGGTTACCAGTTGTGTCAGGCCATATGCTAATGCAAAGTCGTGAACCGATCTCCCCGCATGATCGGTTATGCGAGAACCGAGCCAATCGGTGTGGTGGGCATTAAAATCGCCGAGAATCATCAATATTTATACGTTATACATAAATATGTTTAGTACTCACGTAATAATATTACAGAATATTGCTTGCTAGGTCTGTATGTTTTAATTAATAGTAATACTGTTATTATGTTGTTATATGTATAATAATTATACATAGATAAAAAACAACTTTTAGTTATATAGGTAATTAAAAATGGTAGGAATCGTGATTGGTAATCAATAAATTATATCTAATTATACTAAGTAAACAGGCAAACGCAGTGTGGGACGACCCCCCACAAGATGGAGTGACGACCTGCGCAGTGTTGCGGGAAGTCGATGGATGCGGGTGGCTCAGGACCGAGTTTTGTGGCAATCTTTGGGGGAGACCTATGTTCAGCAGTAGACTTGCGATAGGCTGAAATGATGATGATACTAGGTAATTACTTTAATCACTAATTCTTTCACTAATCTAATTACTAATATCTTGTCATAAAATTCAATGTTTAAAATGTTCTTTGTTTAAATTTTATAACGCTAATTATGGCTGAATATGATGAAATTTAATTATAATATTTATGTATTGTAATATTTATAATTTATAGCATATCCTTATGTGAGAGGCGTTTGTCCTGGAATGATTTGTCGAGCAGTGTGAGGTCTTGCATTATCAAGGAGCAATAATGGTAAAGATTGATTGACAAGTCCAGGTTGTATCTCTGAGAGTTTTGCCATCACTGTACAAAGCTCTTCTCAATACACTTCTGCTGTTATTGATACTCAAAAATCTATAGTGAATTACACCTTGAAGTGTCCACGAAATAGTTACCATTACTTTTCTATGCTTTAGGGCATTGCTTCCGGTATGTTATGAGTTCAGGTGACCACTGCGTTTTTCGCTTGCGATTATCGTAGAGAATACACATCACACGTCACAATTCTGTTCAAAATCCCTTCATTTCTGTACCTACTCATCAAGGCAAGGAAGCTTCCAAGCGTGCTCCTTTATGCACATTAGTTAATGTTATGAGCACCCATTCCTCGAATTTTTTTGTTTCACCAATACGAATGCAAATTAGTCAATATTGTGGGAAATCTAATGTTCATCCATGACGCTAATTCTTTAGTAGTTTGATAAGGATTGTCTTCTACCACTTTTAATTCATCGTTAATTACATTCGTGTTTGGTGTTCCTCGAGGTTAATTCTTCAAGTCGAAGTCTCCACTAAAAAAGCGTTTAACCAAAAACGCACAATGCGTTCGTTTGTAGTATCATCTCCAAACGCAGCATAGATATTGCGAGCTGTCTGTGCTGCGTTCAAACCATGTCGGAACTAGTATTCGAAAATTACACTAATTTTTGTGGTCTTCATGATTGACTCAATTACTGAATGTAAAATAACGTGTTCCGTTTTGAAATGTGTCAGGCTTTTGCTGCTGCTCGAATGGGCAGACTCCAGGAGTAGAATCACGATCTCGCAGAATACCGATGTGAACTAAAGGCATCTTGTGCTTCTGCGTTGGGTTAGATGAGTGAGGTAATCGGAGGCTAACTTTCTCTCCCCATCCCCCCCTTTTCATCCTCCATCCCATCTCCCAAATATTCTTAAAGGCCGGCAACGCACCTGCAGCTCCTTTGGTGTTGCAGATGTACGGTAATAACTTACCATCAGATGAACCGCATGATCGTTTGCCCTTCCCATAAAAAGAATCAATGTTTTTATCTGAGTAATAGATTTTGTTAAGTATTATATTATGACTATGTATATTTTTCATATTACCGTCCATTTTGTAAGCCAGTGGGAATTCCAGTTTGAAGCTGGAAGATTCAATAATTCTAAGCATATTGCAATCACTCTCAACAAATCATCTGTTATAATTCGAATGTCGTAGCCGATTTGCACATGTGCACTATACATAATGCCTAGAAGGCCTATTGCTCAGACAAGGACTATAAACATATTATGATAATAGTGATACTTTAGTGTTGGAAAGGTAAAGGTACGAATTTAAGAAGATTAAAACGATAAAACAACTGCAATTTACATACCTTCGCCATTGAAAAGTCATAATCAGGAAAAGCTGCATTCAGCGTGGCAATCAGATAGAACAATGTCTTCCGAGAAATTGTATCACAGAGAACACCATCTTCATCTCCTGACAGGCTGCGACTGCAAATATTTTAACATATGTTAAAGGCATTGCATTTATAATTCTTTTTCACCCAAGAAAAATTTCCAAAGGGATCCAGGAACAACTGCCTTCCCCAATCATCACACCTATCAACTTCTAGGGCCATGAATTATTATTTATGAGTATTTTCTTCATTTGTTTTTATAAAGATTAATCTGTTATGAAGGCGAAAGAATCTCCTAACGTAACTAAAAGTAATATGTTCCACAAACTATTAAAACATTTCTTCCCAATCGCTAAATAACTAAATCTTTGAGCTTCTTTTTGGACCTTGACATCTACAGCATACCAAAGTAGTTAGTACCAAGTAGTAGTTAACTATTACTTAACTACTACTTGGTACTAACTACTTTGGATTTTGTGGGGGTCAAGCTTTTACACTAAAAACCAAATGGTTATGTAAATGTAGTCATAATAAATTGTAAACCTATCCGGTTTTGGAAAAAGTTTATGTTAATTTTGATTATTGCATGAGACCAAATTGCAGAAGAACTTCAAATCAAAAATAACAGCAGCTATATGCTTTGAATATAATTCATATAATTTCTAATTATTACTTAAAAACTGATACTACCAAATGATTCTGTAAAGTAGATAGTATCACCTTTCTTCATTTCCAGAATGATAGCAAAGTCACTCAGACATTCTATTTACACAATGCCATAGCTTTTGTATTTAAAAACCGTTTTGAGTTAAAATTACTTAGAAATAAAATGTTGCCTTAAATATGGCAAATAAAAGTAAACAAATATAATTTCTTCATAAGATCGAAAGACATGTGAAAACTCTTTACAGCAAACTGGTGGTCTTATATTTTATATTTATAACTTTACAATGACTATTTACCACATAAAAGGAATATACAATAGCAAGGCGGGAAGGTTAATTTGACCCGAATTCGAAATTACATGATTATTTTATCACTAATATTTTAGGATTTGCACCTCAGAACTTTTAAAAAAAATATCACAAACTACAAATTTTTTTTTTACATTCTATTACGATCATTTAAGCTTCAACAAAAGTAACATTTGCCAACATAGATGACCAGGGTCATTTGACTCTTTCAATAGATGAGAGAATTGTTATTGTGGGTAAGTAGTAATATTTATTTTAATTTTATCCATTGAAATTGTTTCATTACACTAAGCATTCTTGTTGAATTGATTTTTTATTTTTTGCTCAAACATTTTCCACAAAATACCTAAATTCTGTGGAAAATGTTTGAGCCTTTCATGGAGGAATAAATATTGGCACTATTCCAATCTAAACCTTGAAATCAATTGGGTAGTAAAGGTGAAAGTGTGCCACCAATATAAAATATCAAAATTTCAAGATATATATTAATTTCAAGATAGATGTTCCATATATGTCTGAATCAAGTTCTAGTGATGGTTGACATGATGACAGCATGGTACCAATAGCTACCATCCAACATTGACTATAAAATAGAGGAAGACTGTCCCAAAGACAAGTACATGACGTTTGTTCAACCTTATGGAAATACACTCATAATAATACCTGAGAAAACCTATATCTGCCCCTACATGAAGCCAAATTGGTGAAAAATTCATGACAGCATGAAAACTTGATAGATGGCACAATTTAATGTTATATAGAAAGTGGCTGAGGCTGAAGAAAGTCGTCGGCTTGGTCATTCATGGTCTATTTCCTAAGAAGAACTTGAAAAATGTATCTTCATTCTGTATATTAGATCTAGCTAAAAATATATCTGTAAATATCTTATGAATCAAATATGTTTCTTGTTGTGAAAATAAAACTAACAAATATTTACTTGAAATTGAACTGCCTTGTGACAAACTCTGTGTTCAACATTTGTGCCTCACCCCCTAACGTACTCGAGCGCCTAAGCTATAATAATACTGACACTGAGTGATATCCCAAAAAACCCTCAGCTTGAATTGGAACTATTTGCCGTCGACACTACCCTCTTCGCATCCGATATTAATGTATCGATTGGTTTAGGAGATAGAGAATCGATGTAAATCATGAAAAAGAGCAAAGTGATCTTATTCACCAGAAGGAACGTATCACTACCTACAAATTCTCCCAGAATAAACTTTTCGAGCGACCCGTCCAATGGGAGTCGGAAGTAAAATATTTAGAAGAAAGGCTATTGAAAATGTAAGGGATAAGGCGGCTTTCGTATCGGGCCGCACCGCATTTTCGTCCTTACAAATAAACGTAGCAAAATATCCCTGAGACTTAAAATATTTTTAAATTATTATATAAAACATGCATACGCCCCTAATGTTGTATGCTAGTATCGTATTCGCGCATGTCCCAAAAGACGATTAAACTCACTTCAAGTGATTCAAAATCGCTTCATGCTCCGATCACTCTAACCCATTAGCGACAGCGCTTGGTAACTACACACCCGCGCGTGATATCTCCCCTCGAAAAGACGTCTGTAACATGTCATTACTGACAGGAAAGACATGATAATTACTCGGACTCACAAACTACTCCACACAACCGCGTATAGTCCTCCCTTACCACGTTCACCGGCTAACCCGAGATCCCAGATTCACTGCCTGCACGAGGTATACCCTTGTACGAAGTCGTATATAAAATACGACCCATTTCCACCGATATTGATGGTAACCCAATGGTAGGTTTCGTAACTCCATGGGTTGCTGCAATGGGTAACGGGGGTCGGAGCCCGACACAGCAGCAGGCAGCAGTGTTGGACCACAGAGCGTCCCACCAGTGCTAGGAGCGTTAAATTATTTTTACTTGCGGGCCTTCTATGACGGGGTGGGTGTTTACACCTTTCCCTCACAAGAGACAAAAAATAATACAAGAGTAGATTATTTGAAAACTTGATGAAAGGAAAGCGGTTTAAATTTTGAACTTTCTTATAACTTTAACTGTACAGTAATATCACCATCTATTGCACTTTAGAGACCTTTTATTCAACTAAAAATGATCATCTAATTTAGGTGCATTTATATACTACTTGCAATAAAAAATCAAAATTACAAAAATTGCAGTAGAGATGCTTAAACCTAATATAAATTATATGCCATCTGGCATCCATATAATGTAACTGTATTGCTGCTAAGTGGATTAAAGCGCTATAGTTGGGGCAATTACTTTATTATTCATTTATGAGCATATTTGACAGCAAGGCATATTTATTTAAAAAAGCATGTCTAATAAGCTCTGAGAATTTGACCCAGACTTTATTAAATTTCTTATGCAAAATAATAATAAAAAAATTTGCTTATGTCCTTCTCACTGTCAAAATCGGTTCTGTGGATTTGAAGATTAGCCTGCACAACAATATCAGTTACATATTTATATAACATGTCTGAAAAAAAACAAATGAAACTGCTTCAGTGGATTTGTTGATTATCTTACACAACATAATGAGATGTCTTTATAGAATAGTATAAGATTAAGATTAGATTATAACATAAGTACAGATTAGAAACTAGACAAGTGTTAGATCAAAAATCCTCCTTGGCTATCTTAGGAGATTTAGATTGACTTTCTTCACTCTCTTGCCCAGTGTTAAATTACCATTTTAGGACCAAAAAGATTATGTCACTTTATAAAAGGTATTAAAATTGACATTTTATAACTAAAAAACATGGTAACTAAAAGGTTATACTTTAAAATTACTGTATAGGATTTTATATCACATTTAAATTACAAACATATTGTGAGCAAAACAATAAGTTAATTGGAGAAAAATCATATCATACAGTTGCTTATATGGCTATTTTATAATTACTATCAGAAGCTTCATCGCTGTATTAGCTACATTGACGCTAGTATTACATTACCAGCTTGTGAGCTGAGCACTCACCTTCACAGTAGTCACCACTTCAATTACCCTCAAATCAAATCATGACCTTATTCTTAGTAGAGCTAAAATTATTTTTTAAATACAAATATACCTGTATGCAACACCTTCTGGAGGTGACAGCGCCTGAAGGTTATGCGTGGTTTCTCCATCAGCAGTGAACCTCTTGTAAAAGGCTTTCTCAGTTCCAGCCATCTTGCAACTATAGCTTTCGACGCGACCCTGTACGGCACTATCACCGTTAAGGATCGAAAGAGCGCGGCTGAGCGCTTCTAAGCGACCACTTTCCAAAAGTTTCATCTTCTATATTATGTTTGCCCAAGCTTTACCCGCTCAAACTTCTCGTTATAAATGGAGTGCTTATATTTGTAAAACACGGTGCACTACTTCTGTACATAGCAGAAGGATGTATGAATATCCCTTTTCTTTTTGAGTGTAGCAGGTTCACACTCTGAATCAAATTCGACTTCTGTTCTTCTTCCGCGCTGATAGAATGCGGGTACATCACAAATAAGAAAGGAAATTGGATTTTTCTAATTGCTATTACAATTTGTAACAAAGAATTTTAGCTTATGTTATGGCCTCTGTATACAAGAGCGCGTCACTTCACTTGTTGTCCTACAAATTAACACAACCACAATTGTTGATGTTATAGATCAAAATCCATTGCAGACATTGTTATTGTACTAATATTTACACAGCAAAGTATAGATAGTTTTAAAACTTTGTAGAATTGTGAAAATTTAGTAGACAAGTAAATAAAATTCAACTTGAATCGACTCAGTTACACAAGCGAACCATAGAGCATCAGTGTTTCCACTGTAAAGATTTCATTTCCCACGCCTCGCCCCAATCGAGTTTTCCACTTTTCACACCTTCTTTCCTCCACGAAAATTAGTCAGTACCTTGGTATAATTCTGCTAGTTATGGTACTATAATAATAAATTATTATAATCTAGTCACAAGTGAGTTTCCTTATTTAATTTAGTCTGTGGTTCACCACACAAGGCATGCAATATATCACACATCACTTATTACATAACATGTGATAACATAAATCATGTGCCCTACCTGTTCCATGAATCGTAAACACCAGTTATAACGCATGACAGTAATTTTTATTAACGCAGGCCAAGCTACATTACATTTCACGGAATTTCATTGTCAACTCGGGTCACATTAGTTAAAAGAGAGAATACGTTTGAGTTAAATTTTAATCCTATTCTCTCAGTTTGTGTATAACGCGTTAAGATAAATAATTTGAACTTGTTGTTATAAAAACAGTAAATAAATAAAACTTCAAGTTAAATTGACTCTAACCATGTTATTATTTCTTAAATGGCTTAGACCTGTTCCAAGTTTTTTTAAAGCACAGAGAAAAATTTCTTGGCCTTGGTTTGGTAATTATTTTACATGTAATCTACTTGTAGTCGCCGCAGCTCGGTGTTATTGTTTGACTGTCTAGTATCTTTTTAAATTATATTTGTGAATATCTTTTAATAAATAGGTAGAAAGTGTCAATAAATAGTGTAGTTGTTTGTAGTAGACAGTCTTGTTAAAGTTCGCTATCAATTAAACAGATATTAGTTTTAATTACGGAATTATGTAAGGTAGATTTTTGTCAGAAGTAAACAAATATTATTACAATGTGGGGTATATTATATTATATTCTCATGTGGTTTCGTTGTATATAGTAAATGGCAAAAAATAAGTAAGCAATGAGATATATTTCATATCTATTATAAAATAAATAAATAAAAACACGTGTGTGTGTGTGTGTACTTATGTACGCACGTATTAAAACAAAAATAAGAAGTTATACTTCTTAAGCTCATCAAAATAAAAATAACCAAAAATTTTAGCCAGTACTCTTTGTTTGTAAAAGAAGACATAATTTGCTATTGGTAACGGTTTAATTAAAAAAATATAATTAACATTAAAATAGAAAAACAGATAATTATTATATTTTGATGATTACGAAAAGATCAAAAGATACATTTATTTTTTATATATCTGCATACTGAATCAAGTAAAAATACCAAAAAGAAGTAGAATAAATTATTTATAAAATAATAATGTATTGATAATAATTTATAATGTAAACAAAAAGAATACGTACCGACAGTTAACCACGAATCTATAAAACCACTTCAAAAAGTTTATAACATAAAAGACCACTTTTATCACGATTACATTATTATTCACCACCGCATATAATTTGAAATCACACAAATACACATGTATATTTATGTAAGAATATATTTTTTTATCTCCTCTGATATAAAACACGTGTTATAGATTCATATATATTTGAATTACTACCTTGAATATAGTTATCAGTTCTCACGAAAACTTGAGAAAAAATTACTAACCAACTTCATGGGGTCGCTTTTAAATGTCGGTGTGCGCGCGCATCGTAAAAATTCACTCTCATAATTTTTCCCAAATGCGCCAAAAGAAGTATAACTTCAAAAACCAAACAGACGGAAACCCTCGCCAGGGGAGACCACACAGCCGGGAGTAAAGGGAAAAGAACCGTATTAATATTATTATATCCCCATCACGGTTGTAGGTGGAAAACCTTGTAGTCAATGTCACAATAGATGTAAACAATTACGGATTCTCAACAGTCAAACTGTCAAATAGAAAATTTATAAATTCACCTGTATTCGGTGTATTGGTGTCATATGTACTTCTCTGAATTTCAATTTTTAAAATAGACAATTACGTTCTGTGCAGTGATTCAAAATGATTCCAAGTGCTTATGCGTCTAGTATATTCATAAAATTGTTTAAGCCAAGCCAACCTTTTTCGATTTTGAGTCGGTTCCTAAGTCCTAAAACAATTGGATGTCAATCCTACGGTATGTGTAACAAATATTTTATGTGATTTTTAAACGCATAACGTGTATTAGAATCACTAAATACATTTTAGAACCTAACAATTTCTGTTTTAGCTACTCACAAGCGATTCTATCGACGCACCGATATCGTACAAAATGAAGACAAGTGGGAAGTAACTTTGGACCATAGACGATTAAAAACACCTAATGGACAAGTAATGAAGGTTGATAATGAGCAATTGGCGCGAGCTTTAGCAGCTGAATGGGATGCACAAAATGAGATTATTGCCCAACCTGCTATGCACTTGGTGAATACCATAGGTAGTATTTTTATTTTAATGTGGGTGAAATATTATGATGTAGTAGTAAGAGAATTTTTTGTTTATTTTAGACTGCCTTATGCAATACAGCACTAGACAATCCAGGAAAGTTGACATCACATGACATTGCAAGTTATTTATTAGATTACATTAGTACGGACACCCTTCTCTTTCATTTTGAAGTAAGTTGCAATTTTTATTCAGTATTTGTTTTTACTATCCATAACATTTTCTTGTTTTAAGGCCAAAAAGGCCAATTTATAATATGTATTCATGAGATTTATGTTTACAGGGTAGATGAGTACTGATGTAGAGGTTAATGTAGTACTGTCAGTACTACATTAATTTAAACCTAGTAGAGTGTCTAGTAGATTGTGTGAGGACTGAAAGACTACAGCGAGACCTAAAAAAAAATCTTGTATAAGGAATCTTAGATTTTGTAAAGAATTAGTAAATAGTTATGCCACAGAAAAGTGTGGTCTCGGGTTTGAATACCATTTATTATCTAATAACTACCTTAATTACAACTTTGTTCACAAATCAATGTTCAGAAAAATATTTTGATCACAGTTTGCACTGTTTTAATTAATATATAATATTTTTATATTAATGGAGTATTTAGTTTAAGTATTTATAAATTTACGCTCTGCTGCACTTACACTTGAGTAGACAGGGACTATAAACTTATTAAATTATGTTGGTTTTTTATGGATATTGGTAATAATTATTTACTAAAATTGCTGTTACAAACTTTTAGACGATTTTGTTTAAAGCCGCATTATGTTATGTTATGATGGGCTAGTTTCCGGAACTCCACGACTTTGCGCGTATTTTGCATATGGGCAGGATATTAATTATTAGAGCCAACTAAACTCCTCAAAGAAACTCATCAAACCCTTGAAGTTACCAGTGACCTCGGGGATTAGCTTTGTATTCCGCGAATGTTGAGCACTACAACAGGATGTGGACCAGAACAGTTA
The DNA here is from genome assembly GCA_029286595.1 of Bhutanitis thaidina. Classification (NCBI taxonomy): domain Eukaryota; kingdom Metazoa; phylum Arthropoda; class Insecta; order Lepidoptera; family Papilionidae; genus Bhutanitis; species Bhutanitis thaidina. The sequence goes on along the minus strand of JAGSMS010000004.1, from coordinate 6,921,143 downwards.
CTCTCCGAATTTGGGGCTTATTCAGGCATAGTGCTATTTTTGTTATGCAATTATTAACTGTTGAAAGGAATTTCCTAGCCTGTTTACATTCTACACGGTTTGTTCATAGATGTGCAGAGCAGAGCCTGGTGCGGCCCAAAGGGTAGTGGGATAATGGGTTCCGTTCTTATAGGACACTTATTAGCCCCGGCTCGGCTCATCTGCCGCTATAGTTAGCTCGATCACTGAGATTCATTGTAGGATTATATTATTGAACTGACTTACCTCGTTTAAGTGCTGGTATCATTTGTATATGAGCCCTAAAGTCATGACAATGCACTCACGCCTGTATAACCGCCATGCTGTCGGATAATATCCTTATATTGTGATATATTACTTCCCTACTGGCGATTGCTACAGCCGCCTGGATAATGCCCATGCATTCACCGTGATATACGGTGTTTTAAGGTCCTAGTGATGTTTATATTTTAATGTTAACATCTTGCAAGAAAGTCCCGGAGCCAGCACCTGAATCCGTTTACAATCCAACGGTAAAAATACAAGTTTTGTACCAGACCTTCTGTACGATGGTCTTCCTGGAGTTGAATCTTATACTTTTTGTCGAAAACAAATTGTTTCGGGATCCTGTCATACTTGGTTTGAAGGATCGGCATCCTTGCAATCAGATCTTCAAGTATGGTCGTATGTGGTATCCTGCAGTCTTTCCAGAGATTCATAGTCCTAAGCCTGATGGCAGCCAAGGACGCTTGCTGCTGTATAAGCAGGTGCAGCGGCGGCAAATCCAGCATGGCCTCCGGGGCTGCAGGTTCTCATGCAGCCTGTAGCAGCTATATAGGCCAGTCTCTGACATCGCTGAAGCTTATTTGTAGTTGTGGCGCTTTTGGATTTTATCCACCACACTAAGGAGCCGTATGTGATCATACGGCACCCTCGCCTTTAACTCGCATTCATTTCGCATGTGTATTCTTTTATAGCATAAGGTTTCTGTAAACCAATAATTTAAAAAAATAATTGAACTGTAATAGTGAAATTAAATTAAGGGAAGGCAAACGTCTAAACATTTTCACGCGTACAATCGATATCGCGAGTTGATTGCAAACATTGACAAAGCATTGGTTCAGAATACTTTCATTAATGAAATATGACGAAATGACAATTATACCTAGTGCAAAAGGGGAAATAATGCCAAGAGGCATTCTTTCCCAGTCTACCATTAGGTTGAGCAGAGAAAATATAAAAGGGTGCAGACTGCAGAGGAAATAACTTTTAGCTAAATATTATGTTTATATATATATATATTCTGCGATAGAACTTATATGTGACGGTAATTAGACATACAGTACATGTAATTGTTGTTGTATATTATATAAAACACATTTCACATTAAATATACATACACACACACATGTATATATAAGTTTTGGGCTTAAATGATTTTACATACTTGAACATATAAGATTTCTTATGTTTTATTATAACTTAAGTGAATATGTACAGCATGTATATATGACAGCAATATGGTGCATTTAGAACTCTACTCAACTACCAACCTATCACTGTGTGACTCCTAACAGCATAAAACACAAGAACTCTATTAGGAAAGGAGACAAACGTGCAAGCGGTCTGTCCTGGTGGAAAGTGATTACCGATGCCCACGTAGATTTGTAACACCAGAGGAGCTCCACTATAATCCATTGCTTGATTATTCGGAACGCATTAGTTATTTATTAAAACATTTAACCCCAAATCCGTTACAGCTGAGTTTTTTCCAGCAGCGAAAAATTTTTAAACTGTGGGATGCTCGCAGCACGTGGTAAAGTCAGTATTTAAAATTGCTTAAGTTTAGTTGTGCCGGCACCGTGGATTGAGCCCTGGTCACATGCGCTTTATGAAACTAAAGCGAGTACCCTGATCATTAGGCTACCTAAGCTGTTTAGCTTTTGCTACTAATATGTTCAAATGTGCATATTAATAATTAAAGTTAATGTCAATAATTACTTTAATTTTTACATTGTCATTATATCAGTAGCCCGGGGAGCAGAGTAAGAGCTATTTCCAAACACCCTACCTACCCTCCGCGAATGAAACGTGGTCGGCGGAGGAGCCGTAGCTTCTTAAGAAGCTTCTTAAATATTGTGTTTAGATATTTCATTGTAAAATTTAATGCATTTACTCAAAAAAGACTCTAGATTTAGGACCCTCTTGCTTCCTCCGCTTTGATCTGTTCTACACAGGAGACAGGCAGATTTTTGTTAAATCTATTTATCTGTACGTAATTATTGTTTTCAACAACGTCGGAAAAGTCGTAAATAGCTTATTTTAAAATGAATACGCATTTCAATCCGGCTGCAGATCCCCACAGTAACACACCCTAAGACATGATACTGTAGAGTGAAATATACAAATTTTTCAGTTGTTGCATCATCCGGCAACTGTCTGAATGACCTGTGCGACCGCGCATAAATGCCTAAAACTGACTTTATACGTGGGCTCTTTGCCATCTTAATGCCAGTAACGTCACAACTACTGTATATTATAAAAATAAAGGCGCTTAAACATGGCAGTATGAAAATAAGATTACCGCCTTCGTTGAGTTGATTTAGTTGCGCATCGTGGGGTGCTATGCCGAGTAACTCCTCGTGTGATTGACTGCTGCTTTTCCTCCTAAACTTTGCAATCCAGCAGCTCAGAAGTTTGTGGAGATGTTATCTAATAACCATGTAAATTTTTGTTCTTTGTCCCATATTACGTAGCGTTATACAAATCGTTTCTTTTATGTATTGATTCAGGAAGAGCAAGAGCTGTTGGCAATCCAAGAAGAGAAATGGGGTCCAGTCTTAGACTGGTTTCAGAAAAGGTTTGGTGTTACTCAAGAAATATCACGACGGTTGGAACCACCTCCGGTCACGAACGAAACCCGTGCAGTGATGGCTCGACATTTCCTCTCATATGATTTTACAGCACTAAATGGTATATAATAATTTTTAAATTTTGCTTGTTTTTTAATCTCATGGCAGGTCAGTTTTTAAGTAAAATCTTGTTTCAGCTCTATGCTTCGGAGTGGAAGCTCTTAAATCACCAATTCTTATGCTAGCGTGTACCGATCGACATCTGGAGCCAAAAGAAGCAGTTATGCTCGCTAGGCTAGAAGAGGAATTTCAGGTATCTATATTTAAATATCACCTTTATTTATTTTATTGAAACATTTCACGAACTTTCAGTTGAAACTATAATGATCATTGCTAAATTTATTTTTGAGGATTACAATTGATTACAGGCTACAATGGGTCCCCATATAGAAACTTTAGCTAATTAAGTCTATTAGCTAAAGTCTATTCTATTCTCTACATTAGCTACTTATGCTGTAAGAAAAAATTGCTAATTGACTGATATAGCTACTGCATGGTTGGTTTACTATACTTACTTTCACAGCATAATGTCTTATGGTACTTAATTGAGGGGAAATGCAGCTGATGTCAATACTATTTATATTTTGCAAAAAAGAACCGAGTGGGCTATTTATAATAAGCGGTCTCGTGATTCTATTTACACGATTTCGGTTTTACACGACTTATAAATTAACAAGTTTTGAAATACGAATATAAATGTATATATTATTGCATATTCGCATATACATATCGTTAAAAACTTTTTTGGGTCTCATTCATTTGACAATACTGATAATGAACGATTTCCCGTATTGTGAAATATAATATACATTTATATGTTCCCTTAATATGTAAAGTTTAAATGGAGAGATAGAGTCGGGAGAGGAAGACCTAAGCGAACATTTCACGATCAAATCGGAGACGTTCTGGAAAAAGACAAGGTTAAGAGTACTCTAAACCAAGGTAGCAAGTGGAAGGATATTGTCTCTGCCTACCCCTTGGGAACAAAGCGTGAATTTTACATACATACTCAATGTGTACATACGCAAACTCAAAGAAGTTCATGTGATAGCAAGCGATAAAAAGCTCATATTTTTGACTATGAGTGCGAGTATGAATTGGGACTGGAAAGATGTTTTACTTAAATAAATTACTGAATTGAGCACAAGCATTGGAGTTTAATTTGTTTTACACGGTTTTACATAGCAAAATCAGAGATTTTATTTTATTCGGTTGGGAGCTTATTTTCAGTGTAAATCGAGGGATAGGTGTATTATATGCTATGTTTTGTACTTCCTAATTTGTCACTGGAAAACCAAGCTGCAAAAATAAACAAGTCATACTTTTTTTTTTGAGTGACCAGAATCCGCTCCACCGCTTGGCTAGGTCGCTTGGCCAGTCCCATGGGTAGTACTCACTGCCCCGAGCAACCCCGCGATGGTACCAAAAATCACTCGAGACTACTTTTAGCCCCCGTCCTCGACAGGGTCGTTTTACTGGACATGCCGGTGACCCCTGAGGCCCTGTTCCTGGTAGGAGAACACCGTTGATGTATGCAGGGGCATGACAAGGCGCACCTGCGCCTACTACGCATCTCCTATAAATATTCAGAAAAATTATGTGCCGAAAAGTATAAGTTACCTGTAGCGAGGATAGATATACATAATTTTAATAGATGGCTTATAGCTTATCGTCGCTGGATGTGTATGTAACAATTATGAGGTTGTGACTATGACTTCCGAGACAACTATAGAGACTACAAATTTAAAAAAGTAAGCCGAAGTCTACTTATGATACTTTGGGGCAAATGTTTAATTCGTTTTTATTATTATGATTTTTGTTTGTTATCCTGTTCTGAGCTATGTGTAAAGTTTTAAGTCTCTGGCTCATGGGGAAGTTAGTTAAAATCTATAGCAAAATTAGTCCCGATCTAACAAACAAACAAACAAACAAACAGATAAGAAAGCGCGTTAATAATGCATTGTCATCCAGTTCTAAGCTGTTTAAAGCAAATCGATAAAATCGAGTTAATAAAAACGTGATGGTACAATAAATTTCAATGTCAATGTCATTTATTTATTATTTATAGAAAGAGACCGAATTAAACTAAGGTATAATCTTTTTCATACTCATTTTTGGGCGTTTTCTTTATAAAATAGAGCATAAGGTGGATACAGTGAACGGTAGTCAATTTGATTCACTTTTAATATTATTGGAGAACAAGATGATTTCTTATATTTACGCGAACACTACACATTTAAATGTAACATTATATTATTTGAGTATTACAATTATTGGAGAATTAAAAAAAAAATATTTCCAACCAGCCCTAAATAGTTAGGTGGCTGGATTCATTTTTGCCTGGAACTCCGTATGGATAGGGAGGTCAGATCTTACCTCTTGATACTTACTCTTCGAACTAAAACTCAGATGAGTTAAAGTAACGTAAGTACAGAGCGGGTACAATTAAATATTGTGAGTCATTCTGTCTTATTTGTTTGCATTTTGTTGCTGTTGTCCACGGGCAGGAGTTGACCACTTACCATCAAGTGGACTGTTGGAACAGCCAGATAACATAAACGTGAATAACAAAAAACACTCGTACCTTGAAGTTATACTTTCTTTATTCATAAGAAGTGTTTCTAATTATATGACCACCACTGTATATTCTAGGCGTTGCTCGGTCATCCACGATACTCAACAGGGAAAGTCCCATCGAAATCCTTCCACTGTTTTTTGCGAGACTCGTGGTCAGACTGAGTAATGAATTTGCAATGTATTCAATGCACGAATTTAGTTTTGCTAGAATTTTATTGCAGTACAAGATTAATCGTTACTTCTATTTGTTACTAACGGGGGTGTAAGAGGGAGGGTATATACCATCGCATTCTCCAAATGTGTTCAAAAGCGAGCGCCCTGGGTTCGATCCTAAGTGCACCTCTAAAATTGATCGAACACATCGTTATTAAACCTACCTGCACTGGAGAAATAATAAAAAATGTTATTTTCGTGGAATTTCTATGATCCTTAATTAAAAAAATTCTAACCCACGCTGCTACTGATAAGTGGCCAAAGTTAGCATTATAAAATATTAAATAATGGTTTTTTTAACAGTTGGTGCGGTGGGGGCGCGTGCCTTGGGCACACGAGTTGAACCAAGCCGAGCTTACATCGCGCGTGGCCGCCTCGTTACTCGTCATACAATCATCAATTGAAAAACATTCTGCAGCTGTAAAGAATCGAAAGGAACAAAACGCTTAAATGTTCATAAGTTTTGATTATTAAGTAGTTTTATAAAAATCGTTCGTTAGAATTATGCGAGTTTTTTTCTGCTATAATCTGAATTTTAATTTATTTTTGGTGACGTTTATTTTCAACCTTAAACCTCAAATCAACAATCGGTCGCTATTCCCCTATCCATTCCCTTTAAGTGCTGAATTTACCATATGATCTTGAAGGTGGAAAAATTTCCTTATGAGAACAGCATATCTGGGGAAAAATTAAAATAAACTTTCTGAACCCTCCCAGAAATAAGAGACCAGTTGAACTTGGTCCTACAAAAAAGGTGCTTAAACGTCTATTGACTCGCTTTTTTCCTTTAAGATATTTAAGGAAGGTGAGTATGAGTTGGCAAACAGGACTTGGTGTACTAATTATCTTCAAAGGATATGACCATTTGACCTAAATCTACCATTAAATCGTGGCGCATTAAGATCAATCAAGGACAGCAGCTTAACAAGGTCAGAGTGGGCGATGTTTATTCTTTCATTGACTTATTTGAACGTGTATTTTGTAAACCAAAAAACTAAGAACAATTTTTTAACCTTAATGGATTATACATACATACATTATGATAATTAGTTATTTAAAAGAGCGGTCGCAGCGCAAGAAAATTTACGACACCGTATAGTTCCGTGGGTGTCGTAACTTTTAACATAGGGAAATGTCTAAGAAATCTCAAAGCTTCGAAAAGTTAGTGGATGTTATCTTAAAACGCTGGACCTGTAATAGGAAGTAAACGGTATGCAGCGTCTGCCTTACGGTACATTCAGCATTAAGCGAATGGTACTAAATCAATGATTGAAGGACTAAAGATTTTATGATTTTTTTATAAATTAATTTAAAATTTATTTACGTCGTTAACTATCTGCATGCTACAGTCCTGTTGTCGTGTAGAAGTCGGAGAGAATTATTAGTCCTCTGTTGGACCTTAGTGAGTAGTGTCAAGAGAAGTTGGCTTGCAATGCATGGAATATTTGTCCATATTCCATATCGCCGGGCAGGCGAGTTGTTGAGAGCAGTGCCAGTACCCTTGCACTAGAGATACTCCTCCTCATCGATAGTCGATTTTTCGCCATTAGTCGCTCGTCCGTTTCACCCAGCAGGTTAGGTTGATGTACGATATCCATAATCAGATACGGTTTTTTTTTATTTCGATAGCCACACGGAATTCCTGAGCCTCCTCGACTAAGGAGGCTGGCTCAATAGCCAGCAAGATGTATTCGTAAGTGATGTTGGCATTTGTAAAAAGAGTGGCATACTCCCCTTATATGGTAATCTTAAATTATCCGGACCAATATTACCTAAGTGCGAAAGCCTAAAGTTGCGGTTTATACAGGAAATATTTTTTTTAGCAGCCCTTTTTCCAGCAGTGGATTATTTACAAAGCTGCACAAGAAGAGTATAGTACTATATTAACTATCACAGAGTACAGTTTTCACCATATAAACACTTTCATGTTTAGTAAACAAACTACAAATTGGAAAACTGATGTGTTAAAAGCGTTGAGGTTGTGTTTAACAATTGAAATGCTACCGAAAATGCGGGAAGTATCCAAATTTAAGTGGGGTCGGGCGTTTAAAAATGAAATAGGAATAGCAAAAACGGAATCGCGAAGTATACGCTAAATATAACTGAGCAGGCGGAGAAGCGCCGCCGCGCAGCGCCTCAGTGCCCGCGCGACCTCGCTTTGTTCTCCACTGCTGTTTGCCTCTGCGCAGGGCATACTATTATTGACAATTGTGGTCGTTGACAATAGTCATAAGAGTATATTTGCGTTTGACCCATTAGGCGTACTCTAAACAAAATTTAAATATAACAATGAAAGGCGTGATCGTGGTTTTATATATATCTTTGTTTGTGCGAAATCGAGGTTAATATGATCTAGTTTTGGTATTTGTAACATTTCAACATTTTGCAGTCCGTAAGTATTGTCAATGTTATTTTAATATCACTGTAATTTGTTTTATACGTATAGTTACAATACCGAGATAGATTTGTTCAAAAAAGTATTTACATATATTTTTCAGAAGGTAATGAACGACAACATAAACGTGGAGGCAACGCGCCCGCGTCCATTATCTGGGGGTCTCTGGACATTGTTCTCTTGGCTTCGTCGAGACGACCGATCCTTCTCGAGCGAGAGCCTTTCCAGTGCTGGTTCAGACCGTACTACCATTAGTTTCGCTTTCTTGGAACCTCTCCACTACAGCGCTGCGACAGAACCGATCGTTTTGCCCCTCAGTCCACCCACAGATTCGTATAAAAAAAGGGTGCGGGATAGAAATTTTCGTAGACAACGAGAACGTGACATTACTCTCCATCGCAAATACGGCTTGTTTAAAAGCGAAAATACTGATCGTTACAACGCTTTCAGCTTACCAACTGAATTTAAAAATCTTTTGAGTCCTGGTGATAAAATAGAACGTGGACGGAGAGCGGCCAGTGAAAGCTTTCAGAGACGCGCCCCTTACGTAGCTGGTAAACGACGCGCGCCTTTACCTCCAGCAGTTACAACATCTCTTCCTCGACATTTTTCTGAAAAGAGACCAGCCCCTCAACCACCTATTAAATTATCAGAAATAACCAAGGATAAGATTCAAGTCTGTTACACCCGCCGTGAATCAATGACCTCAAAACCTGGTTGTGATAGACGTTCATTACCCAATAGTAATGTGGATATTAAAATTGAAAAAAATAAAACTGAAAGAATAAAATCCGATAAAGGTTTTCTAAAGCAAATTTTTAATAATAGAAAAAGGAATTCTACTTGCGAAACGAATTATGTAAAGCTATTACCAAATATAAGCGAATTAGATAAGCAAGCAGCGAAGATAATTGAAAACAAAAAACTCAAGGTAGTGGAATGTAATCCAAACATTTCAAATAATGTGGAGTGTTCTATAAATTTGATAGCATCAGAAGCAACAGAAGATAAATGGATTTGCACAGTATGTTTTAGGAAACATTCTGCGGAAATATCCTCATGTTTATATTGTAGACAAACCAAACCTTTGCAGTCAAATGAGTCATACAGAAATGACTTAAATATTCCGACAAATGTAGTTTCAAATATTTATACACAAACAGATAAAGATCTGACAAAAGTCGCATCTTCGAGTAAAGTAAACGAAAATGTAGAAAAAAAGATACTTAAAGAAATGTTAAAGGAAATGAAAAATTCACTTCCTAAGAAACCTAAACATAATATTCCTTTAACTGAAAGCCCTACTCTTCGCATAGGATCTACGCAAAGTAATGACAAATTAATAGTTAATAGAGTCAAATTAACAGAGTCTTCGTCTAAAAATTTAAAAGTTTTAAAAAGTTCAGACATACTAAAAAGTAAACTAAACAATGAAGAAAGTTCAATTTCACCCCCAAAAAGAACTTCCATCGTTTCATCAATTGGCATCAGCGATATTACTCAGCCATCGTCAAGCGGCATATCCGCTAAGAACCCAGTAAAAACATTTTCATCTCAATTTGAATTTAAAAAGATGGACTCTGATTGTGAATCTTCAATTCCAAAGAAAAGCAATTATGAAACAGGCGTACAGTTCTCTAATATAAATACGGAAATTAAAAAAAGAGAATGTTTTCCGTTACTCCCTCAGACTACTGTTACAGATAAAACATTTGACATTCCAGAAAACAATAATAACTCCAAAAACACAACCCAAAGCAACATAAAAAAACATGTTTTAAACTCATTACACAAGTCGAAAAATTGTTTAACAAATACACATACTGAAATGGTAACAAAAGAGAAAAAAATAAATACTCAGTCATTATTACAACAAAAATCCTGTATTAAGATATTAAGTGTCAAAACCGAATCACAAAATGCAGGACAAATAACTTTTTCAGAAACACAACAATTTCAAAACTCTGATTTGAGTTCAGACGTGCGTGACACAGATTTATCATATAAGGGAGGGAGACGAAAGGAAAAAAATGAAAATATAACCAACTTGAACTCTGATGTCTTAGTAACACCAGTTGAGTCCTTGGTTGAGAAATCGACTACAAAAGTTGCGACTGCAAAGTATGATGTTAATAAATTAATAAAATCTTCATTTGCGGAAAATAGTCTCAGCTTTGTAAGGCCTACAGAAATAGCATTTGGTGAAAATAAATTAAATTCAGATGAACCAAAAACGGTAATCACTAGTTCTGTTGAAGCACAGAGTATTCATACGCCATTAAAAATTTCATCTCTCCTAAATCCGTGTTATCGTTCTGTACAAACTAATTGCGTAACGAAGCAAACATTACAAAATGTTAAAGAAACTTCAAAATTTTGTGTTAACCCTTTAAGTTCGTCTACGATTTCACAACAAGTACCGAAGGCGTCGATAAATACACAGCCGCTACAGACTATCACAGAGATATGTGAAACAAATAAAAAGGAATCCGAAGAAAAGGAATTTAATATTTTATCTACCACAATTTCAAATAAATATAACACAAATGCATCAGTGTGTAAAGTTTTAGGCGTTATACCGTCATCGTCAAAACCAATTATGTTGCATAGCAATGATGCCGAAAGACGCGATCACCATTCGAGACGAAGAGAGATAGTTAATCAATTAGAGCAGTCAATAGCTAAAGGTGATGAACAAGCAGCCGCTGATGCTGCAATAAAACTCGCTAAATTGCGCTTGTCTTGCTCAGTTTTGTCCTTTTCTTCGCAAATAGCTGGAAACCTGTCTACGTCGTCAAAAACTGGAATGTCTTCACCTACACAGAACCTTACAGAACATTCAAAAAAAGAGTCAAATAAAAAATGTGAATTAATTAAAAGATCTACTCAATTAAGGATTGACACCAGATCAACTACACAAAAATGCGACTCAGTAAATAGTCAACTTACCGAAAGCTTAAATAAAAATAATGAAAAGGAGGATACAGCTAAAGCGTCAACATCTAAATTTAAAGGACGGGATAACATGAATTTTACAGATGGAATCATCATTCAAAACGACACAACACGTAAATCATTGACCTCAAAACATAGTCCCGTAGAAAACGGGACAATATCGTAAGTATTTCTTAAGTTTTCATGTCTAACCCATGATTCATAAACATGCTACAAGATACTGTTTACAATTATTCGCCTCTCAGATAAACATATTATATTGATGATTTAGACTACGATGTACTATAAAACACATTAAAAAATCTTATTCCGGGCAATCAACACATTATATATTTTGATCAGCGGACAAAGATTCGCCAAGTACTTCTGCCATTTTACTTTCTTAGGCATCGCATCAAATTTGGCATTTCATGGTGCTTGCCAACCAAGCCTCAGAAAGTTTCTTTGATACTACTTTTGATTTGGGTATTTTTGTTGTTGTTTATTGTAATTGGTCGGGGAAAAAGTTTTTTCCGACGAGGTTCGATACCCGTTGTGATTTACTTCTAGGAGTGGCATTTCACTATTACACAAAATGTTGTCATAACTTATCCAGAAACTTGCCGAATACTTTAAATTTCCATATCCGATATAATAGTTATGGGAAAAGATCTGAGGAACGTTGAGATGCAGTGTCAGAGTCACGGGACGCAACAGAACAACCAGACTCGGGAAAGAATACATGTTTGTTGACTCCGGCTGGGATTCGAACCCAGGACTCGTGGCTCAATCGTCAGTTACGCTAACCAGTAAGCCACGCGGTTGTCATAAATAATGCCTCCAATATGCCCTGTGCGGATTATGATTTTTTTTTTAAATTTTTAAAGAAACCTCGTTCCATTTTTCAGTATACAGGTATGGGTGGAGGATAAAGAAGCGACCAGAGGCCCTATTTCATTACGAATGCCGCGGCAAGCAATTATGGGAGAGTTACGGCGACAAGCGGAGACGTCACTTGGACTGGATCCCCGATTGCAACGCTGGATAATTGGACATACTCTTTGTTTGGATGACGCAGTACCTTTAGTTTCTCTGGCTGGCCCGGATCTTAGCGCACCGTTTTACTTGTGTTTAGTAGAATCTGGTGAGTATCATGATAATCCTCGATTAACAAAAAACATACAGCATACGGTAATTTTAACGCGGATTTGGTCATGTGAATTTAGAACATTCTGTATTTATCTATAGGCATTTGGTATATACGATGAAAGTTAACTGATCCTCTTCAAGGTTTCTTAAGCATCTTAACAAATTAAAAAACTGTCTATCATGAATAAAACTCTCGATAGGAAAACGTTTTTTTTTTTTTTTATTTAAAATACTTTATTGCATACACCCCAATTGGAGGTTACAAAGGGCGGACTTAATGCCTATTGGCATTCTCTCCCAGTCAACCCATGGGTTGGTGAGATAGCCGTAGCAGGTGTATTCATTTATTAAATTAATTAAGTAATAAAATTATTTTAAAATAACTATAAACAAATATAAATAGATATAATAAAATTAATGAATAAAAATATGATACAATATAAATAATATACATAATAATATACTATTACATATGTAGATAGATAAATAAACATAAATAAGAAACACAATAATAACTAAATAAGTCCATTTAAATTTAAATAATGTTCTTTAACTAAATTTTTGAAAGAGTTCCTGCTTGCCGATTTCTTAACTTCGTCGGGCAGGGACTAGCACTGCTCTGGAACTAGCAGTATAGCCTGAACCTTAAAAGAGTTGCCGACAAAACCCGTGAAGTGTTGTGGAATACTAATCTTAAGATTAGATGAAGATCGCAGCTTTCTGTCAGATGTCAAACGTTCTATGATATTATTATAGTGTATCCTATTCCTTTTATCATAAATCCAGGTAAGTAAAAATAGAGTGTAGGTAAGTACTACTACTAGATAAATCTTCATATATTACGAGCATACGATACTGAAACTTTGACCAATTCTATCCTACCAAATTTAGGTACATAATCTTCAAAAATTCTAAACTACGGATTAATAATTAGACGGCTCGGTAGCGTAGTGGCTAAGGCGTTTAGCTGCGCCGCTGTGGGTCGCGGGTTCGATTCCCGCACGGGACTAGTATTTGTATGGACTACAAATAATAGTTACCGGTCATGGTGTTTGTCCATGTGCAATTCATGTATGTAAACTGCCCCTGCGATACAGGAGAAATTCCTACAGCGGAAGGTAACGTTTTTTAAAAAAAAAAATAATTGAGTTACTAAATTTTAAATGGCCCACGAAATAGTTTATTTAATTGGTTAGTCATATATTAAATAAAAGAATATTCAGAGGGAACGCGTGATATGAGGGGAGGTCCGTGTCCGATAACTCGCTTGTATAGCATGTGTGCCATTTCAACCCATCCATCGTAGACGTCATTCGTTTACTTGTAATCGACCAATAAAAAGACTAAAAATAAGGAAAAATTTAATTCCACCCGCCTTCTCTGTTGCGTTTGCATACATTTTGTAATTAATATAGTTTCACTTAAAAACTGAAGTAACTTTACTTGGTATTGACATAATTTTATAAAATGCTCAACTTGAAACATTACAGAATCCATCAAGGAAACGGTTTGCGGAAGCCAAGCAAACGAACAGGGGGGCAAACAAAAAGCAGGCAAGAGCAATGACAACACTGGCGAAGTATATACCGAATTGATTAAGCTGGAACAGCAAGCTATTGTTCTTAATACCGAAACATTTGAGTGTGGAGTTTGCATGGAAGAATGCGAAGCTGGAAGAGGAGCGGTTCTTCGTGAATGCATTCATTCCTTCTGTAGAGACTGTCTCTCGGACGTTGTACGGCATTGTGAAGAACCTGTCGTCGCCTGTCCTGCGACAGGATGTCCTGGTATTATACAAGAACGTGAAATTCGTGCATTGCTTTCTACAGAGGAGTATGAGCGATGGTTGGCACGGGGCCTTGCTACAGCTGAATGCGGTACACGGAATGCATTTCATTGCCGGACTCGCGATTGTGCTGGCTGGGCCCTATGCGAACCTGGAGTTAAGAAATTTCCTTGTCCAGTATGCAAATGTAATAACTGCGTTCCGTGCCAGGTATAATTACTTCTATGACATTTTTTTTTCTTTAACAGCCTGTAATTTGTCCGCAGCTGTATATATAAATCTTACACTGAGAAGATTTTCCGTGATGGCTATGTTGGTCAAGCAGGCTGGCAATTATTATTATAATAAAAATTCGAATTAAGAATCAAAAGCATATTTATAGGTAGATTCGCATAAAATTCGAACTAGCCTAAGAAAAGATAATATATTTTAATTTATACTTTCGATTATTGACAATTATTATTATATCTTGTACTAGTTTCACAACAAATTCATTTTTTTCCCACCCATTGACCCCATTTCGCTGCAAATTTTCACTGAGAACGAAGATATCATCAAAACATTACGGAGAGCACGAGATCGGGCTGTGTAAAATTCATTATTTTTCATCTATTGTGTGGTAGGGCGTTACAGGAAATTGCACATACACAAACAAGGAACAAATCAATTTAATCGCCTAGTCACTGGCAATCGAGCCGGCTATTACCGATATGAAAAAAATCCTAGATAACTATATATTATATTACCCATTGTTATATGTAATTTACTAGATTAACACTATTTATGAATGATATGTTTTAAAACACTTGACACACACTCCAACATCACATTTCTTGCAACGTGTCAAACATTTTTTGTGACATTGACGACAGTGTGTTTGCTTCGATTGAGGAATAACCAGATGATTCATTTGGTCTTTACGACTATCAGCATGTTCATGATGGGAGGGTCGGCTAGGCCCTCTTTTGGCATTTTTTCTGTTTGATTCAATCAAAGCAATTGCTACCCTTCTGCGAAAGCCAAGATGATCCAGTTTTCCATGATTTATTTTATATAACTGCCATGCATTATGTTCGGCAAGATCAATCATGTGTGTGAGCAACGGCATGTACCATTTCTTACCTCGTATACCAATTCGGTAATGTGAAATATTTTCATCAGACCGATCCACTCCTCCCATATATTTGTTATAGATGGACACCATATGTGGTTCTTCTATGACAATTTTTCTCTTTTCACTTTGTGAGAAGCGTTTGGCAGATTGTTTAGGATTTATTCCTACAGCATTAGAAGCAATACTGAATATATTATTGTCATGCCATTTAGCAATAATGAACGTGTTGTCATGTGTCGTTCTGTAATCGACAGCACCACGTTCCTTTTTTTTCAGTAACTTCGATGTAATCAGAGGACAACTAGATGTCCTGTTTTCTCGAACTGTCCCAGTGCAACGAAGGCCTTTCTTTGTTATCTCTTCCAGCAAGGGCGTCCCAGTAAAAAAATTATCAAAAACTATGTGGTAAGGAAGGTCGAAGCCACGTGAAATCAGCACATCGCAAAAAGTGAGAACAACGCTTGCACCCAGCCCCAATTCTTTATATATTGGATTGCACATAGTTGTAGCACCTTGGTATGGTTCCATCCATAAAACATACCCTAACCGTGTAGCACCAACCCAAGCTTTGAACCCGTACCTAATAGGTTTACCTTTTATGTGCTGTTTGCAGCCATGTCTACCATAGTAGGGGATCATGGCCTCATCTACACTGTAATGCTCTTCAAGAGGAGAAAACTCTAAGAACTTTTTATTTAGAAGTGTAACTAGGGGGCGTACTTTTGTGTATTTGTCTTGCAAATCCAGATTATCATTGACATGAAGGTGGCGAAAAATAAAGTCAAATCTATCCCTAGTCATAGCCGAGCTGATCAATTCATTCTTTGTATCAGGAGTTTTCCCAATACATTCTTCTACGGGGAGCCATGAATAACCACTAACCAACAATATGCCGATGAAACATTTCATATCTTCAGTGGTTATGTCTCCAGGCAAATTCTTTTGACAGCATATTTATTGCTCTCTGACACCAACAACGAAATAACATCTTCATCTAAGAAGTTTTCAAACCACTCAATTGGGCGCTTATCTTGGCAAGCGCCTTGAACATCTGGCCAATTCACGGGATTTTTGCCAAGTCCCGTTTTCTCCATGCGTAGGTACGCCTACGTTTAGTTCGACCTGTAGAATCAGAAGGTTCTTCTTCTGTATCACTCACCATAATCTGCCCTTGAATCATTACTTCAGCCGGTTGAAGCAGAATGTTTCGTGGCAAATTATTCAAAGTTACATTATCTTCTTCACCCGAATCTTCGTCAGTGAGACAGTCAGGATCAACAGGAGGAGGTAGAATACATATCAGTCGTTCTCTTTAATCTTCTTCATTATCAGAAACATTTTCTAAAGCATCTAAAATTTCATGCGCAGCTAACGGTCTGTAAAGAAAAAGTGTATTATTGTACTAAAATCATGTATATTATCCTACTGTCCTATATATAGTACGCTAGTATTTGTAACAAGTTATACGTAATTTATTTATATTATTTTGCTAGAATATTTATTTAGTACAAAAGTTAAGGTTATCAACTAGATATTAACACAGAAAAAAACAACTCACGAGTAAAATATAACTTTTTATACATACCTGTCATTTGCCATGTCTGCAACGCACTTTTATTACACACTTATAAGGTAAAACTGTTAAAATAACTGTCTTTTAATTTTTTCTAATAAAGCTGACACGTTTCTTACTGCAAATCATAAGACTAAATAATCTTAGATAAAGAGGGTATTCTGATTTTTTTTTTATTTCTACTGTCCTAAATATAGGACAGTAGGCTTATCTGGGTTAAAATTAAAGTAATCTATTTATTTTTCGACTACGATTAATAAAGTTACATCTCTTTCCAATTGACATAAAAATTTTGTTATGTTTTAAAAAGTTACATTTCTCAATTCCGCATGCAAAAATAAATAAAATGGTATATATATTACTTAGTACGAAGACTAGAAGAGCACCACTTTCCCTTCCACAAATGCGTACACTCCTTTCACATCATGCCATTCATCACCACAATCACCCACACCCACACCCGCACTACACTCGACAGGAGGTGACGTACGCCTATCAACGTATAATAAAATAAACGTAAAGATATTTAAGAGTGGTGAGCTTGAAACGTTCGTTCATTCAGCCGTATCATCAGCATCATAACAGTTTTCCAGGAAAAAGTGATTAATCGTAATGTTGATGCGAAAACAAATAATTCGAGGGTTTCTCAATATGCTTTTAATGTTATGGAATTTTAGCTGAATGTATAACACTTAAATTTTACAGGCTATTCACGAAGATGAAACTTGTGAACAGTATCAAGACAAGCTTCGTTCTGCTGTGACGGCTGCACAAAGAAATGAAACTGATGAAGGCACTCAAGCATTTCTGAATTCCCTCATACGCCGCGGAGAAGCTCTCGAGTGTCCAGAATGTCATGCAGTTATTACAAAAAAATGGGGGTGTGATTGGGTGAAATGTTCAGCATGTAAAACGGAGATATGTTGGGTGACCAGAGGTCGCAGATGGGGAGCAGCCGGTCGCGGTGATACCTCGGCGGGCTGTAAGTGTGGTGTGGACGGGAAACGATGTCACCCCTCCTGTGGCTATTGTCACTAGGTGATTTAACTTTATCAATATTAGTTTCAATGTATTAAGTCATCACAATGTTTATCAATAAAGTATTCGTGTTTACGAGATATTTATCTTACAAAATTTTGGTCACCCACCAAGCAGTTCAAACCGTAATTCGGGGGTTTTCGCCATGGCAACCGCTGAGATGAGACTGCGCATTGTCTTGGTGAAACAGATGTTTTTTTCCGCCTATTCTGCCTTTAGCTTGTCAAGTAATGATGCGTAGTAATGGTTTTTCCTGTTCGAAGATAATCGATTAAGATAACTCCACGACTATCCCAAAAAACTGTCACCGCACCTCTGTATTCGAAAAAAGAGCACAGCAGTCCACTGTTTTGACTTTTTTTTTCTTTCGGGCGTATAATGGTGTATTCAACTTTCATCTTTTTTTTTTTTTATAGAAGAAGGGGGCAAACGAGCGTGCGGCTCACCTGATGGTAAGTGATCACCGACGCCCACGAACATCCACAACACCAGAGGAGCTACAGATGCGCTGCCGGCCTTTAAGGAAGGAATAAGCTCTTTTCTTGAAGGTCCCTAAGTCGTAACTATTCGGAAATACTGCTGGCGACAGCTGATTCCACAAAGTCGAAGTGCGTGGCAGAAAACTTCGATTAAAACGCACTGTGGTGGAATGCCAACCATCTAGGTGGTATCGATGGAACTTCGAATTCAGTCGCGATGTACGATGGTGAAACTCAGCAGCTGGGATCAATCCGAACAGTTCCTCAGAACATTCCCCGTGGAAAATTTTGTAAAAAATGCAAAGAGAAGCAACATCTCTTCGCAAGGCCAAGGGATCAAGCCGATCAGAGAGAGCTTGGTCGCCGACAATTCGAGCCGCTCGACGTTGGATGCGGTCAAATGGAAGGAGTTGGTACTGGGGCCCCTGCCCAGAGATGAGAACAGTATTCCATGTGGGGCCGAACTTGCGCCTTATAAAGTTGCAAACGGTGGACCGGCATGAAATACTGTCCCGCTCTACAGAGCACACCAAGCTTTTGGAGGCCAATTTGGCCTTTCCTCCTAGTGACCACGGAACTGAACGTCGCTGGATATGTCAACGCCAAGGATTCTGATACTGGCTGAGGCAATAAGGGGAATGTTCTCAAAAGAGGAGAAACGACAAAGGGATTCTTTTAGCGGTGAACGCGCAAACCTGTGTCTTTTGGGGTTAAATAGGACCAAATTACGTCGACCCCAATCCGAGACTTTGAATAACAAGGGCTCGACTTCAGACACAAGTTTGTTCCGGCACTCGTCGACGTGTTCCCGAGAAATATTCGCACGGCCTGTATATAGGGCATCACCCGTGCTGTCGTCTGCATAGCAATGAATGCAACTGATTTGTAGCATGTCGTTGATATGCAGAAGGAACAGAGTGGGAGATAGCACACAGCCTTGTGGAACACCAGCATTCACGGGTTTGGGGTCCGAGCATGCACCGTCGACAACAACCATGATGCTCCGATCCGTGAGGAAGCTGGTGACCCAGTTGCACAATCTCTCAGGAACCCCGTAAGATGAAAGCTTTGAAAGAAGCGCTTTATGCCAAACCCTATCAAATGCTTTCGCTACGTCCAGACTAACCGCCAAAGCCTCCCCCTTAGACTCAACTGCTTCTGCCCATCGGTGAGTCAGGTAAACTAGAAGATCACCAGCTGATCGTCCGCGACGGAAACCGTACTGTCGGTCACTGATGAGCTGGTGTTCCTCCAGGTACCTCAGGAGCTGGGTGTTGATGAGTGACTCCATTATTTTAGATAACAAGGGGGTGATGGCAATAGGCCTGTAGTTGCACGGATCAGAGCGGTCGCCTTTTTTGGGTATTGGATGCACAAATGCTGTCTTCCAAGATTCCGGGACGACGCCTGAAGAGTAGGAGTGCCGGAAAAGACGCGTGAGAACCGGTGGCAACTCAGGGGCACACATCCTCAGCACAATTGAGGATTCCGTCCGGCCCACTCGACTTATGAATGTCCAGGAGCGGAGTGCCTTTCGCACTGAGCTCTGCAGAAACTGAATTTCCGGCATGGAGCACTTACACCACGGGATGGTAGGTGGAGAGTTTCCCCGGTCATCAAGAGTCGAGTTGATGCAAAAAGAGAGCCCAAGAGATCGGCTTTCTCTTTTGCAGTATGGGCCAGCGAATCATCCTCCTTGTGTGGAGATGGGAGAAATGGCTGACAGAAATTCCCTGGACAGCCTTGGCGAGAGACCAGAATGCGCGGGATCCCGATGGGAGGCGAACTAGTCTCTCGCCAATTCTGCCAATGTGCTTTAACTTTGCCGCAGCGATAACTCTTTTGAAGGACCTGGAGGCAGAGTTGTACTCGTTTTAAGAGCACTGGTTTTGCATCCCGAGACGCCGATGCATCGGCCCAGGCCTGGTAGCACTTCCGCTTTCGGCGTGACGCTATTTTGCAGGTGCGACCAAACCAAGGCTGGGATTTACCTCCGACAGGCACTGCAGAGAACGGAATAAAAGTTCCATTCCTGAAGTACCACATCGGTGACAGAATCTGCAACGACGTTGGGATCATCCAGCGAGAAGCAAACCTGCCCCATGGGTAGGAAGCAAAGAAAGACCGCATTCCATCCCAATCTGCCGACCTATAGTGCCACACACGGCGGAAGTCCGCAGATCGCGTTCGGGATCGGCGCGCGATAGGCACTACACTCCGGATCAGACAGTGGTCCGACGAGCCAAGAGGGGCATCGACTGAGACCAAATATCCGTCCGGGTGTGAGGTCAGCAAAAGGTCCAACAGGGAAGGTGTATGACCTTCCACGTCTGGGATCCGCGTCGGCGAGGTTACCAGTTGTGTCAGGCCATATGCCAATGCAAAGTCGTGAACAGATCTCCCCGCAGGATCGGATGCGAGAACCGAGCCAATCGGTGTGGTGGGCATTAAAATCGCCGAGAATCACGATCTCTGCGGATGGGATCTGTTGCAGCACGGAATCTGTAGCCATTTGGATGTGGTCGATGAGTCGGTCAGTTACGGTATTACCGCTATGGGACCTGTAAAGGCACGCATAGACGCGCGGATGGTCGTCGCTGTCGATGCGCAGCCAAAGGGAAGATAGGTCCAAACCTTCAAGACTACCGAGGCGTCGAGAACAGATATCATCTCTGACGTATACGCAAACTCCGGCACGGGGCACAAAGGAGTGTTCCAGTTTGTACCCCGGGTAATGGAGATAAGAGGTATCAGCCGGAGACGATATCGGAGTCTCTGTAAGAAAAAGCAAGGCCGGCTTCGCCGTTTCAAGACGGTAATGAACGGCGCTAAGGTTCGAGTGGAGTCCCCTGACATTGCAGAAATCCACGGCGAGCCATAGTTTCCTTGCTGCGTTTGCCTCGAGTAGGAAAGAAAGAGAGCGGAATATTGCCCCCCCCCCAGAATACGCGGGGCAGACTGAGCATCCACGATTAGGTAGCGTAGGAAAGCCTGAACGTGGATGCTCAGTGAGGGATTCTCCAGAACTGTAGGTACTGGTACCCTCCTGGGGTAGCTCAAAATTATATACCGCTACCATATTTGGGGAGGGGGGAGAGGGCCTCCGGATACCTCACTCACCGCACGAAACGCAGAAGCACAAGATGCCTCTACTTCACGCCGGTATTCTGCGAGGCCGTGGTACTTATCCGGACGAGCCGGCCTATTCCTGCGACAGCAAAAGCCGCCGCTTGGCTCTACCACGTTAGAAATCTATAGTAATTTATCGGCGCCAAAACTCTGTATTATTGCGCTAAACTGCGCCAACAGAGCGTTGGAAATGTTAATTTGAACACGCTTTTGGTATATCGTGAGTAAACGCAGCACCCAACGCGCGGACAGCATTTCTCATTCCTAAATCTATGTGACAAAGACGTTCTTTGGACATATTCAGAGCCTCTACTATCTCCCTCACTTTCATTCGACGGTCGTTAAGCACCATTTGGTAAACTTTAGCGTCGTTACCGTCAGTGATTGCAGTTTATGGCCGTCCCGAACGTTTATCATTTCCCAAGCTGGTACGGCCTCGTTTAAATTCAGCTGTCCAAAATTTCACGGTGGTAAATGATGGCGCAGAGTCCCCGTACACATCGTCCAACTCATCATTGAGTTACATAGGCATATTGCGTTTCAAAAACAATTTTTAATGACGGCTCGATATTCGATTTTGTCCATTTTCACAAGAAAATTTACATTGACTCACTTGATTGATTGTCAAACAACTGCGCGATCAATGGCTGAAATTTTGTCGAGTACCTGTCAAACGATGCGCAATCACATTCCCTAGTTTTTATTGCCGAGTGCTGCCATCTTTGTTAGTAGGTACATCCCTAAAAAACGTGTGGGACAACACTAATAAACTAGTAGGTGGTCTGTGAATAGAGTTGCATCCTCTTGCAGTCACTATGGCCTAAAAGTAAAACGGTGATTATATTAGAATAAAAAACAAATTAATAATAATAAACGGTTTATTACCCTCTGCGCATTGTCTATACCCTATATATACCTACCTACTACTGTAAGATTGAATCTTGATGTTGAGGTCGGCAACTTTTCACACCACCGTCGTAAGAGTATAGTGGCGCATGCAAAAACTGAATGGCAGTTTTTTTGTCTAGCTGTGCGACATTTTGGAATTTAAAATAAAGTTTCGCGTTGTGGCGACTTAGGAGAATATCCCTGTCAGCCATCCCGTATTTATCGTCTCATGGCATTTGTGTCATACATATCTAGATCGATGATTGGTATCTTTCTGTGTGCGAAGTACCTGCTAATGCAATCACCAATGCGCCTGCCGAACCAATTGGCTAATGTCTACTTAAATACTGCTAAAAGAAGGAATAAGATATTCTTTGAATCTAATAATAGTTATGCGATAAAATCTGAGAAAGGGTCAGATGCTCAAGCAAGAGACACTATGTACTTACATCATCACAACTCCCGGCGGTCATCTTTATATATTAACCAGAAAGTAGTCTAGTACACCGTGATTCAACAAATAACATTGTTCGTTGATGTACTGGCACATGTAATGGCAACTGTGGCGAGAGCTATTTTGTAATTTAAAATTTCAAGATTAAGGCCAAAATGCAAAGAAATTCTTTTATTTTGAATGCCACACGGAATCTCCTTAACCTTGTTTATCAGCAAGTAAGTTTGGCATTTGGAAAAAACGGTGGTAGATTTCTTAATTTGCAAATAAGCGCGGTCACAATGTAAGTTCTTATACTGGTCCTTTGTTTGCTTAACTTTATGATAAAGTAATAATATCTCAAAGGCGTTGTGACGTCATTACATCGTAAGTTACCTTAACAGCCTGTAAATAGTCCATTGAAAGACAAGCCTCTCCCATTCCACAACGTAATGATCGTTCGTGGCTTCAACTTCATCCCAAACATTTAACTTTAAATAAATATTCTCGGTAAAAGTCAATCTCGTCTACAGTTTTTGATTGTATGTATATCATACGTTACTACAACCTAGCTGTCAATGGGCTCCCTTTAATTTCATAGTACACGAGTGGCCTGGATTCTATACCCCGTGTCCCCTGATCCCGGCACCACGTTGTTATTTATTAGCAATTTTAAGTGCTGAATTTACTACACGTGCTCAGCGGTTAAGGAAAGCGTCATGGGGAAACCTGCATGTCTCTGAAGTAATAAAAATATTATTTCGAGGACGTCTGAAATTCGCTTATATAGAATCCGCACTCGAGCAGAGGGCGGACCCTTCCCTGCTAAAATCTCTCTCAAATATACTTGAGAGGCCCAGTAGTGGGCATTTACAGGCTGCTACTTTACTTTTATATCATAAATTTAGTAAAGCTTGTATGCAAACTTCATTACGAAACCGTGGTAGCTTAATTTCTTTGATCAATGACTGAAGATCATTTATTCTGCTACCAACCTGAGTCCCTTTACACCCCTACCTACACTCCACAAGGACTTGATTATGTTTTGTTGTTATAATATACCTTCATAACAAATTTCAAGAATCTGGGTAAATAGGCT
The DNA here is from genome assembly GCA_029286595.1 of Bhutanitis thaidina. NCBI lineage: Eukaryota > Metazoa > Arthropoda > Insecta > Lepidoptera > Papilionidae > Bhutanitis > Bhutanitis thaidina. The sequence continues at coordinate 6,897,427 of JAGSMS010000004.1, read as the reverse complement.
GAAGCAACTTTTATACCAACAGCTACACAGAATCGCCAGAATCTCTTTAGTCAGCCAAGCGCCAAATGCATTTGAGGATCTCATATTCCCTCTTAATAGGAAGAACCTTCAAAGAAAGGTATCTAGATTTACAATTCTAGAGAAAATTGTGTAAGCTTACTTTGAATATAAGCCGCATGCGCTATGTAGACCAATGGTTCTTAACCTTTTATTAATACTGATCGCCTTATCGCGATGTTTTACCACAACCATCTAATCAAACAAACCGTCAAAAATTGTCGGAAATATATTAAAATGTAAGGTTGATTGTATTAAATAAAAAAATGTAAGTAGCAATTTCAGACCAAATTACAATATAATTTCGTACGTTTACAGTAAATTAATTTGTTTTAATGCGATTTTTATGAACAATTTCCGATCGCTATAAAGCAAATAATGCATTAGCACATTTTTCAACTTTTGCTCGAGGAATATGTTATTTTGTATTTCTCCTTACTTTTTTTGTCTTCAAAGATCACTTATCAAGTACTCTCAGGGACCACTAGTGGTCTACAGACTATAGGTTAAGAACCACTGAACCCATTACACTGATTACATATTTACTAAGCTTTATGATATATCACTGAACCTCACTTTGCCATAAGTTTCAGTGCTTTGGTGGCACCATTTTATTGCACAGACTGCCATAGTTAATTATTTAATAGATGTGAAAGCATCATATTGATATTGACAAATATTTATGATTCCAATTTAGTTGCATATAATTGTAAATGCATATTTTGTTACTATTCTAATCTTTTATATAACCAAAATTTAGACCTACTACTTCCTTTTAAATCGCCATAGACAGATATAATAATTTATAGCATATAGCATAATTTCCCATCATGTTGACCAAGGCAATAAACTATCAGCATACCAAAATTTTATGTAAATCATCCAGTAAATATTGCATCACAATCATGAAACTGGTACAACCAGACAATTATTAACATTGATTTTCTCAAAAATATTAAAATGACTGAAACCACTTTCCTACAGATTTATTTTATGTATAGATTAGTATAATGCATTCTTGCATTTATGTGATGACTATAAATTTGAAACAAAACTATTATTTATAAATGTTATCATATCTAATTCATGTGCTGCACAGCACTGGAGCAAAACATCTGGAATTTAAAACAAAAATTAAATATATGATGCGTAAATCAGTTTTATTTTAATGTATTGATTAGTTCTTCAAATCAACATACTTATTTGAAAAACTTAGATGACTATTGTTTTTGCAATAAAAATAGGTTTTGTCTCATCCCTGCTTTCCTACAGTATATTTTAGAATGATTGCTTATTTACTGCTATTAAATTCAATACACAAGGCTGACCAGTCAGATATTAACTTGTCAATTGTAAATATATTTTAATTTTAATAATGTATATGTCTAAATCAGCTTCCTTATGTAACATTTTGCAAAAGATAGGCAGTTTTTAAGTTACAACATCCCTTGCCTTTCCTATTTTATCAAGCCGAGTTGTAGTTTGGAATTCAATGTAGCTGGTAATTCTCCAATTCCTCACTAGGAATTGCATATGGAATTAAGGAATTACCAGAAGACAATAAGTATTAAAGATGGAAAGTAACAGCTAATATACTTATTGTCTACCTACATATAAGTTGTAAGCCTAATATTTTTACTGTCTAAGCCAGTATGATGGCCAAATAAAAACAGTGCTGACCCTGCTTTTGAAGCTGTGGGTTGTAGGTAGGTAGGGGCAAAATATATGATTATTTGTCTGTATTGGTATATCTATTTTATCACCATCCAGTTACAAAGGCATAGGGAATCCTAGTTTAGGACTGGATGTGTGTTATGGTCATATATTATTATAGTATCACTTTCAAAACTGTAAATTAATAGTTACCACCTTGATTTAAGGTATCAACATAAGTAAGTATACAATACTTAAATTTAATACTAAGGAATACACTTAATTCATAAAAATGATTGTCAATGGTGCTCATTACTTTTGCAATAAAACAAAAGAAAAAGTAAACATGTAATAAAGTACATTATGAGGACTATTTATTCCTTGTTTTACTCACATTATGAAAGAATCAAATTCATGGATAAATTACCAGACAACATAATTCAACACCCAGGGTACAGTCTATCACAAACTGAATAGGTCCTCTTTTGACTTACTGAACAATCATGATGAATTCACAAAATGCACATTTTCAACTCAACACTAGAAATTACTGATCACTTATATTTAGTAGCGGCGCATCCCTGGTGGACCACGATTTCCAGGTCCTCCACGACCCATTCCTGGTGGTGCCCCCATCATACCAGGAGGAGGGCCACCCATCATAGGACCTCCACGCATTTGAGGAGGTGCCGAGAGTTGTCCCCGTGACCCAGGAGCCATATGTTGTTGAGATGGACCTCCTACGCCTCTTGCCGGTCCTTGCAAACCAGGAGGCGGTCCTCCAGGACCGGCTCCCCGACCTGCTGCACGCCCTGCTCCCGGACCGCCAATAGCACCCGGAAGAGGTACACGTGGTAACCCTTCCTCCGGAGGAGGAGGTCCTTCGATGGTAAGGGAAACTATGTTTTCTCCACGCAAAAGAACAAAACCCAAAGTTCTTTTCTCTTCTCTGTCTGGGGTTTTACTATTTTTGGATTTAATTTTTCTAAATTCTTCACAATCACCCAATATCAAGTTCATATGCTTGTCAAATGCTTTGAAGGTTCCAATAAACGTTCGTGAATCTTGTAAAATTACCCTTACTCTATAGTTTATATGCTGTTGCATTTTATTATTCTTTCCGATAGTCTGAAAAAAATTATTATTAATTAGTTGTTGTTGTTAACATGTAGTATCTGTATACAATATAATACGTAATACACAATAAAACAAAAGCTATCTGATTTAAAAGCTTCAAAATAAATTTTTATTCAAAATATCTTTTATATATACTTAACAAATTTAGCAATGCTTACCATTTTCGGATGATGATTCTTACGCTAAATTAAGCTAAAACAAAATTGTCGCTAAAGAACAGGAAGAATGAACGGTGACAGAAACAGAACAATAACGGCGGCTTTTTTGACATTACGAAACAAACATGGCGCCGGCTTTGGCGGCGTCGTCCGCAATGTGACCATTTAGAAAATTTGTCGTAGAAAAGCGATTCTGCTATATTTTGGTAGAAAATTTTAAATTTTTTAAATTGTTCATTTTCATCTAATAAACCCGCTAAAAAAACGAACGATCTCACCTTGGACATCCAGGACTTATTTATTCACCCACAAGCCGATGAAAAAAAGTTTACTGCGACGGAGTACGCGCAGTACGCAGACGCAGATAATGCACCTACATGTCAGTCGAAAAGAAACAGATCTTAACATGGGTCTAACACTACGTGAGATCAAAATAAGTAAATTTTTACATACCAATGAAGTAACCAATATTGTAAGAGACGGGGTAAAAAGTCGGGGCCGAAATACCCTATTTCGGCCCAGACTTTTTATGTCCATCGAATTTAAATCAGCACAGGACGCAAATTCTTTTATATGTATCCCTAATCTTTCTTTTGAAACCTAAATCCATTTATTCCAACACACAATTTAACTCGGACGGACATTGTACGAGGGTTACCTATTGATGTTAATATGCAAGAACGTGCATCTGTTGCAATGCAAACAATCTGGTGCATAGATCAATACAGTGGATTCCTACGCAGACCGCTGTAATAACTTTTACTGGTAAAGTAGGTACTACCTCCAAAACATTTACCGTTATTATTCCACATTACCTGTTGAACCATACTTACTTCCTACTATTCAATACTTAAAGTGCTGCCGCTTTGGTCATATTAAAGCTAATTGTTGCTCGCTGTTTCAAATGCAACACAACATCCCCTACTTGTCTGTTGTGCTCAGGATCACATGCTGCTAATAATAAAAAATGTGCTGAACATTCACGACAGAAACGGATCTAATTAGTGATGTCTCAAGAAAGCATATATTATTCTTAAGCATCTGCTAGATTTCCAGCTCTAAGGAGACCCTTTGCTGATGTTTTAGTTACAGTCTCATCTTGAAATACCTCCTCAAACACTAACCAATACGAAACCGTACCGTCTCATGCAATCCGACAATCTTATAAAAAAAACCGTATTCCTATATAGATCGCAACCCCCATTCTCTCAAGGTTTCATCAAAGAAGTTCACCAAGATATAAATCACCACCTACATTAACAAATTCTAATGGTAGTGCTCTTCAAAATAACGTTAACACCTCTTCCATTGATACTTTTGTTAATATACTTGTATCGGCTCTAGTTAGCATGATATCAAGGTTTGTTGATTCAGGGTTACCGGACAACGTGATAAATGACTTACGCCCACTTTTTAACAAAATATTTAAAAATAATGGGTTCGAAAACGAAAACTCTCATCGCTGTGCAATGGAATAGTCGTTCCTTCAAGAATAAAAAAGCTGAAATACCTTTTAAACCAATATAAAGTATCAGTAGTTGCTATTGCAGAGACTTGGTTAAGACCAAGACCTGTTTTTCGTGTTCCTTGTTTAGCAAGTTTCCGAAATGATAGAGGCGATGGTTATGCGGACACTTTTATTTTAGTTGATCGTTCTATTCCTTATAGCTACATTTTCCTACCAACATTTAGTAACAGTATAAATGCAGTTGCAGTAAATGTAACGAATATTACATTCCTATCTATTTACGTGCCACATCCGAACCATACTTGTATCCTTGTGAGATTAACTTAATACTGTCATCCATCTCCACTACATTCATTGTTATGGGTGACTTTAATAGCCTTCACATTGTATGGGGTAGCTACCAAACGTGATTCTTTCTCTCATTTATTAATAGACGTTTTAGATGAATTCAATATCTATTTCCTCAATGAGTCTCCCACACGAAGGTCATCCCCGTCTCAAAACCCTAACTCTGTTGTAGATTTGACACTACGCTCTACAAGTTTGGCACCTAAACTAAAATGGAATATCTTGCTACTCAGCTTTGGTAGTGACCATTTCCCAGTTATAATGTCCATGCCAGTCTTTAGCCTCCCAGTAAAACTGGTGTCCTCTTTTAAAACATAATATTTCTAGAGCTAACTGGGACCTATATTCTAGGCTGGCACAACTAGGCATATGCTCCCTTCACTTCTTTAACTGATTCTTCCAATATTCATTATATTGCTTTTACTTCTCTTTTGATAACATCTGTAAACAATTCTATACCCCTTAAAAATTCAGCCAATAATACTTTACTTTCTTCCACACCATGATGGTACTCTGACTGCACTGAAGCGGTTAAATCACATAAACAGGCAGAAATTCAGTACTCAGTCTCTATGACTGAAAACAACTTCTGTCGTCACAAACACGTAGCGGCCCAAACAAAAAGAATAGTCTGTTAAATCAAATTGGATGGATTTATTTCTCAATTCTCCATATTCTGTAAAATGAGAGAAAAATCAGACAGTTTCGGGGTGCTTCTCTGTCAGATTTCAAATCTCCTGTCAGTAATTTTAGCATCTGGTTAGAAAATTTCAGGTTAGCGCTGCCCCCTCCAGGGGTACCAACTAGGGAAGAATCCTTTCCCCTTCAATATGGAAATACATCCCCTCCAATTAACATAGATGATGACCTAAATAATCCTTTTTCTATTTATGAACTAAAAATCTCGATCCTTGTGTACCGGAGTACTTGAAATCTAAGTTTCAATACCTGGGTGATTCTCATAACTGTTCTCTCCGCTCTTCGGGTAGTCTCAAGTTGCTGACACCTTTACACCGTACTGGATACTTATCTAATTCATTCGCTTTTACGGCTATAAGACTCTGGAACGAAATCACTCTTGACATTAAAAAAGCTCCTAATAAGTTTGCCTTTAAAAATAAAATCCGCAAACACTACAAAAATGTTGCAAGTTGTACTAGTGCTGCTGTTTGTCATTGTGTCGTTTTAGTTGTTTGTCCTTGTATATTTGTACTAAAGTTCATTATTCTATGTGTGTGTTATTTTATATGGTGTATTTGTATGTATGTATCTATCTATCGGTGTAAGTATATATTTTGATATTTATATCTTTTTACTTGTTTTATTCTGTTAGCAGTATCGCCTCTATTACGTTTATCTCTGCTTAGCCTAATGGTTGACTGCGAGAGAATGCCTCTAGTCATTAAGTCCGCCATGTGTAACACTTGTGCATGAAGCTTAAATAAAAACAAATAAATAAATAAAAATAGCCTTACAGTACTTAAAAGATTCTTCCCCAGGAAAGGACGGAATACCGTATTCGTTACTATTCAAAGCTGGATCAAGCACTATCAACTACTTTATAACTTTAATTAATAAAAATTTCCTTTCTGCTTCTCCACCAAAAGAGTGGAGATCTCAGGTTGTAATGCCTATATTAAAACCAGGCAAAAACTCTACCTTTTCATCAAGCTATAGACCTATTGCTCTCACTTCAAATGTCGCCAAAATTACGGAACATCTTGTTAAAAATCACCTGGAATGGGTCCTAGATAACAAAAATATTTGCCCACCGACGATTGCCTTCCGAAAACTGTCTGGGTCTACCTCAAGGCTCTGTTCTCAGGTCTCTTTTATAAAACATTTACACTTATGGCCTAAAACAATCAATAAATTGTTTTTGTAATATCTTACAATATGCAGATGACATTGCACTGTACACTGAAGATTCATCCATCCCTAATGCTACCTCTCGTTTAAATACAGCCCTTAGCTACCTTCAAGACTGGATTAGCATACATGGCTTATCGTTATCAGTTGCTAAAAGTAACGTAGTTGTGTTTATTAGAAAAAGATTAATAACCGAAGAGTCGCTTTTTATTGATGGTTAGATAATACCTCATTTCAATTAAAACTTCTAGGAGTCTCTTTAGCGCTAGCCTGAATATCAGGCCATACTGGTGTTCAAGGTTGCCTCTAAAGAGGCAGTGGTTAAAGTTCAAACTTTAGTCGCGGATTTCCTAGCTATAGAGGCCACACACGCCTTACTCACTTTTCCTCTAGATCTTCCACCTACTGCTGACACTGATTTAAAATCTGATTGGGAGAAACAATGGCAAAAAACAGGAACCATAAAGGGTAAATATTATAGTGAAATACAATACCTCATTCCTGTCAAATCCTGGTTTTTTAAATTTCTGAACAAACTAACGGTAACATCCTGTAAAAGGAAAGTGCACCTCCCACACCGGCATCGTATCTTACCCTTTTGAGGTCGGTTAATATATTTCTCTTGTGCATTACACGCTATAATTCTTATTTTTTTCCCGTGGATGGAATGCTTTACGCATACTTCGTTGCTGGCCGGGAGGCCACCAAATGGGTTATGTAGGACTCAGATCTCGGAAGGAGAAACATATCGACTAAAAACCATCCACGTTGCTGCTGGCCCGGAGGCCTTTACAGCTTCGTCGGTACGAAGGTGAGCAGGAGGCTCGTGAGTGAAAGGCTTTTTGATTTTTTTTGAAGAGCAACGACGCTGCATTGGTGGTGCGAAGCTGACTGCTGCTGTGCTATGCTCTGACCCCTGTTAACGAATGATTTCCGACAAGAGGGGGACTCCGGCAACATAAGGGCCCTCAGAAGGAGGTGCGATACCTCGGCTTAGGTTACCATCGATAAGGGTGGAGTGGGTCGATTTTTAGAAACAGCCCTGTGCACAAGTAAATCTCGTGTAGGTCGTGAATCGGGGACTTCGCCGTGTGTCTCTCTTAATATACTTGGTGGGCTCAAAGTAGGCGTTGTTACGGAACGGGACCGCTGCGGTGGAAGGCATCAGAAATTATATCACTTAAGCCTGTAGATAATTAATAAAACTACGTTTTTTTTAGAAAATATAATAATGAACAATCAAAATATAATATCTTTATCGTACTATACAACAGTGAAAAAGGGACTCTTAAAAGAACTTACAGTAAGTAAATAAACAAAATTATGTCGAAAAATTATATACATTACGCGCACTTATGTACAAATTTTACATGTTATCCTAAATTCATAGTCTGCATAGATTCTTACACGTTCCCAATATTTGATCCTGTCTAGAACGAGAAACTTATGAAACCTTAACATATCAATAATTGTTAAGCGACCAGCGCTTGCTGGAAGACAACCATGACACCATAAATCAATTAACGATATTATGGGATAACTTAGCACAGGAAAGCTCAATATTACTACTAATGTTATGTGATAATATGATCTTGGACGATTTGAACGCTTATAGCGTCAACTTCGGTTCTACCACTGTACAACTCAACACACGTACTTGTCAACTACCAATACAATCTGGAGTTTGGGTGTAGTAACAGAGATCATATGTGAAACATACTATTAAATTATATGAAACTGCAACGAGTGTGTTACATTACATTTATGCATTAAATTGTTTTTTTACCACCATAATGTAATTACACAATGTCGAACAGTTTTAAATTAGTTTGGTTATGGTAAAAGGTGAGTATTGATAAGATTCTATAATTGTCATAGTTTCATAATGTCTTGTATATTCAATTAGTACTCGAGCATAGAACTCTATGCAAGTTAATTGTGCATTACATAAGTCGGCTAACCAAATCTGAAACGAAAAGCGTAAAAGTAAGGATTTTAATTATCTCATAGCATCAATTTAACATCACGAGTTAAAATAATGATTTCACTTTGACAGCGACAGGATTTCGCGAGGCTATTGCTAGTGTGTACTATATTACCGCCACTGCTTATTTGCTCGTCTTCGATCGTAGATACCATAACTTTGCTCTCAATTTTATTACAGGAAGGGCTACCAATTACATTAAAAAATTATACAAAGTATAAAACAGAAAAAGGCGGACCGTTTTAAAGTATATATACTTTGAAACGTGTTAAAAGTATGAATACTGAATTTACCTTACTATCTCATAAAAATAGGAATTTGTCAATGGCTATTTCATTTCTTTTGCACAATAATAGAAAAACGATTACGAATCACAAAAAATAAATAAAAAGATTTTTCTCATATAAATATCGATTTCATTTTAAATAGCAAGTGGCAGTCCCACATATTTATTTTAAAATTACTTATCCTTAAACATAGTACTATGTACATAAACACGTAATATGCCTCTACACTTAACGGCAATGCCGAATATGTCATTGGACTTAAAACACCGATTTATTTTCCTAAAATGCGAGTGGCCCAAAACTCTTGATTGTGGATAATTATTAATAATTGCGTATTTAAATAAATTAATATTTTATGCAGGTATTTAAATAAAATGAATAAAATAAATCATAGTAATTCGGTTTAAATATTTAAATATAACCGGTGTAAAATATAATAATAAATTATAAGCTTAAAGACAGAGCATAGTTTAAATTAAATAATTTTCTTTAAGTTCGACTTTTATATTGTAAAATAGCTGTACCATACAACGTAAAGACGCGTTATTTAAAAAAAAACTATTTTCACCATTATTTGTACAGTGTACCAGTCAACTCGCACCTTAGGCATTCTAGTACATTAGCGATCTGTATTATTTAGGTCTTGAAAATTTGGCTATTTATCGGGAACGAGGTACTTCTGGCATTTCTCTTATTCAATTCTTGAGAAATTAAAAGAGATAATGTGGTGGATTCTCTACGAGGCTACTACATGGTACACCACATTTCAAGTTCATGTCTGTCTCCAAATTATTTACCAAAACCTATATCTTATTCTACCGTCATACACGTGTCTTGATTATTTAGTGATAATCTCTGGTTATACTAGAGGATTCTTTGTTTTATACGATAGACATCACTTTAAATGGTTAATAATACCAATAACTTGGTATCATTGTTTTCTTTATAATATCATGTTGATCTAGGTTCTTGGCCATCGCTTCTAATATTTAAGTATGTATCTACTTTGACAATTGTGATATAATTTATTTGTATTTATACAAGAATATTATTATTTACCACAGTCTTTATGCCGCATTATCAAGTAAAGACATTCATACCCATCTTAATCACATTCATAATTTTACGACATCAACTTCATTATCCCATTGAACACAAGTTGAACCTTATATTACAGCTTCATAAAAAACATTATTATCCAACTTAGGCATCTAAAAAATTATCGCTAAAAATTACCTACACCACTGCAAAATTGCTAAATATGTAAAACGGAAGGTAAATAGACTTCAAAAGCAATGAATGTTCCCACATCTTACAGTAATTTTATTTTCTTCAATGTTGAAACCCGCTATCATTAATCATTGCACCCAATTGCCTAACAAAGCAAACATTGTATAACGTCTAGTCGTGTATACAGCCGAAGGTTGTTCACTATATGTTACGCTGACTCGAACGTGCTTGTTTGAGTCTTGATATAAACCGGGTAACACATTACTGGTACTCGTATGTTAATAAATTTGAATTAATATTATGCAAAGTATATAAAAGTAAAGTAGCAGCCTTTAAGTGCCCCCTGCTGGACAAAGGCCTCCTTCTCAAATACGAGTATCAGAGAGGGTTTAGCAGCCGGGTAGGGCCCGCCACACTGCTCCAGTGCGGGTTGGCGGACTTCACATATCGTCGAAATAATATTTTGATTATTACTCAGACATGCAGGTTTATTCACAATGTTTTCCTTCATCGCTGAGCACGTGGTAAATGCAGCACTTAAAATTGCTATTAACAATTTTAGTGGTGCCGGCACCAGGGAAATGCAAAGTATAATCCACCTTTTTAAGCAAAAATTAATAATAATTGTCAATTTAATTTAATTATAGCATGTTGTCTAGAGTATAGAAAATCGCGGCTATTAATTTTTTTGGAAAAATATTCAACTTAATCTTGGACCACTAACAGCTGTTAGTTTTATTGGTATCAAGTCAAATCTAAGTATGACCAGTCCTCATCAGATTGACAGTGTATTTAACTTTTAACGGTTATGCTGGTCGCGCGGTGAGGAACCTGTTGCTAAGGCGTATTTGGGCGCTAGCTGGACGTCAGAGTATTGTGGCTGGCGGCGGTGACTTGACGTCAACGTATTGTGGCTGGCAGCGCTGGCTCGACGTCAGCGCGCGGCGGGGGCTAGCGCTTGTCTGTGGGCATGGCGGGTGCGCCGGACGCGTGGTTGTGCGGTGCGGGCGTCGAGGGGGCGCGGCCCCAGGCGTCAGTTCCGGCTCAGCAGCAGGCGCGGGGACGGGGGAGCGCAACTTGGCCCGCGGCCGCCACGCGTCCAGCAGCGCTTCCACGCGTTCCTCCGTCGGCCCCCAGCGCGCGAACCCGGCCGCATTCTGCAGCCACACGACCACAGTCCCTCCACCCCAGCGGAAATACACTTCGTTTCTGAAACAAAATATGATTTTTGTAGACGACTACAACCAGCCCATCTGCACTCCGGAGCCGCGGTGTGCAGGACGCGCTCAGCGTGTCTTCTCAAACACACCATCCTCGCCCGCGCGATCTTAGCTGGAGCTGTGTGAGCTATGAGCATTGATGCACAAGGCATCAAATTGCTTGAGATGCGATGTGAGCGAATAAGGGCGCAGAAAGAGGCAGATAGCGTGTATAGCTACCAGTACCTGGTTCGGATGTATTTAAATGTAAAAAACATAAGAATAAGGTGTATTTTCAACTTAGAACCGTTTCGGTAACACAATAATATCATAATAATATAATATCACAACAATAATTAAAGCATAAAGAAGCCTGCATGACCTTGACGTAACGGAGACCTCAGATTCTTTTTCCGATGTCAACGCCGTCTAACGGCTACCCACGATACTACTAGTTCAAAGACTAATGGACGGCAGAGGGAACGATCAATAAAAAAAATATTTTGTGAGATACTACCTATTTATGGTTGCGTTTGGATGGGGAGAGGTAGTGGGCCTCCGGTTACCTCACTCACTAAACGAAACGCAGAAGCACAGGATGCCTCTACTTCACGCTGGTATTCTGCGAGGCCGTGGTACATCAAAGGCCGCCGCTTGGCTCTACCATGCATAAAAAAGTGTAGTGCTTGTTATGGATTGTTGTGGTGAAGGTGGTGCTTTTCTTCTCTACGGACTATATAATATATAGGCCATTATTATAGTTTTAGTCTGAGCATGTTATGTGAAAGACCCGGCGACTCCTAACATACCTATATAATATATATTTTAAGCTATTATTTGTATGTAATTTAATGTCGTTTGTTGAAATACGTATTATCGCCACAAATGTTTTTCGTAATATTACAGAACAAAATCTCTTTTAAATGTTTTAAATCGGGTATATTTTATTTTCAAAATACATTTTAATTTTTCCCTTGCTTTTAAATAAGCTTGTGCCTTTGGTCTTCAACACGCTAAACTACTCATTAGTACTCACTACTGCAAGCGCTGTTGGTCTTTGAGGAGGTCCGTAATTTATCTTCGAAGTCCACAATCAAGTTTATATATATTCGGATTAAATTTATACGGGACCTTACTGGAGGTAAAAAAATTATTTACTGAGTTATCAAGCTTGGTGCTGTTGACATGTGTCGGATTTATAGGCTCGGTATTATATATCTTGAAAAAATTGTTTTGTGCCAAATAAACAGGATTTTTCACTAAAATCTTTTCGTTCTTTTTATATAACTATCCTCTTGTGGTGATTACGAGAATTTTCTAATAATTGCTGCATATTCCTTGTAATATTTTTACATAGTAAAGTGCGATAAGCGATATTCATCACTTCAAAAACGTAAGGATACTTTTTTTTGCAATCGTAGTCATGGGGTAGAACATGTAGTCGTACTAAAAATACACTACAGAACTATACAGAAAATACACTTCAGATATATACATATTTTTAAGAAATAGAAGGACGGTGCGAGGCAGATCTGTGGCAAAGAAATTTGATCTCTGTACAGCGCTAATAACTTTAGTTTTTAAGAATGTGTCTCAACTTTGATTTGAGATTTCAGAATAAATTGAGAAGAAAACACAGTTTTAAGATTTCATTAAAAATTTTCTTTTAGTCTAAAAACAATCCACTCTATCACTGAGCTCGACCTTTCAGAATCAAGCAATAATCTAAATAACCAAAAATTGAGATGCCTTTGTTTGTTAAACAAATGTCAGGTTAACTCGTCAATTATTTTATCTTAGAAATATTAGAAATGTTATATATACGTAGGTATATGAACGGGATTCTATAAACTGTGGTAAAGTATTCAAATCTAATTATGATTGACCTAATTTTAAATCATTTACATTAAATAATAAAAATATTTATAAGTATGTAACTATTGATATGGGATTTTTAAAAAATAGCAAAATGTAAATGAACATGAAGAATAACAGCCAAGGTAGCCTAAGGGCCAGGACGCTCACTTTAGTTCCAAAGAACGGCAGTGACCTGGGTTCGATCCTCCTTAGCTGGCACCACTAAAATTGTTAAAAGCAATTTTAAGTTCTGTATTTACCTCGTGCCCGGCGGTGATGGAAAACATCGTGAAGAAACCTGCATGGCTGAGAAATGATAAAACATATTATTTCGAGTATATGTGAAGCTTGGCGGACTGGCCCGGAACCCCAGCACTGGAGTTCATTCGCAAGCAAATAATATAAATTTCCCGTAGAGACTGCGTAAATCCATTGGTTCGTGGCCAAAGAGGTTAAAGGCCTGTATCAAAGCCAAAGGCCACTAAGAATATATTTTAACGAGTCGCTTAGACTTCGATAAACATGTGTACATAACACATGTTTTATTATTTTTATTCTGTTTCTTTAAAATTTTCGCATTTTAATGTAAAGTAAGATATTGATATTTATACTTACTTTGGAAGAACATGTTGAAACCCATGCCGGTATTCGTGTTCAAATGCTGGTATAACTACCTGAAGATTATAAAATGCATAATTTTATAATAGGGACTATAACAAATGTATAATAAAAATCTACTAGCAATTTTTTATACATGCAAATTAGTTACATACAGAACGGATGCGACTGTCCTGATATTTAAAAGAAACTTCGTTCTATGGCTATTTAAAAGTCAACATTTCTTTTTTCGTACAAAAATAAAATAAACGTTTTAAAATTAACATTGCACTCGCTGCGTTATCGTTCTTAGTAATAGTGGTGTATAGTTTTAAAAATCAAGGGCTACCATAATTTTCTTTAACAGTGTGCAAGTAAAGTAAGTAAAGTAAAGTAGCAGCCTTTTAGTGCCCAAAGCTGGGCAAAGGTCTCCTTTTCAAATATCTGAGAGGGTGTAGGAGCCGGGACTGGCTCGCCACGCTGCTCCATTGCGGGTTTCACACATCCTCGAAATATTTTTTTATTATTTCTCAGATATCCACGTGGTAAATACAGCATTTAAAATTGCTATTAACAATTTTAGTGGTGCCGGCAACGGGGAACGAACCTAGGCCACTTGTAATCTATGATACTAAAGTGAGCACCCAGACTACTAGGCTACCACAGCAATGTTTTTTTTCATTATCCCTGTATTATTTGCATATAGTAGAAGCGTAGGCTTAGTGAACTATTAATGCAAATATACCTTTAGTCAAAGAAACAAAAACTGAAAAAGTATAAGAACTGTACTTATTTTGATATTTGGTGTATCACCATGAAATGACCTGTATAATATGAGGTTCAATTGAATATCGTAAAGTTGCATCCAAGCTGTGTCGCAAACCAAGGATGTTCCATTTTATTGTGTATCGCTGATCCTTGGCCTTGAATTAATATTCATCGCCCGATTTCGACCCAAACAAAAACTTAAAAAACGCATCTTCACCGAGGTGTAATTCGCAAAAGTTGTACTTTAACGTGCCAGAAGGCGTGTGACTATATAGCGATATTAATGACAAACCTGTTTCCTCTTGAAGTGGCTGGCCTGCAGCTTATGCAGCGCGTGCGTGTGGCGGTCGGGCCATTCTGGCAATAGCACCACGAAGCTGAGCGGCTCGGCCGAGTCCTGCAGCAGCCTCTCCATGTGGCGAAGTGCCGCCTCCTGGAGCTCCTCGCAATACGGCGGGTGCGCCACCATCGACCCCGATACCGGGCGCAACTCCAGGAAAGGACTGCAAAAAAAAATAAGCTCTGACGACCGTATACCCAGTATGGTGTGGTCATCTCATCGTCGTAGAGTAGTAGGAACGAGCCGTCCACGTAGGGAATACAATTTGCATTTCCTAGTATTATTATTATTGACATACAAAATTAATTATATTTTAAAAATTTACGAAATATATAACAAAAATTATTTTCAAACAATTTAAATAGCCTAATAATACAAATGAAACGCCAGCGCCATATCGCTATCGAAATAAATAATAGTATGTTTACTGACCTAAAAACTATTAAATTATATCTATATTAATTTAATAGAGGTTTAAATCAAAGAACATTTGATTAATTGATGACATCCTACAGAGTATTACTAACGTTGAATTTTGTTAATAGCTCTTTATTTCTGAATGTTATAATAGATATTATAAGGCACACCTTTACACACAAACACATCTCCCAAAAAAACATTATTTTTCTATTAACTCACTTTCCATCTCATTGTGCGATTTGGCGTATGACCAAGAAATTGCCTTGTAGAATATGAGGTCGAATTCAATATATAAAAATAAATATAATATACCATTGCATCCTCTCTGTATATATAAATGTTAACGTAATTGTCCCTAAATTTCACCTTACCCCTACACCTACTACTGCTGACAGACTAGTCGACACCAAATTACCTCATGATATTAAGAGTTAATTAAACAAAAACTTGATTGTTTTGTATTGATGTGTTATTTACAGACTGCATTGAGGTATGATGTTATCGGCTAATAGATTTAGTTGTATTTTGTTTTCTGTTGCATTTGCATTTATTCGAACTAATATATTTGCTCACTGTTCAAAAGATATATTTTTAAAGATGTTTGAAACAGAGATGATGCCTGGATGATGGATAGCCCAGACAGCCTATTTTATTTTTATTTACTCTTTTACTCACCCTCTCGAACCAAAGTAAGAATCTGTATCAGCGAACGCCGAACAGTATTGTCTGAAGTAGGAGTCTAGCGGGCTGGCGAAGCACTCGAAGGTGACTCCGAAGCAGCGGTGTAGGCACTCGAGCACGGGTACGGGCAGCGCCATCTGCGTGAGGTGCGCTTCACAGCCCGCGCCCACCCACGCCGCATAACGCCGCAGCAAGCACCACACGCGGGACAAAAACTGCTCGAACTTCTTGTCGTCGAAACAGCTGTATCTGTATAAGCATTCCTGTAACAAATACATTTTGTTATTTTTTTGCCACGATTGTAAATTATTGAAAACCGACTCAAAATCCGTACAACAAATAAAACAATAAGTTTAATTTTTGAAAGTATTTTTTTTAATTTTAATTTAAAATATGAACTATCTAGTCGAGAAGATGTATCGTTGGGAAGTTTCTCAGACGCTGCCCAGCTGAACTGAATTTGGCGAAAGATGGATTTACCTAGTCAGACAATTTGTACCTTCCTAACCCTAATCCTTCAGGTATCATAACAATAGAATTCCAATTGTCGCAACATCTCAAGCGCTATATAATCTCGTTGATAATTTCGAGCTTAGTGCTGTCAACAACAGGTGTTGGTGTTACATGATGTTAAACATGACCTTCAGAGCCGCCAAAATAGCTGGCTGTACATTATCTCAAATAATTGACATCATCGCGGGTCTTTATTTATTTATTTAGATAGGTACAATTTACAGACTACAGATAAGCTTATACAAATGATATCATTATGATGTTACATTGATAAATCTTAGGCCCTATTACAACTTGTACACGACATTCACTTTACAAAAATATGCAAATACTATTTAAAAGCAAATTGCATGCTGCTACGGTATCAATTAAATAATATTTATAACAGAGGTTTTAAAAGTTTTTAAATATGTATTAAAAATGTCTTGGCGAGAACATAACCGATTGTTATACAATTTACACATCCTTATAAGAGGGTTATTCTGTGACACATTATTAGAAGTGGTTGGTAGGCTAAACAACTGAGGAATGCGAACGGAGCGCGACGGAACTTTTAGGCACAACTGTTCAATAACTCACTACCAAGATTACCATTCGGCACATTATGTAGTATACATAGGTCGGATAATAATCGACGTTTTTATGAAACATAAGTAACCTATACTTATACTCTGAAATTTTTCTACGGAATTGAGTCTAGTACATAGGGCTCTCATGAATCTACGCTGCACTGCCTCTATAGCATCCCTATGAACATCATAGATCGGCGACCAGACGGTTGAGCAATACTCCAGAACACTTCTCACTAACGAGACGTAGAGAAAACTCCAAGAGGTTGGTCTCCTGAAGTGTTTAACGATACGCATTATGAAGGATAATGTTCTGTTGACATCGACACGAGTAATTATTTCTCCATTTATGTTTTAGTTATATTTTACCGGGTTTTTATTTTTAGTGAAAGTTATGATTTGACATTTTTTTTATATTGAGCGCCATGCTATTATCACTGCACCATTTTTGCTATAGTACCGACACCGCTTTGAAGTCTTTGACAATCACGAATATCATGAATAACCCGATAGACCTTTATGTCATCTGCGTATGTTAAGCAGTGACAATTAGTCATGTTAATAAGATAATTGACAAATACTAAAAACAGCAGTGGCCCGAGATTGGAACCCAACGGTACTCCAGAAGACGCCAAAAATAGCACGGACTCATATCCACTCAATGGTACCAACTGAGATCTATTGGAAAGATAGGACATCAGCCATCGGTGAAGACTACCATGGATATCCAAGTGATATAATTTAGATAGTAATACGGTGTGATTCACACGATCAAAAGCTTTTGAGAAATCTGTATAAATTGAATCAATTTGTTGTCTGCAATTAAAAGACTTACAAAGAAAGGAAGTGTAAATCAATAAATTTCAGTTAGTTGACCGTCCAGAGACAAATTAAGTTAGGACTAATGATGTGCTTGAGGTGATGGTAAATATGAGCATAAATAATCCCTTCGAATATTTTGGCAAACCAATTGAGAATGCTAATGGGACGGTAGTTTTTGACATCGCTTGAATTCACATTTCGTGTGAAGTTTCTCCGTATGTACCATGTGAGTCGGAGAACGTGTGGTGGTGCAATCTCTCGACCGCAGTACACAATCGTGTGTAATTATAAACGAACGTCTGCGCGCGGCGGTAATGTTCGCATTTTCGGCTCGATGCAAAGCTTTTTTTACATACCATGCGTGTGAAAAATGCATCAGTACTGCGGACTTATTTACATACATGTGATACATGCGATATAGGTAAGGTTTTTGAAATTGTCTTCAATATTTTGCCAATTAATCATTCCGGAACAACCTGTACTTTAAAATCGAAAACGAAGAGGTCATGTGATAAGACGTATTAATGAAATTAAAGCGAGAAATAAAAATAATTTTACATTACTACCACTTTTAGCACTACAATTTAATTGAATGCAATTTAATTTGAACCTTATATTGTACCAGCCTTTACTGAAGGCCTGAGCTATCATTCGTATTATGCCTTCTCATCGCAGACAGATCCCATGGGTGCCGTCAGAGACAACTAAGGTAAAAGCCATGAAGATACATGACAAGCGTGAATGATTATATTATGGGAAATTTTACAGATTTCGACGTAATCTAGAGGAAACTAGACAAGTCTCTACGACACGTTCTGTCAAACTATCGTGTCTGGAGTAACTACAAATTAAAACCGTGGTAGAGCGTGGGTTATTTACGTGGTAGACCCAAGCGGCGGGTTTTGCTGCTGCTCGAAGGGGCCGTCTCGAGCAGATTTCTACCACCGCCACTCAGAATACCGGCGTGAAGTAGAGGCACATCTTGTGCTTCTGCGTTTCATTCGGTGAGTGAGGTAACCGGAGTCCCGCTTCCCCTCCCCATCCGCCTTCCCATTTCCTAAATATCCTTTACAGGCCGGCAACGCACGTGCAGCACCTCTGGTGTTGCAGATTTTCGTGGGCGACGGTAACTTACCACCATCAGGTGAAACGCTTACTCGTTTGCCGCTTCTCGCATTAAACATTTTTCGCAAAAAGATCTTGTGGCTTAACTACTTTAGGTATTAATATAACACATATTTGGGGTATGTTCTTGAAATAGTCTGTATATAGCTTAAATTTAATGTAGTATCCCATCAAATCTGTACCATGCCCGTATAACGTCAACATACCAA
The DNA here is from genome assembly GCA_029286595.1 of Bhutanitis thaidina. Taxonomy (NCBI): domain Eukaryota; kingdom Metazoa; phylum Arthropoda; class Insecta; order Lepidoptera; family Papilionidae; genus Bhutanitis; species Bhutanitis thaidina. The sequence goes on along the minus strand of JAGSMS010000004.1, from coordinate 6,878,136 downwards.
TTTCTGTAGATATGTGGCATTAATGATCTGCGTCTCGCCGAGGTAGCGCAGCAGCGCCTGGTCGCGGTCGAGAAAGTGCTCGACGAGCGGCGGGCGCGGCGCGGGCAGCGCGAACTGCACCGGGTAGCACCACACCTTACGCAGCGCCGCCTGCTGCAGCGGCGCCGGCAGCTCCTGCAACACGCATCCGCGTCCTCACTCCTGTCGGCTCTGGCAAACAGCTGTTACATGACCGATAACACCAATTACATTGTGGCTATTGTCTACATGGCATAGTAGGAAAGTTGTCATTACGCTCCATGGAATTTGTAAAAGTCAAGGTGACGATAGTAAGTGTTCCATTAAATAGAAAAGTTAAATAAGAATCATCCAGGTATGCATGTCACATACTTTCAGATTATATAGACTGGACTGTTAGATGGATCAGATGTACATTCACTTCACACAAAGATATTTTATACTTTGGTCAATTCAGTTTGCTATATTGTTAGCTTCTGATTGAGATGTCTAACAAAGATCGAGTATCTGGTTGCCAGTAATTGAGTCTAGAAACGAATCTAAAATGCCAGTCTTAAATCAGTATGTTAATACAGTATACGAAGAGCGCTAATATTTAGTTGTAATACATTTTCTTACAATATGACTAGAATTTACACTTATTTTTATTTACGGTTTTATGTTTCTTTATACTTACAGTTGTCTCTTTTTAATTTCAGAATAAAAGAAAGAAAATGTTTGATTCATTGGCACAACTTAAACATGTTCGTATAATCGTCTAACCTAAACTAAACTAAAATTTTGATTAGAAATGGGTTGCAGCAACGAATCGACATCTGACTCAGCTTAATGCCATAGCAGATTTGCGATCACTATAGCGCTGTCATTCTGCCGTTGCCACTGACAGTCCGACGACTGTTCGAGAATCTGTCAGTGGCAACTATGGCAATCTCCCTCCCCCCTCTCCCTCTATGAAGAGAGGTAAAAAACAATAGCCCCCAGTCCCCAGCGGCCTCGCTAGTCCTGGCTATGGCGGCAAGCATGGTAACGGTGAGGCAGGTGGGTGCGAAAAATCACCGGCTGGATTCTTTCTGCCAACCTAATGATTGGACCTGGCGACATATAACGCACGCACATTGAGCCGACGATAAGATTTTGGAACTGGAAGAAGTAAGCAAGTTAAAGTGGATAAGGTAGTCCGAAGTCTGAAGACAGGGAGAGGACTCGATAAGTCTCAAATCCGGTAACTAGTTTTACTACCGGGACTGTCCCAAGGAGGTGTCGGGCTTATCGTCCACAGGTCTCTCATCAATAACCTGATCAAGATCGCAAGGGCGTCGAGCAGTGTCGCGTACCTTTTACTCAGAATAACCAAAAGGTATTCCCTGAAGGTCATACAGCTATACGCACCCACCCTGACACTCTACACACTCTGATGATGAAGTGCAGGCAATGTATGAGGATATTTCAAAGCCATGCTCTAAGACTCACTACACGGTGTTACGAGAGACTTTAACTCAAAACTATGTAAGAAAAAGATGATGATGAGCTGAAAATGGGCAATCTTGGAGTAGGGCAAAGGAACCCAAGAGGGCAACAGCTGGCTGGGACTATAACAAAAGAGGGATTCTTTATAACGAACTCCTATTTCCAGAATCGAATCCACAGAAAGTGGACCTGGATGAGCACCGACGGTAACGGAAAAAGTTGAAGACTGAAAGTAGCGCGGTTATTTCCGCTGGTGCAGAGATTTTGTCGAGAAATTGTGCATGACGTCGTTGATAGCACACACCGATATGAATAACGACTCAAGAGTCAAGCTTATACTACATTATTCCGATGAGATTTCTGTCGACATTCTCAGCAAGATTGGGATGGCTCTGAAACAGCTTAAAAATGGCAAGGCGCTGGGTGAGGACGGAATTACAGCGGAGCTTCTGAAAGCGGGTGGAAAACCGAAACTTGTATTCCTTCAGATGCATTTTGATTCAGTCATTCATGGCGGTGTTACGCCGAAAGCAAGGGTGGTTGGCCTGTTCTTCAAGAAAGGGGATAACTGTCTATTGAAGAATTATATACCGATATCGCTTCTAAGCTGCGCCTACGTGCTGTTTTCGAGAGTCGTCACAAATCGTCTAATAAACAGACTTGACGACCTCCAGTCTCCCGAACAAGTCGGATTCGGGAAACTACGTCATATCTTCTCGTCGAGTATACCTCAAAACCTCAAGAGCAAAGTATACAACCAACGCGTGTTGCCAGTGATGACTTACGGAACTGGTCCTTCACTGCGGGCCGTATGAGGAAGCTCAAATTGCTCAGCACGCTATGGAAAGGGCTATGCTCGGTGTTTCTCTGCGCGATAAAGTTTGCAACGATAATATCCGCAGCAGAAATAGGGTAACCGAAATAGCCGTAAGGATCAGCAAGCTGAAGTGGCAACGGGCCGGCCACATAGCTCGCAGAACTGACGACTGTTGGGGAAAAATGGTTCTCGAGTGGCAACCACATACAAGCAAACGCAGTGTGGAACGACACCCACAACCAAATGGAGTGACGACCTGCTCAGTGTTACGGGAAGTCCGTGAATGCAGGTGGCTCAGGAACGAGCTTTGTGGCAGACTTTGGGGGAGCAGCATCTGCCTTGTTAAGAAAACGACCACACGATCCACACTTCGCCATTATTCTATAGACTGGAGGACAAGTCTTTCAATAGATGGTGCTATATTATTTTCAATATTTATAAACTATTATTACAACATGATCATATATCTAATATTTAATAATATACTATAAAACAGTCTGCTGTTTTCTTATATTAAGTTAATTTGGAACAATAGTATTTTAATTAAATTATTTGTGGGGTAGATGCACATGGAAGCTATTTTATGTATGCTTCTTTTATAAATGATAATTAAAAAAAAAAATTGTATAAAATATTGTTCACCACTTTCACAACAACAGTTTGTATTTTATAAATGAAGACTAATAGAAATTAATGACACTGTATATTATTTTAAGTATAAATACATAGAGGTGAAAGCTATACTATAGCAAAAATTTTCAATGAAAACTTTTGCTCTACCTCATCATTATCTAGAATAAAATAAATTTAATTTTACCTGTATTCCATTTTCTTTTAAAAGAGAGCTATGTTTTTCTCGAATCTTTCTTGCATATTCAGCTGACAAGTGATAAATTTTTAAACAAATGCCCTCCACTGAAGCCTTTGCAGTTTCTGCTAAATGAGGTTGGCACTGTCTCTGGAAAATAGCAAAGCATTTCATTTTAACACATGAAATTAATGAATGAGTCAATTAATCAAAATTTTTTAGTAGACATAAGAAATTAATTTTTTAAACATGCTAACTTTCGAACTATTATTTGAAAATCATGCTCATCACTATTCTTTGGGAATAGGGACCAATATTTATGCACATACATAATACTTTCGTAAATTTATTAGCACTGACAAGTTAAAATGTAAATATCTTTGAATAATTCTCTAAACAAATCTAAGTTTTGCAAATTATAATTAGCACTTATGGCACTTTTTGGCAGTTGAAAAGTATTTGTATTAGCCACATGACCCCATATTAAAATACCATAAGACATTATGCTGTGAAAGTAACTAAAGTAAACTGTTTGAGCAGTGGCTGCATCAGTCAGTTGACATATTTTTCTCAGAGCATAAGCAGCTGAACTGAGTATATTAGCTAAAGTTGGGACCTCACTGAAGTTTATAATCAATTGTGATCCCTAAAAATACTGTCCTATCTATAAGAGTGGATACCTGTGGACACCCATATTTATTACAGAACCTACAGAGTTTACACCAGGTAATAGTGCTGCACCATTTATAATTACTCAGATATGAATCCAACAATAGAAGAGCATGCTTTTCATCCACAATATTTTAATCTACAATGTAAAGAGATCACACCATCTCTACAATCAAATACTTTTTAAAAGAGAGATATTGCAGCTACCATAGACTCCTTTCACACTTATGGCATGCTGCACATTGATAATTGGAAAGCAAAATGTGCCACTTTTACACACTTAGCTCCTTTAAGAGGTCTTATACTATGCGGCAGTAAATAATGAGCTAGTGTAGAAGCCTAACATCCTCCACCCTGCTGTTCCACTGCAAAGTGGCAAAACGATTATACTGCCATATTCCCAACTGGATGTTAAGCATAAGCATCATAAAAATTTTGGTAAAACTATTCTCAACATTGGTAATTGACATAGTAATAAATAATGATTCAATCACTGATGATAGTAAAAAAAATAGGTAAAGTTTATAATTCTAATTAAAATAACATGATAATTGGTTTAAATACTTACTCTTAGATGCGCCAATCGGTCTTGAAAATCATCATATGTAGCACCAACAGTTCGCCGAAGCCACTGGAATGTATCTTCAGCATTCCATTTCACTACCTTACGACTTTCAGGTGATGCATTTCTTGATTCTATCATTTTCTTTGCCGCTTCAGCATATCTAGACAATTGCTTACGTGCATCACCCGTAAATTTTGGATGGGTTAATTTAATAGGAATATCATTCATAATTTCTTCATACATAGATCTGGATATTTCAGGAAAGCAATGACTAGGTAGAAGAGGATCTGAACCACCTTGGTCATTCACCTTTCTCTCCATTAACCAACGGTTGAATGAATCTTTAGGAGCATCTATACTTTCCCTTGTATGACAGAGTTCTTGATAACATTGCCTTAGTTTATTTGCTAATGTGAATCTAAATCCTTCAATTTCGGGATGAGGGTGTGGACAAATCGTTGGTGGACGTTCGTAAATCACAACATTAGTTGGTACTTCAATGTCCCAAGGGCCAGCCAAAACAAACTTTTTTGGTGGAGGACCATTGTCTTCTGACGGACGTCGCTTACTCGCACTAGGCGTAACATTCCCTGCCGGAGGAGGAACAGTGTGGCAAATACCTAATGGATCTGTAATAGGATCAAAATCTCTTTTCACAGCTGGCAATTCCCACATAGATTCGCCCGATATTTTATTCCAAAAGTACGGTCTATTCTCTCGTTTAGACCAATACTTGCGCCAACCTTGTTGCAAGAGATCTGGATGAAGGTCTGCCGCAAGTTGCGAAGCTATAGGTGCGGGCGCACCCGGTGTTTGAGGTGTCTCTCCACCGGTGCTCGGCGAAGATTGAAGTTCGAGTGAAGATTCATTGTGCGTAACGCCACCCTCCCACGTCGAGGAGCCGGCAGACACTTTATCACGAACATCATTCATCGCGTATTTTTTACAAGAAATCAGAAAATGAGGATCCTAGATAAAATTTCAAAAGTTATTATAATTCTAAATCAGATTTTTAATAATGCTACCCTTCTAATACGGTCCTATGAGCGCAATATCTTTGTTGATAATCATCATATTGTTGCCGCCAAGAAAGCGAGCTGAAGAATTTTCATAAATTTTACAGAAACACATGATAAAACACAAAACTTAATATAAAATCTATATATTGGGTTTACATTACAAAATGCACTAATAAGTATAACACGTAATACTTATTTTAAATTGTACAAATTACGGGACGAACATTTTATTTATTACAACTTGGCGAAAAATCCCCAAGCAAGCACCGCCACCAGCGCCATCCACACACAGATTCAAAATAGTCACAGATGAAGGATGTCACGATACTAAAATACAGAGAAAAATCTTAATAACAATGCAAGACACCACAGACTAAAACAGCAGCGCCAGTAACGACCATTTCGCGACAGTTTAAACATGGCTAATAACTATAGATCGGCACGACCCCTGCTACATGGTGTCAATGACCTCAATCATTATGTTAATATGGATATTCCCCGGGATTCAAGCTTTCGAATCGGCGAAAATAATATATTCTCATTACAGTAAGTCTGTAACGGCGATAAGTTTAATGATTTTTACCATAAAATAAAACAACATGAAATTCTATATGTAGAGTTATAGAGTTATGTATTTACAAATACATAACTCTTAATTTTTGCGAATCATGTCATGTCCATATTATTATTTCCTCTTTGAATCCCGCGGTGTGGCACGGGTCGTGCCAATCTATGCTAATAACCTATGACTATTTTTAGAGCTCTAGAGTTGCTAAGAGTCCTGTGAACTGTGGACATTATAAAACAAATAAAAATATGGGAATTAAACATTGTTCGAACAAGTTTTTCCGGTTCTTCGGCGGCCGATACCACCTCACGCCAGCTTTAATTGCTCGGCTCGCGCATTGCGGTCACTGTAAATTATTTATACATGAAAAAATGCCTAACGCCCTCCCAGAGAAATGACAGGTTATGTCGGACTTGCACAGACCGAACCACGGTGTTCCACCTTCGCCACATATCGGTCCACGGGAACGCTCACACACAACCACGACCCCATCAACCAGCTTGCCCTCAGTGGCCCCTCCTTGGGAGAGAACATCTCCTCTCCCTCTTCACACTGATTAGATATACTGGAATGTAGACGCACCTAACTACTCGGCCTCCAAATCCACCTAGGCAACGGATACCCCCGAAAAGAAGAACCGCTCATCGTAGTGCCGTGCCCTCCTGTGGTGTACTTACACACATACATATATATTATTTACACACATTATATTAAGTATTATATCGTTTATTTAATAATAAGTAATAGCATATTTACATTATTTAAGTACATTCGTCTCACAATTATTTATTACACAGATTGTCCTTTAGTCGGCGCGCTCTCGGGCAAAAGTTTTTTTTGCAAGATAACGGTTTGGCACTCAACAACGGCTGCGCCTGCGCCAGTCGGTCTCCAGGCACGATATATTCTAACGCCCGTCACTTGTTGCAACTCCGCCGCGCTTAAGCTTTGTTACGATTAAAAGATAACCTTTTCCACTCCTTTTGATTTTCTTCCGTGTGCTATATTGTGTTTGTGTGAACAATAAACTTTATATTTCGTGTAAATGGACTTATTAACCAACAACCTCCCATACACGCACCCGACCATTTTATTTTTTGGAGTATTTATATATATTGTCATCTGGTTGGATTGTAAATATAAAATGCCATAAAATAAATAATATTCAATAAAATATATTATAAAGAAAATTAAATGTATAAATAAAACCCAAACAGACGGAAGCTCTCGGCAGAGGAGACCAGATTGCCGAAAGTTAGAGAGAAAAGGAAAGAAATCGGTGAACAATGAGTATGAGTACGGTGGTATGAGTGTTGCCCATGCAAACAACTTGAAAAGGTTATACTATTTTCAATCTGCATCTATGAAAACATAGGGAAATTCCAATTATCTGTGACAATTGTTTACGTTGAGGTTTATGGTCGGTCACAAGTTCAACCTTGAAGACTAGTAGAAATAACTTTTATGATTTTGTGTAGTTTTGATGGTAATTGTAATAATAACTACGTTGAATCAAATTGGCATTTTATTTAGCATTCCAAAAAAAATTCTTAACATTTTTCAACGAAAAGGTTTTCTTAATAATAAAACTGCAACACTGGGTTTGGCTTTGCTTATATTAGCGTACGACAAACAAAAACAAACTCATTCGGGAAGTGGATTCAGTTTTTGTTTACGTTCGTCGTGAAGAGATTTTACGAGATCAATTTTGTTTTCTGTCTGTTAGTTTGTTATCTATGTATATATATGATTATCGATTCGAACTGACTTCAGATAAGTTTTGATTTATCGGATTATCGGACACGTCTACCTTGGTGCTCAAACCGTCATAAAACGAAGAAACTATTCTAGAATTAGATGGTATTCGTTTCGTAGTAATTGAAGTAAAGATTCTTATAATGGCTCTTAAAGGCATAAAAGTGATAGAAATGACGGGCTTAGCTCCAGGCCCATTTTGTGGTGGTGTATTAGCAGACTTTGGAGCTACGGTTACAGTAATACAGAAGGTCAGAAATTTAATACATAGTCTGGTCATGAACACAACTCAAGATAATTTTAGTGGATGATTACAGTAACGCATAAAATTTTACTAATACATAAAATCATTACTTTCTTTTTATCTTACAGATTAATGATATGCTATCCGACATAATTGATGTAATGACAAATGGTAAAAGAATTATCAACATTAATTTAAAGTCTGATAAGGGTATTGAAATATTAAGAAAAATGTGCTCGTCATCAGATGTACTGCTGGATACGTTTAGACCAGGAGTAATGGAAAAAATGGGATTAGGTCCAGATGTTCTTCTAAATGACAACCCTTCCCTGATATATGCGAGATTATCTGGTTACGGACAGGAGGGATATTATAAGTACAAAGCTGGTCATGACATAAATTATGTTGCAATGTCAGGTATTCTTTCACTGTTTAGTAAAAATAAAGAACCACCTTTTGTGCCCGTTAACATTATTGCTGATTTTGCTGGGGGTAGTTTATTATGTGCTGTAGGTATTCTCTTAGCCCTTTTAGAAAGAAATAAATCTGGCAAAGGTCAAGTTATTGATTGTAGCATGTTAGAGGGAGCTGCCTATGTAGGAACATGGTTATTTAAATCAAGAAAATTACCAATTTGGCAAGGGGAACCCGGATCAAATATGCTAGATGGAGGAGTTCCTTTTTATGCTACATATAAAACAAAGGATAATAAATTTATGGCTGTAGGGGCACTAGAGCCTAAATTTTACTCTAATTTGTTAAAAGGATTAAAATTATCCGAGGATGAATATAAGCAAGGTGTTGATATGGATAAATGTAAAAAAAAAATTGAAGAAATATTTTTCACAAAGACACAAGAAGATTGGTGCAATATATTTGATAAATTAGATGCTTGTGTAACTCCAGTTCTCAATATTGACTGTGTGGATGAACATAAGTGTAATATATCACGGAATTCATTTTATAGAGATAACAACAATTTTGTTGTGCCAGAACCATCTCCTAAATTATCTCTTACACCAGGATTCTCATCAGGAAAAAAGCCATTACCCAAATCGGGACAACATACAGTGCAAATATTACAAGAGTTGGGTTACAACAACTTTGAAATTAAGCAGTTAATAAGTAAAGGAGATGTATATGCCAACAATAAGTCAAGGTTATGAAATGGTGCTGATAAACAAGAAACTTAATTCACTATTATTTTAATCTCCATTATGATTTTTGTTACATTTTCTTTTATTTTTGGTGTGCAACATGCACTTTTATATAATGGGTGTTTTTGGATTAAAAGTAATAATTTTAATATTTCATTCAAATCAAAGGTTAAGTGATTTATACCTAAGGAAAATTTATGAAAATTTAATAAATTTTCACCATAGAATTGTCTAATTCTTTTACATCCTATGTGTATAATAAAGTTGATAAATTTTGTATAATCCATGCCAAAGACAGATTGCAATATAAGCTGACATTGAAAAATAAACTCTGGAGTATTGCTAAATTCTTGGATTTCTTTTTCCACTGAAAAAATATTTTTCTTTAATGCTTCCCACACAAACTCCAAATTGCTTGCATTAATAAAATTATGATTAATTGATATTGTGTCATGAAGGTTAACAACTTGATGATGCCACCCGGAAGGAACAAATATTGCATCCCCTTTTTCTTGAATCACTTCAAAATACTTAACATGTGTTGATTCTTGTGGATTAAATAGTAATGGTAAATTTCCAAACTGATCCTTAAGCTTGTTTTCTTCTCCTGGAGGTAGTAATGTCCATTTTTTTCTACCTATTATATTAACTGACCAACTGTATGATGTATAAACATCTGAATGTAGCGGAGTCCTGCAATATTATAAATAAAACATGGATAAGCCACCCATTGCATAATAAAAATACTTATATCCAATAACATAACTTTAGTAGGATTATGCTGCAAAAAAAAAAAAGTAGGAAAACAACTTTTTGTTTTCCTGCTATTTTTTCTTGGTGGGCAATTATGATCATTGTATTGTGAGAATATATTTGAATATTTCTGTAAGATAAGTAAGATTTATCTGTATATAAATGTAATAGCTGTTAACTGATTTTTTGTTGTATCGGTTGGTATCATGTAAAATACAGCATTATATGCACTCATAATTCTTAATGTCATGTACGTTATTTTGTATTAATAGGTGTACTTGAATTTAATTTTACATGTGCCTGTTCAACACAGAATTACACAAAATGAATACAAGATATGTATGTATGCATGTTAAAACTTTAATAATGACAACATACCAAGACTGTTTTGGACCTATGTACACAAACATAAAATCATCTTCTTGGGTATCCTCAGCAAATTCATTAAGCCAGTCTGATGCAAAAATCCGAGGTACCTCATAAAACTTATGATCTTGTTTAGTTCTTCTTAAATGCCAATCTTTAAGGTATAACAGTTCATTACTACCATTTCTTAAATAAGACATATAGTCTTTGACTTGCATATTACATTTACAATGAGCATTAAAATTTATTTTATTACAGTCCGCAACAGGAGCTTCTAATTCACCATATTCTGATATAAAATAGTCATAGTTGATATGACCATTTTCAACCCACTTTTGCGAACAGTCCCAATAAAACTTACATTCTGAACAATACAAGGCAAATTCCTTAGCATGAAATTTTCAAAAAAATATTCGTATAATAAATTACAGTTATCCATTATCGCAATTTCACAGTTGCTATAATCATACGTATTATTATTTGAAGTTGAACTAATTTCAAGTTTATCCATCATTTAAGCGGTACACAACGTACAAATCAGAGTAAAACTAACATACAGAAAATCACCTTTTTTACTTATATCATTGCGGAAAATACATTTAACAAACTAAGACTACTTCGTACAAAAAAGAAATCTAATCAGCGGAATCGAAATGTTTAGGTATGTTCTCATCATACATCTGTCATGTATAAAAGTCGCATAAGTGCTTGTTATCGTACACAGCATATAAATAAAGCTGTTAAAAAAACTGTGTAAAAAATGTGTGCTTATGTACGCACGCTAGAAGTTATACTTCTTAGGCGTTACAAAACAAAAATAACAAAATAGTAATTTTCAATGTAAATAAATAAAAAAAATACATAATGACAGTTAACCTTAAATCTACAAACCCACTTAAAAAAGTTAAAATATGAAAAACCAATTTTATCACGAATACTCACAATAAATTATCATTCACCACCATAGATAATTTAAAACCACACACAATGTATGAATATATGTTTTCGTCTCCACTGATATAAAACACGTGTTGAAGCTTCATATATATTTGAATAACTACCTTGGATATAGTTATCAATTCTCACGAAAACTGGAGAGACAAATACCAACCAACTGCATGGTGTCACTTTTAGGTGTCGGTGGTCGAAAAATTCACTCTCATAATTTTTACCATACGCGCCTAAAGAAGTATAACTTGATAAAATATAGCTTACGGAGCCGCCTCTTTATATTTAGTTTCAATCATTATTTCGCGAGCTCGTCTTTAGCTGTAACACCTACATCAAGCTTAATAATATCGAAAATCAAATGTATATTTTTCGATAATTTTAATATTTTTTTCTTATTATTTACACTGTACCTGTACCTGTATTTGTACCTGCTATCTGCTACCTATTCTGAAGCAGACAAAAATAACTGATAGAATCGCAATCTGTCTGCTATTGCAATAAGCTCCCGTGCCTCTATTTACAGAGTTATACAATCTGTGTCTAATATAATTTATCTTATGATAATATTGAAATAGGTCGCTTTTGTCCTTACGGCTATGTCGGTTACCTTAGTTCTGCTGCGGACATCATCATTGTAGACTATCGCGCAGAGAAACACTAGATATACATAGCTCTTGTGGTTTTGAGGTATACTCGGCGAGAAGATGTGGCATAGTTTCCAGAATACAACGCTGCCAAGTGGAGTTGTCGAAGTTTGACTTACCAAATCGAACAATTTGGCCCAGGTATACGTACTTGTCGACAACTTCGAGCCTATAGTTCCCAACAACAACCGGTATTGGTATGACATGGACGTTAGATCTTCGTCTTGTCCATGTTAATCAACCTGTTGGAAGACAACAAAATCGAAGGCAAATGATGTATTCGCCATTAATGTTGATACCGTATCCTTTCCAGTTCAGCAGCTTGAAAACATCTTTCTATGCAGCGTTAAAGAGTTTCGGTGACACCATTCTGCAATTGGATTGGTTTCGTACTTTGGTTCTGTACTCGGATAGACATCGCAGCCTCATTGTCTCACACCTCAGCACTGCGACATATCGGGAGTCTATCTGGCATCGCAAAAGAGACTATAGTACTGAATCGAAGGCTTTCTCGTAGTCCACGTACGCCTGACATAATGGTAAATTGTATTGTCTTCTGTATTGGTAGTCTATGGTAGTATTCGAAATCCGGCTTGTTCGGGAGGCTGGAGGTCGACAGTTCTTTTTTCTAGAAGATTTGTGATGACTCTCTAAAACAGCACGTAGACGCGGCTTAGGAGCGATTTCAGTCTATGGTTATACAATATACAGGTATTCCCTTTCTTGAAGAAAAGGACAACCACGCTTCTTCATCACTCTTTCTGCGTTACACCGCCATGAATGATGGAATTAAATAACTCCTGAAAGAACTGTACTTATGTCCTATCCCGACGCCTTGCCGGTTTTAATCTGAGAGGCATCCTTATCGCGGTCAGACTGACATCCAGGATGTCATCGAAATATTTTCGTGAAAACTCGGGAGTTGAATCTTTACTCACCAGAGTGGTTTCAATGACAATGTGAACAGTGAACTGTCCGTAAAATCTCTCGATCTCACTCTGAATCTCTGCTCCTGAGGAAATAACTGCGCCGGTCTTCAAATTGGTCAGTTGTCTCTTTCCGATAGATAGACAGATCTCTAGATCGTTGCGCATTGCTTTATCAATACAGGATGTATTAAATTTGCGTATGTTTTGCCTCAAACATTTGGAGATCTGTCTATTCAGTTGCTGATATGCTGACGCATCAGTTATAGACTTCAACTTCCTCACACGCCGCGCAAGATCGGAATTTTAGTAGTTACAACATAGCTGAACCTGAATGTTTTGAAGCAAAGAATCACTGAAGAAATCAACTCTATTTATTTTTTATTTAACATCTTAAAACGAAAAACATTCTGAGACACCTTCATAATGAATCCGAACTGTTTTTGAAGAGATTGATCACTGGTGATGAAAAGTGGTTTACTTGTGATAAGAACGTGCTAAAAAGATCATGGTCAAAAGGCAGGCAATTTCTAGAGGTTATAGCGAAACCCGGATTAACTGGGAATAATGTGATGCTGCGTGTATTGTGGGATTGGAAGGGCATAGTTCGCTGGGCAAAACCATCGATTCGGATCTCTAAATTTTTTCCTCGACCAATTACAATAAACATCAAAAATACCCATGTTCCGACGTACACACACAAAAGAAGTATTGAAGAAACTTGCAAGTCGCAAGCACCATGAAATGCCAAATTTGACGCGATGCCTTAGAATTAGAGTAAAATGGCAAAAGTACTTAGCGAATCTTTGTTCGCTGATCACAAAAATAGAGTTTCTGCGACTATAAAAAAACTGCAAATGGTAAGGTTATTTTATTATTGATGTAAATCGATGCGGGCATATGTTTCTTATCGTACTTCTCTATAAGCGCGTTTAAGATAAGCCCGTAGTTTTCGCAAGCAAGGCGCAAGGAATAATACCGGAGTTTTGGTTGATCATTTCCTCAGCAAGAAATAGTTTATCGGCCCCGGACATGGTTGGGTTATCATGCACGGTGGATTTAAAACTTGCATAAAATAATGTCCACAAACGGATCTCCATCGAATAACGTGAGTTGTACAAGTGGCGGCCATGATCGCGACTTTGGCAGGGATTTTAAACTGTCATTTGTAATGACTTGTAAGATCAAAAGATTACGCGTTTTTCTGCTCCAGGGTTAATGTAAGTGTAGTTGGTCAAAGTGAAAACGGTCATTACTTTTTAGACAACCGTGTAATGCTTCAACCGAAAGCACACCTGAAAGAAACTCCACTCTTTCTTGTTACTGTCATAAATTGGAATTTAAGTAAAGAATGGCGTCTAGCCGTAGTTATATTCAATAACATTTTTATTTTTGAATGGGTTTAGTCTAAGGTTCATTATTTTCTGATATGCTAGTTGTCGACATTTTAATTGTATAATGAGCGAAATATTCTTGTTATTTATCGCGACAGAAGGTACATTTATTAAATTTACCTAATTGCATTTTTCCACTAGACAGTCTTTTTAGTTGAAACCTATCGTTCTAAATATTATATGGTACTTCAAACTTTGATTAATTATAAAACCTTAATTTAACATAAAAATAAAATGACTTTTAAAATATAAATACAAAAACGAAGGTACTATTAATGTTTTATTTTCTCTACTATAAATCTTTATTTTTAAACATCATCAAATAATATTGTTGGTCTTTCAAAGGAATGAATTGACTCATCATAATACTCCAAAGGCAGATCATCACTAGCCGGGTGTGTAGGAAATGGTGGTGGAGCTTTAAGCTTCTTTAGAGGCAGTACTGTATCATATAGATAACAAATTGCTCCAGTTTCCCCAGGTATGCCCACTCCTAATGTCCACAGAATATTATGTTTAGTATTTATACGAAGAATTTTCACTCCTCTTAAGGTCCTCCATCTGAAATCATATAAAAATATCAATTTACATATTTGGCATCGCAGGGCAATGGTTATGTCCTACCAATGTACAGTAGATCTATAAAAAAATGTCTTGATAAGAAAGGAATTGAATGAAGGACGTATCTTCCGCACCTCACCGCTTGCCAACATCAAAAAACCTCTCAAATGAGAGGTATAAGCATCGGCCCCCGGCGGCCCTGTTAGTAATGGTTGTATAGTTGCAGCGGCCATGGAAACAACAGATCAGGCAATACACAGCGCACGCACGTTGAATACCGACGGGAAGATCCAGGAGATGGAATAAAGGCGAACAAGTGTCACTATCATCGGATCCGGTAATTATTGTACCACAAGTTCCTCATTTTTAAGGTGGACAACGTCGGGAGAATGTAGCGTAGGACTTCGTACGTTATACTCAGATAGGGATAAGAGAGGGGTTATTGAAGGTCATACAGGTATAGGGTCATAACTATCTGGTGATGTGAATACAGACGATGAAGTGGAGGCAATGTATGTGGATGTCATGAAATCCATGTATACTTTTGTAACTGACTATACAATGTTAATGGGAGATTAACGCAAAATAGTAACTTTTGAGTAGAGCAACGAAATCCACGTGGGCAACACAACTGATGACTTTACAGCAAAGGAGTTCTTGAATTTCCAGAAGAGGCCCCTCAAGTAGTGAACCTGGATGAGCCTGGACGGTTCCATGATGTCGAAACAAAAGCCGTTCACAGGGGGTGTGATCACTAATGTGAAAAACGATCAGTTTTTAACCAACGCGTCAGCATATCTGCGAATAGATATACGAAATCGGAACAAAGCTAGTATTAGTCAAGCCAGAGATAAACCAAGGCACCAAAGTGTTTGACAGAGCTCTGTTTGCCAGAGTGTCAACTGACCACGTTGACCAGTGGCAGTGATGGTCGCGACTTTGGCGAACATTTTAAACTTTCATTTGTAATGACTTGTAAGATGGAAAGTATACGCGTTTTTCAGCTCCTGGGTTAATGTAAGTATAGTTGGTCAAAGTCAAAACTGTCAATACTTTTTAGACAACCGAGCAATGCATCATCCGAAAGCATACCTGACAGAAACTCCGCTCTTTCTTACTTGTTACTCTGTCATAAGTTTAGTAGTTTAGTTAAGTAAAGGATGGCGTCTAGCCGTAGTTATATTCAATAACATTTTTATTTTTGGATGGGTTTAGTCTAAGGTTCATTATTTTCTGCTATGCTTGTTTAGTTAGTCTGTAGCTGAGATTTTGTGTGAAATCGAGAGATTTTACGGAACCACATGTGTCCGACCCAAAAGCCAAGCTCATCCAATATTTCTGCGATATCAGACATCAGCTTGGACGAGGGATTAGTATGGCTCTCGAACTCCATATCACGTGCGTTGTTAGGAACAATTGTCCGACTAGGTAAATCTCACTTCGAGCAGGTGGTTAATCGACAAAACCAACTCGGCTGGATTACGTTCGATAAACTGTCACATTTTTTAACCAGTGAGTGTGGCCAGTGTTCCAAGACAAGGTTCTTTACTGTAGGCCGTATGAGAAAGCTCAAACTTGCTCACGCGATGCTCGGTATTTCTCTACAAGATAGAGTCTGGAACGGAGAGAAAATCCACAGCAGAACTAGTTTGACCGATATAGCTAAAAAGATTAGCAAGCTGAAGTTGTTGTGAAGTGTGAACCGGACGACCACATGGTTTGAATTTGTAGAACTTATAACCGTTTGGGGTGAATGATTTTCGACAATCTACTACAGGCTACCGCAGTGTGGGACGACTCTCCATATTTTTTCCACAGTTATTCCATTAACAGTGGAGAGGGAGTTAATGGCTTTGGGAGAGGCGTATGTTCAACAGTTTTGATAGGTTTTAACTATGAATACGCTAATATAAAATACTAAACTCGCGAATCAGGATTAGTGCTAAACTTTGTTAGAAATTTAAAGAGACATGACGATGTTCTAAATAAATATAATTAATATCGTATTTAGAAGATTACTGTGCAAGTAACATCGTAAGATATAATATTGACCCTTAGCTTGTAGATTAGAATTTCCATCATTTCAGCACGTTCAGTATTAGAGCACGAGTCGCCGCATATATAAGGAAACCTACGACATCATTTTAAAAATCTGTATCTTATTTGACACTGACTGTGATTTTCAGAATGTTTATTCTTTTTGCAAAAATAAATCATGTGTTGCAATACTTTTAACATTTTTATGGCAGGTCAAGGGTTGATGTTTTATAAGCAAGTAATAAATAGTTATTATATTGCAAATCTTTGCAAGGCTGCGTTTCAATTATTAACAAATAAATAAACAGTACTTTACTTTATTTTTTTTAAGGATGCGTACGGAAGCTCCGTATGCGCCTGTCCATTTTTGTAGTTTTAATTTTTTAATCTAGCGTAAAAACGGTTTTAAATACAAGCTACAAACTTTTCGTGATTAAAGTGCAAACTCTAAAGTAAAACAACAAATAATAAAATCGGGCAAGTGCGAGTCAGGCTCGCGCTAAGGATCCCGAAGTAAATGAAAGATTTTGGTAAATACCAAAACTTATACGGTGGTGTGCATTCAATATAAGCAAAAAGGCAGTACCGATCCAAGCTAATTTCCCATCAATAAAATAAATAAATAAAGTAGTAAGTACCGATCCAAGCTAATTTCCTATCAATAAAATACTTAATAACTTACAAACGAAACAAAAGTACCTTACCGTACTCTTTAAGAATTTGCGTGTCTGCTCTCAAATCATAAACTTGTGACGCACACGTGTGCAACGCGCGGGAGATTACAATTTAATTTAGACCTATCTCACAGCTCAGCCAATACAGCACAACAAATTTTTAAAATACTCATATCACGGCGGCTAGTGCTGTTGAGCTGTTTGAATGTACCTACACTACTAAGTTCGCGCTTCACAACTTCAATTGTTCATGTTATTATTTCAACATTATCATTGATTGAGATATTCCAGTTTAATCTCTTTCGAGTGTTGAGTTACGCGTCTTTACCTGTGGTGTATAGACATTATAATAGCACTAAATATTTTTAATCCTTTTGTACTGTACTTTATTTAAGTTCAATTACATGAAATTGGGGAGGAATTATCGGAAATTTGTTAATATTATAAATAAATTTTTTCATTAATATTCCAGAAACGAGTAGGGTTAAATTTTTGACATACACCTCTTTTTATCATCTACCTGCTTTGTTCTGAAAACCTGCGAACCACACTGCTTAGTAATATTGTGTTGTACGGATCTTTGGTCTACGAGTCCGACTCATACTTGGCCGGGTTGTTTTAGAATTACTCCATACATGGATGCATGTATTACATGCAAAGATTACTTGCACAAACCTGTTGCCCATATGGCCAGGCATTTTAGTACCAGGCCAGACTCGAGCTTTTTCTCCACCACCTCCAATGTTGCCTGGTCTCCGGTGCGTTTTCGTAACACCATGTGATGCAGGCATTCCATGGAATCCCCATCGCTTCATGACTCCTTGAAATCCTCTATCTATACTGTAATACACATTTATCTACAAAGGGTTATTATACTTTAGACACATCAAATTTAAAATATATGTGCATTAATCCTCATATTCTACATACTATTTCTAGGTAGATTATTAGTTAAATAAGTAATTAAATTATAAATACATAAAATATGTACATTGTTATTTCCATATGTAATATTCTATAAACACTTTAATAAAACAAACCTACTTTAGAATATATATGAAATATCAATATTTCTCTATTTCTATAAACTATAATGTGAATGTGTTACACACCTTCCTAGTGAAATTTTCTAAATTATGGTGAAAACTGCACTGAAATCCATTAAGAGCTTTAAAAGTTACAAGCAAATACACAAACATACTACAACTATTTGGAGATTACATTTATATAACATTTATTACATACTGAGAATATACTGAACACCCAAATGTATGAGGTTATCTCCAATAACTACAAGATTGATCTGTTTTGACCCAAAAAAATTGTTTTAAGCAGTTGTCAAAGTTTGAAAGCTACATTACTCTGGATGGTAAGGTCATAGCATAGGCCAGGTTTAAATTTTCTAAAAGAAACGTTCCATATGAAATTGCAAGAATTGAGTAGATGAAAACTTAAAATTAAAATATTATTTCATACAAAGATATTATAGTACTGTCCATGCAAAGCCAGTGCAGTTTACCAGAAGTGATATCTAACCAGGGAGAGCATACTAGTCGGAGTGGTAGCTTTGATTTCACAGTATGCACGTAGCATTCCTTTCTCGGATATAAAACCCAAAAGCCTTCACCCTGCAGTAAATGAAACATTAACTTACGTTTTAGCTCTAACATCAAGGTAATCTCCTACTCGGAAATGTGTAGCAAATAGTGGTGTTCCAGTAGGTAAAGCTGCATCAGGGGACACCATAAATCTTAATAAATGTCTTTTGGGTAGCATTCCAACACTTTTGAAAATTCCACAGTAATCTTTAGTAACAGTACAGGGGTCTACAGTTTCTGATCCCACCAAAAGGCAACCTAATGTGCGTTTTTCTTTCCAGCACTCCTTAGTTGTTTTCATAGGATTAAATTTTTCTGGAGGTATATATTTTATGACATGATTATCAACCACCTGCAATTAAATCTTGTCAAATCATATTTAAACAAAACTAAACTATATGTTTGTGTGGAAAGTGATTTGTTTCATCCCAACAGAGAACATAATTGTAATTTTTCAAAGTTAACTACACTTAACCTGCATAATCATTATATATTTTTACAGCTGATACAGTAAGGCTTGCATGTTAAAAAATTCGATTGATTCTACCCAGCAGTTTTTGGTTGAAACTCTTTCAAATATGGAAAGTGAAAAGCAGCATTTTTGGCTTATTTTACTTTTTTTCTATTGAAAAGGTAATTATGCTGTTCAAGCAAAAAAAAATGTAATGTGAAGACATATTGACAGAATACCAGTGCCAAAACTGGTTTGCAAAATTTCCATCCATTTGATGTTAAAGATATGCATCATCATATTCTGGAAATTGTACCTGATGAAGATACAATAAGGGCATTAATTGATGCTAATCAGCGAATAAAGACTCATGAGATTGCCAAGAGATTATTATCAAATAGGGTTTAATATTATTTATACAAGAGATCATGGAGTAAAAAAGATGAACCTGCTCAAAGCACTCTGAAAGTCTGTTTGGTGGGATTTTAAAGGAATAATTGTTTGAGCTTTTTCCAGACAACACAATCAATTCTGAAATGTACTGTCAGCTGGACAATATGATTCATTTAAACAGAAAAGGCCAGATTTGAACAACAGAAAGGTGCAGTATTCCATCAAGATAATAAGAATAAGACCTCATACAAGTTTTTTAACTCACCAAGAGCTTTTATAAATTGGATGGGATATATTCTCCAGATCTGGCACCTTCCCATTATTATTTGTTCCGATCTCAATTGAATATTTTAGACACTAAAACCTTTACTACAGATGTAGAGGTAAAAAATTTACCAGGATCAGTTTCTTGCCAACTTCCAGAAAGATGACAAAAGGTATTGGACCAGAATGGACAATATATAATTCAATAAAATATTTATTGACTATAAGAAAATAGTCTTTCATTTTCGTAAATAAAAAACAAATTACTTTCCAAACAACCTAATAGAAATTGGTAGCTGAAATGGAAAAAAATTAGCTATATTTCTATGCAAAAATAATTTAGTCTTCAATTTATACATATTCAGTATAACCTGTAGAAGAGTTGTTTGAAATTTCTTGCCTTCTTTGGACCATAAAGGATAATTGCCTATTTTACGTGCAATCAAACCAACTCTCCGAGTCCTAGGGTTCCATTGAACTGTCTGCTGCTCTGCTTGTGCTAAAGGAGATTCCAAAACTGCTAATGAATTAAATTTGTCTTGCTTCATTTCTTCAATAAAATCTCTGTTCTCTTGAGTTAACATGTCTTCACTCATCTAAATGTCAAAAAGTACATGAAGAATAGTTATAAACTCCCAGGTTGATTATTTTAATTAATATTTTTTTATTTAAAAAAGAAAAAGATGCATACCACTCTCTCTTTGGAAGGAAGCCACTGTGGAGGTCGATACCTTGGCGGTTTATAGTATGCGTTTTGTCTTTTTGGTAGATGGTCCACTCTGAAATAGACGGATATAAAAGGTTTATATATCTTCGGTGTTCATGTACCACAAATTATTGATTCAATTATTAAGAGCAATTCACTCACCTCAATTTACTAAGAGTACTACATAATATTTTCATATTGCAAGTGGCCATTCTGAACACGATACGAGGTTCAATTTTATAATATAAATTACCTCTGTTCTGTGTCTGTGGTGTAGACTACTCAGTCAAAGAGAATATAAGCACTGTATTACGTAAAAGATAAAAAAGAATGCAAACATTATAAATACAAGAACATTTAAATTACTACATTTACCAAGTACAGTGAAGACCATTTATTATAGAACATTTATACTAATTATCACCTTTTCATTACATTGATAAATATATTTATATAAGAAATGTTTACTTTTATGGATTAACTAAATACTTTGTAATTAGAGACTTGTGACCATTCGATTCGATATCAACTCTATTAATTAATTAATCGAATCTTCATTACTGCGATTTTTTTATAATCGATTAATCTAAGATTGATTTAATTGATAACATAATTTTTTTTGCGGCGGTTAATAAAATTCCTAATACTTTAATTCACATTTCTATATTTTACATTAATTAAATTATTTTAGAATTTTTCTCAAGATTTACGTAACTCTGTTATCACTAGGGTAAAAACCGGCAGTGATCACCGAATGGTAAGAGGCACACTGAACCTTAACATTAGGCTCGAGCGGTCTCGTCTGGTGAAGTCTATGCTCCGCCCACCACGTGCCCTTATCCAGAACCCCGAGAGCTTTCAGCTCGAATTGCATAATCACTTTCAGTGCCTAGACGATTGCGTTACAGTGGACGATACGAATAGCAGGCTAGTGGAAACTCTCCATGCGGTAGGAGCTAAGTTTTGCAGGACCCGCCGCTCGAACAAGCCCCAAAAGCTCTCCGATCACACTCTTAAACTCATGAAAGCCAGGCGTGAGATAAAGCTGCAGTCTACAACGGATGCGTCAGCGTATCGCCAACTGAATAGACAGATCTCCAAATGTATGAGGCAAGACTTACGCAAATTCAATAGAGCCTGTATTGAAAAAGCGATAGAGCGGAACCAAGGCTCCAAAGTCTTCGCCAGAGATCTGTCTATCGGAAAGAGCCAACTGACCAAGCTGAAGACCGAAAGCGGCGCAGTCATTTCCGCTGGAGCCGAGAATTTGAGTGAGATCGAGAGATTTTACAGACAGCTGTACACAAGGCCAAAGTGAACAGACCTCTAGGCAAGCGTGTACCATCCTAGGCCTCATCTTCGCTTTCCATCGGGCAAGATTGAGGTCAAACGCAAGCCTATTTTTTCATAATAAAAAAAAAACGTCGTTGAAACCACACACTGATGTGAGTAACGACCCAAGAGCCAAGCTTATCCGACATTATTCCGATAACATCCCGGACGTCAGTCTGAGCGAGATTAGGATGGCTCTCAAACAGCTTGAAAACGACAAGGCGCCGGGTGAGGACGGAATTACAGCTGAGCTTCTGAAAGCGGGTGGAAAACCGATACTTATTGTCCTTCAGAGGCTGTTTAATTCCGTCATTCATGGCGGTGTTACGCCGAAAGCGTGGAGTAGAAGCGTGGTTGTCCTATTCTTCAAGAAAGGGGATAACTGCCTTTTGAAGAATTATAGACCGATATCGCTTCTAAGCCGCGTCTACGTGCTGTTTTCGAGAGCCATCTCAAATCGTCTAGTGAACAGACTTGACGACTTCTAGCCTCCCGAACATGCCGGATTCCGAAAAGGCTATAGTACCATAGACCACATACATACTCTTCGCCAGATTGTACAAAAGGCCGAGGAGTACAATTTGCCATTATGTCTGGCGTATGTGGACTATGAGAAAGCCTTCGATTCAGTCGAAATTTGGGCGGTGCTACAGTCTCTCCAGCGGTGCCAGATAGACTCTCGGTATATCGAAGTGCTGAGGTGTTTGTACAATGAGGCTACGATGTCTATCAGAGTACGAAACCAATCCAACTACAGAAAGGTGTACAGGATGATGTCATATCCCCGAAACTCTTCACCGCTGCATTGGAAGATGTTTTCAAGCAGCTGAACTGGAAAGGATACGGTATTAACATCAATGGCGAATACATCACTCACCTTCGATTTGCCGACGACATAGTTCTTATGGCAGGATCGCTGGAGGAGCTTAGTACAATGCTCAATGATCTCAATAACGTCTCCCAACAGGTTGGTCTTAAGATGAACATGGACAAGACGAAGTGCGTGTCAAACGTCCATGTCACACCAATACCGGTTGTTGTTGGTAACAATAGGCTCGAAGTTGTATACGAGTACGTATACCTGGGACAAATTGTCCGATTAGGTAAGTCCAACTTCGACTCAGACGTCAATCGACGAATCCAACTCAGCTGGGCTGCGTTCGGGAAACTACGTCATATCTTCTCGTCGAGTATACCGCAAAGCCTCAAGAGCAACCAGTGCGTGTTGCCAGTGATGACATACGGATCCGAGACTTGGTCCTTCACTGCAGCCTGTATGAGGAAGCTCAAAGGTGCTCAGCGCGCTATGGAAAGGGCTATGCTCGGTGTTTCTCTGCGTGGTAGAGTCTGCAACAATGATATCCGCAGCAGAACTAAGGTAACCGACATAGCCGTAAAGATCAGCAAGCTGAAGTGGCAATGGACCGGGCACATAGCTCGCAGAACTGACAACCGCTGGGGAAAAAAGGTTCTCGAGTGGCAGCCACGTACAGGCAAACGCAGTGTAGGACGACCCCCCACAAGATGGAGTGACGACCTGCGCAGTGTTGCGGGAAGTCGATGGATTCAGGTGGCTCAGGACCGAGCTTCGTGGCAATCTTTGGGGGAGGCCTATGTTCAGCAGTGGACTTCTGATAGGCTGAAATGATGATGATGATGATGATGATTTACGTAACTGCATATCAAATTACACATTTATTAGTAGTTTGGTAACAATATGTATTGATACAAATATATTATTTACGCCTTTGTAGTGCACGAGAGATTATTTTTTAAATTATAAACAATTGTCTACTCAGCCAAAAGTCACTGACTGTTACCGTTAGTTCGTCGTTTGTTCTTGATTTTTCGTTATATATAATTGATTGTTCGTATCTTGTTTATTTATAAAAAAAAAAAAAATGCATTCTCCAATTAGCCCCCAAATGCCAATGACAGTTTTTTATAATTTCATGAGTCCGTAAATATTCAATTACGTTTGTTTTCTTATAAAATACGTTTGTTTTAACGATAGAGTGTCTATTTTTTGTTTAATTAACAATATTTATTTAGCTAAATAATTATTCACATATAATTGTCATGCGCATGCGTCAATCTTACGATTAAGGCTGTTCATATTAAAATCATAATTGACAACGAAAAATAATTATACACGATGAATAAAAGATGTACGTGGGCATCGTACATCTGATAGCTTACTATCAGGAGAGCCGCGTACTCATTTAACCCTTTTCCAATAAAAAAAATCCTATTAGAATAAAGTCGAAAATCAAATGTATATTTACCGTTAATTTTTTAGCCGTTTCGATCTGCTGTGTGCTATCTATGCCGAAGCAGGTTAAAACCACAGATGGAATGGCAGTTAGCTGTCTTTAGAGAGTCGTAAGTTCTGTGTCGCGCGAAAAGTTATAATATTATATTAGAGCATTTCAATTATACTGCGATTTAACAAAAAAAACGTGTGTGTGTTTTCAGATGTGTATCTTTTTGTTAAAACATTACGTTAAAACTGCATTACTTTCATATCAAAATCCAAACGTTATAATAATAAAAAAAAGTGTAGTTGTACTTATGAACGCACGTAAAAAGTTATACTTCTATGGCGTAATTAAACAAATAAAAAGAAAACCTACCGACAATTAACCTCAAATCTTTAAACCCACTTAAAAAAGAGTATTACATAAAAAAACACTTTGATCACGACTACTCACAATAAATTGTTATTCACCACAATATATAACAGAAAATCACACAAAAATACACATGTATATTTTAGTATGAATATAATTTTATAATCTTCACTGATATAGAACACGTGTGTTAAAGATTCATTAATATTTGAATAACCACTTTGTAAATAGTTACTATGGAGACTATACACTCCATAATAGTGTATAGTTTCCATAATAGTTACCAAGATAATTTAAGAGACATTTAGAAACCAACTTCATCCTGTAATTTTTAGATGTAGGTGTGCGCACGCATCGTAAAATTTTACTCTCATCATTGTTCCCAAACCCGCCAAATCAAGTATAACTTCAAAAAGAGCATTTCGTTCGTTCGTTCGTTTCGTAACGCGTTCTTAGTTTGTAGCCGTTGTGAACACTACTGTGGTCTTTGTAGTCATAGAGTAAATAATTTGCCAGTTTTGTACCCGATTTAGTAGCATTTTGTACATAGTGCTTTATAATTTGTGGTTTATACCTTATTCATCTGTGATTTCGGGTTGAAACTCAAATAAATTGACATTGCGTTTGCGTTGTAATTGTGTGAATTCATATCGAAATATTACAGTTTGACACTATATGTAGTCTTTTGCAGTTTTTGTATTAATAGTGTCTTTTATAAATAAATCCTTTAAACAAGTCTATCAGATATATTATTGTGACATATTTAGCCCGTTACTTTGTTCTGCAACCTCTACCTTTAAAATGTCAGTAGCTTTTGCGCCGAGAGGAAATCGACCGCCGTTGACTCCAGCACAAATACAAAAAATGTTGGACGAAAATGCTCATTTAATACAAACTATTCAAGAGTATCAAGCAAAGGGCCAATTGATGGAATGCCATCAATACCAACAGGTTTTACATAGAAATTTGGTTTACTTGGCATCTGTAGCTGATGCTAATCAAAATATTCAAGCAATTTTACCGGTAAATGTTTTAAACTGTTAGCATGACTTATGTATCTTTATTTAGCTGCTTTATTGAATTACTAATATGTAAAAATGTGATACCAAGCATACCTAAGCTCATAATAACGATAGAAAGACAATACTCAAGAGGGCAAATTTGTTCCATGTCCAAGCTTACTGGTTAGCTCTTATTGTCTGACATATGGTAATTATTTTAACATTTAGACTTTGCAATTATACGGTCAGTATAACCATATGTTAGATTTTTGTGAGTTAGTTGTTATTAGTAATGAGAGTCCTCCAAAGGCATCCTTATGTCATTGTCAGTAGTGAAATAAAAAATACCTTTAAATGTTTTTGTGTTCTATCATTCTATTAGTATTTAAAAAACATAATTTAGCCCTGTATTTTTACAAACCGAGAGACTATCCAATTTATTAAAAATGTACATGGAATGGTCATTAACCTGTCCATAGACTCTTTAGTGAAGGCAAATCATATCTCCCCTTACAAATTCATTAATTGAATGACTATATATTTTATGAAGTATGTGGGAGATTTGCTTACTGTTTTTTTTTATTGATCCATTACAAACAAATGCTAAAAACAATCCTAGAAAATAATGGTGTATAAAAACTTCTCTTGGGTCCATACTAGTAGCATCTACTATTCACGAAAAACAATATCTCCTATTTCTTAAAACAAAAATAAAACAAAATTTTAAAATTTTCTACAATAAGTTCTACAACCAGCTTGGTGACTCTATGTGTAAGCATTGAGCTGCAGTGTTGTAGGTCAATTCAATTGTTCCAGTTCCAGTTCAAATTATTAGCATCCATGGGATTAATATCTCTGACTACAAAGAATTGTTGTGGGTTAAGTGTTTGTGTATGTGCAATTTACATAAGTATGTAAAAAAGCCTCAACACAGGAGAAATTCCTATAGTGAGGGTAACATTTTTTTAAACTAAATAATTTGATTTGTGTTACACCATTACATTTCAAATACAAGTTTTATTAGACTAATTTGTGATTATCCAAACACCTTTTAAATATATAATTGTTTTAATAACCAATAGATTCACAAATCAACTTCACTTAGAATTTTCTTTAATAAGTGCAATGTCATCAATTTGAATGTTTTATAGTTATTTAGTGAAAATATACAGTGCTACCTGGATGATATTACATTGAAATTAACAATTTAATTTTAAACCTTTTAAAGCTGTCTGGAAGATTGCTCAGTCATAGAATGTTCATCATTTATTCACATGTAGTACATGAGTGAGCTATGAATTACATTGTAATAACAATTAATATATTTCATTAATGTAATATAAATATAATATTAAAATAATAAGTAAAGAAAGGAATTCTTTCTTCTTTTTATTAATAAGTAACTTACATTGAAATTTTCAATTTCCAAAATTTTATTTGACTTCCTTTAAGGATTTTTCAATACCTGCACACTCAAGCAATATGCAATTACTATAAACTATAGATATATTACATTATAGGAATTACAGCTGAGCTTCTTTCAGAAGATATTTAATTCCATCAGATATTTAATTCATGGCGGTGTAACGCAGAAAGCGAGATGAAGAAGGGTGGTTGTCCTTTTCTTCAAGAAAGGGAATAACTGTCTATTGTATAACTATAGACTGATATCGCTCCTAAGCCGCGTCTACGTGCTGTTTTCGAGAGTCATCTCAAATCGTCTAGTAAACAGATTTTACAACTACCAGCCATCCGAACAAGCCGGATTCTGAAAAGGCTATAGTACCATAGACCACATACATACTCTTCGCCAGATTGTACAGAAGACTGAGGAGTACAATTTACCATTATGTCTGACGTATATGGACTATAAGAAAGCCTTCGATTCAATCGAAACTTGGACAGTACTACAGTCTCTCTAGTGGTGCCAGATAGACTCTCGGTATATCGAAGTACTGAGGTGTTTGTACAATGATGCTATAATTTCTATCCGAGTACAGAATCAGAGTATGGAACCAATCCAACTGCAGAAAGGTGTAAGACAGGGTGATCTCATATCCCCGAAACTCTTCACCGCTGCATTGGAAGATGTTTTCAAACAGCTGAACTGGACAGGATACAGTATTAGCATCAATAGCGAACACATCACTCACCTTTGATTTGCCGACAACATAGTTCTTTTAGCAGGATTGCTGGAGGAGCTTAGCACTATGATCAATGACCTCAATAGTGTCTCCCAACAAGTTGGTCTTAAAATGAACATGGACAAGACGAAGATTATGTCTAACGTCCATGTTTCACCAATACTGGTTGTTGTTGGGAACAATAGGCTCGAAGTTGTAGACGAGTATGTGCCTGGGAGAAATTGTCCCATTAGGTAAGTCCAACTTCGACCCAGAGGTCAATCGACGAATCCAACTCGGGTGGACTGCATTCGGGAAACTACGTGATATCTTCTCGTCGAGTATAACACAAAACCTCAAGAGCAAAGTATACAATCAGTGCGTGTTGCCAGTGATGACATACGGAACTGAGACATGGTCCTTTGCAGGCCGGATGAGGAAGCTCAAAGTTGCTCAGCGCGCTATGGAAAGGGCTATGCTCGGAGTTTCTTTGTGCGCGATAGAGTCTGCAATGATGATAGCTGCAGCAGAACTTGGGTAACCGACATAGTCGCAAGGATCAGCAAGCTGAAGTTGCAATGGACCGGGCACATAGCTTGCAGAACTGACGACTGTTAGGAAAAAAGGTTTTCGAGTGGCAGCCACATACAAGCAAATGCAGTGTGGAACGACCCCCACAAGATGGAGTCACGACCTGTGCAGTGTTGCGGGAAGTCAATGGATGCAGGTGGCTCAGGACCGAGCTTTATGGGAATCTTTGGGGGAGGCTTATGTTCAGCAGTGGACTTGTGATAAGCTGAAATGATGAATGATGGTGATAGATATATTATAGATATTAGGGTATTTGTAATTATAATTGAAAAATGTTATTCAAATTAATATTGTTGGAAAAGGTGGTGAGATATTAAGTTGAGCAGATGCTTGTTTCTTGTTCTGGTTAGGTAGTAAGAATTTTAACAAAATAGGCTTATATTATCACCATCCACCAAGACACTGACATTGTCTTATATATCATTATATTTACATTTTATTCATATTTTTCTTTTAATAGTGATACAGTTATTTTATTTTGAATTACTGATAATAAGTAACAAATAAATAAATGATAAAGCTAAAGCCAAGCGTGGCAAACATAGCCAATTCTCACAACATTTGAGAGATACCTAAGAGTCATGGTAGTCTAAGAGCTGTGGTAGCCTAGTGGTCAGGGTGCTCACGTTTGTTTCAAAGAGCGCGAGTAACCTAGGTTTGATCCTCTGCAGCATGCACCACTTAAATTGTTAATAGTAATTTTAAGTGCTGTATTTACCAAATACTCGGCGGTAAAGGAAAACATCTTGAGGAAAAATAAAAAAAATTGAGAAGACTGCCTTTACCCAGCAGTAGGCACTTACAGGCTCTGGACTAACATACTTACAACCTGATGATAATGATAATCGTAGTATCAGGTCTCAAATTTTGAAAAAGAGGTCTTTGCTCTGCAGTGTAATATTTACAGACTACTTGTTTACTTTTTTACTTTTCAGATGACATGATAATCACACTTATTTATAGACATTTAACCCCTTAATTATTAAATGCTCCAGCCACCACATCAACTAGCTGCCGGAAATATACCACAAGGCCCACCAAATACCCCCTCAAGTGGAGCAGATTTACCTGGATCACCACAACAACCTTATCGTCCTTCTTCTGGAGTTTCAACAACACCAACAAGACCGACACAATCTTATGGGCAAAGACCATATCCTCAAAACCAATATCAAGGACAATATCAGGGAGCTCCAGGGGTATATCCTCCTCAAAGTGGATATGGACCACCTAATCAAGGGTATGGACCCCCAAACCCGGCACAACAACCCCAGGGCTATGCTCCAAATTCCTCTTATGGACCACCCATCACCACAACACCCAGTAACTATCCTCCGTCTACACATCCAGGCCCTGGTTATCCACCATCAACAGTTCAACAGCCTTACGCGCCTCCACCATCTGGAAATCCAGCTGTTGCAGGGTCACCCTATCCTGTTCGTGGATCCAGCCAACCAGCATACACTGGTAATTCTGCTTATCCTCCCCCACAGTCTGGTGCAAATTATCCAAATGT
Source organism: Bhutanitis thaidina (assembly GCA_029286595.1). Lineage (NCBI taxonomy): Eukaryota > Metazoa > Arthropoda > Insecta > Lepidoptera > Papilionidae > Bhutanitis > Bhutanitis thaidina. The sequence goes on along the minus strand of JAGSMS010000004.1, from coordinate 6,848,138 downwards.
TGGAGTTAGTACTTACAATTCAACATCTGCACAACCTCAGCCATATCAATCTCAACCATTTCCTAACACTACACCTACTTCTGCATATAGCTCAACTCCTATATCTCAACCAAACCGATCCCCCCAGCCACCGCCTAGTGGATATACTTCGCAAAACCCAAGCAGTACAGGGTATGGATCCCCTTCAGCACAATCGCCTACTTATAATTCAAGTTCTCATGGAAATAATGTACCTCCATCCACAGTTGCTTCAGGAGTTCCATCACAAGGAGGTCCTCCTGTACAACAATATCCGCCTTCTGGACAACCTTCCGCATATCCCCCTGCAACACAGCCACCATATTCAAATCCTTCCTCCCAACCAGGAAGTCCTGCACCATCAGTGTCCACAGCACCTCCACCTCAGACCTCATACCAACAAAATCCCCAGAATTATCCACCAACCGGTGGGGCATATCCCCCTCATGCATATCAACAAAGTTATCCTCCAGCACAGTATCCTCCTTCTCCATATCCCTATGCACGCGCTCCAGCTCCAGGAGCTCCACCGCCTGGAACACCACAACCATATCCTGGTTATGGTTTCCAACCCCCTTCCCAGCAATAGATACAAGAAAATAATAAAGATGAAGAGCAACTAAGTGTGTGTAGTATAGTTGTTTGTATAGATAATTATGCTCCTAAGCTATTTTCTGTGCAAAATAATATTGTTTAAATTTTTCAATACATACCTAAATAGTCGACTAAATGTTTCTAAAACGGAAACATGTTTAGTACGGGCCGCGGAGGTGTGGTTGAAGATTTAGTGCATTGAAACTTCTTAATTTTTGATTACCCACCAATGTAAACATAGCTTGTGTCTTCTCGTGTCATAAAATTTAATGTCAATGGTTTCATCATGTCAAGACTTGATGAACAGCCGGGCGAAAATACTGACAAGTATATTACTGACAGACCGTTTAACTTTATCGTAGTAGTTTATACACTTTCTAAATTACTTGGGAGGCATTTTACGAAATTGTTTCTCACTCACAGGACGATTGTATGTGGCAAAAGCTCCAACGGGAGCATAGCAATTTACAGGGATTCTCTTTATGTAATATCTTTGTATCAAAGTATGAAAAAATGTTTGTCATTTAAATAAGTATCCATGTATTTAAAAAAAAAATCATAACTATCCAAGAAAAGGAGGGAATGCTATCTTGACTACAAGGTTAGTTATAGTTACCTTTGTAACGTACGTATTTTTGAGGGAGGGTCCAAAAGTAATGATAATGAATAAGTCAAACAAGGGTAATGGCTTAAAATTTTATTTGTTTATCTATTAGTCTCTTAACAAGTAGATACATTTAGTTCATCGTTTTTCTATACACAGAATGTCATAAAAAATCTTTGTCTCGAACATTAAAAATTTCTTCAGCGGTCAACGCATGGCTATCTTCTTTAAATGTCCTGCTCTGATCTGTTTATTAAGCCGCGGAAAGGGTTAAAAATTACTGACAACTAGATGTGGAATGTAGAATAGAGCGGATGCCCAAACAGGCTTGCGGCCTTGTCTTAGTGAAACATGTTTTCGGTCGGACTCCAACTTTCAGTTTCCATTGTCTTTTCTTTATTAACCACCCGCAATCTTCTTACTTGTTCTTGGTAGTGAGCGCCCGTAATAGTGATTTGTTTTTCCAAATATTCCACCATAATAACTTTCTCAGCATGCCAAAAGCAAACCCTTTCCTGTCGAGCTTGACACTAAATTTCTTAGATGACGGTGAAGATGTTTCCAAACCATCAACTGTTGTTATCTCACAACTTAAATTAAAGCCAGTTTTGTCCATAGTCACAAATTTAAAAAAATTGCATGAAACTTTCAAGATTAATGATGTTAGTGTCTTATGGTAACTCTTCGATTGCCAACAAAGCAATTTCAACTTTTCTTTTTAACGTTATCCTTAGTGAAAGGACGTGGACGAACATTCTTAGTTTTATCAAAGGTAGGTACTTGATGACAGCTCTCACTTGCCTTTACTCCATTTGAGTTAAACTTTCGGCTGCTCATATTCAAATGAATGTATTTCCCAGGAATCATAGCCTACTTACATAAGAATTAAAAAAAATGTCATTACTTTTGGACAGCCTCTTCGTATCATATTGCACTGATTAGTGCAAATATATTTGTCTAATTCGAACGTTCATAAACTGCGTTGTAAATCTAGCGGATTTTACATATTGGAAAAAATTTGTAAACGAACTAATTACAAATCATCGACCACATGCATACTAATAATTAGTATTGAGTTTTACAACAGATTTGAATCTCTAATTGGTAGACACTTCTTTGATATTACCACTCAAAGGCTATTTTCTGAGTTTGTCTCTTTTGAACTATGTCAATTTCTTTTAAATTCAACCAAAAATACTTGAACTTGTCTGGAAATGTTTAAAATCTATTACATTCATACAGATAAAATATTGCCTGTTTAGAAGCAATTTAGAAAGTCGCGACTATTTTGCTTTGCTAGATTCGAATATTTTCATTCTGTTCCAAATGTTTCTTTTTTGTGTTAAAAGTTTGTTGTAATGTTAGAAATGTAACCATGCCTACAAAATATTTTTCCCAGAATACAACATAAGTCAAGGTGTTCTAATGTAGATATGGCTAAGTGTGCCTATTTAAAAAAATAAGCATTAACAAATAGGTGAGAAGATATTAAATAAATATAATTTTATCATCAAGTCTTTTTCTGGTTTGTACATATACATTTTTGTACTTGGCAGAGCCAAGCTGCGGCTGCTCGAATGGGTTGTCTCGACTGGGCTAGTACGACGGCCTCTGTCTCTCTAATACCGGCGTGAAGTAAAGGCATGTTGTGCTTCTGTGTTTCGTTTAGTGAGTGAGGTAACCGGAGGCCCAGTCCCCTCTACCTTTCCCCTTCCCTCTTCCCAAAATATCCTTATAGGTCGGCTAAGCTCTTGCAGTCTGGTGTTGCAGACGTACGTGGGCGTCAGTCATCTGTAATAGTTTTCTGGTTAATTATGAATATAGACCTCACGGGAAAAGAGTAACGTAAATAAAGGTAAAAAATGTTTCATCAAGTTTCTCATTACGTAGTAGTAGTAATTTGTAAAAGATTGATTTTAACTTACTTTTATTTCAGTTTCATTTGGTTTTTCGGTAATGTGCTGTAAGAAATTTTGCTGGTTTTTCGGTATTTTAAAAATTCCAGTTTCATTTTTAATTACTACGTCAAAAATTTATCGTCACGTGTTACGTAACCGTCACCTGATCAATTTAACTGAAAATTCCGGATCGCAGCCTAGATCAAGACTCGAAAGCTTTAAATTTGAATATGGTTACACTTACTAGCAATTGCCTTGAACATTGCTAGCTTCCAAGTTTTGTAATTCTTGCAATCTTAAACGACTTGGGTAAAAAAACGTAACACCTGGACGACTGATTTATTCTAAGACGTTTGCTAAGAAATCGTACTTTTACTTCTTCGGCCGTAAGAACTAAGCTTCAGGAAGTCATCAAATGACAGTTAGCTAGTTCCATAAGAAAAAGACTTAAGGCGTCTGGAATAGGCGTAACCATGTCTGACAGAAGATCTTTACTTAACTTACAACAGGTCATCGAGTAGCTCGGTCTAATTTTGCTCGCTCACACTGAAACTACAAATTGAACAAAAGCAGGTACGTATGACACGATTTTACGAAACACGAGTGTCGTACTCGCAAATTTAGAGCAAGTAGTGGATAAATACGCCGCACTTACATCAGGTCTTAAAAACCATAAGATAGAGAATTCAGCACAATTAATTTTTGTTCACGGTGGTCTGAAGTTACTAGATGAGGACATTACAAAGAATAACGAAGTGTCTATTCGTGATTCAATGAATATTCCAATTTATAATGATTTATTCCATTTTTGAGCAAACAAATAAAAATTTTACGTTATTCAGCACAGACTACGGCTCTGCAAACATATATCGCTACCTCTTACAACTGTGCATTATGTTTATGTCACAGTGTTGTACGCACTTTTAAAATACTTTGAAGTTAAAATCCAATAAAATTTGTTCTAATTGTCTCAATAGACGGCATGTTACCTTTAATTGTAATTTAAATTCAACTTGCTCTTGCGGCCAACGTCATATGATGACGTTGACTTTTCTATATTTCAAGCGATCGTCTATTAGTTTGATGTAATTTTAGGGCAATAATAAACACTGGCGTGTCCAATGCCAAAGATATCTCAGGTCTCCAGGAGAGGCTTGTCGGATCTCGACGCCTTTTGGGCCTCTGGGGAACTGTACCGGGGTTTTGCACCTTCGCATTGGTGCCCACCGTCGCACGTAAAAGTACGTGCGGGTCTTGGGGTAGCTGTGACCATGGCTTTTGACGTACGTCCAGTCTGCTCACCAGTGAGGGGCGTGGGGTTTCGGACGTCTTTACCACGGCCAGTTCTCTGGGAAGCGCCTTTTTCTCAGGAGGCCGAGCGTGCAGTGGAGCGATGTTCACTAGGTGTGCGTGTGAGGAGGCATCTGCACGCTCGAACATGGTCAAGGCAAGGCGCTTCACAAATGCCTCCAGGTATTCTATTTTGAGGTCCCGCCTCGATGGTCACCCCAGGTATTTCACTGTGCTCGACCACTCCACGTGTTGTTCATTGTAATATGAGGGTGTGTTTTTAAGTTCGCGGAATGGCGGGGTTGGAGGAGGGGGGTTAACAGGCACGTTCAATGACTCATAATTAGTATAAATAAATGAATAAAAAGTTTTGTCAATTGTAACATTATTCAAGCATCCTGAGACGCCGCCTGCATCGTGTGCAGTGAAGAACACCTTCACGGTCGCGGTGTTCTGCAAACCCAGAAGAGTCCAGAAAAATGAAGACCAATGGGCTGGGACGCCGAGGAATTCGACTCACCACGAAGCTGTCAGTTTCGTGTAGCGGTCACTCCGCGCCCGGTTGACCACTCCGAATTCACAGACGCCTCAATTATGGCCCATCTCGAAAAACGACGTTAGGGATTTGAAGAAGCGAGCCAAAGTATCACCCCTGAGGAAATCCAGCTCAGTGTGGACTCAATGAACCTAATCTGAGGTAGGCTAAAAAGGAGACTCGGCAGCCACCTAAAAAGAAGAGAGCAAACGGCACCTGCGCTGCCCCCTCTATCTCGGGAGACACACCGTCCGCGCCAGCGTCTCGCGCACCGTCTGACACTTCGCCCGCGTCTGCATCTGCACTGGCAGGACCGCACCTGTGCAACAGAACAGCTACGCTCGAGCTTTCCTAAATGCAACACCATTCGCATTATACTCCGTACTGCAACAGCAAACTCGAGTAATGGAACAAACAAAAAAGTGTCGCTTCCCTCCTATAGTGGAAGAGTACCTGTCAAACTGGATATACCTATACCATGATTTTCTCAGAGCATGAGTCCCCGTAAACCGATGACATCTCTTCCATGATTTCAACAGACTTTCCTTGCTTGGTAAGAAACTTGATGACGGCGCGATAGCCGATTTTCTTAATTTTCAAACTTTCTTCCAAATTGAGTTGCTTAGTCGTCAATAGTCCGAAAACTAATGACACAATTTTTTTTGCAACACGTGGGTAAAAGGAGATCGCACCTACCAGTCACCCAAGGCGGTGATTGGTGATCTCGGGATCAGCATTGAAGTTCAACTAAAACCCCCACGGTTTAGATAAAATACGCTGTTGTCCCGATAGCCTTTACAGCTTCGGCGATAAGACTCGCTAGCAGGAGTCTCGTGAGTGAAAGAACATTTTAAGAGGAACGGCGTTGGTGCGACGCTGGCTGCTGCTGTGCTATGCTCTGACCCCTGTTAACGAAGAATTTCCAACAACTAAAGGGGGGTGCGTGGGAACCCAAAGAGGTGCGAGACGTTAGCTTAGGTTACCATCGATAAGGGTGATGATACAATTGTGGAAAAACTTTATATTTATACTAATTATGTGTAATTGACGTCAAGCCCTTATAGAAATAGCATTGTTTTTGTCGTGGGATATTACGATACACATTAAAATGTTCGGGTTTCAATAATGGAACTTTTAACACAAATATGATTTTGTATTCTAAAAAATAATACATTATTGAGGAGATATTCCGCAGAATATTTAAATGTTCTAATTCTAATGATACAGGAAGTTTTCTTGAACTTGATAAATAATAATGATAAAATTTGTCGGAATACGTGGTCGTACGTGGCTGCCACTCGAGGACCTTTTTTCCCCAGCGGTTGTCAGTTCTGCGAGCTATGTGCCCGGTCCATTGCCACTTCTTTACGGCTATGTCGGTTACCTTAGTTCTGCTGCGGATATCATCGTTGCAGACTATCACGCAGAGAAACACCCGGCTTCCTCATACGGCCTGCAGTGAAGGACCAAGTCTCGGATCCGTATGTCATCACTGGCAACACGCACTGGTTGCTCTTGAGGCTTTGCGGTATACTCGACGAGAAGATATGACGTAGTTTCCCGAACGCAGCCCAGCTGAGTTGGATTCGTCGATTGACGTCTGAGTCGAAGTTGGACTTACCTAATCGGACAATTTGTCCCAGGTATACGTACTCGTATACAACTTCGAGCCTATTGTTACCAACAACAACCGGTATTGGTGTGACATGGACGTTTGACACGCACTTCGTCTTGTCCATGTTCATCTTAAGACCAACCTGTTGGGAGACGTTATTGAGATCATTGAGCATTGTACTAAGCTCCTCCAGCGATCCTGCCATAAGAACTATGTCGTCGGCAAATCGAAGGTGAGTGATGTATTCGCCATTGATGTTAATACCGTATCCTTTCCAGTTCAGCTGCTTGAAAACATCTTCCAATGCAGCGGTGAAGAGTTTCGGGGATATGACATCACCCTGTACACCTTTCTGTAGTTAGATTGGTTTCGTACTCTGATAGACATCGTAGCCTCATTGTACAAACACCTCAGCACTTCGATATACCGAGAGTCTATCTGGCACCGCTGGAGAGACTGTAGCACCGCCCAAATTTCGACTGAATCGAAGGCTTTCTCATAGTCCACATACGCCAGACATAATGGCAAATTGTACTCCTCGGCCTTTTGTACAATCTGGCGAAGAGTATGTATGTGGTCTATGGTACTATAGCCTTTTCGGAATCCGGCATGTTCGGGAGGCTAGAAGTCGTCAAGTCTGTTCACTAGACGATTTGAGATGGCTCTCGAAAACAGCACGTAGACGCGGCTTAGAAGCGATATCGGTCTATAATTCTTCAAAAGGCAGTTATCCCCTTTCTTGAAGAATAGGACAACCACGCTTCTACTCCACGCTTTCGGCGTAACACCGCCATGAATGACGGAATTAAACAGCTTCTGAAGGACAACAAGTATCGGTTTTCCACCCGCTTTCAGAAGCTCAGCTGTAATTCCGTCCTCACCCGGGGCCTTGTGCCACCATAGCCAGGACTAGCGAGGCCGCCGGGGACTGGGGGCCATTGCTTTCTTCTACCTCTCATCATGGGGGCATTGTTCTAGTGCAGGAAGATGCTGCTGCTGCCCATCTCCTAATATAATTTTTTACCATTAGTCGCCTTTTACGACACCCCTGGTCAGACAGGGTTGGCGCTATTTTTTACTTCCGACAGCCACACGGAAATTTTGCAAATATTATATAATAATTAAAGGATTTTTGTATAATAGGAAATGTCTAAATTTTTTAAATTGTATAAAGTAAGTATTTTGCCCAAAATTAAATACTAAAATGTAATTTTATGTTATACAACATCATTTCAATATTATGAATAAATCTTGTTATAATAGGTGGGCTGAAAACTTTGTAGTCCGACACATAGATGGCGCTACTAGAATTCAATTAATATAATTTTTAGTTAGCCCTGACCTTCAAAAGACACGTGTATAAATTTGACAACTGTCGTAAGTAGTAGACTTTGTGAGATATAGTATTTTGAGTGAAGGAACTTGTTTGTTTAAAAAAATGGATAAAAATTAATTTCGTGTGTTAAAAGTTGCTAAAGCAGCTTAGCTTGATAGACATTATTCGGACTCTGCACCAGGAAAATCAACCGTTGAGAAGTGGTGTGCCAAACAACAACGAATTGATGATTCTGGCCAGTGTTTGAAGCTGTTCAATCTTAAAGAATTTTTGCGTCGATGTGTGACAATGGTTGAAATATGGCTCCATCATTGCACACCGGAGTTCAATCGACAGTCAGCTGAGTGGACTGAACGTGATGAACCGACTCTAAAGCGTGGAAAGACGCAAAAGTTGGCTGGCAAGATTATGACATCAATATTTTGGGACGCGCATGGTATAATATTCATTAACTATCTTAAAAAGAAAAAAACCATCAACAGCGACTATTACGTAGCGTTATTGTATCGTTTGAACAACAAAATCGCGGAAAAACGGCCCATTTGAAGAAGTAGAAAGTGCTATTTCATCAAGACAATGCACCGTGTCACAAATCAATGAAAACCATGGCAAAATTCCATGAATTGGGCTTCGAATTGCTTTCGAATCCACCGTATTCTCTAGATTTGGCCCACCGCGACTTTTTCCTGTTCACAGACCTCAAGAGAATGCTCGCTGGACAGAAATTTTGCGCTGATGAAGAGGTAATCGCCGAAACTGAAGCCTATTTTGAGGCTAAAGACAAAGCGTACTATAAATATGGTATCGAAAAATTGTATGACCGCTATAATTGTTGTATCGCTCTCGAAGGCAACTATATTGAATAATCAAATCAAATTCAATGAATTTATAATTTACATAGTATTTTATTCCTAGAATTGAAAAATCTTTATTTCATTAATTATAGTTTAATTTTTAAAAACTAAATTATCTTAATAATATTTCTCTTATATATCATACGAGTAACTTTATTTATTTTTTCTCTACGAATTTTCTTGTGTGTTCGCTTTCCCCCGAAGTTTACTTTTAAAGGTCCTCTCCCTTTTATACATTTAATATGTATCTCATAGGGCTCCTCTGTAACTCCTCTTCGAAGGTGCTCGTTTCGTGAATACTTATATTAAAATGCTCATCGAACTAACTGAAAATCTAATCTAAGTTCAGTTCAGCTGTCCGCCAGATACGAATACGATCCAAGTCAGTTCATCCAAGTTTCGTTTAAACGTATATATCACAAAGTTATTCTTGTAATTAATTAAAAATAATTAACGTGTAAAAAAAAAAAATTTTTTAAACAAAAAAGGTTTTTTGTTCGATAATGGCCCGTAACAAAGTAAACAAAATTAAATCTAAAACCAAGCATACGACCTCAAGATACTGTGAGCACATTCTGCGTAGATCGGACCTAAAATTAATAAATAAAAGCTGTAGCCCGAGTTAACTATGACATCTGGACGTTAACACCTGTCTCTCCGTGATCACGGCTGCTGTAAATCACTCGATACGTCGGGAACTAAACATAAAAATTAAGCGCGATGGAATCCGTAAAGAATAGTTTCATTTCAAATGTGTAGTGTTCGCGTTAACACAAGAAATTACTCTTGTTATGCAGTTTACACATCCTTTAATAGGTTATTCCGAGACACGTTATTAGTAGTGGTTGGTAGGCTAAACAACTGACGAATGCGAACGGAGCACGTCGGAACTTTTAGGCACAACGAGAAGAACAACGGAAGATTACCATTCTCATTCACCTCCTTAAGTATACATAGGTCGGATAATAACAGACGTTTTTCGGAAGTATCCATATTAAACATAAGTAACCTATCTCGCAAAATTTTCTACGGAGTCTGAGTCTTAGTATATAGGGATCTCATAAACATATGCTGCACTGTCTCTATAGACATAAATATACTGTATATCCCTGTAAACTTCATAGATCGGAGACCAGACGGTTGAGCAATACTCCTAAACATTAACGAAACGTAGAGAGAAATGCAAGAGGTTAGTCTCCCGAACGGTTTAGCGATACACAATATGAAGGATAGTATTCTGTTTACTTTACAACAGATCTAATCAGAGTGTGGTCGGTTTCACTGCACCATTTGGTTATAGTATCGACATAGCTTTAAACCCTTTGAAAATCACCAATATCATGAGTAACCCGGTAGATCTAAATGTCATCTGCGTATACTAAGCAGTCCGTATATGGAACACTGTGGTACTCAAGAAGACATTAAACATGGCACAGATTCACTATATATTCACTCAATGCTACTAACTGAGACCTATTGCAAAGATAAGACATCAGCCTTCGATGAAGACTACCATGGATATCCAAGTAATCATTTAGATAGTAATTCGGTGTAATTCACACGATCAAAGGCTTTTAAATAATCTGTATAAATTGAGTCAATTTGTTGCCTGTAATTGAAAGACTTGCAAAAAAGGCAATCAATTTGAAAGACCGTCCTTAGACAAATCCATGTTGGTTAGGACTATTTACTAATATGCCTTATTATTATGAACAAGGTTTGAGATCAATAGCGTGTTTTTTAGGTGCTTGCAATAATTCTACGGTTGGCAACCCTAACTACTGAACTGAGTGTTTGAAGTTGGAACTGTTTGCTGTACTTTGATGATCTTATTGCATTTAAAGTCTATAATGGAATATAATAATTGGAAAGTTTTAGTTGTTTTCACCAGTATTTTTAGTCAACTAAGTTATGCAACGGAAATAAAGTTATCTGGACCAGGTTTACAACCTAGGGATATTGTGATGCCGGCTAGATATTTTTTAATAAATTTTACTTCATTTAGTGAAGATACGTAAGTAGCCTTATTTATCTAATGTAAATAGGATATTTAGTTTATGAATCTGTTGCGAATATGAGAATGCATTCAAATAGATTCCTGTATATTTACAAGTAAGTTCAGTAGACGAGTTACGTTATTATGATTAAGGTCTCTCCTCTTCAGCTTTCTTCTCCTATTTATATTATGTAGTATATCAATATATAGTATAATTTCGTCCTTTCTTTTTTTCACTTTTGCCATAATTATTGAGTAAGTTAAATTACCAAAATCTCATGGCCTTTAACATCTTATATATATTAGACCTTAATTATTTAAATCATTGATGGCAGCTGTGTGAATGTCAGGGTGTGTGTGGTGTCTTGTATTGTTATAATCAATTTGTCTGCCAAGTTGAGCGAGTGTCCTCTTATTGGGATGGTCCTAAAGCCAATATATAGCAGTAGACAGTTTAGAGACTACTGCTGAATAAGCAGAAGACCTACTATGTATCTAACAGTTATAAAGTGGCTTAAAATAATAAGATTTTATAATTTATTTTAATAGCCTTAAAAGTCCTTTATAATAATTTTTAAAGTAAACCTCATCTTGTACTAGAATCCCTATCAGTCTTCATAATAACTCCTTTGGCGTAGTGTGTGCATACATAGAGATTAAATGCACAGTAAAAACTTCTATAATTTCTATACTTTATTTACAGTGTGTGTGTGTTTGTTGTTTGTGTTTGTGAGTTTCAATTTACACCTTAAATAGACCATAAACTGTAATCATATTTGGATCAAGCAAGTACGGTGACAATTTATTTGAGCTGATGAAATTAAGGAAGTTGTCTTAGGACCATAAAACCAAACATTCCCTAACTTCTGTGTAGTTATTTTTTGTAAGGAGCAACTAATCACCATGTCTCCCAACATTTCTTATCTTGGACTGTGTATTGCATCTGCAACTATCTTAGGTTTAGGTTATTATCAAACAGGTTAATCTTAACCTGATTGATAATGTTTTGGTTCTTAGAAGTTCTAATAGTCCTCTTACATCCTCTCCCAGGTTGATCTTCTATGTATCCCATCTCATTATAGTATTTAATTGCCAAAGAAACAAACTGATGCCAAGAATGTTTACCTGTTCACACTGTCATTTTCTGCAACTGAAATGTAATGAAATTAGGGCTCAATGTTGCACTGATATTTTGGAATTTTATCTTTTTATTTTTGTCTACACTATTTTGGGCTATGGTTGGCTACAGTGCAATTCCTTATGGAGAAATGATATTATGTGAGTTTTTGGATAGCAGATATTATGAAAATTTAATATATCATGGCTATCTACTAGACCTATTGCAAAATTATATAAGGTTGTAAATTGTTTGTATAAGAATATGTATGAAATATAGTTGAAAAAGAAAATACTCCAACTGGGAAAGTTATCTTGATTGATGATATCACAAACAACAATTTCAACTATTTATAGTGATGGTATTTGTTTAATCTTTATAGATAAAAAGATATGACAATTCAAATAAAGAAACTCATAATTCATTTGTTGTTTGCCTGTAACTCTGGCTTGTCCAGAAATTGCAAGCATTTATGTGATATTAGAAGAAAAAAACCAAGCTGAAATAATGGCAGCAGAAACATTCATGGATTTAAATTAGGAAAAAAATATCATTGAAAGGAGACAATGGAAAAATTACAACAGAGATGTTAATGTGATAATATTGAAGTCTTATTGCATTTATATGATTTCTTTGTTCAAATAATATGTGGTATTGAATATTCTGCTTAGGGAATTTGTGTGTAAATAACTGGCGAAAGTAATGGTGATATTTATTTTTTTATTTATGTACACACAAGTAAAACCGAAAAAAAAGAAATATGATAGGAAGAAATGGTCTGTACAAAGGTACTGCTTATTTCTTAAGAAATTTCTTCCAGCAGACCTGCGACAGGAGAATAGCTAGTCAATGATAAATTGCACGCGTACAATACAAAAAAAAACATACATATATGCGAAACATTCTATATAAATCTACATACACCTACTTATACATAAATATAAACTTAAATAAATATATAGATAAATACCCAAAATTAAATAAATATATACATAATAGAATAGTGCCAATAGTTCATACTGACAATGACATATAGTGGTCTTTGACTCTTTTCTTAAACACAGAAATAGTTTTGCAGTCACGTATATTTGGTGGGAGAGAATTCCACAATCTAACTGCATGCACAGAGAATGAGTGGGAATATGAAGCGCTTTTATGAGGAGACAATTTAAGGAGGGATAGGTTCTGCAGGGAGTAAAAGATGGCCGAGCGAAAGAGAATCGCTCGCGCGTGATAAATGGTTTGAAGAAAGAAAACAAGCATGTGCATGTTGCTGTAAGCAAGCAATGCCCATAAATTTAAATGACTTCATTCTTAGATTTTTTTTATATTTCATCAATGATTATCAAGAAAACGAAGAAGCTGCTTTTAAGGAATACTGTAAATTTTGTCTTCAAAAATATTTATATATCTGAAATAAAACTGTTTATTTCGTAATACTTTGATGTTATCGCTAAATCGTAAAGGTTCATTCTCATAATTTTTCCCAAACGCGCCAAAAGAAGTATAACCTCAAAAAGTTTATGTCTACGGAGTTTCGTTCATCTGTTTCTTCTCTGGCAGAGGAGAAACAGGATTTTTTAAATGTAGCAGAGCCAAGCGGCAGCTTTGGCTGCTGCTCGAATGGGCCGGCGCGACCGGGTTGATACTACAGCCTCGCAGAATACCGGCGTGAAGTAGACGCATCAAGTGCTTCTGCGTATCGTTCGGTAAGTGAGGTATGCGGAGGCCCACTCCCCCTCCCCATTCCCCTTCTCATCCTGCCTCCCATCTCTCAAATACCCTTAAAGGCCAGCAACGCACCTACAGCACCTCTGTTATTGCAAATGACCGTGGGCAACGGTAATTACTTACCATCAGGTGAACCGCTTACTCAATTGCCGCCATTACCATAAAAAAAACCTCATTCAAAACGGTTAAAAAAGTAACATTTAAGAAGTGAAATTTACTATTCTTTGATAATCTAACATAACTTTAAACGGTTTTTTACTTCCCACTGTACACTAGATGGCGATAATATCGCCTGTCTCAATAATACCTGTCAAAATAATAAGAATAAAATTGCATGGATATTACCAATATACAGGTTAAATTCAACCATATTGACATTTAATGGAAACTTTGCTAGTAGTAGACGTAATTATTAGGACATACGCTTTTCAAGAAAAGAAATTGAAAACCTTCAAACAAGTTAAACAGCCTAGTAATCTAATTAAAACGTAAGCAAATCAATCAATGACACTTCCTATATCTTGTGACATTGGTGCGTAATTACTTGGAGGTGAACATTGATGGAAACACTGGTATATATAAACAGTTGAGGACAATTTTTAATGTGGAAAACACAATAACCTTTCATAATTCACAACACGGTGAATGCGAATGCTGGTCAAGTATCGGAGTGTGTTCGGAGAACGAAAGCGTGTGTAAGCCAGGTGCTATAATACCTACAAGTGTTTTTTTGATTATAATCATTAAGACGTATAAAGGGCTAAGGGGAAGAATCAGCTGAATCACATTTCATCGAATTTAATTTTAGTTGCCTATGGCCACAAATATGCACATTTCACCGTATGAATATCTAAAACAATGAAAAAACTTACAGTGTCACGGTATAAATATAGCTGCATCTTGTCCTTATTTGCGGTCCTTTCCCGTAAAATGGAAGGTGATACCAACGGAAAACACCTAAGAAATGTCACGATGTTGTACTTCCGATTGGCGCTTGTAGCTGTTGCTAAATTTTAATTGCGTTAATCTTCATTTATTTGATTAATATGAGTGGCGATGATGTAGTTAAACATTTTCTCATCAGAAAATAATATAAAAATTAAATGAATTTGTAAACTGTTTATTTAAGTTGTATTTTCCTTTGTTCTAGTACTCAACAATTTGAATTCATGGTAAAAACAGGCTAGGTCCTCGACTTAGTTACTTATTCTTCAGACGATTGGATAGTTAACATGCCGTGACATGAAGGGTGTTATAGCGACACTGATACGTGTATTATATAAGTATAAATAATTTTTCTTTTTATCTTCAGATACACACCAGATTTGGGTAAAAATTTAGCTGTTGAAATAAATGGAAGGTCGGTAAAAAATAATCTTTGTCGTGTTTGGGTTAATACACTTGATCGAAAAGATGGCACGTTCATCGTACGTTATAAGGTCTATGAAACATGTCTTGATCTATCTGTTAGTGTATACTATAAAAGCAAGCACATAGACAATTCTCCTTTAACATTTGAAGGTTTGTTATTAGTTGATTGAATTGTACCAAATAAAATGTAACAAAATAAACGCAAGATTACAAAATAGTTTAAAATCGGACACTGAACGGTTATTTTTTTTCGAGGTTTTATTTGGTTTATCTTTATAAATAAATAAGCAACTATTCTAGTAAACACGAATTCGTAAGCAATTCGGAATTCGGGTACGGAATGCTGTTAGTACCAGACGGGCTGAGAACGCTGTCAAAACCAGAATTCGGCAAAACCCTTAAAGGAAACAAAAAATGTAACCGTGTGAAATGAAGATTTCCGCTAGGACCCTTTCGCAATTTCTTAAACAAGACCTGAAGCTAGAGATGCTTACTGTTGATACGCAGGATATGTCCTAAACCAGCTCACAAGTTTAGATCTATTAAAATCCTTGTTATCCCGTTACGCTGGTGGAAGATATAGACGTATAAGCTATCAATGGCTAAATTCTTTGGTATATGTAAAGGTTTTTTTTATTATTATAACCTCAGTTTTAGTGCCTAAGAAAAGGATGTGTGAAGGATTCATTCAAAATATATTTATATAAGCGTAGAGCTCCCAAGCTATTATTAGTTCTGAGGATAACATAAAACAATAATGATGAATTGGGTTGTTTAATATGAATTGGGTTGTTTAATATGAATTGGGTTGTTTAATATGAATTGGGTTGTTTAATATGAATTTTATATGTAAATTAAACATAGCTTCGACATTTTTCTTAGGTACTTCACCGGGCGCTACCGCGTCTCGTTTGATAGGCTCGCGCGTTGTTGTCACTGGTTGGAACGAAAATTAAAAGATGTAGGTTACTAGATATTTAAGGAAGGAAAGGTTCCTTCCGGCTGGGGAAGTGGTGCCAGCGGAAGGTGGGTAACGGAACCCTTGAATGGCGTCTAGTAAACCCATCGAGTTTGGGTTCATCAGATTTGTCTTTACGAGTGTTCATTTCATCTGATAATGAGTATTTGATGAAAAGGGAATAAGAAAAGGGTGTATATTAGTTTTTAAACTATTTTTTTTTCATTTTGTAATGAACTAGTCATTATAAAAACTTCTGTATCAGGAAAACGGCTTGAAGAGGGATGAGTCCTTTCTCAATACACAATCATGCCCAAATCAAATTCAAGTTATTTTGTTACACTACGGAAGGAGTCCACTATCATAAGTAACTTCACGACTTTCACGTATATAAGAATAAATAAATCTTTCTATATCTCATCACAAACTCTTAATTGATTAAGGTTTTGCATAAGGAAAACCACGGGACCGCCACGACCTATGACTAATCATCCTATGTTCAATCTTAGCACCAGTATCTTTTGTACGTGTGATTCTTGACCGCCTAGTTTCACCTGACTAGAACTAACATTGAAAAGTGTCTTACTGTGGTAAGGTCGTTAAACAAAAAGCTTACCTTTTTGTGTATGTCGTCTACTTCAGACGCTTTTCTCTTAGCCATGGCGCGTCGTAAAAACTTTGCATATAGTCGACCGACGTCGACTCTTAAACTCTGTATCGCTACGGGGTAGTGCTCTTTTACGGTTTTTTTTTGCGAATATCGCAGAGCACGGCGAAGATGTAATTCCGCTGTAAAATAAGTGTCGTTTCTCCACAGAAACTTTTACACCTAGTAGAGCCAACTGGCTTTTGTTGTGGCTCGACCGGCTAGTACCACAGCCTCCCAGAATATCGGCGTGAAGTAGAAGCATCTTGAGCTTCTCCGTTTCGTTCGGAGAGAATATCCTGCAGCCCTTCTAGTGTTGCAGATGTACGTGGTCATCGGTAATCACTTTCCAACAGGTCCCGCTTACTCGTTTGCCACCTTTCCCATATAAAAAAAAGAAAATGTTCTAAGTTTTCCTTGACTGTCTTAACTCACATTTACAAAACATTTATTTTGTTTTGGCTGTTATGGCTATAGCCTAGGAATATACAGCGTCATTGGCTTATTAGGCCCTTCTCGGAATCGTAAGAGTGCGCCGAACGTCAACAAAAATGCAAAATTTGCCCAAACTCATTGCTGTTTTTTTAATTATGCTTGTAACATCATTTTCTAATTGGAGTGTTTATAGTTTTGCGTTAATTTTGTTACATTTTGTATAAATTAAAAAAAAATTGTACTCTCTAAAGTAGAATATTGTTTAATGAATAATTAATTTTCAGGTCCTATTCTACCTGATCAATGTTATTGCCCAGAAAATGACTTTCATGTATGGTTACAGAAGTATGAATGCCCTTCTTCATATAAAAACATTATAAATGACTTAAAACCGTTTACAAATTTGGATATGAAAACACAAATACTTAAAATTGTACAAAAATATCACAAGCCAGAAAGTACTAGTTTTTGTCATTATGTTATTAAAACAATCAAATATATAGAGATTGTTACGGAAAACATGTTGGATTTAATATGTTTGCTGACAATATTCTCTTGTCATTAGCCAGGAAAGTTATGTTGCCTGATATTGAATTAGTTATAAATTTAGGCGATTGGCCCTTGGTACATAAAAATGCTGAACCACTTCCTGTATTTTCTTGGTGTGGTAGCGATGACACAATTGACATAGTAATGCCTACATATGACATTACAGAATCAGCATTAGAAAATATGGGAAGGTATAAAAATAAATAAAATTATATTAAAGCTTTTTAAACTTACCATGATTTTAATATTAATTTGTTTTCATTACAGAGTCACTCTAGACACATTATCAGTGCAGGGTAATGTAGAGCATAAGTGGCAAGATCGTAAACCTATAGCATTCTGGCGCGGTCGCGACTCACGTGCTGAAAGACTGAAACTTGTTGACATTGCACGGGAAAATTCAGAACTTTTTAATGTTTCTCTCACAAATTTCTTTTTTTATCGCGAACAGGAAACACGATATGGTCCAAAGCAGCCACATATATCATTTTTCAAGTTTTTTGATGTAAAATATTATATTTAATACTTCGAAATCTCTTTCACATGCTTGTTTCAAAATGTTTTCCGTAATGTAACCTCATTTACTTTCAGTACAAATATCAAATAAATATCGATGGGACAGTTGCAGCATATCGTCTTCCGTATCTCCTGACTGGTGGTGGAATGGTTTTAAAACAAGAGTCTCCTTATTATGAACACTTTTATAGTCAACTGCGTAAGTGGGAACATTATGTGCCAGTAGCTCGTGATTTGTCAGATTTAGTTCAAAGAGTACGTTGGGCAAAACAACATGACAAGGAAGCTCACATCATAGCTAATAATGGACGAAAATTTGCATTTGAATACTTGCTTCCTCAGCATATAATATGCTATCATTCGATATTATTCTATGTAAGTAATTTATTGTCTATTTGTAAAGTATATGGACTATAGCCTGATTAAAATACATCCCGTGAAAACTAGTGTTATAATAAACTATAATTCATTTTACAAACGATAGTTACAGTTTACGTACCCTTATACCGAATAAGGGTAACTACCTGAATTGGCACATTATGTCACCAATTTTTTTGAAATGAACCGGATTGAATTTTTTGAAGTCGAGACGTGTGTTCATTAATAATGCAAAATAAAGTCAAAAACCGTAGAAACAAGAGACCGTATTTATATGGATTCGGATCTGTACTGTTAACTAATAATAAAAAGGCTGGCGCGAAGTGTTCGATACTGCCAATCTGCCCGCCAAGCGAGGCGATTGAGTGAATTCTACCCATATGACAGAAGCATATAAAATCCAGCAGTGGACTTTTCATAACAGTGAATGTTCGAATTTTGAAGTGATGTTGAATAGTACAGGTCTACCAGGATCTGATGGCAAAAAGGGAAAAAGGAAATTGACGCTAGAAATACTGGGGAAATTGGAGTAAAACGTTTTGATACTTTTTTTTCCTTATAGCGGTAGATTCTGAGTGTGATACATGCAAATATAAAAATTTATCCAATGATCAAGGAAAATTTATGAAAATCTTACTGTGGCGAATGTGGGGTTCGAAATTTAGATGAAAACTCCAATTACTCTGTTCATGAGTTTATTAATTAATTATGGGCTATCAGAACTTGAAAATGGTTCCAAATACTGCACATCTATACAAAAGTCTTCATCGGAAGAGGAAGACGAGGAAGACGCAGTATTATTTTAACTTTATTTATTTTATTTAAAAAAACTTTATTGCTTACATCCCTTATAATTTGTTGTGACCAAGGGCGTACTTAATGCCTATTGGCATTCTCTGCCAGTCAACCCATGGGTTGGTGAGATAGCCGTAGCAGGTGTATTTATTTAGTGAATTAACTAACAAAATTATTTTAAAATAACTATATATAAATATAAAATAAATAAATAAAAATATGAAATAATAGACATGATATACATAATAATGTACTATTATATATGTAGATAGATACCTTACGTACGTACCTTTGCTTTAACTTTATGAATTGGTTGGTAGTTGTGGAGGACCTCTGTAATTATTTACCTAAAATTTCTGAGTCTTGTTGATCGTCGAAGGATCACTACTGCTACATTAGAAACGAAACAAGAAAGATAAATAGAAAAAAGTTGAATTGCAGTTCAATCAACATTTTTATTTTAAAGAAAAGAACTACGCATAAGCATTGTTATAACTATATTATACAGGTTGGCTGTTTCTAATACATAAACCAAATATCATTTACATAAATACAGTAGTTTATTCATAGAACATTATTTTTAATTTTTCTTTTAATATGATTTGTAAAGATATGTGTTTTTAATCGTTTCGTGAAACATTTTTGACTATATCTAAATAATTATGAGCACTAGTACTAATACATTTTTCACTAA
This sequence comes from Bhutanitis thaidina, assembly GCA_029286595.1. NCBI lineage: Eukaryota > Metazoa > Arthropoda > Insecta > Lepidoptera > Papilionidae > Bhutanitis > Bhutanitis thaidina. The sequence continues at coordinate 6,828,208 of JAGSMS010000004.1, read as the reverse complement.
ATGTCAATAAAGTCGCATCGAATCTGTGTATATCGGTATATCACATTGTACTAAAGTACAAAGGTATTTTTGTTTGATAATATTAAACAAAATGCTGAATATTCTATTTATTTATACATACGCGTATTTGTTTTAATTTATATCCAACATGCATTTTAATACAATACCAATTTAAAAAAATATCTTAAACACAAGTCGGTATAAAATTAAAATGTTTAATTTCACCTATTAATTTTGTAAATAGGAATGGAGTAAAAAATATCAAATAAATATCGATGGGACAGTTGCAGCATATCGTCTTCCGTATCTCCTGACTGGTGGTGGAATGGTTTTAAAACAAGAGTCTCCTTATTATGAACACTTTTATAGTCAACTGCGTAAGTGGGAACATTATGTGCCAGTAGCTCGTGATTTGTCAGATTTAGTTCAAAGAGTACGTTGGGCAAAACAACATGACAAGGAAGCTCACATCATAGCTAATAATGGACGAAAATTTGCATTTGAATACTTGCTTCCTCAGCATATAATATGCTATCATTCGATATTATTCTATGTAAGTAATTTATTGTCTATTTGTAAAGTATATGGACTATAGCCTGATTAAAATACATCCCGTGAAAACTAGTGTTATAATAAACAAAATTAATTTTACAAACGATAGTTACAGTTTACGTACCCTTATACCGAATAAGGGTAACTACCTGAATTGGCACATTATGTCACCAATTTTTTTGAAATGAACCGGATTGAATTTTTTGAAGTCGAGACGTGTGTTCATTAATAATGCAAAATAAAGTCAAAAACCGTAGAAACAAGAGACCGTATTTATATGGATTCGGATCTGTACTGTTAACTAATAATAAAAAAGGCTGGCGCGAAGTGTCTGATACCGCCAATCTGCCCGCCAAGCGAGGCGATTGAGTGAATTCTACCCATATGACAGAAGCATATAAAATCCAGCAGTGGACTTTTCATAACAGTGAATGTTCGAATTTTGAAGTGATGTTGAATAGTACAGGTCTACCAGGATCTGATGGCAAAAAGGGAAAAAGGAAATTGACGCTAGAAATACTGGGGAAATTGGAGTAAAACGTTTTGATACTTTTTTTTCCTTATAGCGGTAGATTCTGAGTGTGATACATGCAAATATAAAAGTTTATCCAATGATCAAGGAAAATTTTTGAACATCTTACTGTGGCGAATGTGGGGTTCGAAATTTAGATGAAAACTCCAATTACTCTGTTCATGAGTTTATTAATTAATTATGGGCTATCAGAACTTGAAAATGGTTCCAAATACTGCACATCTATACAAAAGTCTTCATCGGAAGACGAGGAAGACGCAGTATTATTTTAACTTTATTTATTTTATTTAAAAAAACTTTATTGCTTACATCCCTTATAATTTGTTGTGACCAAGGGCGTACTTAATGCCTATTGGCATTCTCTGCCAGTCAACCCATGGGTTGGTGAGATAGCCGTAGCAGGTGTATTTATTTAGTGAATTAACTAACAAAATTATTTTAAAATAACTATATATAAATATAAAATAAATAAATAAAAATATGAAATAATAGACATGATATACATAATAATGTACTATTATATATGTAGATAGATACCTTACGTACGTACCTTTGCTTTAACTTTATGAATTGGTTGGTAGTTGTGGAGGACCTCTGTAATTATTTACCTAAAATTTCTGAGTCTTGTTGATCGTCGAAGGATCACTACTGCTACATTAGAAACGAAACAAGAAAGATAAATAGAAAAAAGTTGAATTGCAGTTCAATCAACATTTTTATTTTAAAGAAAAGAACTACGCATAAGCATTGTTATAACTATATTATACAGGTTGGCTGTTTCTAATACATAAACCAAATATCATTTACATAAATACAGTAGTTTATTCATAGAACATTATTTTTAATTTTTCTTTTAATATGATTTGTAAAGATATGTGTTTTTAATCGTTTCGTGAAACATTTTTGACTATATCTAAATAATTATGAGCACTAGTACTAATACATTTTTCACTAAATGTCAATAAAGTCGCATCGAATCTGTGTATATCGGTATATCACATTGTACTAAAGTACAAAGGTATTTTTGTTTGATAATATTAAACAAAATGCTGAATATTCTATTTATTTATACATACGCGTATTTGTTTTAATTTATATCCAACATGCATTTTAATACAATACCAATTTAAAAAAATATCTTAAACACAAGTCGGTATAAAATTAAAAATGTTTAATTTCACCTATTAATTTTGTAAATAGGAATGGAGTAAAAAAATATCAAATAAAGTGACCGTTCACGATGGAATGAGCCATGTACCGCAACCGAAATTCCCATGCGATTGTTACCTAAAACAGAAGAATACCCATGAAGAGTTATGATAATGATTTGTGGAATAATCTAAAGGTTAGTACTGTAACTCCATCAGCTTATGAGTTAGACAAATATACCGACACTTCCTCCTGATATCATGTGGGACGTACTTAATATGTCATACCTTTTGCACGCCACACCATAGATGCATGTGCACTTTCTTGGACGCCATTTCAAAAATTCATCGCAATCGACGGTAAAAAAATCCAGGGATTCCAAAAATTAATTATTTTTTCGTAAATATTATTTTCATTAACGAAACTACACAGAAATACATATACTAAGTTAAGATTTGTTCATAAATACATTACCTCTTAGGATTCCGCGTATATTTTTGACAAATTTTTTTTTTCTTTTTCAGATCGTCAAAGCTAGTCTTGACTGAGAAAAGATGCTGCAACGTATTAATTTATCTTTGTTAGTCTATTTCGGGCTTTAAACACATTTTGAGTAGTAGTTTAGGATTTAACAAATGGCTTATAAGATTAACCAGTGAGCTATTACCATTGCATGTAGAATTGCCAACGACAGGAGGGCTGTAGTTGGTAATTCTTTGCTGGAACTGGAATGGAAAAGCAACGCGTGGGGCAGCTTAGACCGATAACATTTAACATACTTACTGCCCATTGATGCCATTAAGCAATGAAATAAAAATCAAGACATTGAAGTTTGTCATCGTCACTAGTGCTTGTGGACAATGTAAAGCAAAAAGAACATTAACAAACGCATAGAAACTTATAATCTTTATCAAGATAACAGTCTGTATGATCAATCTGCCAAATTCCCTTCCAACGGTTGAAAACTTACTAATAATGTTTGGGCATGGAAATAACAGCTTAAATTAACTATAACAGTGCGAAGTTATATTTATATCACTGTTATATTTTTTTTTAAAAAGAATACTAGCAATGTTATTTAACTAACGTTACTAATATTCCTGTTAACCCTCCAACTAAGCATTATAGCTTGTATTTGGGGTGGTTCACGACAATAGTAGAATGGTGGGCTCGGACCTGCGACGTCATGTTTCACAGTCCGGACCCTAACCAATTAGGCTATTGGCGCTTTAAACGGGTGGCAAATCAGGACCATTTATATTTTGGGATTATTGTCATCGTGGCTGCATTTGGTTCAGTCTATTACATGTCGTGAAATCGAGCGAGTCTGAGGCTCACCCAGCATCGATAATTTGTGATTTTAATGAACTATCTCTCATACTTCGACAGGCTTTAGACTAAATAATTAGTTGAATCTAACATCACTACGTTGAATCGTAAGAACGTGACTATTTATTAATACGTAACTTTAAATTAGAGTCATTACAATATTTACACTACCTACTTACAACAAAGATATCGACAAAAAATATTTACAAACTACGAGTATTAGTCAGTTCTGCAAGTGAAATAATTTCTCACACTATTGTCTTAATTGAACAGCCTGTGTCCACTGCAGGATCTACATATCATAAGGATGATGATTTGCCATAATCGCCATGCTCGGCTAGCGGATTGGTGATCGCATTACCACACACCTCGTACCTTCGAACTTTCTCCCCCATCATCAATATGCTTAGTTTTGATCCGTGGTTTTTCGAAATGAGTAACTCGCTATCTGACGGTTACCATTGCAATTTTTTAAGGCTTTTCCTTTAGTCGTCTTTTACAACTCCCTCGGTAAGAAACTCCCTTTCTATGCAGATTCTAACGGCTATCTCACACGCATATAGTTATTCTCCTGGGCGTAATATTCAATTTTTTTACTTAAATCAAAGCTTAACAGCTGAGAATAAGATTCAACTTCACACGCGCTAAGATAAATAAATTGTTGTTTTAATTAAAACTTCAAGCAAATCCAAGCCTAACCACGTTGAGAATAAGATCAATTTCTATCAAATAGATTCTCTCTTCTAGTAGTGATACGTATGAATGTTGCCATTGTTTTATCTCTTTCACACTCTTTGTTTTGCCAGCACACGAAGGAATTCCGCGTATTGCAATATAGCGCCTGGACAGGGTGAACTAAAATCAGGGTCGCGGATGGTAAATGAGAAAGCGTTTGATGCATGTAACTGGTGTGGCATGGTATTTATGTAGGTGAAATGTTCCGTGTAACCCTTACACAATATCTTAAAGAAATTATTACTTTATACAAAACATATGGGGACGTTCCTACGGTGAAATACTTCTAAAATATTTGTATTACACTATGCTGCACCCTGCCATGTTTCACAGTCCAACATTAAAATCATTTTCTGTAATTTTTTTTCCTAACCTTTTTAGCAATGCGACGAATATAAACACACATACATTTGTGCTCAATCGAATGAAAATACTCAAATTTTTATATATATAAGAAGACAATAAATGTTAAACAATGATAAAGTTTCATTAAGTGACATCAATCTCAAGATATATTGTATATCATATACATAATAAATATACATACATTTAAATAATTGGATAAGATGTATACAATAATTTTTTTCATTGTTTATTTTATTTACCGCCTAGAATTAGTAAAAGTGTTTATAATAGCCTGTCACCAAGTTCACTTCTGAAAATAGACTATGTAATTTTTAACAAATTTATAGCTACACATTCGTTCGTCTTCAGCGGTACTCGTTTATAGGATAATCATTAGCAAATTAACATCAGGCTTCAACAACGAACTGAATCGTATTTCCCGACAGACTGAGCTACTTCACTTTTTATTGCACTTATGTAGCTCCAAAGAAGAGAAGGAACTGTGTATATTACGTAATAATTGGTACTGGGTCTGGATGTTGCGATCGTCTTGTGCCTCTGACATTACACAGCATCATATGGTTACTTCGTCCACTAGAAAAAAGAGTACCATTGAGCGCCTTTGTGTTTAAGCTTCACAATAAGACACAATACATATATATATATATATATTCTGCACAGCTGAATGGTTCTGATGGTAAATGTCACCTTTCTCTATGGCAAGAATCTAGCGGTACATAGCGACGTCGGGGCTACGATAGAAACACATGTAAGCGTCGGCGAGGAGCCTCTTGGCGTGCGCGGGCGGCTGGCGCTCGCGACTGCCCCCTCCCCCGCCCTCCTCGCTCAGCCACGCGCCCAGTTCCGGTAGGCACACGATCTCCGGAATGTTGTACCCGTTCCGCTCACCTATACAATTTTCAATCATTAAGTTCAGTAACGGGTTGTAAGAGGAAATGAGTGTGAGGAAGAACATAATATGAAGACAAAAACGTCGGACCGGCGAAGCTCTGGCAACCGATTGTTTGTAGGAAATCCATTCGAATAAGTCAAATCAGACAGGCGAAGGCAATGGGGAAATAGAGCATTATAAAGAAAGGTTTTTTTATGCTAGAATATATCATTACAACTTTCGCGCGACATAAAACAATACTTATTAACGAGAGGCTCGCGAACTCATCGCTACAGCAGACAGCCAACTGCGATTCTATCTGCAGTTTTGGTATGCTCAAACATAGGTTGCAGACAGCAGTTTTCGACCTGTATACAGTGTAAATATATTGTCAGGAAATATACATTTGATCGCCTTTATTTTACAAGCTTAAAGTTTTATCTAAGTTCTAATGTGGAACTACGTCATCACTAGATCAGCTAAGCAACTAAATGTATCGGTGTCACAGGTGACAATCGACAGAATTTCAAGAATTCATGATTGATGGTAAAATAAATAGAAGGCTGCTTGCTGTGCGTGTCGTCATTAAGGTCAGGTTATCAGAAAAAAAAATATTCAGGTAAAGAATGTAAAATTAAGTACATACATGTTGTGTACTAGTAGTTAAACTAGGAAAAAACCCCACCAAGTTTAGTAGTAGTAGTAGTAGTAGTATAGTAGTAGTAGTAGTAGTAGCAGCAGCAGCAGCAGCAGCAGTAGTAGTAGTTGTAGTTGTTTAACCGAGGACTGTTCTTATGTTTTATATGTATATTACCATGTTTTAACTTCAGATAAAGTTTAACTTCGTTTGGTAAATTAAGGTACTGTGATAACTGTGGTAATACCATTCCTTAATGCTAAAATATGTTTTAACTTTAGTCTCGATTTAACCGAGAACTATTTATATATGATTTAAAAAAAAGTATATTAAGCAACAAAAAATAGAACCAACCTTTTCGATCAGCCATAGAATCAAAAAAACACCACGGAGCATCATGACCAACTCCAGTCTTAACAAAAGCTACGTAATGGCTGGTTTCTATGCACAGGACCGCAAATAGTTCCATATAGACCCTGGGTACTGGACAAGTTTCTAAGACATTGACCAATTCTTCACAAATAGTTAACGGAGTTGCCTGAAAGTGAAATAAAGTTATCAGGTGACTGACCAACTCGCGAGGGAGCGCCATTCTATCAGGAGGTCGAGCGAGCAACGGAGCGATATTCTTGATATGTATCTCTAGAAATTTGCTGAACTGATTTGACATCACACTAATATCTTCTTATTCTTATCTATTTTTCTTTTTTTTTTGCGATTTCAAATAAATAACTTTTCTTTTTTTTCACTTTTATTATTGTAATATTGTAGTTCATTTGTTGTATCTCAAAGGCAGGAACGCTTACTTAAAATTTTCTTCCATGTGAGTGACTTCAATTCGATATCTGGTGCTGCACCACTAAAATTGTAGATTGCAATTTTATCTGCTCAGCAGTGAAGGAAAACACCGTAAATGTTCTGTTTGAGTGAGAAATATTAAAATATTACAAAGATATGAAGTCTACAACTTGCATTTGAGCTAGGGTCGGTTCTCAGCGGCAGAACTGGCGCACTAGAAGTGACTAGCTCTATTAGCCATTGACGTGATACGTAAGTCTCGTATTACTTTTAAATACAACAAACGCGTTACCAAAGACTGGAAAAGTGAGGGGACGGGTGGAGAGAGAGTGGGCCTCCGGTTACCTCACTCACCTAATATAACGCAGGAGTACAAGATACCTCTGCTTCATGGGCACCGTGGTACTTTGACGTACGTACGTACGTACTTCTTTACCCATTCGAGCAGCAGCAAAAGCCGCCGCTTGGCTCTAACACTTACAAACGTCTTATATTATTGTCTACTTACTATTAGCGTTATTTATTATTTTTATACGTTTTTTACACCAATGTACGTATTTTAATTTTATTATATTTCTGGAACACAGCTTGTGTCTTGTAATAAGTTTAAAATGTGTAGTTACAGGTAACGTGCCTAATGTAAGAAATGTGTAACAAAGTCATACTCAGCTGAACGACCTTCTTAGTGTGAACGGATACATACAAATGTGTTTCATTCAAACTCATTCAAAACTAATTATTTTTGAATGCGACCATAAAAAAATTTATAACCTACATCCAATCCTTTTAATAGTGTTAGCAGATGTACCGGATATGTCTAGTTGATGATAAATACAGTTACAGTGAATGATCATATCTAAGTAAATATTCCACGTAAGCGTGTGAGCTTCCTTTTTATTGTAATCTTTGGTAGGTTACCTTGTGGTGCGGTCGCGCGGCGTGCGCGAGTCGCAGGCATGCGGTGCACAGCGCGCCCGCGTCCAGCGCGCCGCCGCTCGCGCACGCTGCGCACTCCCAGCGCGCCAGCGCGCCGCACACAGTGCACTGCCGGGGCACTACGGCATTAAGTTAATTTAATAATTATTTACAGACATTTAATTTCTGCTCATTTCAGTTGAGGTAAATTTCAGTTCGGGACGCAGCAGTAACTATAGTTCACCAATCACATTTTTTTATTCTGTTCCCGTTTCTATTCTTAACACGGTAAAGGCCAGCGACTCAAAATAAAATGTTATATATTATATTATACGACCTTACTCTCCTTACTTACATCCATCGATGAGATCAGTGACGTCGAGGAGCGGTGAAGGTTGCACGCGTTCGTAAAGTTTATACTGTTTCCCGAAACGAGGCATCTGTATAATTAATGTGGCTGGCACCTATAACAATATAGTATAAGCATAATATAATATTCTTAGCATTTTAAATGAATATAAATAGAATTCCTTTTCAGATTTATTCGTATGATGGCGGCCACTTACGAGTACAGAATCTGACAGGACATCTCCAGATTTTTTTTGCTTTGTTGACTTATATAGGGTCAAAAGTGCCTGGGGTCCGGTACTGTTAAAAGGCTTTTTTATACTGAACCTGTGCTAGTGCTTGACTACAATCCCACCTAATGTTAAGTGGCGATAAAGTCCTAGTCCCTGGTGACACGAGCTAACAGTTCACCTGGTTCTTAGTGGCTACTGTAGCCCATGTACAATTGTAAACAAATGCAATCCAAGGAGGTTACAGATGCGGTGTCAGCCCTGTGGACTAATATAAGATGCCTCCCAACTATGCATCTGCCTTGTTAGTAGGGCAGTAGATTAGTATACTCCAACGTTGACTACGGGCGAAAACACTGTCGTAAGCAAATTATTCCAATCTAATTCTTCTCGATTCTGCAACAAGAGGGCGGAAATCGGCCGAGCATCCGATTGTAGAAACGGGTTTGGGGAAATTAGACTAGTAAGTACCATGGCTTAAAGACCAAGCCAACCGGTGCCCCCGCCTACCTGATCCCCATGGCCTCTGTGTGACGGGCTCGGGAGGGCGTTATCCATGTGGGTTTGAACACTGAGTAGGGCGCTTGTTATATGTTAAGTATTTTCCCACTTAAGCAACATAATTTCTGCGCACAAGCTCCAAATTGTTATCTTGTAAAACACCGAGAAGCTGACTTCTCTCCATTTGTGCTCGGCGCTACGAAGATAGGTAAGTTTCCGCAATACATTTTTAAAGAACATGGCGACTTGGTTTTTAAGGCTCTTTTGCTTGTAGCTGACATCGAGATGCTGTCTTGAGCGACAACCCAGGATAGGCATGGCAAATGCTTGCATTTTTCAGCTTGAGCGCATTCGGATTTCAACCTTCCATGGGAAAAATATCCAAAGCAAAGGAGTCCAACCTAAGAAATGGACAAAATATCAAAGTGACAGACACTGAAGTCCCTCAGAAAGCCTAGTTGAGTCTTAGCGTACCATTGTATGACCCGATTAGCAGCCTTACTTAGGTTCTCAAATAAGCGAGTTTTATCCTGGTCATACAAATGCCACAAACTAGTAACCTCGCACTCGGTTTACTGGCACCCAGCGTGGTGATTATTGGGTAATTTTCCACACATGACATACCAACTTTAATTGGTGCTTTCATGTAAAGGCCTGTCCTGCAGTGGACAGACTAGACAAAAAACTAGAAAAAAAAAGAAAGATCTTAGTTACAGCTGTGCAATTGCTAGGTACAGGCATAAATATTCTTATCGTTACCTGTGTCTACAATACCCCACATTGTTGAAAAAGAGTGGTTTTTAAGGTAAATGTGATTACAAAACTCTCGCAACATTCGAGATGCCTTTGCCCAGCAGTGGTATGGTTATAGGCTTGCTACCTTATTTTACTAATGGACTTCTAATAAACATCTGTTCCAACCTCAAGGGATTCCTGAGGGCGATAGTCTGAAGCTGGTTCCCAAGGAAACAACTTTCGTTATTACAGTTATATTATTCTCAGATTTTTTTTTTTAAAAGTTACAAATAACCAGTAAATATATCAATTAATCTCCTACCTCACTTAGCTTGACCCCAGAGGTAGCAAATGATTGTTCCAAGAGTTGCTGCACACTGGGCAGTGTGATCTGTTCATCTTTTTCGACAAACAGTTGATAACAATAAGCTTCTTGTCCCGAGGACAGTTTGAGGAATGGTTCTGCACGCAGCAATTGTGCTACTAGGCCGTTTAAAAATTCTTCCGGGTCCTGAAATATTACACCAAATAATATTTAATTCATAGCTGAAAAGTTTTTAATTTTATAGTCTAGCTATTAATTATATATGAAACACACACACACACATAATACTCAAAAAGTATAGTTAAGTTTTGTGTGTAAGTTTCATCATTTCACCCATTCACAAGTCCACTACTAAGCATAGGCCCCAAAGATTGCCACATAGCACGGTCCAAAGCTACATCGATACATCGATTTCACCGCAGCACTGTGCAGGTGGTCTCACTATCTTGTGGGGGGTCGTCCCACAGTGCGTTTGCCTGTACGAGGTTGCCACTCGAGAACATTTCTTCTCCAACGGTTGTCTAACAATTCTACTGCGGATATCGTCTTTGCAAATTCTATCGCGCAGGAAAACATCGAACAAATCCCTCTCCATAGCCCATAACCATGTCTCGGGTTCTGTAAGTTGTACACTTTGCCTTTTAGGTTTTGAGGTAAACTGGACGAAAAAAGTGACGTAGTTTCCTGAACACTGCCCAACCGAGTTGGATCCGTCGATTGGCCTCTAGGTCGTGTTTGGACTTACACGTACACCTGGGACAATACGTATTCGTCGACAACTGTCACACCAAAACCGGTTTTGGACGTTAGATAAGTTCTTCGTCTTGTCCATATTTACTTTAAGACCGTCTTGTTGGAAGACACTATTGAGAACATTGAGCTAAACTCCTTCAGCGATTCTACCTAAAGGACTCAGTTAGCAATTTTTTTTATTTTGACAAATAATAATTTTGATTCCGTATCCTTTCCAGTTCAGCAGCTTGAACACATCTTCTAACGCAAGTAGTGTTTTAAGTTGCCAAATCATAACTTTTGACATCGTTTCTCCGAAAATCGGCTTGGCCAAACGGACATTTTGAGGTCCGGAACCCAAAAAATTTATATCGTTTTTAAATATGGCACACTGATATTCTTCTAGCTAAACTCGACCGTGCCATCATTTGGTGGTCACTTTGTCTATCATCTGCAAAGTTTTCAGAGAACCAACAGTGTCGGTCGAGACGTACCTTCTCTTCGCAGGTGAGTCCGGGCACGTCAGAGAGTCGCTCGAGGAGCGTGCGCAGCTTCATGACGCGGTCTTGACGTACGTTCTCTTCGCAGGTGAGTCCGGGCACGTCAGAGTCGCTCGAGGAGCGTGCGCAGCTTCATGACGCGGTCTTGACGTACGTTCTCTTCGCAGGTGAGTCCGGGCACGTCAGAGAGTCGCTCGAGGAGCGTGCGCAGCTTCATGACGCGGTCTTGACGTACCTTCTCTTCGCAAGTGAGTCCGGGCACGTCAGAGAGTCGCTCGAGGAGCGTGCGCAGCTTCATGACGCGGTCTTGACGTACCTTCTCTTCGCAGGTGAGTCCGGGCACGTCAGAAAGCCGCTCGAGTAGCGTGCGCAGCTTCATGACGCGGTCGGCACGCACGTATCCGGCGCGACGCAGCGGGTTTACAACCTCCTCACGCAGCACGCGCTGCACCTCTGAGTAATGCGGAGAGTCCTGCAACCAACGCGGCTTTATTTAGCATTTTTTTGAGCTATAATAAACCCGTAGTATTAGTTATTTATAGGACTACTACTTTATTTGTCAGTAATTATCTGCATTTATATGATATCACAATGTGAAAATACTTAGGTAAATACTATAAAGACTTGCAAAAGCTTCCTGCTATTTTTCGCAAAAAATATAATAATACCTCAGGCTCTGGTGGCCGAAACAGCAGCGCGTCGAACACGCTTGTAAATGTAAACATGGCGAACAACGTAGCGTCGAGGTAGCAGGAGTTGTGATGGCCCTGAATACCTCGGTTCTTGCCCGCCAGGTCACCCAGAGAACTCAATGGTGGCACTACGCCAGGAACCACCGGACAATCAGGCTGTAAAATAACCATTTGTGACATTATTCCGGTTAGTTTCGACAGCACCACAAGACTTCCTATATATAGTAAATAGCAAGAAGTTCATCTGTGCAGGATATAATACTACGCTCCACACGTACTTGCATATACGGATTTTGTTGTTTTTGTTAAAATTTATTTATCTATGTTCTTTTATACAAAAACTCTTGGTTTCCAGCCACTTCAACTGCGTGGTCACCAACATTATCCCAAGAAAGCTCTTAATGAAATAAAAAGTAGTGAAACTAAAATATGCAGCCGTGGTAACCTAGTGGTCAGTAGGCTCGCTTTAATTTGCGTGCCTGAAAAAAAATATAGGATTTTTTTTTGTTTTTTTTTTCCTACCGAAGTTCACCAACATTTACTGGACCAGAGTGGCTGACCCTTCCAGGCTACAAAACCCTCTCAAATATTGAGTGGACGTCTTTGCTTCTTTTGTCTCGGTACCAGCTCATAATTAGCCGTTTTTTTATTTGTAGTTTTACTTTAGAGTTTCATCACATCACAATCACACTAATAGCACCAAATTGCACTCTGACCACTAGGCGGTACGACGTGTTGTTCTAAGGAAAGACGAAATTGGCCTCTTAAAACTTGCTGTGCTCAGTAGGACAGGACAGTGTTTCATGACGGTCCACCGATTGCAACTTGTTACCATTCCCATTTGACCACATTCAATCAATAGAGACTGCAATTGTCAGCGAGCAAGTTCTTTCTGATCAGTTCGATTTATCGGAATTACCTCGGCAAGTGTCCCGAGTAACTGGTTCTGAATAATCGCAGTAGCTAACCATTGTATATCGCAACAAAATACAATATTTCACCAGGACTATCTAAGTGTCTAGGAATCCACAACCGTGTTTTTTCGCCACATACTACAACTTTGAGGAATCAGCTGTCTTCAGCGGTATTTCCGAACAGTCACGACTCAACGGCCGGCAACGCACCTGTAACTCCTCTAGTGTTGTGGATGTTCGTTTGACAAATATCATTCAATAGAATAAAGGAACATTTTATTTTTGGAAGAGGATAGGTGACTATAACTTTGTTATTTTTCTTAGAAACGTTACACTTGAACCGCTCTCTTATATACTATTACGTTCCGTACTATATCTCTAATAATATATTCTGTTAATTCTGGTATAAAAGAACCTGAACGTCTTTCTGCGCGTGGAGCACATCATGACGATCGGGCGGCGGCGTGTCGCGGAAGCGCGCGTCGCGGCGACACAGCGGCAGCGGCACGAACAGCGCGCGGCCCGGCGCGCACGAGAACAGCTGCAGGCCGCCGCGACTGCCATCGCCCAGTCCGCACACGCTCTGCTCTAGCTCCACGCCCGCCGTCGCCGTCTCTGATCATTTCACAAATGTTATACGCCCCGATTTCATATTTACAAGTTTATGTACAACTTTATAACAGTGCCGTAACTAGGACGGTGCCAACCTAAGGGGGGTGTAGAAAGGCCCGAGATTATGGTGGCCTTCATAGTGTTAGTGTAATCTCAGTTATTTATTTATTCTTCATTGTTAATACCTAAAACTAAGGTACACAATAAAAGAAAGAAGGAAATAAATTACTTTTGGCATTCTCTGTCCTGGTCAAGAAATACATGTCGGCAGATGCAAAAATACAAATAAATAATAAATATTAATATCAAATAAATAATCCTCATATAATACTTACATTCCTGTACATAACAGATTATACATACACGTATATCTATATATATATTCACGCCTTGTTACCAACGGGGTGAGACAGTTCTTCCACATGCTACGGTCCTGACATACGTCTTTCGCTTCTTCCGCTTTCATCAATCTTCGCATGCATTCTCCAGAACGTCTCCGATTTGCTCGTAAAATGTTCCCCTAGGTCTTCCTCTCCCGACTCTACCATTTACACTCGCCACATATATTTGTATCGTCAACCTACTTTCGTTCATCCTCTCCACGTCTCCAAACCAGCTCAGCATCCCTTTCCCAATTCTTGTCACTACATCGTCTTTCACGCCACAACGCTCTCTGATCACATTATTTCGAACCCTGTCAGTTATCTTCACATCAATCATTCTTAACGCTCTCATTTTCACTGCATTTATCCTGCTTTCATGCCTCTTCTGCCATACACAGCTTTCGCTCCCATATGTTAGTGTTGGTACCAATACCCCTCTATACGCAGCCAAACGAGCATTGTGGGATATCGCCTGGCTGTTCAGAAATGTATGCAATGCCCCATTCACTATATAACATGCCATCGCTCTCCTTTCAATGCCACATTCGTACCTTTCATCTCTCGTAAACATTGTTCCCAAGTAAACAAACTCATTCACTTGCTCTGAACTATCTTTCCTAATCTTGATACATACTTCCGTCATCCTCTCCTCTCTTTCAAATACCATAACCTTTGTCTTGTTAACGTTTACTTTCATTCCCTTTCTTTCCAGTGTCCATTCATTATTGTCACTTTCTCTGTCATTGCCTGCACTTCCTCAGCCGATGACGCAAGTAAGACTTGATCGTCGGCGTATAGAAAACATTTAACAAGCAACTCATTCATTCTTAGTCCACAATCACTATCCTTCAAATCTGTCAAACAAATATCCATGAATAAATTGAACAGCCATGGGGACGCTATACAGCCCTGTCTAAAACCTTTATGGATATCAAACCAGTCCGTGTACGCCCCGTTTATTCTGATACACGCTCTAGAACCCTCATATAGGGATTTGCTTGCACATCCCATAAATTTTCATCAGTTTCATCCATGACTCTATCAAAACTTTAGCATACAATTTGCCGACAACACTGAGTAGGCTAATAAATACAAAAAAAACCTCGGTAATTTTTACAATCTTGTTGCGACCCTTTTCCTTTGTACAGTGCCACGATTACAGCCTTGCACCAGTCTATCAGTACTCGGCCCATTATCCAACACAAGTTGAAAAGGCGGTACAGCTTACTAGCTACCACGCCCTGTCCAGCACTCAGCATTTCGACCGCCACCCTATCATATCCCGCTGCTTTACCTGCTTTCATGCTCTTCAGTGCTTTCATAATCTCATCCATACTGTCTGATTCACTTTTATTCGTTTCTTGAGGAGGCGTTCCTGCATCTGCTGGTGCTTCAACTCTTTCAAATAGACTTTCAAAATATTTCTTCCATCTCTTTAGTGCGCATTCTTCTCCTCTTCTGACTTTCCTCGGGCTAATCTAATCGATTTCCAGAACATTTTTACGTGTGAACGGAAGTTCGAAATCAGAAATGCGCCTATCAAATTCATACTTTGTCTCTTCTTATCTTCTCCTAACAACCTCTTTCACCAACCCTTTCAACTTTTTGTAATCCTTTCTTGCATAATAAATACAAAAATAAACTAAATATAGAGAGAAATTTAGTAGATAGATAGTATTTGGCTTCAAATAGTGATCTCGGAGAAGATTTTTAAAAGAGTTTTTGTTCGGTGCTTTCTTGATACCCTCGGGGAAGGCGTTCCGGAGAATTGCAGCTTGAACGGTAAAACAGAAAGTAAAGAAACCATTACTATGTTGTCGCATACTAACCTTCAGACTGTTTGAGGTTCGAGGCACTAGGTCATGATTCGAATAAAGAAAATTGAAGTTATCCTTAAGATATGAAGGGGAGTTTGCATCGTTTTAATTAGAATAGAGTACTGATAAGAATCTGAAGCTATGCCTTTGGCGAATAGAGTACCAGGTATGCAAAAATAGTTAATTTTTCCAGGATCCTTTAACCTCTAAAGATACGCCGCTGCATATAAGATATTAGAACATTGCCCAACAATTAATAAACTGTGATAAAACTGTATTTAACGGTAACGTTGCCCAAGATATTATTTCCCACTGAAATAAGTATCCACAAATACCACTTTTGTAGTAGACAAGAACACACTATAAACTCGTTTTAAGCCCACGAGACTATCTTGGAGAAGTCGTATGTAATTGGTATTGTAAGAAATAAAGAGTCTTAAAGTTCGCTCTGCTTTTTTCACTTATATTTGCCGTTGAATACAGCTTGTTTAACAACAATATTGATTAACGATCAAAGTCATACGTAATACGAAAAATGAAAGCTGTTATATTATTTTTAATCTAAATACTAAAAAAATCTTTAATTACATATACACTAAAAAAAATAACATACACCACATACGCACCCTCAATGATTCCAATCCACCTGACGACGCCATAATAATGTTGATCAACATCAGTAGCAACTTCTACCAGCGAGCCGACGCCGATGTCTTCTGGAGCTTGTAAAGGCGAAGGATTTGTCTGATTTGCCGCACGAGGTGACCCGAGTGCCGGAGAATCATACAATTCCTCAGGGGCGTCGCCGCTGCATACATCTACAATAATCATTTTAATATTAATGATACACTTTTGCTAAAAATGTTCAAAGGCCTTAAACTCTATTCCTATAACTTAAACTTTAGGAGACACATACTATCTTGATATTCGAGGACACAAACCGGTATATCATTGATATCTATGTCTTGATAATAATATGCACGGGACATACTTCAGGCAGATACTTTAGTTGTGCCAAACAACCGCTTACCTACTGCGCCGGTATGAATATAATTAGAAATTGGGAAGTCTATAATTAGATAGCATAGAACATGCAGTCTTGTAATTGAAACAGTAAACTATTTGTAATGAAAAATCAAGTTAAAATGTAGGATATTCGGGTTTAAGTGGGTTTAACTTAGTAATAAAATTAATTAGTTAGTGACTACAGATATTAAAAAGTAAAATCCATCAAAATGGTAAGTGTTACATTTATATACACCTTTTGATTTGTACGATGTAGTACTACCAAGTTCTAAATTGTTTAATTGTTTTTTATTATAACATGTAATGTATTCCTTACGACAGTACCATATTATACTATATATATACTGAACAAGACTTTTTCCTTTTACAATAACGCAAGTCAGAACCACAAAAATTAATAAATGGCGTAAAGAAAATTTGTATTTTTTAATTGAATAGTATAATTTTTATTTATATATTTTTATATATATATAAATATATTTTTTTAAATAACTAAGTGCTTATTATTACTAATATTGCTAGACAGGGGCCTCTCCCTATAGAATTATATTTGTGATAATCGTGTCGTAAACTACGCCACGCACTTTAGACGCTTCTGTCCGATCATCGACCTGTGTTTTTTCGTAGTGGCATTTATTGCAATCCGTCATAAAATTTTTAAGCAAGACTAGTTTCAAAGGGGTGGCAGATTTTCTAATGCCGCCACCATAATGCATCATTATATTATTTATATCAATTATTTGAATTTTTTAATATATATGCTTCGCACTAGCTTCGGAACTGCGCAGTGGGGGGTTGTAAGAGATCCATGACTACGAGACGACGACTAAGAGAAATGGATCTTTTAATGGGCAGCAGTTTTATGTTTACAGTAAAGTTTTCTAATAAAAGCTCCAGGGCACTATTTACATACAAACAAATATATGAAATAAGAAGTGTACACTGAGGATTACATATATTAAAAGAAATGTTAAAAGAAATGTCAAACGATAAATCACGAACAGTTTTTAACCATTTTTGTAATCAATCGACTAATAAAGTATTTTTAGTTAAGAATTGTGCGACTTTGCTATTACATTAAAAATTAAAATCTTAACTTAATTGTGATAAAAAAAATTACCAGAAAACCTTTTTTTTTATGGAAAAGTCGGCAAACGAGCAAGCGGTTCACCTGATGGTAAGTGATTACCGTCGCCCACTTACATCTGCAACACCATAGATGCTGCAGGTGCGTTGTAGGTCTTTAAGGATATTTGGGAGATGGGAGGGAAGAGGAGAGGAATAGGGAGGGGATGTGGGCCTCCGGTTACCTCACTCACCGAACGAAACGCAGAAGCACAAGATGCCTCTACTTCACGCCGGTGTTCTACGAGGCCGTGGTATCAATCCGGTCGAGCCGGCCCATTCGAGCAGCAGCTAAAGCCGCCGCATGGCTCTACCACGCTTAAAAAAACCTTTAATTATAATATTATAGACATAATTATAATATAATTTATTCATCATATTACTAACAGGTAAACTAAACTATAACTATAAGGTAAAACTAACTTACCTACTAATATACCTGTTTCGATTTTCTTAGGCTCATGCACCATTTTGGCCTGTTGACAATGCTCTTCAGAGTTTATTGTTTTCCCTGTTGCTACTGATAACGGTTTACTGCGTCTTTTTTCTTGCACCAAATGATTAATAATGTTTACGGACTTAATTCGTTCATTATGCGATGAGCGCTGCATAATGCACCTGAAGTTTCTTGAAATTGTCCCATACTGGGGAGGATCAGGGTCACGCGGAGCTGGTGGCCAGCTTCCCCCGATTAAAGAAAAAAGATCCACCTAAAAATAAATAAGTATTAATCAAAATCCAAGTTAAATACAATTTTTACTATTTTTTTAAATTTACTAAATTTATGTTGAAATAATTAAAACATTAAGGCAACTGATGTCCAATATTTTATTAACATAAATTTATAAAGTTGTAGTAAAACAACTTCATTTTTTGGATTCATCATATTTACCACCACATGCATTTGTTGAAAGATAATTGTAATATATATTTTCTTTACAAAATTAATAAAATACTAAAAAATAAAAAGAGAAATAATTGCATAATTTCAATTTTGATACATTAAAATATGATAAAACAAGTAGACATTTACAGATGAGAGCTTTGAAATAAAAGTTGAGAACATATGAGCCGCCATTACCATACAAAAACATGTGTATTGCAACTTTGTGGTAATCAAATCAGTTAAGTAGTACTATCATGTGTACACATTCGCATCTTTGGAGTGAGGCTAACAAGTGTGCTACTTCAGCTTTGAAGATTATATAGAGTTTCTCACATCGTCAGCCGTGACATTGCCTTTAGATGAATAGATCTAAGACCCTAAGACCTAGGTGGTGACCAGTAGAACCCGGAGTAATGCAATATGTCCATCTCCTTTTTTTCATTGGATTGGGGTGACAAACGAGATATCAGTCCACCTGCTGGTAAGTGGATAGTGCATCCCATGGAAACCTGCAAACAGCTCCAATCAAAGAGTTTCACACATTTTGTTGACAGAGGACTGAGATGAAATATGTCTCATAGCCTATAATCATTCTGGCTCTCCATGTCTTTCGAACCCGAACATGATGGTTGTTAAACTGCTGATTGGCGGCAAAAATGTGTAGGAAAAAAAATAATTGTGTTTTTGGTTCTGAGGTCAGTTTGATTTGCTTTGTGCATAGCAAATCTAAATAGTGTTAAGATTAGAATAGTAACGCCTATAATGAATTCATAACAACTACTTTGTCCAAAGTGAGATAAAAGAACAATGTGCAGACTTAAGCAATGTGTAACTATGCTCTTTGACATGCACACAGTTGCAAAAAGTAATACGGCTAGAGAAAAAGCATTTTACCCAAAAGTTGGAATAATAGAACTTTAATCTTTCTCATCTTTTAAAGTCAGAATTTCTCAGTAATCAATTTAAGTAGTTTCTCAAAATTTAGATATACATGAATAAACACTGCTTTCATGTTATTTATGGATTTAAAAGCAATGATTTTATAATACAAAATGACATAGATACATTACCAGCACACCAAAAATTAAGCATACAAAATATTTTTTTGCTACCCTAATAGAATTACAGAACAGAACGAACATACAGAACTTAAAAAATTACCAGTAAAAAGGTATTATTCTGGTACATGAAAAAGAAAGATCCTATCCATCAATGTTATTATGTCATTTTTGTAGCACATTTACCAAATATGGAGTCAGTCATTATATTTTTTTTTTTATTTATTGCGAATGAATCTAACAATTTTCTTATATTTTTACAATCTAATATGTTACCCATTCATAGCACAAATCATAACTTTTAATCAAAATTCAGAAAGATGTTAGCAAATAAACTTGACTTGATCAAATATGGGTCATCCGGTAAACTAAGCCAAAAGACTAAGTTTTACTTGCCTCACCTGACATACACATACTTGGTTTCTGAGTGTTATTATTCTGAGGTGTTAAGTTACTATGTTATTAAGAGGGGATCCATTAAATCCAATTGATTTTAAGATTTATTCTGATGCAACCCAAAAGAAATAATATTATTTTGGAAAGTATTGTTTATGTAAAATTTTATTTCCTATTGAAGAATTTAAGATAGAAGAAGATATTGGGTTAAATTAAAATTAATGTTATATACAAAAATATTAAAATATGGATATATATAATAGAACATGAAAATATGGTAAATTAAGCACACTCAAATATGTTATATTATGGAACAAGAAAGTACTAATGCTAATGTAAAGAAATATAAAGCTGAAAATATAAAGAAAATTAAGATGATGATTGAATGATGGAAATGGAAGAATCTATTAAGCCTTCATGTCTTGAAACAAGAAATTCTATTGTTATGATACAAGAAGGGTTAATAGATAATAAATTAAATGAAAACTTCAGTCATGTGAACATAAGTGGTCTTATAAATAAAATAATGTAAGTAAATCGATCTTAATAGTAGTAGTTAGTAAAAAAAAGCTGTTTGTAAGGAAGGACAACCTGTGAGTCTTGGTTGCAGCTTGTAGAGTCAGGGTCCTGATGAGTTTCATGACTCATTCTGATTGCTCTGTACTATATTCAAGTACTGATAATTCAAGCGAACAGCTACCTAGCGTGCTAATGATGAAAAACTTGGTTCTTGATTAGTTCGCCGTTCCCGATTATTCTATTTAAATGATCATATTTAACAAGTTACAAAAACAAACCTGTTTATTTTAGTATTTTTAATTTTCCTTGGTGTCTCTTTTTGTTTTTTATCGCTTTCGATATTTAGTAATGTTTGAGAAAGAAAGTAATTTGAATAGGTATGTTCAATGTTTTCGATATACGAAAGCAAACATTTTTTTAGAGAACTTTTTGTTTTGGTTAAATGACAATGACATTGACCACAGAATATAATAAACATATTCTTTGACAAGTCGACCAAAGCAAAAACTTGCATTCTCAAACCAATACCTTGCATAGTCGTGTTCGAATCTCTGTTATTTTTATATGCATCAGCATACGTCGCAAACAGCAATTCGAATCAGCGTAAAATATTGTCGGTAAATATATACATTTAACTTTCGACCATTTTATAAGAGTATAAAATTTGAGATAAGTGTGACAAGGGTTTTGAGGATTGAATTTTATCTGAGAATCTGCTTTATTTGCCTGAGACGAGACTGCATAGCTTAATATTTAAATTGAATTATTTTAAATGTATTAAATCCCTTATAAAAAGGGGATACCTATGAAGTTTCTTTCGTCTTTTTCTTATACGTCAGAGTAATTTCACTACGAAACGGTGGTAGATTTAAAAAAATGACAATTGGCAAACGAAATCTGTATTACGTCAAATAAAGAATTTTCATTTAGTTTCATTACAGCGAATCAACGACATCTCTTGATCATTTATAGAACAAAATAGACCTGTGACACTTCAGAATTTCCAGTTTATGATAGACATAGAGATAACGACGTTATATGATTGAAGTTGAACTAGCGCAAGAATAAATATAATTGCTACTGCGCAGATAGCTGTCCCCCTGTAAACATAAAGAGCAGGGTGCGTAAGCTATGTTTTTGCGTATGCTATTAAATGCTTTATTCATCTGCTGTGTAATAATGAGAACCTTTAACCGATACTATAGCACAGAGTAAAGGAAAAGGAGTGTCGGGGTGCTATAGGTCGTCTCGTCTACTGTTCACATTGGTGCGGTGTGTCTGTTGGGCTGTCACTATTTATTGACACAAAATGGAGGAGTGGAATTATCTGCCAGCGTCTGTGTTTTCCGAAAGTGTTAATCTGGGTGCCTTCAGCTCGAGAGTTTTTTGGCTGAATTAAACGTTCTTCCATTATCCAGCTTATTTACCATAAAGCTGCTGTAAAATCTCACTCTAATAAAATAAACTGTGTTTTATATTGTAGGCCCGTACAATAGCTCTATAGACTATTTCAATACATGCTTAGGTATTATACGGTTCTAGGATGCGCTTACTATAGTACCTGCATGTTAAATACTTTTAAACAGGCGAATGTAGAGCTTGAGCACAATAGCTGGTATGCTGTTGGGGACTGTCTGTACGTGCGATAAGCCATAATGGCGGCGCAAGCCCGCACGTTATCGAGGAAGGCTGCACTACTTGCCGAAGACTAAATCTCAGGATTGTAGCATACTTGTTGCAGACGGCTCAGCAGAGCCGGCGGCGGTTGCCAAGAAAGCAGAAACGAAAACGGTGTCGTCAGTGTAGGCGTGAGCATCATACAGCTGATTCGCAGCCTAAATTACTGTTACATGGCTAAAAATTTGATGAATACTTGATTTTACAATGGAAATTTTTTAAATACATTTTCATGAAGGTCTAGGATTGGAAGTCTCTTTTTCTGAAAGGGCAGCATTGCGTTGGTGTTTGACACATTGAGTGCCTATGCCTAATCACTAACCTTCACAGACATAAACAGCGGTCATCAGTAAACTTTGCTCTTTAGATTAGGCTTGAGTTTAGTAACTCCAGCAAAAGATTGGATATACGATATATCATTCCAGGCAAAGATATATATCCAATTTCCATATACATATCTGCTTAACCGGATATCCGTAATCCGGGATACCTTGGTGATATAAACGGAACCAGAGAGAGATTGCTCTTGGTTTTATTTCTATAAAATTTATTTCGCAGAATATTTAGTATTATTTATCAGCGTTACGTATGTATAAACCATTTCATTTTTCTTCTTTCATTTGACAACAAAGTCCATTTACTTGCTACTAGAAAAATTTATGTTTTTATAGCGCACGTATTAGCGCTATAAAAGTATTATTTTTCTTATTTTATATAGACAAAAAAATGGAGCGCCCGCGTAAATCCGGTTACAAACCACTTGTTTGTTTACGTCAATTACATTACGAAAAACTAAATGCACTGTCATATGGAGACGGACATATTGATTTCTTTAAAAGAGAGGATTTATATTATTTCCACATTGAGAGTTATATCCTTTGGTCCGGAGTTTAGTGTTCTCTCACAAGCCTACTTTGGGTCAGCCGGTCATCTTCAAATTTCAATCTAAATGAAATAAACAAGTTACTAACTAACAATTTGTAGTTTTTCCAGTTGCTGAATTCTAGTTATTGTTTTATGAGGTGTGCGTTAATTTATTGCGCGTACTCTCAAGTAAATTACAGTAGGTAATGCGCGTGGATATGTAATACAAAATACATATGGACAAGAGGTCTTAAAGTTCAAATAAATAGTATGCATTTCAATATTAATCATTATCACATATTTATAACTATGACATTATTCATAGATTTATAACTTTTTTGTCTTTCACATAGGTGTTTTCAGACATAATGATCAGGCAAGGCAGCATTGATGATATTAATGCTCAACAATTTCTGAAGATCTCTAATTATGAAGACACGGTTCGGCAACTCGACATTTACTATGCAATAGGTCTGCTTATTTATGTGTTTATATATTTGTCATTCTAATTATATATCTTATAGTTAATATGGGTTGTAATATGGAATACCTATATCTTCTTTTTCTCCAAATGTTAACCGTACTTGACCTCTAGTTTGAGGGTACTGGCAGTCCACTCACCAATCCATCTGCCCCACATGATGAGTAATGAAAAGCCCAATGCCAAAGCATGGGATTTTTGCAAGCTGATATAGATGGATAAACATTACTTTACATTAACATCTATTTTGTTACAGTTAAGAGGCAATTGCTAAGATTTCAAAGTCCAATCACGGGGTTGTTCCCTGTTTTATCATCTGATTTGCAAGTAGGCAGTGTCCGGGACAGTATATATTGTGCAGCAGCTGTCTGGGGCTTATATCAGGCATACAGGTAAAAACAAGGCACTTTTAAGTATAAATAATGTACTGGTCATGTTTATTGATACATACTGGCTTTTACTTGCAACTTCATCTATGTCGCAGAATAACTAAAAGTTCTTAGTGGAAGACAGAAGGTGAACTATTCTGTCTTAAAGTAAATTACCATTTATAAACCCAAGCATTGTGTGTCTAAGCTCAATTGCACCACACCTTATCAAATCTCGTTTTTGATCTTTATATTGAATGATTGAATTTTAAGGTGATAAATAAAATAGCAACCAATTTCTTCTTGGCTTCGCTGATTGGCCCTTCTTCCCCAATTCGGTTGATATTAGTTTGTCACTCTTTTCTTATTATTTTCATATATCCACCCACACCACCAAAGCAATTCTAGTACAACATTGTCTCTCAAACCACACTTTTCTCTTGCCATGCAATTTCTTTCATTCAGATCCTCACCTAAAATACTTCTTGACCTCACTTCTGTGGCATTACTATTTAAATCCCACCCAATTTAATGTATGTTACAATTACATGCCTTATTTGATGCTTTCAGATTTTCAACAACGGAGTGCAGAACTCCATTCCCTCTATTCCTTGCTTAATGCAAGGAAGTCTCCATCTATATCCTTATTGTATCTTTAATATCTACTGAGCACTCAACCCAAAAAGATAAATTTTCCAAATAAGCTGACCTATTAGTCTGCGATAGTGTCACAGTATAACAATATAATACATATACAATTTATAAAAAAGTCAGAAATTTTGGCATATTCAGTATAATTTATGGTTTGTTGTTCGAAAGATTTCAAACACTGCAGCAGCAAAAAAAGCATGCAGTTATTATAAATGTCAGCTTCTCTGCTTTTTCTTCTTTGCTCTCATGTGACTAAGAAATATTACTAACCCGAAGTGTAGTAAAAAGTTAGTAATTTCGTCCTCCCCCATCCAACCAGTGCATTCATGACCTCCGCTTTGCACTCGAACTAAACAGCAACTCTAACATTCCAACAAATAATCCTGTACATCTTTTGTTTTGTCAGAACTTTTCCTGATTAATAAAAAAAAATATTCTTTAATTTCAGGCGTATAGATGATGATCGTGGCAAATCACACGAGTTAGGACAGAGCACAGTCAAATGCATGCGCGGTATTTTGGAATGCTGGATAAAACAATCGGCTCGAGTAGAGGCGTTCAAGACTCGACAAAGTGCTGCGCATGCTCTTCATGTAAAATTTCACCTCACTACTGGAGAACCTGTACTTTCTGATGAAGAGTACCATCATTTGCAAATAGATGTAGTCTCACTTTATCTATTGTTCCTTGTTCAAATGATAACAGCTGGATTGCAAATTATATATACACAGGTATTTAAGGTGTACTTTGTAAAATGTTTAATTCTCATCTCAACTAATGTCAACTTTGTTCCATAAATTAGGATAATAGTACAAATGGACCTAGAGACCTTAAATGAAATGTTTACAACATGTCATTTGAGTCATTTGTCATGTCGAAGTCACAAATGCAGTTATTGCAACACCATAATTATATGCATCTGGCTCCCTCTAAATATCAAGAACGACAATGGATTGTTTATATTAAAACAGATATATTTTTAAAGAAAATGTAATGAACGAGAACACAGTTCACTTGGTCCATAATTCTACTAAAACGAATGACGAAATTAAGTGTGTCATTACTTTCGTCATTAATGAAAGTCAAGCTGAAGGTAATTTTTTTAATCGGATTGGGTGAAAATTACAGTACCTGATGGTAAGGGGCTTCTGCAGCCCATAGACATCTGCAAACAGCTTCAATCGAAAAAGGTTACATGTCATTCCTGACAACCAAGACAAAATGCCTCACGGACCCTTTTTCCAATTATACTGGGTCTCTATCTTTCAAACCGCAACAAAACACTAATTGCACAGCTGTTTGGCAGTAGAAACGGGTGTGAATGTAGTACCAAACCAGACGACTCCTATGCATAGAAGGAATCTACCTCCTGTTATAGTGGAATATTCATTAACGGAAAGTTTTTTTTTATTTATGTCATGTAAAGTTTGATCATGTATACCTCATTTACTGTACAAAACAGGTGTGTTTTGGTGCTATATTATGTACGTTATGTGAGAGTGTAGTACTTCTCTGTTTGAGCCGACACATTTATGTGCTACAGGTATGTTAGTGTAGAATAACTCTAGCACAAAAAAATAAAACTATGACAATTACCCATTATTGAGTAAACTCAGCCTTCCAAAGAATCTAAAAAATGTAAGCCTTGGAGTCGCTATAAAACTCAAAATTGGCCTCCCCAATCAATTTTGTCAAATATTATAAAATTGCTTGTGTTATTGCTTTCAGGATGAAGTGGCATTTGTTCAAAACTTAGTTTACTATGTGGAAAGAGCATACAGAACTCCTGATTATGGCATGTGGGAAAGAGGATCTAAATACAATGATGGCAAGCCTGAAATTCATGCTTCATCAATAGGTAATGGAAATGTATTCCTTTATAATATTTATACAGTCACAACCAATTTAGCCATTTTTAAACAATATTGTTTAAATTGGTGAATAACTACATTTATCTTCTAGTTTGTGTGTCCGGATTTTAGACTTCTTAAGATTGATGCATTCAAATAGTGATTTAATTACCAGTCATCAGATTTAATTATTAGTCAGGGTGCTTAAAGTTTGAAGCTTTCGTCTGTGTGTATTAGTGTAATTTTTTTATTTAGTTGCAAGCTAGACATCTCAAAATTGACTTTAAGCGATAATTTGATACAAAATTGGTCTTGTCCGGTCTGGTCTTGAAGTGATTTTCCTCATATTTTCGCGGGCGTCAGCAATCAGTCCTTATAGGACAAAAGGCCTGTCAGTGGCTGGAACTTGGTTGTGGAGTATACTATCTCCCTTAATCTTCTCAATTTTTATAAATTCCCTTACGTCTAGTATTTACTGTTCGTACCATCTATATGCTGATAACCTGCAGATTTACGTGCAGTCAGATATTAATAATCTTCATAACGCGATTACTAATTTAAATTACAATCTAATAGCTGTCTATGACTGGTCATTACGCTTTGGAGTCTCTGTGAATCCAACGAAATGCCAAGCTATATTGGTGGGTAGCTCGAGAATGCTGGCTAAAGCAGATTTTACGAATCTACCTCCTGTCTATTATAATAAGAATGTGATTCCCTTTTCGAGCTCTGTCAAAAACCTTGGGTTATTTATTGATAACAACTTGAACTGAAGAAAAGATGTTACCGAAGTTAGCCGTAGGGTCACTGCCTCGCTACAAGTGCTCTACCGTCTTAAAAATTTTCTTCCCTTTGTAACTAAGCTTATGCTTGTCCAGACACTCATACTTTCTATTATTGATTATGCAGATGTGTGTTACTCTGACTTGAACAAAGATCTTCTTGACAAGCTAGAGCGCCTTGTTAATAACTGTATCAGGTATATTTTCAACCAGGGAAAGTATGACCATATCTCACAATACCGTTCTCGCCTTAAATGGCTCTCTGTCCAACAAAGGCGTAACTCTAGAATCCTGCTTATTCACTTTTCTATCTTAAATGATGCTTCCTCTCCTTCTTACTTAAAGGATCTTATTTCAGTTTGTGTTTTCAACTCATGACCGGGTCCTTCGCTCTTCATCTAATCATAAGATTAGCATTCCGCAACACTTCACCGATTTTGTTGGCAACTCCTTTACTGTTCAGGCTGCACTACTCTGGAATTCCTTGCCTGAAGACATTAGGAAATTGTCTAGTAAGTTATCGTTGAAGAGACTGGTACGTGAACACCTCTTCAAGACATCCGTTCCCACTTAGTGGAATTGATCATCGGTCATTGAAATTATAATAATTTTTTGTATGCTGTATGTATGTGTATATATGTATATGAATATATATATATATATATATATATATATATATATACATATTTGTTTATATGTATTTATTACGTCTGTATGTATCAAATTGTAAGTGTATTTTATATATTTATTCATGTATTTTAGTTTTTTTTTTGAAAAATTTAATGTTTGGGACCCTTACTATATCTCTCCTCGCCCCGGGTTGATTGGCAGAGAATGCCAAGACATTAAGTCCGCCCTTTGTAATACTTTTGTTTAAAGGTATTTAAATAAAGTAAATAGATAAATAAAATTACTTTCTGACAAATTTATCTCGAGCCTTAATATGAAACGTATGGAGAACTTACTGCATTAGACGCTGATTGTTTTTCGCCTCACTTTTATGTACTCCTAATATTGTTACATTATTAATCGTGTTTTAATCTTAATTTCGAAATATTACGGTTCACAGTGACACTAAACATGTCTAATCGCTATAGAGATCTGGAGAGAAGGGATATATTACTATAAATATAATAATAATATTGTTTTCCAAAAAAGTGTTGCCAGACTGTCTTGTAATGGCTCATCAAATTATGGCCTGCATAGGAATCTTGTCTCCGTAAATAAACCCTCGGTTTTAGAGCCTTGGGTAATTTTTCGTCAGGACGGCAAGAGGCAAAGCCCTTGTGTGTGACGTGGCTTGCGTAGATACATTGGCGGCCTCTCATATAAGTATACATCGACCAAAGCCAGGGCGGAATCAGAGGCAGCTGAATCGTTCAAACATTCAGCATGGAGATGGCAGCATCCATGGTACCATGCCATAGGAACCATGGCTTTGAAATAATTAAAACTTTGAAATTATAATTACTGTAAATATAAATATTAAAAATTTAAAAATATTTGAATATATTTCATTTTAGTAACATTCATATCATGTATTTTATCCAAGGTAGGAATCCCCTAGTCAGTAAAAATATACTCGTATCAGGAGCCTCCGCTCTTCCATAACTAGTCTTTACTTTATAAAGAATACGGAAAAACATTGTATATACATGGTTATCAAAGAAAAATTCGTGCATATGTGTCCGTGCGTGCTTATCTGTATCAATTTTGTATATTGTATAATAAATTGAATTATTATTATTGTATATTATTTTTGAAGGTTTTCAATGTCATCATAGCTTTTAGCCAGATTGTTAATGCTTTTTATATTAATATTTGTTACGATCGTAGTTATTTATGTGATTATTAACCAAATTATACACATGTGCAGAAACGCAATATTGTCGCCTTGCAAAGACTGAATTTATCGTAGCCACTTACAAAAATACAAAAATAGACACTATGCACGCTTCATAGTAACGTTTTCTCTCTCATGTTGCGTACTGCTTTTATCTATATAATAGGTATACACAAATCAAATTTCACTTTGTAGTCTTATTTTCAATAATTCAAGACCATTTTAATTAAATCGATTACAAGTTTTTAAATTTAGTAATGTTTGATTTCTTGTACTTACCCGAACACTTCTCATTTTCAATTTAAATGTTCTATAATTAAATATAAATCCTAAAATTAATCTAAAATTAATCCTAAAATAAATCTATTATTATATGAGACAATTACTTCTCGAATGCCGAACATCAATGTCACACTATCGCTACGGCCGGGACGACAACGGTTTTCCGGAAATTCTGATTAAGAAATAAAAAAAGTTCAGTTACTTACTTCTTATTTTTATAGATCTGATCAATTACGATTTCATAGTTTTAATGACTATTGGATACAAATTACACAATTATAATTACATACTTACGTAATATTGCATTCAAAAAGCAAACAAACAATGTTGCAGGGCTATACGGTGGATGAGTATTTTCTTTATTAAGAATTTAATTCGTTATATTTAACAGTTTTTATCTCAACTTTACATGCGCGGAATGCCTATTTTCAGAGCTGATAGGTAAGTTTGCTCGAAGTATAAGCTGGTATCGTTCTTCCATGTTGCAAGTTGAGGTTAGTTGCCGGTTTTGTGCTAGACTTTGCTAAACGCCTTTACGACGGCTGAGAAAAATGTCCCAGAAACATGTCGTCAATTAAGTCGTTTTAGGCTATGCTAATAATAGGCGGTAGTTGTATTGTTTTATTATCTTTAGTACAATTCATGCCTATATTTTTTTTAATGAGTAAATGCGACGAGTTTCGAGGCTTGCCTAACACTTCGGATTCCTCTGTTTGCGTTTTACCGTTTAACCGGATACAGGAAGCTAACACTTTGTTCGCTTTGGATTATAATCTGTAACACTAACTGGAACGTGTAACTAGTCACACAACGTTTACCTATTGCTTTTCTAATTTAACAATATTATTTTAGGTATGGCAAAAGCAGCTCTAGAAGCTATCAATGGGTGCAACTTATTTGGTGACAAAGGTGCGTCGTGGAGTGTTGTATATGTAGATATTGATGCTCACAATCGTAATAGGAGCATTTTCGAGACGATGCTCCCACGTGAATCTAGTTCTAAGGTTAGAAATCTGTATAATTCTTACTGGATGACAATATTAGTCCCATATTTATAAAATTTTTTTTTTGCATTTAATAAAAATGTTCCGTTTCACATCTTCTACGCTCCCGTTACCGGCCTAGAGAATTAGGCATATTTGAGATGGTTATACGGCATCAGCTGGTGACCGCGGGAATTTAATGTTATTTTTCTTTCTCGACTTTTGCGACATTCCACGATGACGTTGAACGTGATCAACATAAATTAAACATTGTAAGTGCCGATGACAATTCGCAGGGAGTTGATGCAGCGCTACTGCCCACAATATCATTTCCTGCGTTTGCTACCCACGAAGAGCTCCTGGTGCAGTTGACAAAGAGTAACATTCTATCCCGACTGCAAGGAAAATACGGTTTCAAAAGGTTCAGCCGTGACGGCTACAAATGTGCACTCGAAGACCCCAACAGGAGGTATTACCATGAGGGAGAGTTGAAAGAATTCGAAGGCATCGAATCGGAATGGCCGCTGTTTTATGTCATGATGATCATTGATGGCGTATTTCGTACCTTGCCTGATCAAGTCGAAGAATACCAGAAATTGTTGAAGTCACGAATATACATGGATGAATATGGAGGTAATAATACTTTTAATTTTCAAGCAATTCCATTTATTTAACAAATTAATAAATAATGAAATTTATTCCTTTTAATTATTTCCAGATCCTGTGATACCTTGGTATTATTATGTTCCTAAAGAAGGAGTGGAAAATGAACGTAGCGAGCCTTATTCTGTTCGAAGGATACCTGCTAGTAAGTTATATACATTTAATTAAAAAAATATAATTTCTTTGAATATTCTTGTTGTAATGAGAAAGTATTGACGACAATGGCTACCTGTCCGATGATGACAAAAATCTGATTAACGAATAGAATCTGTGCATGAGATATTATAGCGCCCTAACTGTCCATATGCTTTAAGATCGTAGGAAGGGTCAGATGCAGTGTCAGAGACACAGAACTCAATAAATTACGACTTCACAATCAGACCCGCAAATCAATAATTTATGCTTTTGCTATTGCAAAATAGTATTCTATTGGCTTCGACTGCAATTTAAACCCAGGATTCATATCTTAACAGTCAGGAATACTCAACACAAAGCTAGTAAAATGCACACGATCGTTCCTACGTCTTCTTGTGTAACGTCTATGCGATAAAACCATAAAAGCTTGTAAATTATTTTTACATCGGTTGACTTACTAAGAAAATATTTTCATTACATTTGTTTTCACTGATTTATTACATTAAGGTTTAAATTATTACAGACGAATCCGGTGATAGTGAGAATAAAGGTAAAAAATGTATACACGTCGTGAATGAAATTAACTATTTTATTCTCTTCAACCTTTCAGTCTATCGACTAATTTTCCAGTTTTGCTTTTTTTTACTAATTGTTATTGCATTGCGTAGTTGTTAACAGTTACTGCTTTGCTCATAGTTACTTTTTAATACTGTTGCTATAGTACCTCAAACTTTTCTGTTTAGTAGCATTCTAGGAACCAGTTCATGTGTTGCCAAATCTCTCTTAGAGACCCATTTGGTTATATTATTTTACGGTTCAATTGGTGCGTTATAATTTGCCACACACTTTCTTTCCGTGGGAGCTATACGGGATGACGGCGGCTAAATAAAAATCCTTGAAAATGTCATCGCAATCTTCGGGAGAAAACCCGGAGACGTGGCTCGCCATCCGTCACGTTCTGGCGCACAGAAGCAAAAGAGCCAAGCCGAATGGAGATAATCTCTGTCTACCCTTATGGGTGACAGGTGTGAATGCTTATGTATACATGTATCATTATGATGTAAAAAAAAAACGATTAATTATCGATACT
Organism: Bhutanitis thaidina; assembly: GCA_029286595.1. Classification (NCBI taxonomy): domain Eukaryota; kingdom Metazoa; phylum Arthropoda; class Insecta; order Lepidoptera; family Papilionidae; genus Bhutanitis; species Bhutanitis thaidina. Next base: position 6,795,856 of record JAGSMS010000004.1, on the reverse strand, counting down.
TCGTTAGTCGTATTTTCGTATAATTATGACCTGTATTTGTTTCTTTTACAAGGTCAACTTTACAAGTATCATACGGTTTTGTTGACGTCAAAAACACACTGTAAGCACTGGACAGAAAAGTTTGTATGATAGTTAAATTTTTTCATTAATTGCCATTTTTGTATGACAGTGTCCAGTTATTAGACCTCAATTTTAAATTAGTAGTAGAATTTCGTATGTCTTTTATTAAGCAGGGACGATGACAATTATGTTGAAAAAATTAAATCATTTTGTTTACAAGATTTTTTTTTAACTTTCATATGTCAGGTCTCATAGCATATGTCAAGAAAAATCAAACCGTTCGGATATTATATTATTCTTAAGTAAAAAAAATATAGCCTACTTTGGAATTAAAGTGAGCCTTCCCCATGGCGTAGATCCGCATGCATGACTGTTTTTTTCAAAAGGAATATAAAGACGATTTATAATATGAACATAGTTTAGTTACAAAAGCTTTTCTTTCTTTAATAGATTTAATTAAAGCGTTGAAGCGCTTAGCCATTACACTACCACAAACTGAGGAGCATTACAACCCTACTTCTTTAAAACAGTTCTTCAAACCGCGGCCTTTCTTTCATTTGCAGAATATCGTATGAAGTTGGTAATTAGTAAACTTTGACCTAGCGTCATACATAAGGCTAAGCGCTTCCCGCTCTTCGCGCTCTATCTCAAGAACGCTTAATTGTATAAAATATTGCCGTAGACGTATATTGTAGATAATTTTATACTCTTCCACTTTTCTAATAACTGTTGAATATCTTGACTCGCACACACGAGCCTTGGTAGCCTAGTGGTCAGGACGCTCACTTTAGTTTCACAGAGCGCGAGTGACCTGGGTTCGATCCCCAGTGCCGGCACCACTAAAATTGTTAATAGCAATTTTAGGTGCTATATTTACCACGTGCTCAGCGGTGAAGGAAAACATCGTGAGGAAACCTGCATGTCTGAGAAATAATAAAAATATTATTTCGAGGATATATGAAGCCCGCCAACCAGCACTGGAGCAGCGTGGCGGGCCCTTCCCGTCTCCCACACGAGATTCTATAAGACTTGCGCTTAGTTATAAAATATCAAAACAAAGAATTATACATTTTTATAGCATATTATCTCCCATTCCGAGGTTTAACCCTTTTTTCACCTTTGGACTATACACTTCTTGAACCATTGCATCGAGTTTCGTTTAGACCCAGCCGAAATATATTTAATTTATATTGCTTCTTCACTATCTAGTCAACTTTTACACCACAGCGCATCCATCGTCTTCCCGCAACGCTGTGCAGGTCGTCACTCCGTCCTTTACTGCGTTTGCTTGTATGAGGACCACTCGAGAACCTTTCTTTCCCCAACGGTTGACAGTTCTGCGAGTTATGTGGAAGTTGAGTGTCAGTTGTTGTTTATATTACCCAAATGAATTCAATCAATTCATTAATATGAAATGAGCGGTCCTTTCTTCTTTCCGTTTCGTGAACTTTTGGAGCTCCCTTCGTATATATTATAGGGCTTTATATTTCATATAATAATAACAATAGGGGCTGTGAGGTTGCGGGCTGGTGGGTTTTGTCGCTGATAATTTTCGATAGTAACCAATCTGTTTTAAGATTCTATTAAGTTGTCACCTAAAAGTTTCTAACTAGTTTTTTTTATTTAGACACGGGCGGTCTGTTCCTGTGGGCGCAGTCCATGTTTGTCCTGGCGCAGTTGTTGACCGGAGGGTTGCTGCATGTTAATGAGTTAGATCCTATTCGACGATATTTGCCATCTTACAACCGACCCCGCCGTGCAGGACGCTATTCCGCGTTTCAGGTAACAAATGTCTATATTTATGTCATAATCATGTCACAATTCTCTAAATCCTGTTAATTTTGGGGAATTCGAACATTGAAAGGCGATGATAATAATTTTGTTTTGTTTTCGTACAATAAACGCAGGCCAAACCAGCATTTGTAAGTATATGTGTCATTCATATGATTGTGGCATGTATTTCAAGAATAGTTCAAATTTAGCATGAACAATGCTACCTGATTAATTTTCAAGCTTAGCTCTTAATTTCTTTAGATTTTAGCATTTTTAGACTAAATCTAGTATTGTCGCTTCGTAGTTATTCAGACGAGTAAATATTACGCATAGATAAATTTATGGCAAAATTTAATATACCTATAACCTTTTACCCATAAATTACACGTTTTGTAGCTTTTCGCATTTGACACAGACGGAACAAAAGTTTCCGTACTGCTAAGCTGCCTTTCCAGTGGAATTTAACACATGTATTAACTTTTCTGTTATAAATTAAGCGTTCAGTTGTTTTAAGCCATGATAGCCGAGTAGTTAGGGGTTCTGCCTCCGAGTTCCGGAACCGGGCGAGTTGAGTGTGGAGGACTACTACCAATGAGTTTTTCGAAACTTTTGTACGATTTGAATCGTTGGCTTGGCCACTTCGACGGCAAAAGTCTCACCGCCCTTCTCGATCTCCCAAATAAGCTCTGGTGTCAAGTGGGCTGACAGGACTAAATATGTCTAGAGCTCTGTCTTAGCTTATCACTATAATATATTATTCTGGGGTCTTTTTTTATTGCCATGTTTATAATTTACAATAAAATCAATAAAATGTCAATCATAATAAAATCAATACTATGTACCTTAATAATTTTTTTAAATGTCATTTTAACAATAAGTCCGTACCCAGGGGACTTGTAGAGTAAGAGCTATTTCCACACACCATTGTCCTCGTTGTAAAGATTAAAAATTGTGTCTGTTTGTTGCACTATACTTTTTGAGATTTTATTGTAAAGTTATTAAAAGTATTAAAAAAAACAGGGTACGGCCACAGATCTCGTGGTTCAAGTGGTACTCATAGCCGAATCTATGCGATTACAAGCGATGATGGGAACCTATGGCATACAAACACAAACACCTCATGAGGTGGAGCCGGTTCAGGTAAGTGCAAAATCTTAAAACTTTTATTAAATATTTTAAACCTTAATTGTTGTTCTTAAAACAAACAATTTATGCTCAACGACTTTTTTCTCTATTTTTTTTTTATGTAAACACACAAAGTAATTGTTTTCATATAAATTTCTCAATTTAATTAAATATATTCTTTGAAGTGTAACAAAGAAAAGGTACCGAATCGCGCACCTCCAAATTCACTACGGTATATCATTGGTGCTCGGTGTGTATAGTAATTGAAATCTATGATGATCATTAATTCTTGGTAATATATCAAGTTTAGATAAGTCGTGAAACAAAAATCTTTGTACTTTTTTATTTAGACCTAAAAGGGTGCAGGTAGTATTAAATAAATCTGTATTATTCACTCACTTATGGTTGTCTTGAAGGGAGTTATAATACAAAAAATCCGTTAATTATCTGTTACACTTTATAATAAAGAATAAACAAATAAATAAATATAAGTATATATTTATTCCTCTGCTGGAACCACATAAATCAGCTATAATAAAAATGTTACCTAATGTATATTTGTAGGTGTGCAGTTCCACGCAGTTAGTTCATGTGTATAGAGAGTTGGGTGTTTGTCCGAAGTTACGACTAACGGGGCGACCGATAAGACCCGTGGGATCACTTGGAACGAGTAAGGTAAAATTATTAACATTCAATATCTTTTAAACACATTAAAATAACAGTGTTATTAAGTTCTTTTTTTTTAAAAAGAATTCTAGCAATGCTATTCTTTAAGTAACTTTAATAGTATTCCTGTTAACTTCGTCATGTTTCGTAGTCCGCACCCTAACCCATTAGGCTATTGTTATTAAAGTTACTTACTACTTCTTCGTTTAAAGTAAATGTTAAATAGCAGCCTGTAAATGGGTATGATCAATATTTGCGAGGGATTTCGCTCCAGTGCTGGTTCACATCTCTTCGAAATATTTTTTATTTATCACCATCCCATGTGCCTTCACCACCGAGTACGTTGTAAATTCAGCAATTGAAATTACAGTTAACCATTTTAGTGTTCCTGGCACAAGGACACGAACCCAAGTCACTCGCATCTTATGAAATAAAATCGAGCACCATGGCCACTACGCTATCGCGGCTTTTCTTTACTAATCTGCAATTGATTGAATTCGCTACAGAGATCAAGCTCAATTTATCACACACTAAAGTGAATAATAATTAATTACTAAGCCTATACAATTTTTCTTGTGTTTTTGGTGATTTTATAATTTCTTTTGGTGTGGTACATTCTCAATCTAAAATAGAATTTGCTTAAATAATCGGTCGGAAAACACTTGCATGCCATTTCAAAAGTAAAATGTTTAATTTTTTATATATCTTTGCTAATATTTTTTATACTTTTTAAAAGACCTTACCTCCGTCTATAGGAATTTCTCCTGTGTCGCGGAAGCACTTTAAACACATAACTTGCACGTGGACAAACACCCAGACCCGGAACAATTATTTTCACGCGTTATAAATATTTTTGGTAATTTTAATCAATCAATAAAATTACTCGAAAAATTTTAATCGTCCGTCAATTTTGTTGAAATGCGCGCGACCTGCAACACTGTCGATCATACCGCAACCGAGCCGGTGCAAACTGGTTCTTACTTCGGCGGTGAGCAGTCGGGAGTAAGAACGCTGCGCAATATCTGAGATTTTTTTTTTTTCCCTGGATGGAAAATGCTGTTACGCATACCCTGTTGCTGGCCGATAGGCCAGCAACTGGGTTATGTCGGACTCAATCCCCTGAAGGAGGACCATACCGACTAAAAACCATCCACACGCTGTTAGCCCGGAGGCTTTCACAGCCTCATCTGAATTGACTCGCGAGCAGATTGGCCCGCGAGTTTGGCGGGATGAAGATTTACTTTAATGGCGCGCGGATTTATACGCGGAAGGATAAGACAAAAATAGTGGTGCGGAGACCGGTGAACCCTGACAAACCGACGCGACGGACCCCGATCGTGAGACGCTCCGGCAAAGTGTATATGGCTGCTTCTAACCCTTGGGGTGAGCACACGTATGCGGAGCGAAGTCGCTAACGGGACCGCCGCGTAGCGTGCGCGGGACACGGACGGCACTCACTAGTAATGGCTCGCGATTGAACGCGGGAAAAGTGGTAGAGTCGAAGTAGGGACCCGCTGATGCGGGGCCCACTAGCGATATACTGACACACGACATATTGTACTGCGAAACTCCGACAAAGTGTTATGGCTGCTCAAACCTGGGGGCGAGCACACGTATGCGGGAGGCTAATAGTGGCGTGAAGACCTATGACCCTGACAAACCGACACGACAGAACCCGATTGTGAGACACTCAGGCAAAGTGTATATGGCTGCTTCTAACCCTAGGGGCGAGCACACGTAAGCTAAGCGAAGTCGCAAAGGGGACTGCTGCGCAGCGTGCGCGGGACACAGCCGACACTCACTACTTAATGGCTCGCGAATATGCGCGGGAAGATGGAGGCGCGGCGACCGACGACCCTGACAAGATCTACGCGACAAATACTGAGTACGAGACACTCCGGCACAGTGCTGCTCAAACCGAGGGCGAGCACACGTATGCGGAGCGAAGTCGCAAACGGGACTGCCGCGCAGCGTGCGCGGGATTAGGACGGCTCTCACTAAATAATAACTCGCGAATACGCGGGAAGATGGAGGCGCGGAGACCGACGACCCTGACAAGATCTACGCGACAAATACTGAGTACGAGACACTCCGGCACAGTGCTGCTCAAACCGAGGGGCGAGCACACGTATGCGCGGGGCGAAGTCGCAAACAGTAACGCCGTGCAGTATGCGCGGGCGACGGGCGGCACTCACTTTGATAACACGCGGAAAGACAATAGGGCCGAGTAGGCACCCGCAGGTGCGGGGCCACTAACGACCCATTGCGAACTAATGACTCATCCCGCTGCGAAACACTCCGGCACAGTGTTTATGGCTGCTCGAACCGGAGGCGAGCACACGTGTGCACGGAGCGACGGCGCAAGCGGGACTATGGATCTGAGATTACCTACACCGGGCCATTTATACGTAGTTTGGACTTGGACTGTAGGGATATTTCACTCATATGCTGTAAAGCGGCGCAAGAGCGCAACAACTTACTACATAAAATATGGCAGTTGGTATTTTGGTAAATCTTAATTTAATTTTACGAATTTGAATTAAAGATCTTCAACAGTAAATTGTTTTGGTTAAGAGAAAGTGATAGTTGCCATACATGTATAATATAACTCAATCTTTATATAAGATACTTTTTTTTTTACAGATTTACAGAGTTTGCGGTATGACGGTCCTATGTTATCCTCTAATATTTGAAGTATCGGAGTTTTATCTTTACAGAGACATGGCTCTATTGATTGATGACATAAAAACTGAATTACAGTTTGTTGGGAAGTAAGTTTAATATTTTATATGAGTTAATGCTTAAAATAGTCATGTGCGTTCCTCTTCGCTTTATTCTAAATATCCATATGGCATATTTTGCTACAAATAAATGAATCAGATCGACAACAGGCAGCAGCTTATAAGGTGCAAAGTGTCTAGTACCATACCAAGGTTGGCGATTATGGAAAATCGTGTTATGGGAATAGGCCTGTGTCTATGCCCAGCTGAGGACTGTTCAGAGTCCGCTAAAGAAGAATCATGATTTTTTATTGTGGCTCCATAGTAAGTACACTTATTAGTTACTTACCATAGAGCTACAAAAAGAATGATACATAATCGTGCTGCCTTTTATAATTTAATTAAGATAATATTAGTTTGGTGGCTTAGTTTGATAATAAGCCACGCCACTACACATATCTTCTTTATCTTAGCGTTATTAGTAGTTTGCATGCAGGCTCACGTGAACTTTGTGTTATTTATTTCAACAAGGTACCTACATTTGACGTTGTAGAATTACGCGGAAGCCGACCGCTGTGTCACTGCCGTCCACAGCCAGCGAATACAGTAAATTGACCGAAATTTAATTAATTGGCACTGTAGTATTAATTGGCACTGTAGTGTCTCATGGTGCGACGAATCTCAATCATCCATCAATTACAAAATGGAAAAAATGAAATAATTTCATTGCATTCTTGTGTTTTTCCTTATGCACAATAAAGTATATTATAAACAATTTCAGTTATGTGATTTCATCTTGTTGTATTTATTGTAGGACAGAGTTGCAGTTCAATGTTACCGAATTTATTTAAAACAGTAGAAGAATTTATTTAATCGTAAAGTAGGTCAACATAGAGTTCATTGAACCTTATAAATAGTAACTCTCACATCTGGGTGCACATTAGTTAATCCAAAAACAAACTAGAAGAAACATTAGATATATATATATAGTAGATAGATTCTGTAATATTATAAGGTAGTCTATTATTTTCACGGGGAGAGGAGCTATTGTACTCGTATCTTTGTCAAATTTTACAAAAGCATGTATATAGAGTAGTGCTAAGATAATGCTTCCGGTCTTGGTACGAATTTTTATATACACATAATGACCATACACTCACATAATAATGACCATAGCCTCCTAGTTAATATAGAACATGGCGTCTATTCCAAAAATTGTCAATTTACCTCAAATGTCGATAGAATTGCTCTTGTCGATGAAATTACTACTATTAACTTCTTCGATAGATACCCCCGATAACATTAATTTTAATTTAATCTCCCCTAAGGTGGAATGCATGTACCAACTATCTTTGCAATTGCGATCATGTTGTGTTGCAATGTGCTGGCTCAAAGACCTTTGCGACCGACTGATGTCGATAAATAAGTACCTGGCCTTACACCAAAGAAGCCGGCATGGCTTGGCCAAGAAGTCCATGGCTGGACTAATCCGAAAATGTTGTACCCAATTAGCACAGACCTGTGGTGGTGGACTCAGCAAATCGCCTGCAAGCGCAGTTCGGATAACCCAACGTTCCACGAAATATTAAGAGTTCTTGTGTGAATCAGTGGGATGTTTTAGTAACTTTTTCAGCGTTAATTGGAATAAAAGTGAAGTTTACAATCAGGTATTGGCGTCTGTCGGGACGGCCCACCGTGTGTTTACTGGTGCGCGAAGAACACATGCGCGACCCGCACTTTAAACAGATGCTCGACCTGTTTGCGATGCTCAAGAAAGGACACTGTGACGGAGTCAAAGTGAGGCTCGGCCGTTTGCAAAATTTGATCTCTAGCTCTTGTATAGGTAAAGTATATTATATTACAACACCAGCTTTTTCCTGCAACTTCGTCCGGGTGAAATTCGTTTATCCCTCTTTGTGATTTGTTATCACTCTTTCATGTCAAAACAGAGAAAATTATTGACGGGATTTTTTGCATGCGTCAATTGGAAAGTCGGAGCACGTTCCCCGAGGGAAACATGGTAATGAATTCCATGCAGACGAAGTCTGCAGTAAAAGCTAGTAGCACATAAATGTTATACAATTATTCGCAATTTTCTAAGTATTGTTGAGGTCGAACGCACGCGTTTACCCATTGCAAAACCAAGTTTCAAAAGAAGCGAGCGTTTCATTTACTTAAAATTCTTCGGCGGAAGAGAAGATGCAAACGCGTTCCACTGTTCCTCTTATATAGGTCCGCCTACTGACTACTGCACTGGGTGTCGCCTCGGAGACAGTGCACCTGCAACGATTTTACGGCCAAGTATACATCTACAATGTCGTTCACAGAGCACTTGGACTTTATGAGTCAAGGCGAGTTTCCATCGGAGATGTTCACGCAGTTCAAACAATTGGAACACGAGTACATCGGCTACCAGTCGCTGACGGACGTACCACGAACACTCACCTACAAGGAGGAAAACCTCAGCTACGACACGTACAAACACCAACCAACCCAAGAAGTTGTGTCGGCACTAAGATCTACCAATAATATTTTCGCACAATGTCAACTGTGGGGTATACTGCTGGAGCGAGAAGGACCTATGTATGAAGTGAGTCCAATTTAATTAGAATTGCGTCCGTGTCGCATATGCCATAGGGTGACAGAGTATGGTAATTCATCATTCAGGATCTCAAATAAATATACATGCAAAAAGATCACGGATAATATACCAAGCAAAAGAAAAACCCAGAGCAGGAATGAGAAGCAGTGTTATGAAGTGATGATTAAACCACTATAAACGAAATCCGGATTCGGGTTGGTTTTGTATCCTGAGGCATGCTCTTTATGGATATCTTTAGTGTTAATAATATGTTCCGTTACACTGTTTCGAATTCGTTCCCGTAGCCCTGCCAGTATGCAGCGAGTGGGGAACACCGTGATATTTTGGTCGCTGCAAGCCCATAGACATAACCCGTCCCTGCCCCCGCCAGAACGGGTATGAATTAAGCATTTCCCCGCGTATACAAATTACATAGAACATTCACAACGCGCGAGCCGCGGTAAGAGTCGCTAAAACGTCAGAAAAAACTTGTCCAAGCAATGTTAAATTTTCAATTTATTATAATTTTTTTATCATATTAATGAAAATAAAAATATGCCTATAAAAAAAAGTTACGATTATATGAAATTTCAATAAATTTAGTAGACCTATAATCTTGTTTTTGATTATAGGTCCTGGTCATCCCATTTTCTTATTTCGCATGAGCACAAAAGGAGGTGTGGTGTCGGAGGAGAGATCACCTGTTGTTGCTACTCCTTCCGTCCTCATATTAATGCCTCGGGACACTATACCTTTACCTCGAAAATATATATTAATATGTATGGTTTATTTTATTTCTAAAACTAAGCTATCGAAATCATAACGGCTAGATAATAAACAAAAGTATTGCAGGTGAGCGGTAAAACCGCCCTAGAGTCTCTAAAGAGCCTTTACCACAGCGCGGGGGTGCTGCGCCACTGGCGCGCGGTGCGGTACTGCTCGTCGCTACTCAACCACACCGTCGACTCCATCAGCCCCTTCATCACGACTGTGCTCGTCAACGGGAAACAGGTACCTAGAACTAAAACAATAATTTTTCAGTTTTGCATCAATGAGTTATTAAAATTATATAATTTTACTAATTTACTGCTATAAATAATCTACCAACAAAGTGCTACGTGGTTCAGTATGGATCTTTTAAGTACTTTTTACTCGAATGTATTGTACGAGGCGACTAAGGGAAAAGCTTAGAACAAATCTTGGCAATCTCCAGGAGCAAACCGTTGAGACTCTTCAATCGTACCCCATGGCCGCCACGCAGATGCTACTGGGGGTTATGAGGCAAGCGCTTGGATGCTCCAGCCAGCAGACCTGGTCTATAGCTCCGCCGCTCAGAATATGAATTGCTCCCCCTGCGGCCCCATTGTGGCCGCAGTGGCGGCCCCGGCATAATCGCGGTGGATAAGAAGAGAGGCGTATCGCTATGCCAAAACTCCTCCTTCCCTACGATCACACCTCGGCTACAAGCGATGCGACCAAAATGCGAAGTGGGGATGCCAAGCCAACTCGTACCTACTCGACCTCTCAAGCCATGTGTACAATGCTATACCGCTACTATAACGGAAATCAGTTCTAACGGGTTTCTACTACCAACTAAAGAACAAGACCGGCCAAGTGCAAGCTGTAAGTGAAATATTGAAAAACCTTACAAAGCTTCATACTATAAAAGAAGACATATACCTACACCAAATAGTTATGTTTCGAAACATATTTAAAATGTCCTTAAATAATCATGTTCTTTTGTCAACCAAGTATCATACCAAAAGTGCAGTGATAATGGTGCTGCCCACTCTTGCGCAAAAATTAATACCACCAATCCACAAAAAATCATGTACTACACAAATCTATCATCAAAGTCTTACCTTAAAATAAACTCCTATTTCAGTTAACCGTCGGCGTAATTGGCCAAAAAGAGACCGTATTTGACAAACCTATGACTCCAGGTGAAATACAATCTGTAATGTATTCCACTATTCAGCCGTACGACGTCATCGGGGCAGTGTTGCAACAGGTATATTGCTATTGTGCACAGTGCGCGCGTGTAAACAACAAAGATACAAAGCATTATTTATTAAGGTATCGCCCAAGGGACGGTTGTATTGTTATTTTATTCGAGTAATTTAAAAAATTGTGCAACTAGAGGAAAATTAGTCAAAGTGATGTTTATTAAAATTATACGTGATTTCAAATTAAATAAGAAAACATATAAACAAACATGCCGGGCTACTCACTCTTAACCAAAAACAAAATTATTGCGTCAGTTGATAGAATTAATCTCATATTAATTTCGCGTTTTCAAATGACTACGTTTGTGGCCGTGCCAAAAAATTGCATTGCACTGAGCTATTGTATTAAAAGTATATCTTCATCTGGCATTATAATGCTCATATACTTATCTAAGCTAATCCTGCAGCTATTAGTAAGGATCAGCAAGCTGAAGTGGCAATGGGCCGGCCACATAACTCGCAGAACTGACAACCGTTGGGGAAAAAAGGTGTGTGAAAAAATGATGATAAAATAAATAAATTATTTCTAAAGCTAAATAAGCATTTCTTCAGTTTACATTTTGAATTATCTGTTTGCTTTACTGTCGCGCTGTCAGTTCATTTCTATTATAACCATGGGCATTGCCACGTTGTCTAACAATGTCTAAGACTTTGTACTTAATAAGACTGTATTTTCCACTTTGGGTGAGTGGCTTTGGTTAAGTGGGTTATTGGGTTCGGGATTCGACGTACTTTCTTTTTTTCACTATGTACTCCGATAAAAAAGTTTCTCTTTTCTAACTGTACAAAAGAAGTGTACTCGAAAAGAGATTTTTAAATAAATTGATGTACTTCGCTATACCCGATAGGAAATCGTCCTGTACTGCGGTCGCCTAATTGCCACGAATCCGGACATGTTCCGCGGTATACTCAAGATCCGCGTGGGCTGGGTGCTGGAGGCCATCCGCACATATCTGGCGTTATTTCCGGACGAGCAGCGCGCCGGCGTGCCGCTGGAGAGCTTGTCGCCGTACCGCCTGCGCACGCTGTTGCAGCGCGTGCTCACCGTGTCTGACTGGGCCGACGAGCGCGGGTCGGTGCTAACGGCTTGTTTGCTTCATTATACAGGGCGCCACTAGAGAGCCTGGCGCCGTACCGCCTGCGCACGCCGCTGCAGCGCGTGCTTACCGTGTCTGACTCGCCCGACGAGCGCGGGTCGGTGCTAACGGCTTGTTTGCTTCATTATACAGGGCGCCACTAGAGAGCCTGGCGCCGTACCGCCTGAGCACGCTGTTGCAGCGCGTGCTCACCGTGTCTGACTGGGCCGACGAGCGCGGGTCGGTGCTAACGGCTTGTTTGCTTCATTATACAGGGCGCCACTAGAGAGCCTGGCGCCGTACCGCCTGCGCACGCCGCTGCAGCGCGTGCTTACCGTGTCTGACTGGCCCGACGAGCGCGGGTCGGTGCTAACGGCTTGTTTGCTTCATTATACAGGGCGCCACTAGAGAGCCTGGCGCCGTACCGCCTGCGCACGCCGCTGCAGCGCGTGCTCACCGTGTCTGACTGGACCGACGAGCGCGGTCGGTGCTAACGGTTTGTTTGCTTCATTATACAGGCAGCCGCTGGAGAGCTTGTCGCCGTACCGCCTGCGTACGCTGCTGCAGCGCGTGCTCACCGTGTCTGACTGGACCGACGAGCGCGGTCGGTGCTAACGGCTTGTTTGCTTCATTATACAGGGCGCCACTAGAGCCTGGCGCCGTACCGCCTGCGCACGCTGCTGCAGCGCGTGCTCACCGTGTCTGACTGGGCCGACGAGCGCGGGTCGGTGTTAACGGTTTGTTGCTTCATTATACAGGGCGCCACTAGAGCCTGGCGCCGTACCGCCTGCGCACGCCGCTGCAGCGCGTGCTTACCGTGTCTGACTGGCCCGACGAGCGCGGGTCGGTGCTAACGGCTTGTTTGCTTCATTATACAGGGCGCCACTAGAGAGCCTGGCGCCGTACCGCCTGCGCACGCCGCTGCAGCGCGTGCTCACCGTGTCTGACTGGACCGACGAGCGCGGGTCGGTGTTAACGGTTTGTTGGCTTCATTATACAGGGCCCCACTGGAGAGCCTGGCGCCGTACCGCCTGCGCACGCTGCTGCAGCGCGTGCTCACCGTGTCTGACTGGACCGACGAGCGCGGTCGGTGCTAACGGCTTGTTTGCTTCATTATACAGGGCCCCACTGGAGAGCCTGGCGCCGTACCGCCTGCGCACGCTGCTGCAGCGCGTGCTCACCGTGTCTGACTGGGCCGACGAGCGCGGGTCGGTGCTAACGGTTTGTTTGCTTCATTATACAGGCAGCCGCTGGAGAGCCTGGCGCCGTACCGCCTGCGCACGCTGCTGCAGCGCGTGCTCACCGTGTCTGACAGGGCCGACGAGCGCGGGTCGGTGCTAACGGTTTGTTTGCTTCATTATACAGGGCGCCACTGGAGAGCCTGGCGCCGTACCGCCTGCGTACGCTGCTGCAGCGCGTGCTCACCGTGTCTGACTGGGCCGACAGGCGCGGGTCGGTGCTAACGGTTTGTTTGCTTCATTATACAGGGCGCCACTGGAGAGCCTGGCGCCGTACCGCCTGCGCACGCTGCTGCGCTTTCCTCATTGTACTGTGGTAAATGTCTGTCTAGTCCTATGGGCTGAAAAAACATTAAATTATATCTTTCCAATCAAATTAATAATCAATATTGCTTCTGTTAGCTTTAATTATACTTAAAGAAAAGATAATACATACAAGATGATATATAAAAGGCAATACTTACAAAGGTTGGGGTGCTATTTGTGAGTGCTATTATTTTAACAAGGTTGAGACAAATTTTGCTACTTCATTAATTTGTATAATATTTTAATTATCAATTACCTTAGTACTTAGTCTGTGTTCTTTGAATTGTTGCTAAAGCAATATTTCCACAACTAATTGCTGGACAATTAGGTCCAAAGACTATCAATTTTCTAAACTTTTAATCAAGACCAGAACATATTATTGTTGAAATATTTCATGTATTGAGAGCTAGTTCTTAGAATTGGCATTGCTGTAATAAATAAGTGGTGTAATTGGTGTGGTGGCATGTCGTACCTTATCTATTCATAGTTAATACTAATGAGTGAAGAAAAGTTTCAGGCTATTTTGAAGTATTGCCTGAAACTTTTCTTTACATACTTGTAGTAACGCCACAAATGAAAATAGAATCATCTGTGTAATGTAATAGTTTTCCTCTCCGAGCTTAGCATCAATTGTTCTAAGCGTGACCAAAGGTAAAGATTATAAACTGACACGTTTTTTGATCAAGATTAAACCACAGGTCACATCCTATGATCTGATCCTATACTATAACTACTACTACTAACAGTATAACTAATACTATAAGTAACTACTATACAATTTGACGGCTCGGTGGCGTAGTGACTAAGCGTTTAGCTGGGGCGCTGTGGGCCTCGGGTTCGAGTCCCGCACGGGACTAGTATTTGTATGGACTACAAATAATAGCTCAGTTTATCCATGTGCAATTTATGTGTTTAAACTGCCTCCGCGACACAGGAGAAATTCCTACAGTGGAAGGCAATGTTTTTTAAAGATAAAATAAATAGGTCATCTCCTTTGTGTGACAGCCCTCAAACCAAAATTTGGTCAAATGATAGTTTGTCTGTTGGTATTAGTGATTACTCTTTTAGTATTAGTAACAGCAGTTGTATAGTATATAGTAGTAGTTTGTCTGTTAGTAGTTTTAGTACTTAGTCTGTAAGTAGTAGCAGTACTTAGTCTGTTAGTAGTAGTAGTTATACTGTTAGTAGTAGTAGTTATACTGTTAGTAGTAGTAGTTATACTGTTAGTAGTAGTAGTTATACTGTTAGTAGTAGTAGTTATACTGTTAGTAGTAGTTATACTGTTAGTAGTAGTAGTTATACTGTTAGTAGTAGTAGTTATACAGTTAGTAGTAGTAGTTATACTGTTAGTAGTAGTAGTTACACTGTTAGTGGTAGTAGTTATACTGTTAGTAGTAGTAGTTATACTGTTAGTAATAGTAGTTATACTGTTAGTAGTAGTTATAATTGTTAGTAGTAGTTATACTGTTGGTAGTAGTGGTTATACTGTTAGTAGTAGTTATGCTGTTAGTAGTAGTGGTTATACTGTTGGTAGTAGTGGTTATGCTGTTAGTAGTAGTGGTTATACTGTTAGTAGTAGTTATGCTGTTGGTAGTAGTGGTTATGCTGTTAGTAGTAGTAGTAGTTATACTGTTAGTAGTAGTAGTAGTTATACTGTTGGTAGTAGTAGTAGTTATACTGTTAGTAGTAGTAGTTATACTGTTAGTAGTAGTAGTTATACTGTTAGTAGTAGTAGTTATACTGTTAGTAGTAGTAGTTATACTGTTAGTAGTAGTAGTTATACTGTTAGTAGTAGTAGTTATACTGTTAGTAGTAGTAGTTATACTGTTAGTAGTAGTAGTTATACTGTTAGTAGTAGTAGTTATACTGTTAGTAATAGTAGTTATACTGTTAGTAGTAGTAGTTATACTGTTAGTAGTAGTAGTTATACTGTTAGTAGTAGTAGTTATACTGTTAGTAGTAGCAGTTACACCGTTAGCAGTAGTAGCTATACCGTTAGCAGCAGCAGTTACACCGTTAGCAGTAGCAGTTATACCGTTAGTAGTAGCAGTTACACCGTTAGTAGCAGTAGCTATACCGTTAGTAGCAGTAGTTACACCGTTAGTAGCAGTAGCTATACCGTTAGCAGTAGCAGTTACACCGTTAGTAGTAGCAGTTATACCGTTAGCAGCAGTAGTTACACCGTTAGCAGTAGTAGTTACACCGTTAGCAGTAGTAGTTATAATTGTTAGTAGTAGTAGTTACACCGTTAGTAGTAGTAGCTATACCGTTAGCAGCAGTAGCTATACCGTTAGTAGTAGCAGTTACACCGTTAGTAGTAGTAGTTATAATTGTTAGTAGTAGTAGTTATACCGTTAGTAGTAGTTATACCGTTAGTAGCAGTAGTTATACCGTTAGTAGTAGCAGTTACACCGTTAGTAGCAGTAGTTATACCGTTAGTAGTAGCAGTTATACCGTTAGCAGTAGCAGTTATACCGTTAGCAGTAGTAGTTATACTGTTAGTAGTAGTAGTTATACTGTTAGTAGTAGTAGTTATACTGTTAGTAGTAGTAGTTATACTGTTAGTAGTAGTAGTTATACTGTTAGTAGTAGTAGTTATACTGTTAGTAGTAGTAGTTATACTGTTAGTAGTAGTAGTTATACTGTTAGTAGTAGTAGTTATACTGTTAGTAGTAGTAGTTATACTGTTAGTAGTAGTAGTTATACTGTTAGTAGTAGTAGTTATACTGTTAGTAGTAGTAGTTAATCTGTTAGTAGTAGTGGTATTCCTTCCATCGTCTTCGGAGAGACAAGCAAGGTATAATCTCAATCGAACAGCGCTTACAGGTAAGTTCGTTTGATTGTTCAAAAGGCCCGTATAACATTATCATATATCTATGACTCATGGATAAATGATGATATTTGTAATTGACTGCATGCTGTTACATTTAAATGTGCTTTTTAAGTAAGAATAAAAAAGTATTTTATTTCTTTTGGAAAAAACTCACTATTTCTAAATAATACTATATATGTACTTACGAAGAGCCGTGGTAGCCTAGTGGTCAGGGCGCTCACTTTAGTTTCATAGAGTGCGAGTGACCTGGGTTCGACGGTGCCGGCACCACTAAAATTGTTAATAGCAATTTTAAGTGCTATATTTACCATATGCTCAGCGGTGAAGGAAAACATCATGAAGAAACCTGCATGTCTAAAAATAATAAAAATATTATTTCGACGATTTGTGAAGCCCGCCAACCTGCACTGGAGTAGCGTGGCGGGCCCTTCCCCGAAACTTTATTGACTTTTAATCAAAACTTTACTTACGAAGTTTTCATTAAAGGTCAATAAAGTCACATCCGTCCCGTATAATATAATGTAGCAAATTTCCGTTTCTGTAATAAGTGTAACAAGGTTTGTAAGTTTTCACTCGGAATTATTCAATTACTGTAATCGGATGTGCTAGGTTATCAAACGTAGAGCGTAGTATTATATCTCAGAATTAGTAGAATATAGTCAGCCTGCAGTTAGATTGTATTCTTACTTTAAAAAAATCAAGTTGATGCTAACGGAACAATCGTGTTAGGTAATAAAATATTTTATTCTTTTAGATTGACACCGTTGCAACGTCGTCAGCTAGAAGGATGTCTATGTCGCGTGCCAAAACATTTCTATATACAAGTTTGGGATATTCTTTTGCGGACGCCCAAAGGAATTATCGTTCAGGTTTGTCATTTACTTCTTGATCATCATAATCATCAGTCCACTACTGGACATCCCATCTCCTAACAGAAGAAAATTGTTTACTATGTAATCAAAAATATTTATAGTAGTTTTGGAGCTTTCGTTTTTGGTATGTTATTAATAAAAAAAACCACTTGCATGCAGTATCTCTAAAGTGCATCATCTAATTTACATGGCTCCATACAGTCACAGTAGCAGTCAGCAGTAGTAAAGCAGTACCTTTAAGCGAAGTAAGCTAAAAATTACATCGGTTGGAGAAAATGCCAGAAATAGGAAACACACCTGAAAAATACTTTACTGAAGTCAAATTAGAAATTCTTTAAAATTAAAAACTTTTTGTTGTCACTAACAGAACCAATAAACCAACCAACAGCTCATACGATACTAGATAAGGGGGTCCCTTTTATACATAACACTAACGACCGATTTCAATATTTTGTTCATTGGCAGATTTGCTTACTAAATATTGATATTTAAAATAAGGCGGTTCCGTCAAATTTGAAATTTAAATCGGCCGTTAGTCGAATCTTACCTACGGGACGGGAATCAGCAATGGATTCTCTTCACACACACTATCATACACACAATCATCGCACGCTCATCACACGTGACGTTTTTTTTTAATAATTTTATTTACACAGGGCCATCCCATCCCCGCTCAACCAACACTGGTTAACATGTCTCGGTCAGAACTATCGTTTGCGCTCCTTGTGGAAGAAGCGTTAGTCCGAATAGAGTCTGCAGCGCGGCGCCAGCTCTGCGTGGAACTACTCTGTGTACTCGCTACCATACTGCGACGCAATCCTGAGCTGTATCTGCAGCAGGCTCTAGATTTAGATAAACTGCTGGACGACGCGCACTATACGTATGGCAAGGTTTGTTTTTATTTATGCTTATGTCTTTTTGTTAGGAAAGCCTCAGTTCAGTTCGGCGTGTTCGTTAATAAATGTAACATACACACAAACATTTAAAATAAGCCAATGGCCAAAATAACAAAACTGTCAAGGCTAATGTTAATATCTGAATGTAACGTTAATAGGTTTGTCAATGTCATAACCGTAATTTTTTTCGTAATATAGTAAAGCTTTAATTTAAATATTTTTTTTTGTAGTCTGCCTTCTTACTAACTACTGCTAATGTGGCTAACCTAGCAGTTTATTTTTAAAAAGAAAATAAAGACGTTGACATATTAAACTAATGCGTAATCTAGTCACGTCTAACATTTAAAAATCGGGCATTTATGCACATAACATTCCCAGTTCTGAGCATTTGTTGGGTTGCATGGTAGGGGTGGCAGGGGATATGCTCCCTTTATATTTATTGTATATATGTATTGCCGTGAAAAATTGTTTTCACAATGCTGAATTCTTTAACAGATACGATCTGCATATCATATGCAAATTAAAACTACAGCTGTGAAATTGTGACGAAAATAACATAAATATTGCTATAGATTTATGTACCACAGCAACAGATCAATTATCCTTTAGACAACACTTTGTCTAATTTACAATGAAAACAAAAGCACAGATTATTGATCAGTTACTAGGTAACTGATATATGTTCTTTGTTTAACTTGTCTTCCCAAGTCCCAAACATGGTCTATCGGGTTTAGGTCTGGTCTCCGATGGCTGAGTATTATATTATCATGCATTAAACGAAAATTATCTTCAGTGTATGGGGGCAAAAGAAACCACAATCTGTTCTAAAATTACCGTTACTTGCCGTGCCGGAATCAGGCATCAGTTTTCCAGGATGTGTATCTTTGTATGTGCTCCTGTACATATACCTCTCCAAACCATTACAGACCCCTCCGCCATAACGCTCTCTTCCAAAAATGTTACACTAAGCGTATCAATCTCACACAGCTTACAATAAATCTGTCGACCCGCGCTGTATTATGTTCCTCTAAATATGTACACGAGTGTTTATTATTTACCTTTTTTTTTTATAATGAACCTACGAGAAGGTTACTGAAATACTTTAATCATTTTACTAATACCATATGGACAGTATTACAAATTAATATTTTTAATGCTAACACAGCATATTAATTCCAACCCCACCTGGTCGTGATGCACCCTGCTAGCTAATAAACGAGGCTCAGGCGATCGAATGATAGCGGAAAACCCATCCGGATTTGCTGAAACCAAATTCTACAGACTAGTGATGGTAAGAGTATCACTAGTGTGAGGGTAGCGGCACTGTGCTCAATAAATCGCTTCCCCAGCGTGGTTAAGTATGGGTATAGTTTAATCAGAATAGTAATCCAACACCCTCCCCGTGCGAGACTAATATGCCTACTGTTGCAGGGTTGTTCCTATATCTTTAGTTTAATAGCTAAGTATGTCTCTTTTAGTTTATAGGTGACTAGCTGAACTAATTTCAGCTAGTCACACACTTCTGTGATATTTCTGAATAAAAAAATGTCTTTCGAACATAAATTTGGGCTCAATCGATCGAGTAGTTTTCTAGCCTATAAGGGACAAACAAAAAGAAATAAATTTTAATTTTTAGTTGTATAAAAAAATCAATGTTCGCTGCGAATTCTTGCCCACGACCCGGTAATAGTATAACTCTGTTACAAACACTCTGTGGGGAAATCTTATATGCAGTACCTACGGTATTACGTATATAGGCTAATAAGATGTTGTTAAAACAGGACAGCGGAGTCCCTGAAAGCGAGTACGGGTGTGCGCTGAGCGGCGCGGCGCCGGCGGTGGCTTTGGGCTACCTGGCGCGCGCCGTTGTCAACAGTGTGCTGCAGGCCTCTGCCGCGCCGCACCTGCAGCCCGCCGCACACGATTCCTGCCTCGTCGCCTGAACGTAGCACTGCCGCATTCATTTCATCCGCAATTTCATAGATTAGATGGTAAGCAGCATCTCTGGTCCGAGAGTACCGGCACAGCGCTCTCTAACACCCCCGATTTGTCCATAATTTCGGCAAATCGAGCGTGTTGGAAAAAAACCGTGTGGAGCGTGGGCATAGTGTTGGAGTTGGAAGAAAAATCTTCCTTGAATGGCATGCTAACTTTTATAGGCACTGTCAAGGAAAGGTATATGTCCAACTGTAAACTAATCTAATCCCATGAAGAAGTCTCATGTAACTCATTCAGAATAGTACCATATCGCTACGCTTCAAATTTCTAACTTTTGGAACGATGTCTCTAATACAACTGTATGTCAAAGTAAAAAAATCAAGTTATTAATTTTGTTTATAAAAAGTAAATCAAAATTTATATGGAATATTTTTAACCTATTTTTAGATTTCCTTTTATGACGATGTTGCTTCCTAAGTAGAAGAAATCAAATGGCATCCCTTATAAATTTATTAGGCTTACTAATTTATTTTTTGGTAATTGTAGTAAAGCCTAGGAGTCATTTTAAAACATTACTGGTGAATATTATTAATACAGTGTTTAGTTTTTTCAGAGTATTTTATTGAAAGTATTGCCCTTATCATTTCATCTTACAAATGAATTCTTACAAGTTGTGATAGAATTTTTAAAAGCTTAACTTACTCATAAGCTTTGTAACATACTAACCTACAATATGAATTATGAATGATGTTTCCCTAGTAATCTAAATGTTTTGTCATAGTGGATGTACTGGACAAATAATCAAGAACAGGATTTATCTTGTGGAAATATCGCAAGCACCCAGAATGGTCATAAATTTGAATTCTTATGCATCTAATATTAGGTTTTCATTAGATCATTTAATCACATATATTGTGAGAAAATACTTCGCCACTATGTATCAAATTTCTGTCATTAAAATACAGTAATTTTATTTTTTTTATAGAACCACTGATAATTATTGTGGATAACTATGCAATGTTATTATGATTATTAAGTATATATGAAAAATATTATTTATAATTCGTTAAAAGTGATTTACAGGTTATAAAATTGTATAATAAAGATTGAAATTATTATATTATGGTTTATTTTGCAAAACAGACAAATCTCACAAGCAGCACAAGTACCTGACTTCACACAGATGAAACTTTGTTCATACCATCACATTCAATTCACTACTAAAATAAATTAAAATATCACTAAAGTCCATTATAGAGTTTATTATTTGGTGACTGTTTCAGTATTTTTCTTAATGCTGAAATAAATAAGAAAACACATGTTAGATGTTTCACTAGTAACGTCGTTTTTAAAAGCCGTTCTATTGCTGTCAAAAGTTCTTTTTCCAATTGAAACATTATTGTCATATTAAATTCATTCATACGGGTAGGATGACAAAACATCTTTGTTTTAACAGTATGTTAAATTTCATGCCATTCTTGATATACTTAGACCATTATGTTATGAAATTCACTATTCTAGTTGTATTTCGAAAGTTTAAGTACAAATTTTAAAATATTACAGTAGCTAAATTATTTTGCTACAATTTTAATCACAGACCATATAATATTGTGCAATATATAAGGAATTTACTGCAACTTTATCAGTTTTGCATATACTCTTATGACAAGCAATTTCTTCTTACAAATTGGTAAAAAACTGTAAGAATAAATGCAGAAAAACCCTAAAAACAGAATCAAATAGATAAAATAACAACTAAATATTATAGTGCAGACCTTGACTCCACATTAATAATATGTAAAAGGTGGATTTGAAGTATGATGCACATTACCTTCTTTATCTTCATCTGAGAAGTCTTGTTTAGGGAATTCAATGTCAAAAGTCACATAGAGATTTCCATGAAGGTTGTTATTTTCAAAGTTGGCCATGCCTTCGCCCTTCTTGCGCACACGTGCGCCTGCCCATGTTACTTTGTCCCGTGAAACTGTTACTTTGTGACCATCAAGGTGTACAAGTTCTAAGGTGAAACCAATTAAAGCATCCTGAAAAGTGGTGTTTGGGTAACATTAATTGTTTTATTTAACTAATTTTGAAAATATTCAACTATATATATTACTATATGATTATACTATAATATATATCTGCAAATATGTTATCAATGTGTAAGTAACTAGCTTACGCCCACAGTCCACAGTTTCCATGTAATCACTTTACAAAAAATCATTGAAATCAGTTCAGTTCATGATTGAATGACAATCAAAAAAAACATGTGACTGGTAGGATTGGATAATATAAGTAAAACATACAGAACATGCATCTTTTATCTCTAATGTAAAATCTGACTGTACCACAGTATTAAATTTCACATTAGATATGAAACAATTATTATCTGTATGGATAGTATAATACTGAACAATTAAAATTTTGTTTTGCTTGTGTTTTATTATTCAAATAATAAAAATTATATGGTGAGATCAGGATATGAAATGATAGAATAAAAAAAATGCCTCTGATTCAGTTGGTTAAGGTTGGATGTGCTTTCCTATAGGCACCACAAATTTTAACAATGTGACAATGGACAGACAACCATACTGTTTGGTCAATGAATGCCATATTATTATATCAAATTTAATACAATCAATATCTGCAAAGGCAATATTGGCTACATGTATCTTTGAACTGACTAATTAGAGCCTAATATCCCCAAAGGCTGTTTCCATTGAGAAATCAGTCAAAGTAGTGTGTACAAAATTCCTTGCAATTTTTACTAAAACTTATGTAGAATGAATGGCGGAATAAATGTTAAAAAAGAATTTATATTATGTGGTCTAGTGGCCTGATGTGGTTTTGGTGGTATTTATCAATATGTTTACTAAATATTGGTATGCAATTTTAATGGGCATATACCAAAAATTTATAAAAAATTAGAAAAAAGTTGTGCCTCAGAAATGTGGTGTCAGTACACACATAATTTAACCATTCTTGTTAACAGCTGTCAGTTGAACAGTTTTTAATAAACACATGACATGTTGCATTGCTGTAAATGTAAAACTGTAAAAACACAATAAGGGTAAGTGTTTGGGCAACCAGGTATTGAAAAAGAATGGTAGGTATAAATGTCAAAATTAAATGCTATTACCTGCAATGAAATAGTCACATTGGTGTAAAGGTCATCTCCTCGTCTACTGAACTGATGATGTTGTTCTGTCTTAAAGACAATGATTAAGTCACCAGGTTCTCCATCCATATGAGGCTCACCCTCTCCCCTTAGCCTTGTTTTGTGATTCTCAGGTGCACCAACTTCAACCTTAGAAAAGAATATAAAATGAATCCTTTCCAATCATTATTTGAATTAAAAATATTGCACTTTGAGAGATGAAACAGTAATTACCATATCATAGTTAATGTTATAAAAAAACAGTAACACCATATAAAAGTACATTTAACACCATATAGCCACACAATTCTGCTTTTCTTCATATTAACAAGTTAATACATTTCATAGTTTATATTTATTATTTTTATAACTTATTGAGATGAAGCAAACTTGCAAGGCTACTGCAAAACTAGCTACTACAGTAGGTATTAGATAAGTATATCATAGTCATGCATAAAATGCATTATAACATTATATGATAAATACCTCAATTTCCAAAAGTCTTTCCTCATTGACTAATTTTACATTTGGACATTCATCACACACTGTTTGCTGCATCATTTGAAACCTTCCTGGACCTAAATTCCTGGTCACCATTTCTTGTCTACAATTACATTTTCGTGTCCCCGGTGCTGGTTTAATAACAGGCTTATAACGAGTAATCTGCAAAATGAAAAAATTAAAGTATGTAATAGATATTAAATTATGTGTGGGTAAAGCAAAATAGGTATACTTTAAAGAGAAACAATCTATTATATACCCCTAGGTATCATCATATCATTCTTATGAGCTATAAAGCTTATAA
The DNA here is from genome assembly GCA_029286595.1 of Bhutanitis thaidina. NCBI lineage: Eukaryota > Metazoa > Arthropoda > Insecta > Lepidoptera > Papilionidae > Bhutanitis > Bhutanitis thaidina. The sequence goes on along the minus strand of JAGSMS010000004.1, from coordinate 6,771,804 downwards.
TAATGCTAGTAATAACAAAGTGGATAACCATGTGGCTGAGGGATGCGATTTTATGTACCAAATGTGACAAGTATTTGAATTTGTGTGCAATGTGTGTCTGTTAACATCCTTGTGAGGATGGACATGAAATTGTACAGTGGAGGCAATTTCTTTTTAATTTGACAAAACTTACCTCTATAAAGTTTCCAGCATAAAGTTCTTCCAGTGACACAGTAAGTTCCATAATAATGTCGGCTCCGCGAGGAGTTTCTTGGTGCTGGGGTTCCCCTCCAAAATGAAACCCAAAGTCTCCAAAAAAACTTGCGAATGGATCGTTATTGTTCATCATACCGTCTTTCTTTAGACACTCCTCGCCGCACCTATCATATAATTCTCGCTTTTCAGGATCCGAAAGAGCCTCATATGCTGCGCCAAGATCTTGAAATTTTTGTGATGAATCTGGATCATCTTGATTTTTGTCTGGATGTAAAGCTTTTGCTTGTTTTCTGTAAGCTTTCTTTATTTCATTGGTGCTTGCAGAACGAGACACACCAAGTATTTGATAAAAATCACGGCCGGCTAAAGTTAACAAGAGTGATGACATAAAATAAATTAAACAAACGTACGCATTATTAGCTAACATTTTGAAATGTCTTCACTTAGGAACTTTATGATATTAAAAGGAAAAACTTTTATGCCTTGAACTAAAAAATCTATCACACATTTTAATTTTTGACATGTAAAATTTGACAGCGGAGCGAAGGCAATTTGTCTTGCTACGATTGGTCCGGTGTATTCATAGGCAAAAAGAAGTAAGTACCAAATGCTGATAATATTTTTAGAACATTCTGCCACCAACGTAGAGCTGTTTTCTGCGTAGATTTGATTTAACCAATGAAATGCGGCCTCGTACTTTAACCCTTCACGTATCATAATCATAACTTTAAAATAATCGAAATTCAATGGATATTAGTAGATATACGCGTTATTGCAATAGCAGATACTGTAACCTAATATGTTTATATTATGTAAATACTGTTATCCTGCTATCGTCTGATTTTCGCCATTGTTACCCTTCACTTTGACTGTGCAATGAGAAATGGCTAAACAATTTCAAAAAGATACCACAAAACCTATATTTTGGAATCCCGTAAAGTAGCTAAAAGGGGCCCAAAATGTTTGATAAAAATCCAAGTGAGAATTTTTTTATTTATTTAGCTGAAAATATAGGGGCGTCTAACTCAGTACACGTCACAGAAGTGAAAGTTCTAGTCATTTGAAAATAACTGCTTAGTATATTAACAAAGAATATTACTCCGTTGAAATACGTACATTACTCAAACAAATGAACTTTACACTCCTAATACAAAACCTCACCGTAACCGAAACGATGCAAGGAAATGTTGCGATTTGAAAATTCACTCTCAGCGCACTCAAAGAAGTTTCACTTCAAAAAGTACTCAACTTTGGTTATTAAACATCAATTCCTCTGAGCATTTTCAGAAATGTTTAAGTAAATAGTTGATTGTTTAGATCATAGAATATAGTCATAAAAACAGGAAATTCACATTTAAGTGAGCACTATAAGCTTTTTCAAAAATGTACTAAACAGTGATTCATGTTTAGTACATTTTAAAATAAAATAAATGGTGTGTAAATATACACATATATATATATATATATATATATAAATATATACAAAAGAGAGAGTAGGAAAAAACGGCGTCTCGTTTAATAATATAATATAATATAAAGCTTCCGACACTTTTCGTTTTTCACTTTCATTCGTATATTCCAGACACTATTATGTTTACATTTATACTATATACAAAGTTCACTAAAAACTATTCAAGCAAACTGTAATATATGTAGGTTCTAGAGTAATTTAGTTTAAGAAAAATAAGAAATATAAGTCAGAATGAAGATATCGATCGTACCGCTAGACCGAGCAGACGTATTTTATTCGCTCCGAAATTTAAGTCCTCGGTCGACACTATACAAACCAAAACATAGTACATCCAATCAGAGATCGTTGAAATATAAATTCAATAAAAGAGCATTGGAGCGCGCTTACGAGAGATCAGTGATCAAAGAGGTGAGTTTCGAAGTAAGTGGAAGACGAAGATCACGAAGAAAAGGAAGAGTAAAGGAAGAAAAAATAATAGAAGAGAGGACAAAATTACCAGTGCAGGAAAAGGCAGAGGATTGGTTACTGTCAGAAAGACCCGTAGAAGATCACTAGAGATTGCACAACAAGGAAGCCAAAAACGGTAGTTGTGGTAGCAAATTTTACAAAATATGACTGGTCTAACTACTACACAAAACATGGGAATAAACATCTCGGAATTACCAAAGACGCTTCAAACAACACGACGGCCATTCGGATTAAAATGTCAAACCTGTTCAAGGTACACTCGATCATGGCGCTTCAAATTGGTACAATATTTTGCTGTAATTTTGTGTGCGTGTCCAGCGAAGCATAGATTTAAAGAGGTGCGTGGTAATTTGTGAACACTGAACACACACACATCTAGTAGCAATAAAGCTAAAATAGTAGTAATAAAGATTACACTATTTAACTATGGGTCTAACCGTTAATATTCCTAATCAAATAAACAGGATTGGATATATACCTCAATCGAATTGAATCAGTAAACCCATATCAGATCGCATTGACCTAACTTTCGGTTTGCACTGGAAAAATGTGTATGTACATTGGTATTACGGTATAAATTACCTTATCCTTATTACTATAGGCTTTTGTTTCTTAAAAAATAAAATAAGTGAAAGTTTAAGTGTGTGAGTAAGAATATAATTAGTGTATTTTAGATACGTTAATTACTAGTCGTATAATAAACTGTAACAATAATTTCAAAGTCTAGTTACACTTCTGTTTGACATTTCGAGAGCGCGAAACCGCGGTGACATGACTAATTCGGGTAGTAGTATAGATTCGTGAGGTTCGGGTAGTAGTAATAATTAATTCGGGCAGTTCGGGTAGTAGTATAGATTCGTGTGGACGTTTGCGTTCACGCTTATTATAAAATCAAACCGAATTAACAAACTTTTAACCCGAATCACCCCGACTCAGGGCCTTACCAAATCAATCTGGTGTGCTTAACCGAGCTGACCATCGCTAATATCAATCTTTACTCTATGCTAATAGGTTTCAACTTTCAAAGTTCAATTTTCCATAGATTTAAACTTCATACTTCAAACTTTAAAGTTGAATTGTTTTTTCTTTGAGTTGTTTTCTCTTTCAGTATGTATTAATGTACTCTGTAGAATTGAACGATGAACTTGGAAAGTACAGTTATGTTAAACTTTTGTTGAGTTTCGTTTTCTTTAGTCAGTAAATATTTGAAAAGATCTATGTATATTTATGTAGTGCTTAAAAACATATGTATTGTTTTGCTTCATTATGGATTTAAATAAAATTGCTAGAAAACGAAAGGACAAAAATAAACTAAACGAGGTCAACAAACTTTCAGAAAATTGTTTTTTGAAAAGCTCTTCGGAAATATCAAAAAGAGAAGTTGTTAGTAATAAAAATCAAACAGGTGAAGTTTTAGAATTACAACAGCAAATAAATTGATCACGATTTATTTTCTTCTAAGGGTGATGGAGCACCTGCTGAGAAAGTATTTGAAACTACTGAAATAGACCCAAGGGTCAATTATGTTGACAGTCCATCAAGCCTCTACTTAAAGATAGAAATAGATGTTGTATTTCTGATTTTGCTTGCACTGGCACTCTGGACTCGCTTGTACAATCTAGAGGAGCCTCGTTATATAGTGTAAGTATACTACATTATGTGATGGCATTGAATATGTACTTTATTATCTTTCTTTTGCGTTAAACTGTGAATAGAGCTTTGAGGTTGTAATATTTATAAATAGGTGTTGGTACAACATATATATATTGTGACCCAATTGTAAAATTCTACAATGGGGTTCATATACATAACCAATAAGTATAGAAGTGAAACTGTAGTACCGGGCGCCTTCTAGGTCACTATAATAGTACCACCATCTCACATTTGTTTAAAAAACAAGTCAGATGAGGCTTGCGTTAATACACTCTCACAATCACCTACAGAAATGGACTGGTGACACTAGAAGGAGTAAAAATGATAACTCCACAATTTGTCAATGTGGTAAACATAAATTGTTGTTTGGTGAATGTACAATAGTGAACTAGAAGTGTATCTTTTAAAGAAAAAAAATTTCCTCTTACTTAACCAAAGCAACGCATATGCATCAAATACTAAAGAGTAACATCAATTGATTAATTCAAAAAATTTGGACAATGCTCAGATTTTGTCATATTATGCTTATATCTGCAAGTTGGCAGGTAAACTTAATGTGCAGTATGTTTATGAGAAATATATATATATTATTATATTAGCATGATTGTTAAAAGCAGTTTGACTTAAGCTATTTAAAATATTGAACAATAAAAAAGATTCACCTTTACTCTTTTTTAACATGAATTTCATTACTAAGGCTCATCTCCCTGTTCATCCCTCTCAATTTTGTTACTACCGCATTTGTGTAAAAAGTATACAATTTTTGTTTTATCTATTGCTGTCTGAATTTATATAATCATTATTTTCTCAATTTGATCCCTTTCCCAACTATCTGAATTCATTAAAAAAAATATGTTTGAAAAAATAAACATGTAAATATACACTTAATGGGTATGATATAAATGACATACCAGAGGGCCAACCGGTTGTTACAACAACAATGTAAATTCCTTATATCCGAGTCCACTGAACATTCCGCCAAAAATACAGATTATACTAGATTATAGTTCCCTTAATATATACTGATACAATCCTTTACTGAGTGATCATAACTACATTAACAATATACCAAAAATTCTAGATAACAAATGTATGCCTGTATGCAGATGATCTTTCTGTAATATTGTCTTGTAAAAGTTATGATGATATAAAAACCAGGCAAATACTTTGTTACACAATGTCTTTCAATGATTAGAAAAACATAAACAAATTCTTTCTATAGGACTAGACTTAAGTTTGTAGACACAAACTTGTATTAATTGCCTAGAGAATATGTAAATTTACATATGTGCTTTTTGAGCTATAAAAATGATACAGATTTATTACATCCACCATTTATTACATCTATGCACATTCTAGCTTTAGTTATGGGATAATCATGTACAGTACTGGTGTTCAACAATTCTTTATCTTTCAGAAACAATGTCTCAGAATTTTAGCAAATATAACAGAACTTGAAAGTTGCTGACTACCTTTTACACAACAAACATTATTTTCATTATATATATTTGAAATTTGTATATTAATCAGCTTTCACACAAACTAATAGACAAAACTTTCAAATAGTGTGATGTACACAAAGTAAAAATGTTTGTTTTAATTTAATACTTTCTCCCAAAAAAGTATTTAGTAACATTGTGTTTTATAGAGTGAATAGGTTCCTCCTTTGCACTTATGTGTTATTTTTTATTCTCCAAAGGTGTAATACTAACACACTCACTCTGTAATTCTCAAAGTATTTAATTTTGAAGTGAAAAAGTCTAAATTACAGTATGTAATTATTATGTGTAATTATCAAAGAAGCATAATCTCAGTTTATGTTCTAAATTTTGTTTATATAAGTATTGTATATGTAGCATGATAGACACAGGCGTCTTACAGGGCAACTTTTTGCCTAAAGACTTATAAAGGAAAGCTGATGGGAATTGGGTTATATGGACTCTTCATCTTTGATATCAAAGATAATTGACTACAAATTTAACATATAACTGATTAAGCATTAACACTTGTAAGAACTGAATTTTCCTTACCAGCCTAGAGTTTAAACATATTAATGCTAATTAATTGAAGTACTGACTAAGACAATATCTAACTTTTTTTTCCATTATGATTGGTTACTGTCATTGTTCAGCAGCTAAGCAATTTGCTGTGATGCTACAGGTTGCGGGTTAGATTCCTACACTGGATAAGTATTTCTATGAGGTAATGAACCGGCTCTTCTGGGTGTTTCTCAATGTGTAATTTTTGATTAAAAAATTCCACAACATATGAGAAAAGTAAATATTCTCAAATATAAGTGTGTTTGCAGATTTGATGAATTACATTATGGAAAATATGTATCACTTTACACAAAAGGAGTATTTTTCTTTGATGCCCACCCACCACTTGGCAAACAACTATTGTACCTGGCAGGACAATTTGGAGGATACAATGGTAACTTCACATTTGATAGGATAGGGTCATCTTATACAGAATCTGTGCCAGTCAAGGCTTTACGTATGATACCTGCTATAAGTGGTAGTTTGCTTGTAGCTATTTGTTATCAGTTGATGCTAGAAATTTCAATTTACCAGTGGACAGCTATACTTGCAGCTATTTTAGTATTATTAGGTGAGTATGCTTGGTATAACTAGTTAACTGAGACAATATGATTTATATAATACAATTTAAATATTTTCTGATTATTTCAGAGAACTGTTTTCTAACACAATCAAGGTTCATGTTATTAGAGAGCATACAAATATTGTTTGGTTTATGTGGAATTTACTGTGTCATAAAAAGCACATCTAAGACAGGACCTGCTACAATAGTATGGCTTTGTATTGGTGCTATTTCTCTTGGCTGTTGCTTTTCGTAAGTATGCATTTTTAAATCCTAGTAAAATTATTAGGCTTTTATGTGCAAAAACAAATCAAGTAATATTTCTTGCATGTTTTTGCTTTTCCTGTTTTGGAGCTCAATAATTAGAAAATATTGTTTACAATTTATAATGAAGTGAAAAAAAATAATTTTATGAATGGAAAAGCATGACTTATTCCTTCTATTAGCGTTGCTAATGCTCTGGCTTTGCATGGGTGTATTCAGAGTAGACCAAAGACAGCAAATTTTCCTTTAGCTGGTGAGGACAGTTGGGATGTTTCTACCTCGTGAAACCGTCTAAAATATGCCAGACCTTAGTTGTCTGGCATATTTTAGATGGTTGCTCTGGCATCTGTGGGAAGCTAAGAGATTTTTCATAATGTCGCAATAGAAAAACGAAATTAATTGAACGTAAACATACATAACGCATCTGTGTTTGCGCGTACACTTACGGCACTATACAACATCTGCACAATGGAGAACTGCCGATAGTATTCGATAGTAAGTAGACGGCGTGATCGAAATCGGCAAGAAGGATATCATCATCACATACTAATGCTAGCTATAGTTTTCCAGGTCATGATGAATGAAATTTTACATGAATGATCATCAATGATTATTTAGATGACATTATATTTTTCAGAGTAAAATATTCTGGTGTCTACACATATTACTTAGCACTTTTTCTAGTTGGAAGACAAATGTGGCGACGAATAGGTTGTGCCGAATCCACATTGCGCCTTGCCCTGTCTGTTCTCTGGAGAGTATTAGTTTTAATAGTGTTACCGCTGACGGTGTACGTTGCTGTATTTTATGCTCATTTGGCGATGTTGCCGAAAGCTGGTCCACATGACAGCGTTATGACTAGTGCTTTTCAAGCGTCGCTCCAAGGAGGCCTTGCTAGTATAACTAGAGGACAACCTTTGCACGTGTCACATGGTTCCCAGATAACACTCAGGTAAAATCTTCGATAACTGTATTTTTCGTATTTTTTCTTACCGTTTCACTGTGCTTATTTATACAAATATCATTTAGGCACTCGCACGGTCGAACTTGTTGGCTACACTCACATGCCCATGTGTATCCCGTACGATATACCGACGGAAGGGGCTCGTCCCACCAGCAGCAAGTAACATGTTACAGTTTTAAAGACGTTAACAATTGGTGGATAGTTAAGCGCCCTGATCAGGCGTCATTAGCAGTGACAAATCCTACGGACACAATCCGCCACGGAGACGTTGTGCAGCTTTTGCACGGGATCACAAGTAGAGCGTTAAACTCACACGATGTCGCAGCTCCGGTCTCGCCCCAGTCACAGGTAAAATATTGAATTTTAGGATTTCGTACTAAAACAACGGAATGGGCCTCTGGTCACCTCGCTCATCAAATAAAACGCAGAAGCACAAGATGCCTCTACTTCACGCCGGTATTCTGCGAGGTATACCCCGGTCTAGCCCACCCACTCGAGCAGCAGCAAAAGCCGTCGCTTGGCTCTAACACATACAACACTATGATCTACGAACCGCTGCCCTATATCACATGTTAATAATATGGACACTGATTCACACTTGGAAAACAATCCCTCTCGAGTACATGCTTCCCGGGGTCTAGGTACTGTTTAATATTTTTAAAATTTCGTATATTGTATTACAACTAAAAATATTTTTTTTCCAGAGCTCACTATTTAAATAAAAAAAAAACTAAATGAAAATACCTTTATTTACGTAAACACAAAAAATATATATAACTATTGTCTGGAGTCTCCTTTTAAGCAAATAAATGCCTGTGCCAGGAGACGCCGCTTTTCCATATCTTAATTAACGAAATATATTATCTATATTTACCAAAAAAAATTAATTACTAAGTAACATGCTTGCAGAGTTCGTTTGCATGTGTATATGTGTGTGTGTGTGTGAAATGAGTAAGTGTATATGTGTTATTACTTCACGTATTCTAAGTTTCTCCATTTCATCATACGTTAATATTTTTAGCCATTGTGTTAATACAGCTTTGTAATCATGAGTATCTATTTCCTTGGTAATTTTCTTATATAAATAAGCTGAGCGTTTTTTTTCATATAAACTATAAGTAGGATACAATATTTTTTCAAAGTAAATTTCTTTAAGTAACCCCCTTTCAGCTCGTTCCACTTCAAGGAAATGAGTTTTAGCAGCACCACCCCAAATCGGTAAACAGTATATTAATATCGACTGCACTAAAGCGATATAAACATATCGCAAGGTATTACTTGGAGAGCCAGGGATATTTGATTTATTATTAGGAATAACATGCCTTAAAGTTTTAAATAACCAAATAAATCTTCTAATTCTTTCAGTAATGTGCTCGATTTGGGGATACCATGATAATCTCCGGTCAATTTGAACACCTAAATATTTTGTTAGATATACCTTATTTATGTTTGGACAGTTAAAATTATTATTAGTTATGTCATTACAGTTATGGATTTTAATGTTGTAATTTGGATTAGGTTGTGCGTTGTTATATATACTAAAGCAGATATAGTTTGTTTTGTCGTATTTAGTGTCAGTTAATTATATTTTAGCCATTTAGCGACGTAAACCAGGCTCTGTTTAGCTTTTATATTAACATCATTCCAACTTGATCCAGTAAAGATAATAGCTGTATCATCGGCATTCGAAAGATGTTATTCAACATTTTCGATACTTATATTGCAGAGATCATTAATATAGATCAAAAATAAAGTAGGTCCGAAGACAGTTTCTGGAGTTAGTAACGGTTTTTTATATATCTTAATATGCCAGTGGTAATCCACGGCTTTACAATTCGTTTGCTTTTAGGGATAATATTAATAATTGTATTTGTATTAATGGAATCTGTAAGCTATTGGATCAGACAGTTTGTTGGTCATTACAGAAGAGCAGTTTAGCCAGATTTTTTTCCTGTAAATATTTTAATGCAAAGTTCAAAGTCTAAGTAATTGTAGTTTCATGAATTTTTATCTTGGACAAGGATAAAAATATTATAAAGTGATCAATAATGGAAGTTTGTAGAATGACAAAGAAGGCCGATGTTTCAGTTTTTCTTAATTTTGAAGAATACCATAGTAATTCATATTCATTTACTTTCATGGAATAAAGGTAAATGTAGTGCGTGGTGGTATGTGAGTGATTAGTGTGTATATTTGAGATATTTTGGATTGGTATAATTACGTGTCTTGGATGCATTTGTCTTTAAGCAAATGCAATGAAAAAAATTTATTTAATTGACAGATGTGTATTTTACACGTAATATTATTCTCGTAACTTAAGTATTATTCGTTTGGATTATTTGTAACTAAAAGTTTTCTTTTGGTAATCGTTAAGTAATTTGTTTTTGGAGAACGTGCTTGTAATTAATTGAAGGAGTGTGTAATTGAAGGTGCATGTTTATGAATGGATTTTTTTTCAATTAGTAACAAATAACTTAATTATTGGTTTACAAAAATTGTACAAAAAATTGTACAAAAAATGAGAATAGGTAGGTTTTTATAACATGTAAAAATCAAGTAAAAAGGGAGAAGGTAAATTTAACCTCATTAAAATCGCTATAAAAAAGTTATACTAAAGTTAATTATTTTTAATGTTTATAGTAGTAGGTATACAAATGCGTTAAGTAGGTTATTATAAATATGATACAAGAGTCCTTGTATTGATATTCACTCTTAATAAAAAAGACCGGTGAGTTTTCTTCCTTTCTTAAATAGACTCTCACGTACGCGGTCCAACAGTACTTGTATTTGTTCGCCTTAACGAGGTCTCACGCGAGGAAGTGTAGTCGCGCTCCTTTAGCAGTGAGTTGCTCAGTAATGTATATAGGCACTTCTTCCGGCAAGTGCAATCCTAGATGTTTAGTGCTAAGTTTTATTTTTTTGTTTTAAATTAAATATTTTGCATGCTTTCATCATATCGTTTTTTATTATGGTAGAGGACGTTTCTATCACGATAGGCGTGTTTTTGATTGTATCATTCTTCATGCGTACTCTATATACATCTCTGATGTAATTTTTGTTCATTTGACAACCCACGGAATTGGACAGACTGATAACCATATTTATTAAATCCTCCTTGTTTTCAGATGGTTTTCTTGGGACACTTTTCATTTCAAAATTTGCTTTTTTACTATCTTGTTGCATTATTTCTATTTTGTCTTCCAATACAGTTATGTAATTCTGATTTTATTTTTTAATTCTTCATTTTGTGCAGGTGCAACAGAATTTTCTATATTCACATTAGACTGTTGGATTTCTTTTAGTGTCGTGGTATTTTTTTAAATTATTTCTCTTGTGCACTCATTAAGGTTGAGAACATGGCTACCCTTAGTTTTGAAAATTCAGCAGCAAAATCATCATCTCTCTTTCTTTTATGACGGGATGATACAAATTTAGTGTGAGATTGTCCTTACCAATGCATTTCCGTGTCAGAGTGTGACTTTCTATGCTGTCCATTTGAATAGTCTAACGCGTGTCACTGCAATCTCTATGCGATAACGTGCATTCAAAGCGTCACTTGTAATAGGCGACTCCAATATTATACTGTAATCCTGGTCAGTATAAGTAATAATAGACATGTTTAATACATGTCTATTATTACTCTATCCGTTATATATATCTATATAAATTAGTGCATGAGGTACTAGGGCAGCATAGATATCGAAAGGTTTTTGTAGCATAAATAAGGTGCAGGTACTGCTGCAAGCGGAATAGATAATCAATACTGGGTACAACTGCTCACACTGCTATCGGTCATAGGCCGTTGAAAACAAAAGAGCGTCAAGAAGGCGTGTGCGTTTCGTTGAATTATAGGCGGAGCTATGTCGCTCGTACACATGTGATTAATTAGCGTAGATGGTGCGGAAGAAGTGAGATAGATTAGACGTACCATTTGATGTGCAAATTCAACGCATCTTGTACCTCCTCGTTGTTCATGCACTCCTATTTCACTTTAATATTTTACGAACATTTTATTTTAAAACTTAATAAATAGTAAACATATATCAGTGAACACGTTTACACCCTACGGACGAGGTCCGGGGAGAAGAGGATTATGTGAGCCCGTCTCATATTTTTCGTATTCTATTCATTTATAATTTGTTAATTTGTATAATGGCTGACAACTTGATACTCAAACAATTGTAGATATTTACCAATTGTATTAATAGGTGGTATTAATGCTTTTGAGTCGTTTGAGAGTACCCTCACCTATTTCTGTCACTACTTAGCAGTGCATCCGCTGTTGTCTTCCGGTTTGAAGGTTATGGAGAGCCAGTATGCAGGCCGTGGGGCTTTTGATCTTGGTACTCAGGACAGACGACGCATCTCTAACCATCTTCGATTAAATATTGCAAATGTCCATGCGCTAATTTATTTAAAAAAAGTTGTGATACAAGGGGTGATTGCTTCTTTTATGACATGGGCAACGAATATGTTCTCTTAAATTGTAACTTATGTTTCCGATTACAATAATTAACACACTTAAACAGGAGGTGTCTTGCTACATTGATTACAATGTATCAATGCCGGCTCAGAACCTCTGGCGTGTAGAAATCGTGAACCGCGACAATGACGACGCGACGTGGGACAGTATCAGATCTCTAGTACGTTTGATACACGTGGACTCTGGCTCAGCGCTACGTTTCAGTGGCCGTCAACTACCATCCTGGGGCTTCCATCAGCACGAAGTTGTCGCCGATAAAGTTGTGACGCACCAAGACACAATATGGAATGTTGAAGAACATCGATATACAAAAGGTAAGTCAGAGCGACGACGAATTTTCACAAGTAAGTAGACAATCAAATAGGTTCGTCGTATATAGCACTTGTAATCATTCTTAACACAATGGTCTCTTATTTTAGAGGGGTTTGAAGCCAGGAAGTTAGTCAGTCGTACTTTGGATTTGATGGATTTCATACGGCCTTTTATTTTTTTGGCGATATTTTGTTTAACATCGGGGTTGAAACCCAGGTTAATCGCGTATTATAAAATTTAAGGCGAGTACCTGGCCCTTACCTGGCTTCGTAGCTATATTCCGTAGCTTCACATAAAATAGAATTATGTTTAATTTTTTTACATTTGATAACATTATTCATATTTTTAAAATTATCATTCATCATATCACTCATTAAAAAATTGAAATCCATATTGCAGCTGAAGACAGGCGAGAGCGAGAACGCGAGCTAGTTTCGGCCGAGATGATACCTACGGCCGCTACGCAGCTGTCTTTCTGGGCAAAGTTCATGGAACTGCAGTACAAGATGATCGCACACGTGCCCGATGCGCCCCACGGCCACATGTTTGCGAGCGAGCCCACCGAGTGGCCGCTGCTCGCTAGATCTATCGCTTACTGGCTGTCTCCACATTCCAATGTGAGTAAATATATCGTAATTGTGATTTAGCTGGTATCGTCGATACTGGTATAACGTACATACTTCGAATTACTTATCCAATTTAAAAAATATATATATATTGTCTTTACATATTAATAGAAATAAAGTGTCCATTGGGCCAGAATCTTTTAAACTTATCTCGGTCAAAAGTAAGCTAGTGTACGAATGTGTTATTGTTGTATAACCAAATAGTAGTTATAAGTATATACTATATGGAAGGGATGTAAATGTAGAAGCCTCTTGCGGGACAGTCATCGATTTTGCAGATGGTTTCACATTCGCGCCGAACGGCGTTTAAGGGTAATATACATGTACAATATATATATATAAGAAGTTCGATTTGGTAAATTCAATAAAATTATTTATTACATTATTTTAATTAAACGCGTTTATTTCTAAAATATTGCACTACCTAAAAATTTCCTTTTTTTTCAATATAATGTTTATTTCACCAAATAAATATTACTAAGAGTACAAATATTTTATCAGGGTAGTCATATACTCGCCTGAAGCCGCATATGGTTGGACGTTGAATTCCGGGACTTCGGTGTATTATCTACATCGAATATATTTTTAATATAAACCAGAATGCACTTTGAATGACACGAACATAATTGTAAGTTCACTTTCAGCTTTTTATTATATATTTTTTTCTCTACAGGCACAAATACACCTAATTGGAAACCTAGTGACATGGTATGCTGGATCACTTTCAGTTTTATTTTACAGTTGTTTATTAGTATTATATGCTGTGAGGCAACGACGCAGATGTGTGGATTTACCTCCGATGGCTTCCGAAAAATTTTATAACGCTGGGTACATTCTCTTTCTAGGATATTGGCTTCATTATCTTCCTTATTTTTTTATGGATCGCACGTTATTCCTTCATCACTATTTACCCGCCTATATGTTTAAGATTCTATTATTAGCATATGTAATTGATCACACATATTATGTACTGCAGCTGCGAGAAAACACACAAGCTTTAACCAATGTGTTAATTATGGGCATAGCAGTTTGGTTGGCGTATGTTGTACTTACTTTTAATAAATTCATTGTTCTTAGTTATGGCAACACTGATTTGACTGAAAATGATCTAATGAATCTTAGATGGAAGGATTCTTGGGATTTTATATTACATAAGCATAGTTGATTTCTATTTCTTATATTAATTTGATATGTTTAAAGATAAGTGTTCAATAATAAAATGAAGATGTCACAATTTTTAATACTCAATCCATTTTAATAAGTTTCAGTCATTTTTTTAATTAGCTTTTAATTTTGTTTAAGTTAGTCGTGCAGTAGTTTGTATCAATTATTTTGGTGACTAGAAATTATCATAATACAGTTGTTAAGAAATTAAAAATTATATTACAATATTTCGAAATATAAAAGAGCAAGGGTTGTTATTAAATTTAAATGTCAATTTATTTCCCGAGACATATATAGGAAATTTCAGGTGGAGTAGCTTCATAGAGGGATAATGGTCTTTTTTGAGTACCTACCTTATTTATTGTAATATATGTAATAAGATTAATTAATATTATAAATGTCAATGTGTTCAAGTTTTTGACGAGTTTAGAGGTCGGCAATCTTTTAAGTGTATGCAGCTATTATTTTATTCCATACCTGTGTAATTTTCTCATTTTTAATATTTGCACTCAATCCGTCCTTTATGTTTATGTTGTATCTGTATTAAACATTTTCATTTACTGTCTTATTTTATTATTTTACCCATCATGAAGATAATCAATTAAAACTAGAAATTACTTTGTTTACAATACATTTATTTAAAAAATGGATAATTTAAATTATTAACGTCGACTGTGTGTTGCCTCTACTTCCATAGGCTGGGGTTGCTGTACTGGGTGAATAGATACAGATTCAACTTCTAGAGGAATTACACGCTGCTTCAGAATAGCAGTAGTTCCTGGAGGGTATCTGTAAGAACCTTGTTTCTTACCCTGGAAGTACATTTATAGATAAATTAATCCATTCAGACTTCTTAGCTAATATTAGTCAATACAGCAATATTAATACTTTGGACTGTTGGTTTTTGCATGATTTCTTTTGTTCTATATGGCTACTGAATAAATAGTGTCTACCCATTCTATCGACTATTAGATGTAAGTTAACCTGGTCTTAGTTTTTGTATGAAATAGTAATAGAATAAGTTTAGTCATCTTTACTTAATATATAAAGAAGTAAAAGTATTTTGTTCAGGCTAATTTTCAAATCCATTGGACCAACTTTGAACAGGTTTTTTAAGATATTCATTATGATGTTGCAAGGGACATGGACTCAATTATTTTGCTATTTTCTTATCCTTTATCTGTTGTTGGACAAATATGTACAAAATTAAGTAAAGATGTAGATTGTGCCATGGAATAGCACATTGGATACTTTTAAACCAATTCAGCATTCTATTATGACACAATTTATAATAATGCAGAGAAAAGACAGGCAGCCACTAGCATTTTATGACACACAGGCAATTCACAATCATACCATACTAGCAACCATACTTACCACTATGTAAGTGGATGTTGGTGCAATTGGAGCTGGCACTATTGTCACCTGATTGATTTCCAGTAGCAAATACAAAAAAACAGTGATAATTTACCAGCAAATATGATATAAATTAATCATTAGTTACCTTGATGTTAGCTTCTTCATAAGTTCTAAGATATTGAGCTGGACCCGTATTGCGAATAACACACAAGTCCACATTTGATCCAGAACCTAAATCATTGAAAATTCCAGCTGCAATTGCATCTCTCACTAACTTTTTGCCTTCTTCTTCTGTAAGATTAGGCTTCCAACCAGCTTCAAATACTGCCATGGCAGCTAATGACCCAGAACCTATAAAACAATAATAAAAATGTATTTATATAAATTATAAAATATCATTTCATTTAATGGTCAGTTTATTTATATATCTTTAAAAAATCAAATCTAACATCAATACTTTTAGGCAACAATAAATTACATACCCATAGTAGCATAAGGTAGTTTATCTACAGATCCATGAGGATAGATACAATATATGTGAGGGCCTGTGCGATCAACACCACCAAGTACAAGAGCAGCACCTATATAACCCTGATAGCGAAACAGCATACGTTTTAATAGGGTCGAAGCTGTTTCTACTGGTACAGTTCGGCCGGTATGAAGTCGTTGCAATTCCAGTTGTGATGCTACCGTCTGTGTGGTCATTTCTGTATCGGCAGCAGTACCCGCTCCGCAACAATACATATTAGCAGCCAAATAGTGAATCTTTTGACAATTCTTATCAGAAACTACGGTATTTTCAGTAGCTCTTGTATCGGCACCAAGAATAACCCCATCAGCATAAATGATGCCCACAATAGTTGTACCAGTTTTGGTTGCATTTGGAGCAGGAAATCCTTTTTGCGCGAGGAAAGCGTTGCTGAAAAAGAATTATTGTAAAGCTTGTATAGTCACTGCTTTATATGAAATATTAACTAATTATGAGAAATCTTACCGTTTACAGTTTTCAAAAGAAAAGCCAGGAGCTGGAACTTCTGGTGTTAAAACTGAAGCCATGGTTATTAATGATATAAAGCTATGAGAGTGTACTTTTCAGAATAATAAAGTACAATTATGAAATTATAACTAAATGAAAAGTCATGCTAACAAGAATATCTAGATCTAGAGTTTATGGCTCTGTCTATGGTGCTGAGTTGATCTGACAGGCATCTATAAGTCGTGGTCACAACGGCTGTGAACCAATACATTGAAACGATATGCTATACTTAAAGCGCAGAATACAGTTTATGCTACAATATAGCATTACAACTAAGCGTGCGCCTCAAAATATTATATACTATTCATATACTAACTCTGGACTGGAGTGCGGGCTTATTGCAACAGCATACAGCAATCTGCGGTTTTGCGAATCTGCTTTAGCGTAGGTAGCAGACAGCAGGTGAAACAGCGTAAAAATACTTTTGAGTATGTAGTAGCAATAAATAGCAGGCAACATATGCTATGCTTTTAAAAATATTAAGAATCAAAATTCTTTAGATTCTTCTTTTTTAAGCGTAAATTTAGTTTTTTATGCTTTTGTATGTTTTATAGAGGAACTTCACATTCTAGAATGCTTTAGTTTGGTTCTAAATTGAGATAGATATTATTGTCGGTACCTGATAGGCTTACTACCAGCGCATCCAATTTAATATTTGCCCCAAAGAATCCAACGAATTCTCGAGTTGCACCAACTTGTTAAAACCTTCGGAGTTACTATTGATTTTAACTTGTACTCACTCATAAGAACGGTGTGTAGTATTGCATGCTTGGAAATTAACAGAAAATAATCGTATCGAATTATACCCTATGTTATACACCATGAACTTTAATTTATGTACTAAAGTTTTATATACGTGCATATGTGTCCTTGTAAGTCTACACATTTCTCCCAGCGATACTCCCATCTCTATAACCCGTCCAAATAGTACTCGGCGTCATACTCTGCAAAATAATTGTTTCCGAAAGTGACAGCCTCCTTATTTGCGTAATTTTTAGATTAGGGAGCAAAAAAGTCCTTGGGGCTAGATCTAGTGAGTAAGGAGGATGACCTAGTAGTTCAAACTGAAATTCATGCATTTTCGCTATAGCAACCGTTGAGATGTAAATGAAGGAGCTGCAAATGTGGCCGTTTTTCTGGAAATTCTGCCTTTAGCTTGTCAAGTAATGTAGTATGCTCTTGTAATGTTTTTGTTTTTATGGGAATGGCGGCAAACGAGCAAGTGGTTCACTTGATGGTAAGTGATTACCGTTACTCATGTACATCTGCAACACCAAAAGTGCAGCAGTGCGTTGCCGGCCTTTAAGAGTATTTGGGAGATGGCAGGAAAGGATGAGGAGGGGATGGTGGGGCGGAGTGGGCCTCCGGTCACCTCACTCACCGAACGAAACGCAGAAGCACAAGATGCCTCTACTTCACGCCGGTATTCAACGAGGCCGTGGTACTGACCCGGTCGAGACGCCCCATTCAAACAGCAGCAAAAGCCGCTGCTTGGCTCTTCCACGTATAGAATAATAGTTATTCCTGTTTGAAGATAATCGATTAAGATTACTCCACGACTATCCCAAAAAACAGTCAGCATCACTTTCCCAGACGAAAAAACTGTTTTGTGCCTTTTTTGGAGTCGATTCCCCCTTCGCAGCCCACTTTTTTGACTTTATTTTTGTTTCGGGCGTATAATGGTGTATCCAATTTTCGTCTACAGTTATTAATCGGTGTCAAAACTCTGATTTATTCCGCCTAATCTGCGCCAACAGAGCGTTGGAAATGTTCATCAGAACTCATGTTTGGTCTAGCGTGTGCAAACGCGACACCTAACGGGCGGACAGCTTTCTCATACCTAAATCTTGATTCAATATGTGACAAACACGTTCTTTAGACATTTTCATAGCTTCTGTTCTCTCTCTCACTTTAATCGATTGGTCGTTAAGTACCATTTGGTTTAACCACCACCAACTTTAACGACATTATCGTCAATGGTGGCAGTTTTTGGCCGTCCAAAACGTTCATCGTCTTCCAAGCTGGTATGGCTTCATTAAAATTGAGCTGCCCCAAATTTCACGGTGGTAAATGATGGTGCAGAGTCCTCGTACACAGCGTCCAACTCATCTTTGATTTGCTTAGACGTATTCCGTTACAAAAACAAATATTTAATGTCAGCCCGATACTAAATATTTCCATTTTCACAAAAACACTCACATCGACTCACTCAATCGATTGTCAAACGATGCGCAACCACTTTTATTGACGAGTCGTACCTTCTTCACGTTAAGGTCGGAAACTTTTCCGATCACCTACGTATATGTACATAGGTTTATATAAGATATAATAGATCAAATCAAAGTATCTACCACAGAGTAACTTATAGAGGTATCTACTACTCAGACCTACCAAATAAATTACATTCTCTTATAATATAATATTTAGCAATATCATTTTTAACTTAAGTCTAAGTAAGTGCAAAATGTCTTTCCAAGAGACTGTTAATGAAAAAACTGAAAACACTTTTTGCGCAGAAGATATAAATTTGTTATCCTGTCCTGTATGCGATCGAGAATTCGAAAAGAAAGTTATTGAAGAACATGTAAACAAATGTTTGTTTCTCAATACCGTGAATGAAAAAAGGAATAAGAGGGATAATTCGCACTTAAGGGCAACTTTCTTTACAGGAAAAAAAATAAAAATTGAGTCTGGTACAAATTCCTCCTCAAAAAGTAAAGTAAGATTTTGTTAATCGTAATATCATCATATTTATCATAATCATCATATTGAACTTCTGAACTCGCGAGTTCGTGTGGTTCTTGATTAATGTAGATGAAACTGATACCTATGCTTTGTACTGTGCTTACTATTTAGAATCAATAAATAATAGTTTTTAGCTGTCATAAGCTAATTTAATTCAGACATCACATTAATTTTTTTTATATTTCTTTAAAATTTATATTTACTCAAAAAGTCTATCTACATTTCTTAAAGTTACTTGAAAGATTGCAAATTAAATAAATTAAAAAAAGTGTGTGTAATAGGAGTTACATCAAGAGCTAATAAAGAGGTCCTACTTTGAATCAATATCAAGCAGTTTATAATTATATTTTTTATTTCTTTAAAATTTTTCTATTTATTTGCTTCAAATTAATTTTGAATTTCAATACCTTGCCAATGCATTGTATATTTATATATCAGGAAATACTAAAGGAACCACACACATCAAGTTTAACAAATGGACCATGTATTAAATTACATGAAGGTATCCCATTAGCAGACCAAATGAGACCACTTCAGTTAAATGACATAGTTGGACAAATGGAGGCATTTGGACCAGGGTCTATGTTACGATCTATATTAGAACAGAAGAAGGTCCCTAACATGATATTATGGGGCCCACCTGGCTGTGGAAAGGTACGCCTTATTTATTGCTGGAAATTATCATTTTGATGTAATGAACCAAAATAACATGTTATTTATTTAAGTAATATTGTAACTTTTTAGTGTAATTATTGATATTTTTTTTCAGACTTCAGTAGCCAATGTGATAGCTCATATTTGTAAAGAAACTAATAACTTGAGGTTTGTTAAATTATCTGCTACTGTGGTTGGAGTAAATGATGTAAAAGAGGTTGTAAGAATTGCCAAAAATGAGGTACAGTACAAAAGGCACACTGTCCTCTTCATGGATGAAATTCATAGGTATTTTTTTTTAGATTAAAACCTTTCTACCGCTGTTTTTGTAATAGATTTTCACCTGTGTTTAACACTGATTGCAACACATATGCCCTGTCATACAAATTATTGCTCTGTATGGGATTACCGGACCTACAATATCTCTACCAAATGCATAAACAAATAGTTTTGCAAAGAAATTTCTTAATTTTATTTTTATTGAATAAAAAAGAAAATTGCTTTAATAATCTTTCACATATTGAGTGTTATGTCAAAAAGTAGTAATGTGTCGATAGTGACATGTCTTTTCTTAGCATTAATTTTTTGTACTATCTATAACTATCTAGTTGGCATTAGTAGATAAATTGTATAATTTTAGATTCCTAGATTAACTTTCTAAGTATTATAATAAATTTGAATTTATTTTACAGTGCTATTATTAAGCTATAGGACTGTAAAGTGAGAGGAAGTAATATATTATTTGTTTGGAAAAATGTGAATATTAAAATACTATTTACTCATGTTTAACCTAAATGAATTGATGTTTACTGTGTGCAGCATTGTTTAATTAAATAAAGGAAATTACTTTGAAAGTATCGATGGAAATGAACATAGTGCTGGCCTATATAAAATATTTTTAAAAATAGAACTCAATACTAACACAAACTTCGTCTGACCAAATTGAAGGTGGTTATGATGCATAAAATTTTTTTTATAAGCTATTTAGAAAACCACTTGAATTTGTGGAATTGTCAATTCATGTAGGTCCTTCTACAGGATACAACCCACTATATGACCAGACCTGAAAACCAATAATTTGTGCAATAACAGACTGGATCTGGTTTGAATACTTAACTTTCAGCCAGACTTAACAGAAAGCTACTCTAAGTGTTCACTAGATTCTTTATTTCAGTTTCATTTCAAAATTGGATCTTTTAACTAACTAAATAATAAGTATTTAGCTTAATAATCATTTCTAAATAATATTTACCTTAATACTACTTATAACTACCACAATTACACAATATAAAAAAAAGGTTTTTTTTTATATTTCATATGGGTAAAAACAAGCTAAGAGTCCACCAGATGGTAAGTGGCTGCTGCACCTCAGGCACAACTGCAAAGAACAATTGTAGAAGGTTACCATTTTAAACTGGAACACTACAGTTGTTACACTCCTGTTTGATGGCTAAAATGGATAAGGGAGGGCCTACCCGGACGACTCATAGGAGCCTACCATCTAGTAGATGGAGTCTACCACCTAGTAGATGAACCCCACCACTTGATATAATGATAATTTTGTACACTCTAATTTTTATAATTTTTATCTGTCTGTCTGTTTGTGTTTCGTTGTATAGCTTATAGTTTAACTTAAAAACATAGCTAAGTTTTATTTCAATCGATTAAGTGGATCCAAAGTTATAGCTTCAGTTCTCCAAACTATACTGTCCTATACAAAGCTGGGGTCACAAATGTCTGGTAATACGATACCTACGCGAGCTTCTAGTCTTTGAGGTTCTAGATTAAGATATAAGACATTATTACACAAAAATAATAAACTCGCACTACCGTTATACCCAAATTCGGTGGTCAGATGTTGACTTGTGAACCCATTGATATTATTATAAAGAAGCTCATATTACGACGAAATTAACCTAATTTTAGTTTTTTCTTTAATGGTCATCCCACTGTCCTAAATACTTTATTCTCTACGAAATATCCCGTGAACAAAGTCGCGACCATTCGCTATTACTATAATAAACTAACACGAAAGAACTTATCTTTTGAGATGAAATATGGTATTTTTGTTAATTTGTTTCAGATTTAATAAACTTCAACAGGACAGTTTTCTAACACACGTTGAGAATGGTACAATAATTTTAATAGGTGCAACTACCGAAAATCCTTCATTCAGTTTAAATAATGCACTCTTAAGTCGATGCAGGGTTGTTGTTATGTCAAAGTTAACTGTTCATGATATACTTCATATATTAGAAAAGGCCGTTTTACAAAACAAATTAGCTACTATTGTTAATACCATAAAAGATTTAAAATCAAATAGAGAAAACACAGAAACAACGTATGTTACACCAATAAGTAACAATAATTCTTTCATATAAAAGTTTAATAAAATATCAAACTAAAAACTAAAATGTGCATACATTTCTAGACATCTACCAGTTTTAGATAAAAGTTCTCTTCAATGGTTGGCCGAAGTATCTGACGGGGACGCTCGTATTGCACTCGGAGCCCTTGAACTTACTCTCTCTGCTGCCAACGCTCAATTGGGAACTAGAAAAGATAATAATACACCAGTAATCACTTTAAATGATTTACAAAATGGAATTAAGGTAAATTAAAATGAGTCAATCAATCGAGGTGGTACTCGATGGGATAAGTCGGTGAAATTCCATTTTTTGTTCAGAGATCTCATGTGCTGTATGACCGTCAAGGAGAAGAACATTATAATATCATATCGGCCATACAAAAGTCAATTCGGGCAAGTGACGAAAATGCAGCCTTGTATTGGACAACACGAGCTCTTCATAGTGGTGAAAACCCAATATACATAGCTCGTCGGCTAATCCGCATTGCATGTGAAGACGTCGGTAAAATTTCGTTCTTAATCATAATGAGTGACTGATTAACAATTAATATTGTCAACTTTATTAATATTCGTTCTCTTTAGACTTCTAATTAGTTTTTGAATCCAGTGATATTCCGCGTTCTAAAATAGCACTATAAAAATGAGGTCTGTAATTAAAAGATTTGTGTTTATTAATCAAGCTTTCTTAGTATGAAATACAATATCTAAAAAACATTTTTTTAAATAATTCAATTTAAAATATAAAATTTTACTAACGCCAAGTTTTCGAGACTTAAGATAATATTCCACCCCGTTGCACCTTGTGGATGTCGTAAAAGTGCCCTAATGTGGAACGCTGTGAAGTTATAGTCGGTGCAAGGTGGACTTAATTTTACCAATTCGACCCGCGAAGTTCCCCATTATCACAAAGTTTTGAAGATCCTTATTATTCATTTAAACTTTCTCAACGACTCACATGAGCCGTATTGTATCAAGATCTGACATTGCAGGGCAATTTCTGACTTCGTCGTGCTCTTTTCGACTAAAACTCCACGGAAAGTAACGCTGGGCGGAAGAGGCACTATGGCAGGAGGCCCGCGAGTAAAAATAAAAAGAGCAACGACGTAGCTGACGCTGACTCACCGTTTGGCGTCGCGGTTCTTCGTTGGTAAAATAATTCAAGGAGATGCTTGGCTTACCGTCGACAAGGGTGGAAATGAGTCGATTTTAAAAGCTATATGTTAAGTAGTCTATAAATCTGGGACTTCGGGGTCTCTGACGAATGCGGTGTAGGCCCTGCCAGTATGTTATGTAACCGTGTATATTGTGTCCGGCTTCATTCAAAGTACTCTTAAGCTCTACTTACGTTAGACTATGATTATATTCCGAAATTACATTAAAAAAATATTGAATAAATATTCCACATTTATCTCAAGAAAGTAGTATCTATGAGTATGCAATATTAGCCCTAATTAATAACGCAGTTTCTACTGTTTTTTTAGGGCTAGGCGATCGAAACGCAATTGTTGAAGCCGTAGCATGTTTACAAGGATGCCAACACATAGGAATGCCAGAATGTGATGTATTGTTGGCTCAATGTGCTGTTAGCCTTGCCAGGGCACCTAAAAGCAGAGAGGTGTACGATGCTATGAAGAAGTGTCAACTTTGTTTAAAAGAGACAAAAGGACCAATGCCTTCGGTGCCATTACATTTACGAAATGCGTCCACAAAGCTTATGAAAGAAAAAGGTTTGAATGAAATGTTTTATGGATATGCAGTTTTGACACAAAATACCTGTTTTAATAAGGTCATGCACGCATTTGAAATTTGCAGCACTAAAGGGCCAGCGAGATGTATTAACATATATTTTCAAGTGCTGACGTTAGATTCTAACCTCTACAGTTAGAAATCAATATAATTGTTACTTACATTTCAGTCTGTAAATGTTCACTGCTGTACATAAGCATTTCCATGAAAGTGCCCACAAAAGCCGGGCGCGGGCTTTTGGTGAACACCGTACCGATATCCTAGCACCAATTATGTCGCTCCCCATCATTAGTCTCGTGGTATTTGGGTTGGGTATATTCGGATGGATTTTTCGCCATCAATTATTTTACTATAAATGATGGATTGCACGCTCTATAAAATTAATTACATTACCTAAAAAAACTTGCAAGAAAACAATGGTCGAAAGTCGCCAGGAAGCATTCTATCTAGCGGGCGCTATTTCACTAAGATTAGAAATAATGTACATTCATGTCTTTAAACATTTTTGGACAAATCTCTGCTAAACCACGTGCGGTAAAACGAAATCATCGTGATAAAACCAGCATGTGTGATGAATAAAGAAACACGCCCCAGAGTGTGACTATGAAATAACTGTGGTCATGTGCCCAGCTGTGGGACGTTTAGAGTCTGTGGCCTTGTGCAGATGTACTCCAACTAAAAAATGATAAAAAAAATTGAACTTTAGTGGTACCTAAGTTTAGAAAAAGTGAATAGTAAAGTCATCGTGTAAACGAAATCACACTGTTAAGAGCGTTTACGCCTCACGGCTTTTCATACAAACTTTCAAAAATCTTCGAAATAAATAAATCTATTTTAATGAAACTGTTTACGCATAAGCAGAATAAAAAGATCTAAAAGTTAGTAGAGAATATTTTTGCAGATTTTCTTCGGCCGTTACACAGTTTTAAATGATAATAATATAATTTCTTTACAATTTTCTTTGTTTTAACACATAATGAGATGCTAATTATTGATTTATTTTTTAGGTTATGGAGAAGGTTATAACCCACTACACAAAAATGAATCTGAGTTGAATTATATGCCAGAGGGTTTGAAAAATGTAAATTTCTTTAAAAATGATTAAAGCCGTTATTTATAAAAACAGTCATTTTAATAAAGAAATAATATTTTTTAATCCTTTTGTGTACATAGACGCCAACAACAGCGGATTTATTAGATGTATGAAATTTCACTCAATGAACATTCAGCAAAGGTTAACTTTTGTTCACTAGTAGCTGTAATAATGCACATTTGTGATTGTGGTGCCTGAGCACATGAATGATGATTTATATAAAAATAATTAAAACCATTTTACGAAACTAGAGTCTTTTGTTACTATAGCATTGGTATGATGAATTACAATTGGTAAGTGGGGAAAGAATAATGGAGGGTGAAAGAGGGAGTAGACCATCTTTTATTCAAATGGTACGTGGTACGCCCTGCTAGGAAACAAACGACGCTCTGGCGGCCTAATGATGGCGGAAAATATATCTGAATTTGCCGAACCCATATTACTCAAACTAGGTGATGGGGAGCAGCATCACTAGTGCCTTAGCAAACTAGCAAGCGGCTCACCAGAAAGCAAGTGATTATCGACGACCACGATGAACTGCCACTTTCACGTGAACTGACGAGCGAATAACACGTTACAGCACTTGCTCCATTACTTTGTTGAGAAAGCGCTAGATTTTGGCTTATAAAGTTATGTTAGTTTAGTATTTCAGGTTTGTTAACAATTGTTTTACGATATGTTTTGTTACTGTGAAATAAAGTGTTTAAAGTGGACAAATTCAATCTATGCAAAGAACTATTCTATTAAAATACGTAAGTAAAGCCGCGATTCTCACGGCGGTTAAGACCTTTTCGTCGCGGCCTCTTTGACCAACCCGGCATAGCCGATTGTACTTGTACCTGCAATATATATAAGTAAAATTAATAAAATGCAATAGTTTACTTCAAACTATTGCATTTTATTAATTTTACTTTTATGCAATGAATTCTCAAAGATGCGCTGTATGTCCGAATATTCTTAAGGGAATATCTCTTCTTTATTGCTGTCGATGCCCGGATAGATAACACATGTACGAATTTTAAAAAATAAGATTTCCGAGGTTTTTCAAAGGAAACTTGGGTTTGTCCATCGTGTCGCTGCAAAGAGCCCAAATGAGGAGATAACTCACAACACTCCTATCCGTGCTTCAGGTACGGCGTGTCCAGCTAAGATCTCAGACAATTCGTCAATCCCGCAGCACGATCACGATAATGTTACTCTGCGCTCAAAACCTCACAGTGACTCTGTCAACTGCGACTGCCTGTCTGCAGATATAATCAGAGGAATTATCAGAGGAGCTGGACAGAAAATTTTATACGGAAATCAAGGACATTCAATGTAGATTATCAAACTTAGACAAAACTAGTCTTTTTTAGCGCAGAACAGGAGAGAATTTACAGTGAATGGGAGTGGCAGAAGAATTTAACTATCAAGCTACTGAAAGATAACGAGCAGTTGCGAGATACTACTCGTGACAAATAAAATATGGTACTTATGTACCATATTTTATTTTTCACGCATCGTTTAATTTTCAGTATTTACATTGTTAACACTAATCTTGCCATTCATGCTAAAATTTTACTATCAAAACGTACGTGGCTTAAGAACTAAAACTATTGATTTTTTTTAATAATGTTGTTTGTAACAATTACGACGTTATAACTCTTAGCGAAACCTGGTTAAATAGCAGTATCTTCGATTCTGAATTGTTTGATAGCCGGTATGTTGTTTATAGGCGCGATAGGTAATCTAGTGGCTTCCACAGTAAGAAAAATGGAGGGGGTGTACTAGTAGCTGTCTCTAAACGCTTTCATTCCAGACGACTGCAAGACTTCGAGTCTAATTGCGAGGATTTGTGGGTAGAAGTAGAGTGTTGCAGCGATAGAAATAACAAGGAACTCTTGCACTTACTCGCTTAAGTTTATCTTCCTCCCCCAATTCAGAGACACATTTTAGATGGCTTTTTAAATAATTCTAATCAAGTTTTGGAACAGAACAATATCCAAAAAGTTATGTTCATTGGCGATTTTAACCTAGGATCGATAACATGGAATTTTTCAAATGATAAACATATTGCTATAAATAATACAACAAACAGCAATGTATTTTCCACTTTACTTTTGGACTTCGCTACGCTGAAAGACCATTATTTTTTTCTGTATTTTTGGACTCTTATATAAACTTACCCTATAACCCTGAATTTCAGTATTGTTTTTTTAAAGCGGACTAGATCAATAATGGAGTTAAGAAAGTATGCTGAGACGAATTATTCAAAACCTGCAAAACAGTAGATGACATGCTCGATACGTTTTACAAATTCATTCGTGTAGTCATCGAGAAATACGATCCGAAATCAACTCCAAGTCTAGAAAACAGCCTATATGGTTCTCACGAAATTTATTAAATCTCTTGCGTGAGAAATCGGAATACAGAAATAAAGTTCGTAAATTTAATAATAATCCACTAGACAGACTAGCTTTTGAACTAGCAAAACTAATGAATCATTGCTACGATGATTACATTACCCGGGTCGAAAAAAACATTTGCTCTAATCCCAAATTGTTCTGGACTTATGTCAAAAAAAAAAAGATCAAAGTCACTACCCTGCTCGAATGTCACTAAACGATAATAAGGCTACTAATGGTAAAGCTATTTGTAATATTTTTTCCGCTGTGTATGGATACAACCATGCTTCTAATGCCCAACCTTCAACGGTGGGTGATAAAGTCACCATGCCGATGAACAACTTCTTAACTTCAATTAAATTTAGACACGATCAGGTTTGGAAAGTTTTAAAAAGACTAGATCTTTACAAAGGTGTAGAATCTGCCTTCCGTCAATATTTATTGCCAGATGTGCATCCGCCTTAGCGGAGCTTCTGAGTCTTAACCATCCCTTCTGTTTGGGAAAACGGCATTAGTTGTTCCATTATTTAAGAGTGGTGACAAAGCTAAAGTGGAGAACTACAGGCCTATATTATTTTTGAGAAATTACTCAATCGCATATTGTCATGGCACTTTAAACAATTAATTAACAGTCGTCAGCATGGCTTTATAAAAGCTAGATCGACCACAAATAATATAGTATCCTTTATAAATAACGTTTCTTTAGCGGTTGATTCTCGTTCGTCTGTGGACGCGATCTATACCGATTTCAGAAAAGCTTTCGATCGGGTTAATCACCACCTATTAATCCATAAGCTTTCCGCCAATGGTGTAGCCGAGCCATTGCTGAGCTGGTTCGGATCGTATCTATCGAATCCTCAGTGGTGGTGAATGGCTTCTCCTCTGATCTATATTCAGTACGTTCGGGAGTCCCTCACGGATCGCATTTAGGCCCCTTACTTTTTAACATTTTTATCAATGACATCAGCGACTGTTTTCTCTACTCAAATTCGCCGACGATCTTAAGATCTTCTCTGATCTGTTTTGTTGCAGGAGGACCTAAATCGCTTTTTCATCTGGTGCGACACTAATAGGATGAATCTGAATGCATCAAAGTGTTTGACTCTGCGTTTCTCAAGGAAAAAGTCTACTGATTTTTTTGAATATAATATCCAAAACGTAACATTGTCTAAGGTTGACCATATCAAGGATTTAGGAGTCATCCTCTATGGTTAGTTACGATTCAATGTGGACATAAATAATATTTGTTCCAAGGGATTTAGAAATCTGGGTTTTATTCTTCGTAATAGCAGGGATTTTAAAGACCCTAAGTTCAAGATTCTGTTATTTAATTTACTTGTCCGCTGTGGCTTGGAGTATTGCAGTATTATCTGGAATCCTTTCTATAATGTATATAATAAAAGATTAGAAAGCATACAAAAAAGGTTTTTGTGGCACTTGACATATTCATGTTTCCGAGGAAAAGATATCACTTCATATAACGAGAGACTCCAATATTTTAGAATGAATTCTTTGTGTGATCGAAGACAAATGCTCGAAATCTTATTCTTGTATAAGCTCGCTAATGGCATTCTCGATGCTCCTAACTTGTTGTACCTTCTTTACTTTTCCGTTCCCTCGAGGTTGCCAAGACCCACGAGATTTAACACTTTCACAAATCGCCTAAGTAAATAGAATCTTGAACAACATCTCTTAAACAACACAACTCTTAACCGAATAGTCAAGAAATATAATAACCTAGCGAAGACTTTAAAGTTAGACTTGTTCTCAGATGCAATTGGCGGGCTTAAGAGGAAATTGCTATTATCTTAACAAATTATGTCTTGATTTCTTTTTTGTTATTTTTTGAGAGTAATTTATTCACAATTTAAATGAAAATACTAATCATAATTACCATAAGGCATTATTATTTTGTCTATGATTGGTTTTTGTAAATTAAAACATAATTTTTGCTCATTATATTTTGCATGTGGTCTTCGCCTGTAACTGTAGTGGCACTGAGGTAATATCATTGATTTATACTTTTCATTTGTTGTAATAGTGTACATTATGTTGGCGTTCATTAAATAAAAAATAAACTGCATATGCGTTGCCGGCCTTTGACGATATTTGGGAGAGGAGTGGGCCTCATTTACCGAACGAAACGCAGGTGCTAGAGCCGCAGTCTTGGTTCCGCTCCATCTCTTCTACAATACGGGCTGTATTTAGAAGTTTGCCTATGCTTCTTACCATTCTGAGATTACTACCGGTTTTCAAAATCAGTTGGTCTCTCTGCGAGGATAACACGGTGGGGTATTTAATTATAGTGGAATACCCGATGGTGTATGCAAAATATGAAAGATAGCGCAGGACCCCGGTAGAGACTGATTCAATATAATGACGTAGTACCAGCGAGTAATTACGTGTTCAAACTTACCTGTATCACCTGAAAACGAAAGGGCGATCCTCAATCCAACAGTTGCGATGCGGTCGTCTGCGGCTCTCCAGTAATACACACATCAAAAAAGTCTAAGCAACATGCATGATATTACAAATTTACCATTAATATTAATTAATTTCTAAGTCTACTCACTCAAAGTGCGTAGGTATGTAAACTTAAAAAAAAGGTTAAAAAAATTTCGATTGTTTTTTTCATAAAATTAAATGAAGGGGAATTTGTTTGAATTTAAGTGCGTTTTATTGCTACGTTTAGTCTTGATTTTATAATTTTACCAACCATTTAAATAAAGTTAGCGACAAAATTGAATTGTTAGATATTCTTTACGTCATGGAGCGACGTCATTTGACGGCAAATGAAATGCAAAGAGCTATAGGGATGTTGCAAGGGGGAAGTAATCAATCTCAGGTATCTCAGCATTTTGGCATTCATAGAAGTGTTATTTGTCGTCTTTGGCAGCGCTACAATAATACAAGGGAACCCGCTGAACAGCATTCAGGCCCTAAAAGGAGTACAACCACTCGGCAAGACCGGTACATACAACTGACAGCAAGACGCCAGCCGATGTTAACCGCTCGAGAGATCAGTTTGAGGCTACAAAATTCAAAAGGTGTTGATGTAAGTCCCCAAACTGTGCGAAATCGACTGCATGAGTACGGCCTACGAGCTCGACGCCCAATTAGGTGCCTACCGATACGTCACGGGAATCGCGCTCGTCGAAATGAATGGTGTAGAGAACGCAGAACTTGGACCCAACTTTTAACTAAACTTAATTTGGGCCCAGAATTAAAAAGTTTGTTGATAGCCACTTCAATACTAATAAATGTCAATGGCGGAGTTCCAAAACTAATTGCGAAGTTAAAATAGTCGTTAAGTTTTGTTAATTTAGTTTAAGAACTTTCTACAAAGTATAAGAATACATAAAAAAAAGATGAATGGAATTGGTTAAGTCATAACCAAGGAAAATAGGGATCCATTTTCATATATGTAGATTTGTGCCAACCCTTGGCATTTCTAATATCTTCGGATCTGGTCAACCCACCGATGAATTGCTTTTTATTAACCAAGAGAGATAGAATAGAAATGGCGTAGCTATTCCAAATATTGCTTCATCTTTATTTAGATCCCAAAAAATAAACCCAAAGTTTGTTGATAATATGAATAAATTGTAGTAAAGTTTGTTGATAATTCAATAGATATTATGAATAAATGATAAATTGTCGTTTTTCACCTTTTTACTGACCGAGTAGTCATAACGACGATCTCATATTCAACAGACTTCAAAAGGAGGTTGCCAATTAGTCCTTTTTTTTATGCATGTTACTTTTACGCCTGAAAAAAATGCAGGGTTCGATCCTGCACCTTCGAGCTACTCACTACCACCTAGGACTGTTTGCGCCCTAAACATGTTACCAAATATATAGATATTTACACGCTAGAGCCAAGCGGCGGCTTTTGCTGCTGCTCGAATGGGCCGGCTCGATCGCGTTGGTATCACGGCCTTGCAGAATACCGGCGTGAAGTAGAGGCATTTTGTGCTTCTGCATTTCGTTCGGTGAGTGAGGTAACCCGAGGCCCACTCCACTCCTCATTTTACCTGCCATCTCCCAAATACTGTCGTCGTCTTAGTTATCTTAGGTACATAAGTTTAGAAAAACTTGTTGGTACGATCCCTCCACATAGAGATTCGGAAATTCTATGGAAAAACTAAATAAATAAAGGGAAAAGATTAATTTTGTTCACTAATCTAGATAGGATTTGTGTGTAAATCTTCTTATTTTATTTTTGATTAGAAAAGATAGTTTATTTTATTAAAAAACAAGACGAAGTCCATAAAATTAAGATAATCCTAGGGTCAATGTTTTATTTGGGATAATCTCATTTCACAATTGTATGACATGGTAAAAATTTACTATATACACGACTTCACACAGTACTTTAACATTACAAATTTACCTATAGCATTGTACCTTTCATTAAAGTGATGCAGCTTATGCCACATTTCGATCCTATGCATATATATATAAAAAATAAAATAACATTACTTTTACTTTACAACATTTACTATTTGCACATTGTGCATAATTATTCAGAAGTCATCTCAGTGTCTTGTAGAGACATAACATAACATCAGATGACAGGGTCTTAGTCTCACATGCAAACAACTAAAATTTATAATTAATTTTTTGCTCATCAATCACTTGCTAAAAGGTGGTGTAAGAGGCAAATAATAAAGGACTTAAGAACTTTACTATTATATACAAATTTAAGTGATGTGTTCATTTACAATAATTTATCTTTTGTTTAATCATTGTTATGATTAAAACACAAAGTACAAAGTTCACTGTTTTTAAAGTCAAATAAATTCATAGAAACTTCCACTATTGTTTATACAATGTTCAGTAAAAAGATGAAAGTACTTGATACTAAAATGGTGAAAGATTCTAAACAAAAGATTGCACTTTTGCAGACTTATAGACACTACATAGTATTACTAACTTAACTATACTACAAGCAATTCAAAAACTAATCATACAATAAAAGATAAATTAGAATCAGACTTCTAATTTCAAACCTAATCATGGAAGGAACAACAATAAATTACAGTTATACCAATCGATTTGTGTCCAAATTTTGCTATAAACCTAGTAGCACACAACATACTTGCAACTTTAAATCTGGTCAAAATTCCATAAAATAATAAATAAGTCTTATGTAAAAAAACATAAAAATTTGTATAAAGTGGAACGTTTGCAGATTTGAAAAAAATATATAAAGTATAGCTATTGCTACAATGTAACTTAGAATATATACTCCGGACCGGCCATGTCAATTGCCCAACGGAATTTATCACGCTGTGTTTTGTTGTAGATCTTTTCAATGGGAACACCATGTTTTTTACACCTGTAAATTCACAATTAGGTTAAGTTTGATGACACTTGACAAGTCATGACACATAAATTTTTTCGTTGGGTAACTAAGAAAATTATTCCATCTAAAATTTACTTGAAAAGGTAACTCACCAAGCAACTGAGATACGAGGATCAAGATAGTTCAATTTGGAAGTGCCTAAAGAAATTGTTTTATTCTCATCACGATCAGTTTCCTGCAGCTCTAACTTCTTTAATTGCTCTCTTAGTCGTTCTAATGCCTTCTTTTTTTTATCACAAGCAATTTTTTCTTTCACAGACCCACGTTTAGCAGCTTTAGTTCCTTCTCTCAAGTCTTCTTCTGCTTCATCAACTTGATCACGTTTGGCTTGTATTTTTTCTTTAAGAGCTTCCATTGATTTTGAGTGACCTTATCAATAAAATAAATTATATTAAATTTCCTCTACAAACTAGATAAAAGACATTATCTTTTATGACCAGGGATTTTCTACTGTTTTAATATTTTAAGTAATAACAGAAGAGCACTCATAAGAGTAGCACAACATAAGTCTATAGACTTTAACATAAGTGGATTGCGAAAGCACATTTGGCTATGTTACCATATCTACTTTTTCCCTCTACAGGCGATAGAATGTGTGTGGTGCCCCTTGTGGCAGGGACTGATATAAGATTTTCAAGGCTCTTCCTTTAGTCTCTATGATACTCATGGGAAAAAAGGGGTTTGGGAAATGCTACCACACACCTTGTAATAAATAAAGTACACTACAATAACATATGCTACTAAACTTGATTATGTTTACCTTTGGGCACAGCACGCTGATGGTTACAAAGCACAGCTACAGCTCTGTTTGCCCGATTGTATGCTAAAATCTTTTCAGGTACAGAGGCATCAGGATCAGTAAGCTCATCTAACTGTCTTTGCAAAGTAATAGATGCATTGTAAGTACGAAAGACTTTAGCAGTCAATCCTGGCATCAAATCCTTCAAGTGCTCATTAAGTGTTTGGGTATTGAGTCTGTCAAATAAGTCATCACTGTCTTTTTTATTCTCCATAAACAGCTCAACATTTTTAAATACTCTTTTTTCCACAGGTACCTCGTTATAATATCTGATTGAATCTTTACCAAGGAAATCAAATACAACAACATATTCTTTACCATCCTTCTCTTTGTGCAATTGAATATGTTCAACTCTTAATGAACAACACCCCACTGTATCAGCTTGATCATCATCTTTTTCATTGCCCGCTCTTAATGCAAGTCTGTCAATGAAATAAAGAGCTACTGCCCGCTGTCGCACACGCATTTCTTTTGCTTTCCAGTCAGTGCGATATGTGTCCCTGATCTTATCTATACATTTATGAAGCTTTCTAGCAGTTTCATATTTCTGCCAATCTTTTTCACCTTTTAATTTTGAACTAGGATTTAGCATAACATACTTTGCTTGACCTTGGACATTTTCTGTCCAAGATGCTAACCAAGTAACAGTATTATCATGCCTAACTTCTTTCCATTTGTGGCCAGATGGGGGTTTAGGTATTTTACCATCTTTTGAACAGTTAATTAAAACATCCTCTGGCATAACACGTTTTTTCAACATGCCCATTTTAGGGTGTTCTCCACGGCCTCTAAACAACCCAGGGGGTTCTATTCTAAAGTTTCCAATTTTTTCTTTATGTCCATCAATTATACAAAATCCATATTCTTTTTGTATCTCTTCATTCTTGGCTTTAAGTGCAGCTTTTTCCTCCTTTGTACGATTTCTATTCTTCTCTGAAACACTTGCAAAATATGCACTCATCTCTTTGAAATCACATTTTGAGAGATCTTTTATTAATTTAGTTTCTTCATGTGTCATAACTTTACGCCAATCAGCGAAAAAGTTATTGTTAAATGTCGACTTGGTTGTGTAGTCGTGATCCAACATACGTGCATAAAATCCGGCGACCTCTTCCGCCTCTTGAGATAATTTAATGATTTTGCCGTCATAACGAAATTTAACATTTTCCGGTAAAGGTTCATAGTCTGGTGCAAATAAAGGTCCTTTGTGTTCAAGAAATTTCCACTTTGTTC
The DNA here is from genome assembly GCA_029286595.1 of Bhutanitis thaidina. Lineage (NCBI taxonomy): Eukaryota > Metazoa > Arthropoda > Insecta > Lepidoptera > Papilionidae > Bhutanitis > Bhutanitis thaidina. The sequence continues at coordinate 6,736,818 of JAGSMS010000004.1, read as the reverse complement.
CATCATCCTTCTTTTCTTCTTCCCACCTAAAACAAAATGTTCACTTCAATTTGGCATTCCTTGATGTAATTGATTTATTAATTTTATATAAATACCTAAATGTTTGAGAAAATTTTAATCGTTTTATTATTATCAAAGAATGAGAAGCTACTGAAATTGTCGATCTAATTCTGTATAACTTTGTACTTAAAGTGACAAACATTTTAAAACCTAACCTTTAATATGTCACGCTGACTGTACAACAGCGACATCTACTTGACAGTTTTTGATTTGAGTAAAAATATGTTTGACATTTCTAGTTAGACAAAAACATGTTCATAACGGCTATCACTACTCACGCGTTGTATTTAATGCTATAATATAGCATTACAACTGTGCTCTCTAGCTTATCGCAAAAGACGATAGCGACCGCAATTCTTCTGCTAGATTGCCTAGCTGGGCATATTTATCGTGTCAGCCAGACAGTCGCATACGACTAGCGGTGGGCATCAAATATCAGTAGCGGTTTTTAAAACGCGCTACTTTAGTAGCTACGTTCAGCGGGTTTTTCTGCAGTAACCTAACGTGATACTGTAAATATTCGAAATAACTTAATAAATAAAAAAAATGATTTCATAGTTTTGCTACGAGACATTGCAATGAGTTATATACCTACATTAATCTAAACAAAACTATTTACATTACACAATTAAACACTTTATTTGATATATCTGGGAAGTTAGCGAAAATTGTGTGCTTAAAATAGACCATATTGCTAAATACGTGAACTTATACAGCTGCACTTACAAAAAAAAACGATCTATATATATATCCAACTGGAGTATTAATTAAGAAAATTCGTAAAAATGTGATTGAATTATAGCTTCGCAGTACTGCACTAAAACGCGATTCGCTATTGCGTCGCGTAGCCAGTTTCAATAACCATATATGTTGTGCAACGAAAACTACTACATATGACCGCGATACATGAAAGATACTGAGCGATACAATTATGTATGTATGTACATAATCACGCCTTATACTCACATCAATCATACTTCTTAACACTCTCTTTTCTACTGCATTTATCCTACTTTCATGCCTCTTCTGCTTTCGCTTCCATATGTTAGTGTTGGTACCAATACCCCTCTATGCACAGCCAAACGAGCTTTGTGAGATATCGTCTGGCTGTTCATAAATGTATGCAATGCCCCATTCACCATATTAACTGCCATCGCTCTCCTTTCAATGCCACATTCGTAGCTTCCATCTCTCGTAAACATTGTTCCCAAGTAAACAAACTCATTCACTTGCTCTAAACTATCTTCCCTAATCTTGATACATACTTCCGGCATCCTCTGCTCTTTTCCAAACACCATAATCGCAATGAATGAATGAATATACCTTGATGAATAAACCAGTATATTTTGATCTAACATGTGCTAAGGTAAACAGCAACAAGTGGTGACCCGCAGAAAAAATTGACAATTTACTTGATAATCTAGTGTCATTTCATAAATACTGGCATTTTCATAGATTTGAACTAAACTCATTAAAACTTTAACTACAGTACTATGTTTTTTTTAAATAAACATTTTATTTCATACAATAATAATAGTTGCATAGACGTTATAATGAAAAGGTTTTTTTTTTGATGACATACTTATATCCTTTTGAATGATTTCCACAATGGCAACAGCTTCCGAATACTATCGGTAGTAGTCAACTACACAAGATATATTAGTACCGCAAGTATACACGCAAACAGAGACACTCACTCATCTTTACCTGCATATTTGATGTAACGTTTATGCGAAAAAAGATCAAAGGAAAGAAGAAATGAGGTGTCGCAGACGTGACGCAACACTACTAGACCCAGAAACAAATTATTTGTGGGCAGTACAAGCATTAATTCTGGCTGGTAAATTGAACAGAAGGGCCCATGGATCAAAGATTAGGTACCAATACCTACCATCGAAAATTTACCCACTGTGTGAGATATTTAATGTAAAAATATACATTGTTTTACATAAATAAGTTCTGCCATGACAGCCCTTATTATTATTGAATTCATGAACCCTAAAAGTAGTTGGTGTGTCATGCAAATCTTTTGTTTAATGGAAATACTAGCTTCCGCTCGCAACTTCGTCAACATAGAAAATTTTCCTGCTATATTTCCAGGATAAAAACTATACTCTTTAAAAGGTATCAATATCAGTTTCGCCATTAAAACGTAACAGACCGTTCTTTTTTGAAGACGATTGTAAATACTATTTTGCATTTACTAAATTCTTCAATAGTTATGGCAGTAATAATTTTTTAATCAAATAACATGTATCACTAATTTTGTCATGAATTTAAACAAAATCATTATGTAATAAGAAAAGTTCCCACAACAATAAACCCAATAATGAGGTGGTCCAAGGTTTATAGTTCTTACAACCACCAAAGCTAAAACACTGACAGATGATGAATGTCTCTGTTTCAGTGTTTAATCCTAAAATAAAATTCGTACATAATTTCAGAAAAATTGCAATAAAATTAAATGGAAGCTTTTATGTCTTATGTAATAACTAATTTTTTTTTTACTTTTTGTTAACCTTTAGTTTGTTATGCAGGTATAACAATATTATCATATGATAAAAAAAGCCTCTTTACCATTTCCAAACTTCTTGTTCGTCCTCCTGCTTCTTTTTACGCTTTGTTGGGCTAGGACCATCATTTGTTTCAGTTTTTAGATTCACAGGTTTAATTTTATCAGCCTTCTTTTTCTTCTTTTTTGGAACATCATCATCTTCCATGTCATCATCATAAATGGTTTCTATAAATACATACATCATATTAAAAATTAAAGTAGTAGTAGTAGTAGTAGTGAAAATTTGATTCAAACTTGATTAGGAAGTTTGAATCAAATTCTAACAACTATTGATATATAATAACTTTTCAAAAATTAATCCTTCAAGTATCACAATAATATACTTTTAGTTGTTGCAACATGTAATGAGTTACAAAGGTCTTGCATAATAACTTTATGAGTTGCAATAACTTTCTAGTATTATTTATAACTCCACCATGATTATTTAAATATTATTTTATATCACCATTACAGTAATTTAGTACTTACATCACTAAGTGTAATACAAACCCTTTTTTATTTTCTTCTTTGATTTCTTGCGTTGTAATAATGGAGTATCTTCTTCACTTTCACTGGCTGCACGTTTTTTTGTTACCTTCCGTTCCAACTTTACAAGAAAAAAATTGATATTAAAAATTATGCTTTAAAGGATGGCAATAATTTTATAAAAAGTAGAAAGACAAATTCTGTTCAGAATAATTACCCTTTCGGATAATACACTATTAACATGTTATGCCTAAGCTTACAGAGTTTATAAACAAGTACTCACAATACTAGTTGTGCATGATAGTTTTGTAAATGTAAAAACTTAAACATAATTGTTTAAATTTTTTAAAGCTTTACTCATAGTCAAGATGTTTGAGCTACTTTGCAAAAAATTTGTCGGTCTAATATATTACCTACTTTGTAGAGAAGAAGAGCATCACCCTCCTTTCCACAAATGCATAAATATTCCAATGCAAACTGTAATGCACAAACATTAAGCTTGCTTGTTAATCCCTGATTGTGAAGAAAAAAATGTCATGTTGCATTTTAAACCCATTTATAAAATACCCATATAGTGTATATTCCACAATGTCGGGTTTAGTTCTGCTGTGGGTGATTATTGTGGTGGAGGGGCCTGGTGTGAAAAAGAAGTTTCAACAGTGGTTCCCTTCTTCTCTTTGAACTAAGTAATAAATATAATTTTATTTTTGCATATGGAATTGATCCAAGTAGCTATTTGTAACATCTTAAAAATAATAGATTTCTTCAAAGTAACACCTGATTTTATTAACTATTTTTATATTTTATTACCAATGGAGTATCTTCTTCACTATACTGTTCCTCTGGGGGCAATTCCGAAAGTGGTTCATCTCTAAATTGTGATAAAGAGTAATCACATGATGAGGCAGTTGTATTTGCACCAGTATACCCATCTTCACTTTCTTCCTTTATTTCTCTTTTTATTTCTGGCTCATCAACCTGTATTTCAAATAAATAAAAAGATAATAATCATAACTTTTACAACATAATTTAATAATATTCATATGAACACATGCCACATAAATAATATTGAACTGAATAGTAAAAAGAAAAAAGAAATGTTACAATATTCTTGCAATAGACAATTATATGGTATCATATTTACTTGCATAGGCTCTTCTTTTTTGAGAGAGTCTTGAAAATCTGTTTCTGATTTTATTCTTTCCAGCTGATCGCAAGTGCTCTTTTCTTTATTCTTGGAGCTAAGTACAAAAGAATGGATGGTGATTAGAATTTTAAGCAATGCCAAATAATTAATACCATTTCTATTACAATTATAGTAAACCTGTGTTTATCTTTAGAACTGGAGTATTTGTCACTACGATGTCTATCACTTCTATGATGGTTCTTCTCTTGATCTCTGTCTCTATCCTTAGATTTATATTCTTTGTCTTTTGATGATGAGCTTTTGTATTCCCTGTCTCTTTCCTTGTCTTTGGATGATAATTTTTTCTCTCCATCACTACTACTGAGCTTGTGTTTGTCACGATCACTCTTCTCTCTATGCTTTTCTTTGTCACTTCGATGTTTATCTCTGTCACTGCGATCCCTATCCTTCTCTGAGCGCTCTTTACTCTTTTCGCTCCGATCTTTATGATCACCGCGATCTTTGTCTTTGCTGGAAGATTTGTGGGAGCTGCTATGATTTCTGCTACTAGAGTTTTTGTCTTTATCTCTACAAAAAATTACACACTTGTTAACATGACTAAAGTATTTCATAGGATAGTAGCTAAAAGAAAATTCTGGAAATATAACCTGCTTGAACTGCTACTATGTTTGGACGAGCTTTTATGATCACGATCTTTGTCGCGGTGCTTGTCTTTACTTGAAGACTTGTGACTGCTTTTATGCTTTTCAGAACTACTGTATCCGTTGTGAATGCCGTTCACGTGTTCGTTTTTATTGCCGTTTACCTTTCCCTGTGAGTTAAATAATCGCAATGACAAGTTATTGTTGATTTATGAATTCTGTAAATTTCTTAACGTTTTATTGTACAAGGATAAATTTGTTTAAAAGTTACATTTACATGATAGAACATTCTAAATTTTAAGCTCCCAGCCGACCGACGCTTCTTTTTAGACTAAAGAATTGTCGTTGACGCCATATTGGGACTTAGAAAATTTTCGCTTCGATTCACTACCGAGCATCAGTAAATAACAAAATTCAGGGATGGTTAGAAGTCAAGACACACATAAAGTGAAACAAAATGAAAATTAAATTTAATGTGGATACTTACTGCTTCACAATCATTGTCACTAGCTGGATTTTCTACACTCATTTTGCCCACGTATAATGTCCCTTGTTCAAGATTACATGAGGTCGGATCGGAGGGAGGCCGGTCGAGCGAACGGCGAACGCAAATTCTCTAAGTGTCGTGATGTGACGAATGCGCATGCGCTACGCGGCGTGGATTTAAAGCAACTTCAGGGGAATAAGTTAAGTTCAATGTTCTTGTCATTGGTACATATTTCAAACCTGTAGTAATGTTGCTATTAATATTATGAATGATGTATAGACATTAGAAATAGTTCACTAATAAACCTTTCTACTTAAATTATTTTTGAATCGAATGATTCGGATATCTATAACCACGCGATCGTCAAAAAATAGTTAATATGCAGTTATTGATAGCGATGGCATCAGGATTTCGAGTATCTCGCGACAGTCCAAACATGGCTGCCATATTTGTAGAGCAATTAAATTGAAGGTAATATGAACATTTTTCGAGTTGTTCAACTCGTCAAGACTGGTCGAATATTGTATCCTCTTAGGATAGATCTAAATATATCAAAATGCATTGTCATATCCTTGACACGAAAAGAAATTCCATTGTTGCTTAATTATAGCATTTGCGCGTTCTTACAAGATCTACAGTAACTAGAGATCTTGGAATCTTTCTGGATGATAGGTTATTCTATAGTGAGCACGTAGACTAGAAAATATATACAAAACCTTTATAGGCCTTTGAACATAAAGGCCTATAAGACTCTGGGTTTCATTATACGTTGTTCAAATGCTTTCAAGAACATGAAAAGATCGCACTAGGTATTATAGACTGTCCTGTTCTGCTGGCAAAATTCATAAAAACATGCGTAACTCAGCAATTTTATCAGTACGACTAGCACATACTAGATACAGACAAAACTTTTCAATACGTGCCGTTAATATTCTGAATAAACATTATAATGATGATGATTTGGATTTGTTTTGCAATAGCTTCACTATCATACGCAAATATTTTACAACTAAGATTTCAATCACAGACAATTAATATTGTATAGTTTAAACTTTATGCATCTTACGTATCTCAAACTATGTGTTTTGTACGTTATGCTACTATTTCTATTCTTATTTGGGAATCGAAGTCAAATTGGATGTTATCTTTTAGTTCTCCTTTAAAATCCTTTAAGATTGAATATTGTTTTGTAACAAACATGAAGATACTGTTTATAACTTTGGATACAAAATAAAATATTGTGTATTTAGCTATAAGTTTTCCCAAAAATATTAAAATAAAATAAATAAAATTTCGTTGAACCTCAGAGAAAATATGTTTAATGTTAGCCACTAAAAGAATAAATTTTCTTCTCGAGCCTTGTTTAATCTAACGGTATGCGATTATACGTAAATATTTACATTGTCTGATAACTTTGCATTCCTGTTGAAAGTATAAAGTTCGTAAACATTTAAATTATTTTTTCGTAATAATAGGTCTTTACCTATGAAATTGCCGTTCTGCAGTACTGGCCATTTCAAATCAAAATAATTTTTATTTGGCTAAGAATTCTAATTTAAAATTAATTTTATTTTAAAAACATGGAATTATTTTCCAAAAGTAGTCATTTGTTTATTGATTAGTGTTTCATTTTCATCGCATTTCAATCTTATTCGTCATCATGGATATGTTAAAAATTCGAGTAACTATGGAATATGAGCACCGTCGTGGCAGCAACGCGGCACAAGCGGCACGCAACATCAACGACGTTTACGGAGCTAACACTACAAACCAACGCACCACCTGTTATTGGTTTGCTCGCTTTCGTTCTGGAAATTTCGACCTGAAAAATGAACCTAGCGGTCGTCCGAAGACTTTGGTCGACAATGACAAATTAAAGGCGAGTGTGGAAGCTGATGATACACAATCTACGGCTGAATTAGCAACAGCTTTCGACGTTAGCGTCAAAACAATATTGGTCCATTTGCGTCAAATTGGCAAGGTAAAAAAGCTTGACAAATGGGTGCCCCACGAACTCAATGATCGCCAGCCCGAAGTACGCGTCGAGACGTGCCTTGCACTGCTCAACACACGCACAAATCAAGGAATTTTGAACCGCATTGTTACCTGCGATGAAAAATGGATTCTGTTTGATAACCGCAAGCGCTCAGCATGTTGGTTGGATCCTGGTTCAGCACCTAAACAATGACCTAAACGAAAACTTACCCCTAGAAAAGTGATGGTCACTGTTTGGTGGTCTAGCGTCGGTGTGATTCATCACAGCTTCTTACCAAACTGCAGATGTGTACTGTGAAGAACTGAACACAATGATGGAGAAGCTGACACATCTCCAACCAGCATTGGTCAATCGCTTGTCTCCGCTGCTCCTGCACGACAACGCGCGACCTCATACTGCACAGCAGACGGTCTCCAAGTTGCAAGAACTGGGGTTGGAAGCTCTCCGTCATCCGCCCTACTCACCAGACCTTGCGCCTACAGACTATTACTTTTTCAAAAATTTGGATAACTGCTTGGCGGGAAAAAAATTCAATACTCGAGAGGCAGTACAAAATGCCTTTGAAGAATTTGTTGCCTCCCGTCCAGTTGATTTCTTTAAAAAGGGCATCAATAAACTGCCACTGCGTTGGCAAAGATGCATTGATTGCATGGGTGATTACTTCGATTAATACAAATAAAAAATACATGAAAAAAAATCGTTTAAATTTTTTCCTACAAAACGGCAATTTCATAGGTAAAGACCTAATAGAAACATCAAAGTTTATGTTTGCATAACCTAGTGTAAATTGCGAGCTACGTTAATCTTAATATTTGTTTATAGTTACGCTCTGCTTGCTCCAATGGTTTAGAGGAAAGACAAGTGATTTAGTTATCTGATATAATATCTGATATATCTCGTTCGCCCTGATTGTTTATAGAAGCACACATAAACTAGTTTAATAATATATGATAGACATTCAGTCTCGCAATATATACTGTACGGGTCGAGCTTTGTTACCCAAAGCAGAGAAAGATTATTCGATGTAATCTTATTAAATCGCTCCGTTTACATTATTAATCTTAATCTTTAACTTTATAATCAATGTTCACTGAAAGAACTTATTCTTGGGTTCTTTGTATTCATCACGCACTACCTAAAGGTTTACCACGGTAGGTAGATAATATATTTTTATTGCTAATCGCACTGTTTTTAATAGCAGAGAACCAATAACTAGGTATTTAGTTTAAGTACTTATAAAAAGTAGCAATTCAGGTTGGAGAGAGATCTTAATAAATAGATGACGTTGGTTTTTCAAAGGATATAAATATTCATTTTTTATTAATAGCATAGTTACGAACCTTAATACTACCTTATTTTTGTTTGTAAATTTATTTTAAATCGCTTACATTGCGAGGGTTTACATTTTTTAATCATGTTTATTTTTTTTGTTTATTTTTATTATGATTAAATTTACGTCGCCATGACTAAATCAGATAAACCAATAATATCATTAACTTGTATGTGTATATGTACTCTATACGTATGTAACAAAATGAACAATTAAATCAAAGAAGGGCAAAACGTTAAATTATTTATTTTTATTACAATTAAATTTACGTTTTGATGTCTCAAACCAGGAGCCATGGTATCCTAGGGAAGCCGTGGTAGCCAAGAGGAGCCGTGGTAGCCTAGAGTAGTCGTGATAGCCTAGAGCCTTGCCTAGCCTAGTGGTCTGGGCGCTCCATCCCAGGTGGCACCACTAAAATTGTTAATAGAAATTATAAGTACTGTATTTACTACGTGCTCGGCGGTGAAGAAAAACATCGTGTGGAAATCTGCATCTCTGAGAAATAATCAAAAATATTATTTCGAGGACATGTGAAGCCCGCCAAAACTTCCCGGCTCAATTTATTCAACCGGGTGCATTTTATAATGAAGACGTGAAGAGTTTGTAAGGTGCAATGGAATGATGCAGTTCAGTGTAGAAGCTGGACTTTGGATCTGCCAGCATCATCGAAGTAGTTTGGAGGAAGTTAGGCATGGACAGAAAGATACAATGGAAGTGCCCCAAGTGTAGGGTTTCGTCGCCTACTGACTCTGATCCAGAGTCAGTTGCCTTCTTAGACCCTATTCTAAGCAAAATACGAGATATGAAGTGTAAGTTGCTGAGTTTACCTCCACTAGTAGATGATATATAGAAGCACTTCAAGCGCATGTAACTTCCTAGACTTACTGAACTTGAAACATGAAAGTCTGACCTTGAAAACTTACACGACACCGTGAATACTCTACAAGTCTATCTAGGACGTAGTTTCGAACGCAGCCCAGCCGAGCTGGATACTTCGATTGACCGCTGGGTCGAAGTTGGACTTACCTAATCGGACAATTTTCCGATGTATACGTACTCGTCGACAAATTGGAGCCTGTTGTTACCAACAACTACCGATATTGGTATGACATGGACACCATGATCTTGTCCATGTTCATCTAAAAACCAACCAGTTGGCAGAGAATATTGAGGTCATTGAGCATAGTGCTGAGCATAAGAGTGCTGTGATCCTGCCATAAGGACTATGTCGTCGGCAAATCTAAGGTGAGTGATGTATTCGCCATTGATGTTGATACCATATCCATTTTAGTTCAGTAGTAGTTTCGGGGACATGACATCAACCTTTCTTACCGGGAGTGTATTTGGCACCGTTGACAGAATGATGAATTGTGATCCTCGGTATTCTGTATAATCTGGCGAAGAGTATGTATGTAGTCTATGGTACCATAGCATTTTCGAAACCCGGCTTATTTGGGAGGCTGGAAGTCGTCAAGTCTATAATTCTTGTTAGAAGCGATATTGGTCTATAATTCTTCTATAGAGAATTATCCCCTTTCTTGAAGAATAGAAAAATCACGCTGCTACTCCACGCTTCCGGCTTAACACCGCCATGCATAGCGGAATTAAACAGCTTCTGAAGGACTACAAGTAACGCTTTCCACTCGTTTTCAGAAGCTCAGCCGTAATTCCGTTCTCACTCATCGCCTTGCCGTTTTTAAGCTATTTGAGAGGCATCCTAATCTCGCTCGGACTTACGTCCGGAATGTCATCGGAATAATGTCCGATAAGCTTGGCTCTTGGGTCGTTACTCACATCAGTGTGTGGTTTCAACGACGTTGTGTAGAGCTGTCTGTAAAATCTCTCAATCTCTGTCAAAATCTCGGCTCTAGCAGAAATAACTGCGCCACTTTCGGTCTTCAACTTGGTCAGTTGGCTCTGTCCGATAGACAGACCTCTGGTGAAGACTTTGGAGCTTAGGCATGATGAATTTAAAATATGCGGTGTCGTTAGATTCGTCTTCATTGTGGGACTGACATAAAAAGAAAAGAGAAGGGACTTAATAATTTTACCAAAATTAGAAGACTTAAAAATTTTTTCAATGTGCCAATGCCACATTGAAAAAAGTATATTTTACTAATAGTGTCAGATAGACAGATTAGAAATGTAAATGTCATAGGCTTTTAAATTTGGATTCTGTATTTTCTGTTTCTATTTCAATTCAAAGGTTTTTGCATCTTGGACAGATATTATAGTCTTTGATTTTCGCTTTGACCACGGAGTTCAACCTTACTAAACTTTATTAAGGAAACGCTCTAATACTTTCCGTTTTAATTGTACGTTGTTTATCATTCGGACAAGAACGGGCTATTGACGGCATTTTGGGCTAGACTATTAAATTTACGAAAATTGCATATCAATCAAGCATATTACCATGAGTAATAGTGTAGGGGCTAACGATACCAAATCCGTAAATGTTGACGAGAATACTTCTAAAATAAGAAATCTCAAAAGATTAGCTTCTGACCAGGATCATGATCACGAAAGTTCTAAGAGAAAAGTGGAACATGGAAGTGTAGTTGCTGCTCATTACAATCATATTCAAGACAAAGGATTGAAAGAAAGATTTAATTCTCCAATATTTTATTTAAGAAACTTCAATAATTGGATAAAAAGTGTACTAATACAGGAACATATCGACAAAATAAGAGAAAAAAACTATGGTAAACCACTAAAAGTACTTGATATATGCTGTGGTAAAGGAGGTGATTTAAGTAAGTGGCAGAAAGCACGAGTAGAACATGCAGTTTTTGCAGACATAGCTGAGGTTTCGGTGCAGCAATGTCAAACACGCTATGAAGATTTAAAACGGCGATGCGGACATTTATTTTCAGCAGAATTTATTGCAGTAGATTGCACAAAGTCTACTCTAAGAGATAAATACAGAGATCCATCTATAAGTTTTGACATAGTAAGTTGTCAATTTGGCTTACATTATAGTTTTGAAAGTTTAGGTCAAGCACGAAGAATGCTCAATAATATATCAGAGTGTTTAACACCTGGTGGATATTTCTTTGGAACAATACCTAATGCTTATGAAATTGTATCTAGAGCAAAAAAATCAACTGATGATACTTTTGGAAATAGAATATATAATATAAAATTATTGTTTGATCCCCATAATGGTTATCCTCTCTTTGGTGGGAAATATGACTTCCATTTAGAGGGAGTGGTGGACTGTCCAGAGTTTTTAGTAAACTTTAGTTTGTTTGTTAAGCTTGCTGCTGAATATGGCCTCGAATTAATATACAAAGGAGGATTCTCTGATTTTTATAAAGATTATTCAGATAGCTATAAACAGTTATTGCGCAGAATCATGTGTTTTGAAAGTTATCCACCACCGCCTGGTAAGGAATTGATTGGGGGCGAGACTGATTATGAACATACAAAAACATTTTATGAAAATAGAAAAGATAAGACTGAGAATGATCATATTGGAACTATGAGTTCTAGTGAATGGGAAGTAGCAAGTAAGTGAGCAATTTATTGGTGTTTTAATTTAAACTTTACCACAAAACAAGGCATTGAATAATTACTCAATTTAATTCATCTTTACTAGCTTACTTAAGTCCACTGCTGCACAAAGGCATCTCCAAGAAAGAGCAAGCAAAAGTGAGCATGTATTTCTTGATAGGTTTGCCCATACTCACCACACTGCAAGAGGAGTGAGCATAGTGTCATACCCGTAGGCAAATTGGGATGGATCAATTGGTCAACAGAGTCACATTTGTTATCCAGTAGGGTGCATCATGTGTAGGTGAGGTGAGCATTTGGAGAAAAAGATGGTATACTCTCTCTTACACTCTAATTTCAGTTATTAATACAGAATATTGTTTGTTTCAGCAATATACATGGCATTTGTTTTTAGAAAGTGTAAGACTACTTGGGATGAAAATGGAAAACCAAAATACATCAGCTCTTTAACAAAGAGTGAATCTGGAAAAAAATATTAATAGTCAACAAGGGCATATAATGAATAAACATTTATATGCCCTAGAACTGCAAATGAAGTTAAATATTGTATTACATTTAAATTTTTAACACTTTGGATATAACGTTTGAACACTGACAAATGAAATTTTTGTGACAAAAATGTCAGTCATATTGAATAATTCTATTAATTTTACATATGAATTCATTAGTTTATAAATTTTACATCTTAATTTGTGAGATTTTAAGGATGTCTTAGTTATTTTTAATTTTACTTATTATTATAATTTTACAGAATTAGAAATTTACGGAATTAAAGATGGTAGATTGTTTCTACTGTACTTGCAAAATGTATAGTAATTTATATGTTGCATGTTGTATGCTAGCATCTAAAGATATCAAAATTTAAGAAGTAGCCTGTCAATGTTCTACTGCAGTGTAAAGTAAAAGTCAAAGACTTCTCAGTTTTTTAAAGGTCTTTGTAAAAAAATCAAATTATAAAAACTTAACTAGATTTGTTGAGCTAATTATCATAACTATTTTCTTTGGTGTAATCCACACATTTGTGTTCTTTAACTATGTTACAAAGGAAAAATTATTAAATTAAATCTGTAGAACTTTAAGAATTATCTAATACTCTTGAACCATCCTGGCAATAAAAGTTCCTCAAGAAATATTCTAAATGTTGATGAAAAGGGTATTGAAATCCACTTAGAAGTTATAAGTGAATACACCACAGATTGCAACTTTGTTTTATACTATTTAAAGTAATAATATAATGGATATATAAAATAAAATGCATTCGAAAATTATAATAAGCTGAAAAAAATGTGGAAGATTGTAATTATTGATTTGTGAACAACAACAAATGAAACTATTATTCACTGATTTTCTCGTGTTTCGTTTTGATTTTGATGTTTCGAGTGCTTAATCGCACCCATGGTCATGGGGGAATGAGGTGTCAGATGTCCTTATGTGATTAACTCCAGTTACCTTTTTAATTATTAATTTTGGTCCAATCTATGCAGTATGTGCTCAAAGTATCTTGAACTTGTGAAGTGATTGCTTGATGCTTGATTTTAGATTTAATTTTATTTATTACTGGATCCTAAGCCAGTGGTAGCACCCTGCCAACTTCCGTATTAAAATTAGGATGTTCTTTGATTTCAATAGCCTTGCTAATCAAAAACAAATATTAAATGTGACTAAATCTGTAAGTTTCACTTTAAATGTGTAGTGTTCATCATTAAATCATTATTATTAAACTGTTTTATGAATAAGAAATAAAATTCATAGACTAAATCAGTTTGACTGTTCAGATTTAAAAAAGTACTAATATTATCACTAACATAAAATATGCATATATTATATTTTATTAACAAAGCATCTCGAAAGGATCTTCATTTCCATGTATTCTAATGGTTCTGAATAAGATAAACCTACTAATTTTGTACTGGCTTTTGCTACTGAATAATTAATAATACCTAGATTTCGCTTGAAATTTATTATTTAGTCCAATTCTACATGGTTTTTCAATTGCTAGTCTGCTAACTCTGTTTTTTAGTTAATTCATTTCTACTTGAACTACTACTGGCTTTCGAACAGTAGAAACAGCACTAAAATTGGTTCAGTAATTTTATTGTGATGCTAATACAAACAGACAAAATTCTGTAAATCATTAGTTCGGGTTAAGAAATGTCCCTTTACCACATGTCCAGAGAGTTTGGATACCTTTTCAACGTATACTGATATATAATCGTATCGAAGCGTACATTAAATATTTAAGATGATTTCTGTAGTAATTTTTTAAGTTTTCGTGTGTTTGTATGTACCAGCTTCAAGCAGTTACTTCCAAAGCGATTTATTTTAGTTTCACAATGTCTAATATTCATTTAAGGGCTTTACATAGAACCTTTGAATTGAATTTTCATTACTATTGACTTTAGACCATAAGTTAAGCAAAGCTTTCACGGTAGCATTTCGTCAGGAATCCGAGTGTAATCGCGGGCGAGAGCTACTACTAGCTGTAGTATTATATTTTATTGGATGTTATTTATAAAATACATTGTTATAGTTTTACAATGGAATAAAATCTATATAATAATAATATCGATAGATGTATAGATCATTTGGGGCCAGTATGTGGACAATTAGGTACTTAGATAGTATACTGTGAAGGATGTTTTATTTATGCAGTAAACAGTAAATAAACTCATATTGAGTTCAAATACTAACGATAACTGAGTAAACGTCAGTAGATGTGCCTCCGAATCGGGATACCGAAGTTCGATCCTCTATGTGGAGTGCTCGTACCAATTCTTCGAAATTGATCTACGATTATTATGGTTGGCCCGAATACTAAGACTCGTCAAGTGGGTAGTGACTAAAGATAAATGTATTACATCTCTGACCACCCATTTTTAGTTATACGGTCGTCATAGGTAATTTTTTAATTTTTTTTATTAAATAAAATATGTAGATGCAATGAGCAATTACTTTTCAATAATTAAAATATTTTTCAGTTTGTACTAAAATAAATATGTTAAGCTGTTCATTTTGTTTTATATTGAATTCAAAATTATCTAGAATTTTCAATCTAGAAGTGCAACTTAGTCAAGAAGTGCAACGGTGTAGCGAGTTTACACAACAGGTTGCTGCTGATGATTGAAATGATGATACTAACTCAGGCGGTTTAAACAGTTTGAAGGTTGGTTCACCGGTAATTTCATAACATTCCTCCATCGCGCATAGTTGTAACTTATTTTTTTTAATTTATGAAAACATTTTGCATGTATGATTTGGGGCGATCCCATTGGCCGGTTGGCGAATGGACGAGAGAATTTTCTGTGGTAATATGGGATCGTAGTCACCAAACTAGGTTCTTATTGGCGCGATAATTCTAAATGGGTGGCTTTATTTATAAAATTGTTACTATTCCGGGACAGTGCTTAAAATCCTATTTAATAGATTACACTTTCCGTTCTTTTGGAGCGTTGAGCAGTCCGCAGCGTACTTGCGTGTCTGCCGAAGTTAGAATGGAATATCGCTTTACTTTTCTGCAATTCTATTTTGCCTATCTTGGACAGAAATCTCTTCGAAATGTGGCTTTTTGCAAAGCCTTCATGTCTTCACGTCTTTACAATGTGGCATAAATTAAGCCTTACACTGTACAGAGACTAATTTAAAGTTACAACTGCCCTATTTTCATGAGGAAATCTTACATGGGTAGAAGCCGGACACCAGAAACCTCTCGATGTTTTTCTCTACGCTATTTAACGACGCGGTAGATATGGCAGATCGCGTTTCCATCAAAAAGTATAAAAACAGGTTCTTTTATCTATAAGTTTTAATTTTTACGATACCCTTTGTCAGATAGGGAATAATTTCCTTCCAAAACTTTAATTCCGTCAACCGACAAATTCTAGAAGCTCATTTGTCAGGCAGCCGTATGTTTATATTACGTGAAAATGAGGAGGGCATTTGTAAATTTCACCATATCTATTTTTAATTTTTTAAACTAGGTAATTTTTTCCACAAAACCGCATTATAGCATTGGATTCTTTGGAGAACTCCTTTTTTAATAAATTGTTTATCATCTTCAAACCATTAATATCGAGTTTAAAAGTGTAACCTCATAATTTTTATTATATTGCTATTGCCGAAAA
Organism: Bhutanitis thaidina; assembly: GCA_029286595.1. NCBI lineage: Eukaryota > Metazoa > Arthropoda > Insecta > Lepidoptera > Papilionidae > Bhutanitis > Bhutanitis thaidina. The sequence goes on along the minus strand of JAGSMS010000004.1, from coordinate 6,720,483 downwards.
CAGCTATTATTCATGTAGTTTGTGTACTTATATAAAAAAATTCTTTCTTTATAAAGGTACAAGTGTCTTTAAAAGTCTGTCGACTCGGCGGCATAGTGGCTAAGTGTTTGGCTGTATTTGTATGGACAACAAGTATTTGTTCCGGTTCTGGGTTTTAGTCTATGTGTTATTTATGTATGTAAACTGTCTCCGCGACACAGGAGAAAATAGTACATAATAACGTTTTTTTTTTTTAAAAAATGGTTTGTCCGTCATCGACTTCCAGATCACTCGATTGCTCATCCCCATCCACGAGCTCTAAATTATGGGTTATATTTGACACATTTCAGAATATACAGAATGAAATTAATACAATTTTTACTCATATTACAAACAGGGATAGGTTTTAGCACAAAAATAAATACGCTCGACTGGGATAGTAACAAATTATGCTTTCACGGGAATGCCTAGATTGCCAACATAACGTTGATGTCTTTCATATGGTAAGGGATAAAAACAATAGATAGAGCGAGTTAGTGGTAACAGGGAATGGCCATCAGATTGAAAATTCCATCATTGTACTCTAAATCTTTTGTTAGTGACAACGTTACTATGCCCTCAGCTGTCTATCGCCACTTTCTGTCAGTAAGATTGAACCGTAAACTCTTTTTAATAAATTGTTTATCATCTTCAAACCATTAATATCGAGTTTAAAAGTGTAACCTCATAATTTTTATTATATTGCTATTGCCGAAAACAGCTATTATTCATGTAGTTTGTGTACTTATATAAAAAAATTCTTTCTTTATAAAGGTACAAGTGTCTTTAAAAGTCTGTCGACTCGGCGGCATAGTGGCTAAGTGTTTGGCTGTATTTGTATGGACAACAAGTATTTGTTCCGGTTCTGGGTTTTAGTCTATGTGTTATTTATGTATGTAAACTGTCTCCGCGACACAGGAGAAAATAGTACATAATAACGTTTTTTTTTTTAAAAAAAATGGTTTGTCCGTCATCGACTTCCAGATCACTCGATTGCTCATCCCCATCCACGAGCTCTAAATTATGGGTTATATTTGACACATTTCAGAATATACAGAATGAAATTAATACAATTTTTACTCATATTACAAACAGGGATAGGTTTTAGCACAAAAATAAATACGCTCGACTGGGATAGTAACAAATTATGCTTTCACGGGAATGCCTAGATTGCCAACATAACGTTGATGTCTTTCATATGGTAAGGGATAAAAACAATAGATAGAGCGAGTTAGTGGTAACAGGGAATGGCCATCAGATTGAAAATTCCATCATTGTACTCTAAATCTTTTGTTAGTGACAACGTTACTATGCCCTCAGCTGTCTATCGCCACTTTCTGTCAGTAAGATTGAACCGTAAGCTCTTTTAATCCAAATCTTTAAAAAATCCAGGGTCTCATAAGATTTTTTGCCGAGTGATATGGCAGAAAAGTACACTTATTTTTTGTATTAGAATAGCTACTTATGTTTCATCGGTCCATATTCGAGGTTTTGTCCTAAACGGAAGTTATGCATTTGACTATCGCCCCTATCCGAAAACCTATCTTTATGTTTATTTTGACAATGTGTCAAATATTCATCGATCCTTGAAAAATCAAGCGGTGAAATGAAATTGGCCGTAAATTTTATTCCAGTGGAAAATGTGCTCCTAGTTCTAGATCTGTGATTAGAAGATCGAGGAGCACTCACACCTGACACCCATACGAGGCAGAGATTACGGATTTCCATTTGGCATGATCATCTGTTCAGAGCACAAAATCTCTAGATAGAAATGACCTAGAGAGCTAAAATTTGTTACCTAAATTATATAATTATAAGTTTTAAAATTCAGTATCCAATCACGGCTATAGCCAGTTGGTTCATACCTATCTATTTATTTAAATAGAGTTTACAAGTTAATCAAACCCTCTACCGTCAGCGCCGCAGTCAAACGTTTAGATTACTCCAATTGAGGTCTCCTAAAAAAAAAGGTAGCCGCTGGTAGTGCGCACTGTAACTATTTAATTTATGTAATTGTAATCAAATGGAAGAATTCTTTTAAAGTGAAAAGGTATCTAATAAATAGGACACTGGCATAAAAACAATGCAACGAGGAAGTACAATAATAGAACAATATGTATAGTCATATTGTTTTGTTTGATTTGCTAGCGCAACCGATCAAGTAGGCACAGGCATTGCAGCAGGTTCGTGAGCAGGGGCTACGGGGCGGTGGCGGGGGTCTCAATTCCGTTACGTGGTGCGCTTGCGACGGCGGTGCCACGACGCGGACGTGCTTCACTCAGTTCGTGCGCGAAAGTCATTACCTGCGTCACTGTGATCGCATATACTTTACACGCGAAGTTCTTTCGTTTCGATTGGCGAAAAAATATATATTTTATAAAGGAAAGATGATCAGTGTATATTCGCAAGTGATCAAGTTGTAGGCACACGCGTTAGACGTCGGTTGAACAAATGCAATACAACCTTGTGTGTTCGAGAAAGCCTGTGACGTCAGAGTGACCGGCCGGGCGATCATATGTTGAACGCGGATGCAGTGATGGAATGTGTTGTGTTGTTGTGGTGAGGTGCAATGGTGCAGTGTGTATGGTTACCTAGTCTACGGCCGTAGCGTCGCCCGGGCGCAAGTCCCCTACAGGAACCATGCGTAGAAAACGATGAGCCAAGATGCTGAGAGCTTGGTAATGTCATTTTGTCACACTATACTCACTTCTTGTAGTTATTTTCCTGGTATACTTCATTCAATCACCAAAATCAACGTGCGTTAAAAGGAATGACGGCACTATATTGACAAATTCGTACGCTAGCCGAAGGCGTTCAATCCTATTTATGTTGATGATATTATAGAGTGTGGTCTAAAGACGTAACGTATAAACCTCAACGCTCATTCTAGTCGGCGATTCTCAAGGCTACTTAATTATATGCTTTAAATCGCATCAAAAATACCGAGGTGTATGTTGAAACAGAATGCAAGTTCGCATAAGAATGTAAGTTCGCGTCAGTACTTGTAGGATCTAGCAAAAATTTTTTTAGCTATTTTAAAACTACGGTGAACCCTATGTTTAATATTAATAGGTATATTTTGTAAATTAGCCAAATTAAAATTTTTATTAGGTAAGTTATAGGTAAATCAACCACACCGCTTCGCAAGGGTAGACCCGGTCGAGGTAAATTTTAGTTAAGTAAAACAGACTGTACCATCAGTAACGGCCATCACTTTCCAAGGTCCTGCTAAATGTTCACTCCTCTCCATGCAGGTTTAGTTTACAAGAGAAACTTCAGTTTCTCTTAATTTCTAGATTGTGGTATTTAGGTTTCGCATTGTAGTTGTTGTTTTTTTTTTTATGAAAAAATAGGCTTGCGTTTGACCTCAATCTTCCCCGATGGAAAGCGAAGATGAGGCCTGGGATGGTACACGCTTGCCTAGATGTCTGTTCACTCTGGCCTTGAAAATATCCAGGTTAAAGGTTTCCGGAAAAACTGACCTCGGCAGAGAGTTCCACTCCTTAGCCGTACGCATAAAGAAAGAAGAGGCAAACCGCTTCGTGCGTAATGGAGGAATGTCTACAACATAAGGGTGGAACTGCTCGCCGCGTCTAGTCGTTCGGTGATGGAAAGCGGAAGGGTATTGGGTTATGCAAAACCTCCGCACACTCTCCGAAATGGATCCGATAAAAAACCGAGAGGCAGGCCACTCGTCTACGGTGTTCGAGGCTTTGAAGTTTTGCCTCTACTAGTGAGTCACTGCCTATGATCCTCTTCGCTCGGCGCTCCAACGAGTCCAAAACATCAAGTTGATGTTTAGCTGAACCATCCCAGAGGTGGGAACAGTATTCCATGCAAGAGCGGACTTGAGCTTTGTATAGATTTAAGAGCTGCTCCGATGTGAAGTACCGTTTCACTCCCGAGAGGATACTAAGTTTTTTGGCAGCAGTGTTTGCTATGGACTCGATGTAACGACCGAAATTTAGATTAGAAGAGAGATCTAGACCTAAGAGCTCAAGACGGTCATTCACCGGAACGGGAACATTCCGGAAAGTCGGAGTCAGTTGGAATGGACTCCGTTTCGCCGAAAAAAGACAAGCCTGTGTTTTAGAGGGGTTAAACTCGACCAAATTGGCATCACCCCATTGGGAAAAAGCCTCCAAAGTCGAGTTCACCCCCTCAATCATCGATTCCCTGAAAGACTGGACTTTTGCCCCAGACTTCGCATCGGACAAGTATCTCCCCGAGACTGTGCTGTCATCTGCATACCCAAAGATATCGGGTGTTACCAGCAGGTCGTTGATGTGCAGCAAAAGAAGAGTCGCGGAGAGCACAAACCCCTGAGGCACACCGGCATTAATATCATGGAGATCGGACGAGGTGCCATTAACGACAACCCGAATCGATCTGTTCCTCAGGAAATCCTCGATCCAGATGCAAAGCTCGGGAGCAATACCATATGCCGGAAGCTTGCCAATGAGACTTGCATGCCAGACTCTGTCGAAAGCCTTAGAGATATCAAGAGACACGGCAAGAGCTTCACCGTGTCTCTCAATGGCTTCGCTCCAGAGGTGAATAGCATACAGAAGAAGATCCCCAGTAGATCGGCCTCGACGAAACCCGAATTGACGGTCACTGAGGAGGTCGTTGTCCTCCAGGTATGCGAGGAGGCGGTTGTTTAGAACACGCTCCATAACCTTACAGAGTATGGAGGTGATTGCGATAGGTCGGGAGTTGGCAGGGTCGGCCAGACTTCCTTTCTTAGGTACAGGTTGGACATTGGCAATCTTCCAGGACTTCGGAACTTGACCAGTCCTCAGGGACAAGCGATAGAGGCGAGTCAGAACAGGAAACAACTCAGGCGCACATGACCGCAAGACAATGGCAGGAATGCCGTCAGGCCCACTAGCCTTATTCACATCTAGAGTTCTGAGTATTTTGAGTACCTCTTTTTGCCGAATGTGTACCTCAGGCATTGCAGAGTCACAACGAGGTAGCAAAGGTGGGCAGTTATCAGCTGCATCTAGTTGTGAATTCTTCGCAAATAGAGAGGCAAACATGTCTGCTTTCTCTTTGGCCGTGTGAGCTAATGAGCCATCAGACTTCTGCAATGGCGGGAAAGAAGACCGGCAGAAATTGGCTTCGTCCGATTTGGCAAGAGACCAGAAAGCTTTACTCCCGGATGGGCAAGACGCTAGTTTGGCTCCAATACGGCCAATATGGTCGAAGCGGGCCTTGCGGAAGGCACGTTTGCAGGACTTGGCAGCACTATTGAAGGCTCTTTTCAGTTTCGGGACATTCGGCGCTTTGCGGGCTCGAGCATCCGCCCACTCTTGGTAAGCTGAGTGCTTAAGTGCTTCGGCACTATCACACTCAGAGTTGAACCAAGGGCGGGCTCTCACATGGAGTGAGATATCAGAATATGGAACAAAATATTCCATAGCCTGATATATCACTCCAGAAACAGCATCCGCGTAGCACCCCGGATCGTCTGAAGAGAAGCATAAGCGCTGCCAAGGGTAGGACGCAAAGAAATGCCGCATCTCATCCCAATCAGCTGACTCGTATCGCCATACACGCCTAGTCCCCACGTGTTCGGGTTCAGGTGACGAGTAGACAGACACAGATTTAACCAGACAGTGGTCGGAGCCACCTAACGGGGAGGAGACTGCAACTTGATATCGGTCTGGATCAGTTGTCAACAGAAGGTCGAAGCAATTGGCCGTGTGGCCATCAATATTAGGTATCCGAGTAGCGCCAGCTACTACTTGGGAGAGACCTAGCGGTAGACCAAATGCGTATGCTAATCTCCCGGCATGGTCAGTGTTTAGGTATGGGTACAGCCACTCCTGGTGGTGGGCGTTGAAGTCCCCCAGAACAACTAGCTGCGCTGACGGGTAACTGAGCTGAGCTTTTTCCGCAGAGTCAGTTAGATACTGAAAGAGCCTGGTCGTCTCCATGTTGTCGGTATGCGACCGATAAACACTGGCATAGAGTATCTGCTCCAAGCCAGTGTTCACCAGAACCCACAATACAGAAAAACTGGAATCCTCTAGGTTACGGAGACGTCGACAGCAGACAGCAGTGTTCAGTCATCGGTAGGTATTGGTCGCCAGAAAACGCATGCAGATTGCATGGAGGTCAGGCCAAATATTGTAGTTACTAGTCAGGCACATATTTGAAGACAAAGTTAGTATACTTTATCCAATCAACCAAATTTACTTTTTATTTTTTTTGGAAATTGCTCCAAAAAAATATTCAATAGGTACGATTAATTTATAAAAAAATAATAAACAATAAAAAACGTCTAAAAAATTAATTGTACTTATTGAAGTAAGATTAATTTTAAGACGTTATACGCTGTACGCTGTTATTGTTACTGATTATTGAACAAGTATTAACTATAAGCTTATTGCAATATTTGATATATTTCATTTCAGCAATTTCACTTGTTTCGAAATAAATCGTGGGAGCCGTTGTTGTTAATTCACAGCATAGTTGATGCAATAACCTAGAATCCTATTGATAGCGACTTTATTCGAGCCTTCATAATGTAACCTTGAACATGAAATTGAAATGGATTTATATAAACATTTGCTGTTGTCCTTTAAAAACTAAAATCCACCTAGCTAAGAATTCAGTTTTAAGTAGAATATACATATTTTAAAAATAAATAGCATATTTTCTGTTCCACACGTTTGTTCATTAAGTAATTGGTCACAGTCTTCTGATTGTGTCTTATATGTAATTGAATCTTGTCTGTATATGAAATTGAAATGGATTTATATAAACATTTGCTGTTGTCCTTTAAAAACTAAAATCCACCTAGCTAAGAATTCAGTTTTAAGTAGAATATACATATTTTAAAAATAAATAGCATATTTTCTGTTCCACACGTTTGTTCATTAAGTAATTGGTCACAGTCTTCTGATTGTGTCTTATATGTAATTGAATCTTGTCTGTATATGAAATTGAAATGGATTTATATAAACATTTGCTGTTGTCCTTTAAAAACTAAAATCCACCTAGCTAAGAATTCAGTTTTAAGTAGAATATACATATTTTAAAAATAAATAGCATATTTTCTGTTCCACACGTTTGTTCATTAAGTAATTGGTCACAGTCTTCTGATTGTGTCTTATATGTAATTGAATCTTGTCTGTATATGAAATTGAAATGGATTTATATAAACATTTGCTGTTGTCCTTTAAAAACTAAAATCCACCTAGCTAAGAATTCAGTTTTAAGTAGAATATACATATTTTAAAAATAAATAGCATATTTTCTGTTCCACACGTTTGTTCATTAAGTAATTGGTCACAGTCTTCTGATTGTGTCTTATATGTAATTGAATCTTGTCTGTATATGAAATTGAAGTACTTCTGAGTCTGAATAGTCCACAGTTTGATTTCTTCACTCCAGACTTCTCTATTAAAAAGCTTTTATCAAGTATATTATTATTCTATATCCTACGTGAATAGTTGTAATTTAAACAGGTGTGCTGGTCGCTTTATAATTTACAACTTAGTAGCCGCATTTTTCTGTAGAAAGTGTAAGTGAGCGGCGCGGACCTTAACCAACATCTACGAGGAGCTACTTCCTGGTTCGCGACGTGTCTGTTCGGCTATACAGTTTATTATATAATAATTATATGAAGGTATTATTATATTATTTACTGATATCCATAATATTTTACAAAATCTTCCGAACACGTAACGTGTCTATTTGTTTTATGCTTTAAATAGGGAAATATTCTCAACCAATTTTAGTTATGTACATTATAACTCATCGACAGATCATGCATTTTTTGTGGAAAGGATGTAACTGTACATCGTGTGTACTTCACATAGTATTTTTTCTGTCATTGACTGCCTTCGATATCTGTCGCCCTAGCTTCGGGCCTATTAGTCCTTATGGAGTCAACCGCTGATTCTTATTAAGGCGGCGCCGCACTGATTTTCCGAAATCGAGGTGTAAGGTTTTAATGATAATCTCTAACCACGACAATTGAAGCACTGCACAAAGATTTATCACATTAATGATATCTTTTTTTTTAACGTGGTAGTGCCAAGCACTGGCTATTGCTGCTACTCGAATGGGCCGGCTCCACCGGCGTAGCACCACGACTTTCCAGAATATCGGCTTGAAGCAAAGGCATCTTGAGCTTCTCCGTTTCGTTAGGTGAGTGAGGCAACCGGAGTGACTTGCGCAATGGGAGAAAAGTGCAAATGTTGAGTAGGTTCTAGGTATAAGCAGTGTTAGAAATCAGAATGTTTATAGTAAAAAACAGTACCAATCTGATGTTAGGAATCAGTAAATTTTCTTTTCAAAAAGATAAGCAAAGGTGCCAAAGCGATGAATTTAACTTGCTCGGCGTTTTATTACATGTTACTTATATAACACTATGTAAAACAAAGAATAAGACACACAGCAAAGTACAAAAAAAATTGATGTCATGACCCTTTACTAGTTAAGGTATACTGAGCTGAAGGGGCATTGGGTCGGGAACATAAATATCTCGTACAATTGATAAACGATCTGGATTGGCAACTGGGAACAGGCAATACATACGCATACGTTTACGCAAAGGCATACGTATATTGACCAACCCCCACGATGAAGTGACGACCTGCACAGTGTTACTGGAATTCGTTAGAACATTTGTATTGCAATGCAAGTATAATCTATACATATAATAAAACTTTAAAGGGAAAGAGTTATTAAATTGCATATTTTTTTTAAATGTTGGGTGAATTTTCGGGATAGAGAAAAGACAATTCAACAATTTTAGAATGTTTTTCTGTCTGTCTTTTTTCGCGGGTATCACATGAAAACGCCAGGGCTAGCTTAGTCTGACAAGAAAACTTACTTAAGATTTATTTAGTTCGGTTAAGTAAATTCAATGTTATACAGTTTGAGCTCTCCGTACTATGCTATCACATGTAAATAAGTCTTATTGTGTGGTTATATCGAACTGCAACTATCCTTTTTCTTACGTGGTATAGCCAAGCTGCCGCTTTTGCTGCTGCTCGGATGGGCCGGTTCGACCAGGGTAGTACCACGACCTCGCAGAATACCGGCGTGAAGTAGAAGCATCTTGTGCTTCTGCATTTCGTTCGGTGAGTTATGACCAGGTTAGGTTCACTCCTTTCTCTATCATACTCCCATCCCCCAAATATCCTAAAAGGATGGCAACGCACCTGCAGCTCCTTTGGTGTTACACTTACCATCAGGAGAGCCGCTTGTTCGTTTGCCCCCTTTCAAAAAAAATACTTATGTGCGTGCGATTATAGTGACTTTCTATGCCTTCCAAACCAGAACACAACCAACAGTGCTGTTTAACGGCAGAAATGGGTAAGAGGGTTGTACCTACCCAGACAACTCCTGGGCAGAGAAGGAGCCTCCCTCTAGTAAGTTACAAAGAATTTATTATTCGTTTATAATCTGTGCCCGCGTTTTTGTTTGTATGATCAACGACAATGTCATGCGTCGTTGCTTTCCACAAATGGCGAAAATGACTTAATAATTTCTCAGATCTAAAATACTTACACCGCTGGCATGATTACCGGGCCTGGCAAATAATCAGGCGCGTATCCACCTGCTAAGCATAGTAAGAATGCTAAAGGTACGTGGGAGAAGTTCGTGAGCCTGCTGATAAACCTATGCTAGTATAGTGCAAAACCATTCCAGTGACAGGTGCCAGACACCTCGCACGCTGCTACCCGTCATCGGTTTGTATAATTTCGGTTAAGCATTTTTGAATTGTCATTTGATCCGCCTTCTACCGGGTGCCATGGGATCACAAGGCTTTTTTACTTTATCTTTTACCTTTACTTAGTCGACTCTTAAGACACACACGAGAAGGAAAGTTTTTTTATGGCGCCACCATATAGCATGATCCCTATTTGATGATGCACTTATGGCCAATTACGACCACGGCGACAACTTCCTAATAACATTTTAATTTTGAAAAGCTTCTTCATCGTCAGCCACGTTTGGCAGACGCCTGGACGATCACAGTACCTGCCACTCGTCACCAGTCTGGATAATTTAGGCCTAGAATACATTTCATTTGAACGGTCGCGACACGGTGGGCTCGATGTCCACGTGGGATTCGACGCCATGAAAGTATCCGATACGTGGCATAAGTGGAATACCGTGGGGTTTTAGACGGTGCGAGCCTGGCGTGATCGGTCGTTGCCCGTTCTGGGACCTTTTTTGCTAACCCATAATTTTTTTGTGGCATAGCGCATCAGGCCCCCGGTGCAGGTATACCTTAGGTATTTCCCCATCTTATAATAAAAGGTGCCATATTAATTTGATTGAGCCCATTGCCAAAAAAGATATTGGCCTTTATTAGATAAAGGCATAACCATTTTCAATGTGACGTCAGATCTAAAATATCAAATAAATTGACCATGGAGACCAGTAGCATTTAGGTTTGGAAAAATGTTGATTTGTTCTGTGTTGCACCCCCATGACTCCGCTCGTTTACAGTTTCATTAAGTGTACTGCTACCTCCTGTGTGACTTAGGAGTAAACTATTGCAGATGTAGATTCATGGTTACAGATATAATTCAATAAAATTTAGTTGAGATCTAATAGATATGTTTTGGGTGATTAATTAATAAATTCACAGATATAACACGCAAAAATAAAAAATATATTAAATGGTCTCCACAAATACTCAATTCTCTACCAAATGGCTCAATTACAATTTTATCATATGTATGTATAGGTAAATTTCTAAGAAACCATTAAAGGCAAATATCGTTTTAAACATCACGAGAGCGAAGTTGCAGGTGTTAGATTTAAGGGTTATATATTAAAAAATATAAATATACCTGTTTTTGAATATTTGGACCAATAGCTTGAAAGAATATTAAATACACCTTAGAATTAATCAAAAGTAATCGATTATAAAAATTAGGAAAGAATGACATCATACTTAATTTAATTATTTATATCTACCACCGTTTCGTATGGAAGTTTCTCTAACGGAGAAAAAGTGCGAAAGATACTTCATAGGTATTCTATCTTTTATCAAAATTATTCGCTTCTTAATGATTCGCTATCTCTTCTTCACAATAATCCTTCCTTATATAATTAACATGATATTAGGCATAGTGTCCTAATTATTGGATTCTCGAAATTTGTACTGCTTGGAAAGATTTAAATTGTTATTTAACAATCATTGTTAACCTAGTTAACACTGTTGTAAATGCTTAATACCTTTTAATATCCAAATATTTACATGATAAAATGAGATATCGGTGAACAACTTTGCAATAATATCATACCTTGTGGGTTGTTCACACCCTTATTGCTCAGAAACGACCGATCCGATTTACTGGGCCCCCTCTTTTTAAGGTGCCAAATCCAGTCTTAGTAAATACAATGTCAAATACAAAGTCTTAGTCAATACAACTGACTTGTTTATTTTATTTGTCAATTAACCAGATAACCATTGATGTTTCGAATATCATTTTAATTAATTGCTCTGTATATTTTAATAAGATTTATCAAACGTAAACATGTTTTGTTTAGCACATTCATTTATAAGTATGACCGAAATTATCATTATCACTACAAAACAGTCATTATCATTACTGAACAATCAACTTCATGATGCAAGTTTTCGTTAATAAAATGCTTTTGAAACATAGTGTGTGAGTGTTCAATCATCATTTATTTTTGATGTCTACTTCAAAAGAATATGTTAGAGATCCGCCACATTGGTCGTCAGTTCGTTTTGACGTCACGGACTTAAGCTACGAGGTAGAGACTACGTAGTACAATGACATCAGAACGACGACGATTCGGAAAAGCCGAGAGCCATTCCCGCACATGCGCGGTTTTCTCGGATGTTGTCTGTTTTGCCTCTCGTGTACCTGCGACTCGACGCGGATCGCAGGTTCGCTGGTCTGGCCTGGTGTCGTGGTGTCTCACTCACTTCGGTTCAGTCATTCAGTCACACGACGCCGGGCGTAGTGCGCGGAAGGGCATTTTAGTTCGCTCACGTTAAACATATACGCGATTACATTGCTCTGTTGTTTATTTCATCAATAGTTAAAAATGGACAAAGGTATAATAAAAAAACATTTTAATTGTTAATAAGAGTCAGTGCTATTTTACGTAAACAGTGGTATTTATCAGAATTCTCGTTTTTGTCAAGTGTGCCCGTATTAACCTGACAAGTTATTTGCATGGTAATTAACCGTCAGGTACCTACATCAATTAGGGTTCAACTATCACAGGAAGTAGTCAATGCCAGGTTTTATAATTACAATTAATTGTTTGTATAGCAACAATAACACATGTTTTTTTTTTGAAATTAACATTGTTAACGCAAGTATTATATGATTAATATTTTAAGAATATTAATTTCTGTAAAAGATTAAAGTAAGTTTTAAATTATGTCATTCTGGTCGCTTTCGATCAATGCGATATTAGCTTTAATAATTATAAGCAATCAGAAAATACAGGAGTATTAAAAAATAAGCTTAATTAAAAATAAATATTTTTTAAACAACTATACAAAGCTGCAATTTTTTCAAAATTAAAGCTCTACATTTTTATTATTTCACACACTGCCAATGACGTACTTATGTAGTAAGAACGACAATGCAGTGCGTATTTGACCTGCGTTTATTCAATAAGTTCCACAGGGTAAAATTTCATTCGAAAAATCTTATTTGGAAATTTCGTAACACGAAAGGTGGTATACTTTATGACGACTGATGCAGTTTTTATCGGGTGCAACACTCCCATAATTCATATATGAAACAAATATTTTTTATTGTTTTAAAACTTTATGGTTTATAATAACTTATAGTTTGCTGACATTTGTTTTGATGGTTCATAAATAAACACAAATTTTGAAAATAAAAATTTATGTTTTAAAAGTGTAGTCAAGATCGGAGAATATTTAGGTAAGCTTAAGTATTGACATGTACGTTAAATATTGGTCTACAGTTTTCTTTCCTTAAACATCTTTTGTCTTTAAAGGTATGAATGTGTGTTAGTGTTTTTCAACGTGGTAGAGCCAAACGACGGCTTTTGCTGGCGCTCGAATAGGCTGGCTCGACCGGATTTGTACCCTGACCTCGCAGAATACGGCGTGAAGTAGAGGCATCTTGTGCTGCTGCATTCGTTCGGTGAGTGTGGTAACTGGAGGCCCACTCCGCCTCCTCATCCTTCCTCTCATCTCCTAAATGCCCTTAAAGGTCGGCAATGCACCTGCAGGTCCTCTGGTGTTGCAGATATACGTGGGCGACTGTAATCACTTACCATCAGGTGAACCCCTTGCTCATTTGCTGCATTTTCCATAAAAAAATAGTTTAGTAAAGTAAAGCATTTTATAGCTTTGAATGACGGAAGTAGGACGCTGGAATTGCTACACTTGTATGTTGCAAAACTCAAGGTCGGTAGATTTATTTAAAACAGAATGGATACTAGGATCAATGGAAGATGATATTTTTACTGCTTTCGAGGCTACCATAATGTCGGTTTTAAGCATAAATACGACTACATATTAACTGTACACAGAGTACTTGACTCTGCCTCGAGGATAAAAGGAAGTGCTGGTGGGCACAATGGGCGAACATTAAGAACGTAAGAACGCACGGAGAAGTAATGAATTAATAAATAAAAAATAGTGTTAAAAGGTTGTTAAATTATATTAATTGTCTTTTATTTTTTATATTCAATGTCAATGTATAAATTTCTGAACATAAATTCTAGAAATTAAAAAAAAATGTTTCATTCTTCATCAAATCACTCCCTTCCTCTGCACATAGAGAAACATATTAACTATGATACAAAATGCCTTTGGGTGATAGATAGAATATAGCCTGCAATCATACATACTCGTAATTGCAATTCTAAATTATATTTTAGTCAGAGGGACATGTGGAAGTAATAGGAAGTAGTAATAGTTAGTAACATAATTAGCTGGTAATTAATATAATGGTAGTGTTTTCTATTAAATTAAAAGCACAAAAGCTTTCGTAAGAAGTGATATTAAATTTAAGAAAGTGTAGTCAAACAACGACGTACGAAATGATTCAATGAAAGCCAAAATGTCCAAACCGCCATAAAGGAAAAATAAGAAGAAACCCAAGTGTAATATCGCGAACATAGAATCGAACGTCGGATCCGAAGCACTTTCAGAATAGGAAAGTTGCGATCCGACTACAGAAATTTCGTATTTCAATCTTCATAGTATTTATAATATATATAGTAGCAGTATATATACATAATATACTAGTACTACATTTATATGTTATAATAATAACTAGTAAATCTAATACTGTATAAATACCTCACCGGTAAAATACAAATATATTTTTACTTGATCGGGATATTATACAGTTTCTAAACACAATGTTATCTATTAAATAGTCCGGATTACAAAGGTGTTTGAGTCGCAGGTAGACGATTTAACAAAAACTTTTCAAAGAAAGTCCGTCTTGTGTGCGATGGGCTTCGCTTGCCACATGTCGAAGTTCCTTTGTATGTAAATGCTTTTTTACACCTAAAGGGATGTGATAATGTAGAACGAAAACATTTCTTTAGAATAAATACAGGGTATGTCTAATATTCTCACTGATAAATCTTGGGGACAGGAAAAACGTTTACTTTTTTTTAGGATGTTATTGAATATTTTAGTTAGCATGATTGCTGGAAGTAGGGGATCTGCCTCCGAGTCTCGGGACCAGATTTCGATTCCAAATGGCGTGGACTTCTACAAATAAGTATTTCGAAAGTAACGTTATCGTTAGTTTGAACACTAAGACGGAGACAGGCTCACCACCTCATACATTGTTCCAAATAATCTGTGGTGAAAATTGGGCTCAAATTATTAAAATAGACCTCTGACCACCTCTATATTATTGGGAAAAGAGCTTATATTTTTGAGATATTTTTAATAAATAGTTGTCAGTGGGAGTATAAATTAATAACGCTTTTTTTAATAGTAATAAATTAAAAAAACTAGCGTTATAATGAATTTTTAATGAATCTTTCCACGAGTGTTTCGTGTTTGCTGTACATACTAAAAAATCATTACACACCGTTTGTCACAGTTTTGACAAGTTACATGTTCTCGGTTCGTTCGCAAGTGCTCGCACTACGCGTACCTATGTCACGAGTGCATTGCAATGAGGATATCCCACTTATTGCCCGGTATTAGTGGCTCTTTATACGTATGTTCTTGTACAGCTGGATAAATACGGTAAACATTTTGTAGAATGATCTTAAATTTTATGTGATAATGATATTAAATTATTTTTGATTTCATTTCGATTGGCTTTTCGATTGGATAAATTTGGCATTGACTACCCTACCGTGCACTGATCGATAGGCGCAAAGAAATTTGATAGAAAGTAGGTTAGACATGAATAGTTCAGTGCGAAAAGAAAAGGTGTTGGGAAAAGAGTTGGAGGAGAAAGGAGTTGGTGGATGAGAAGGCATGTTGGTGCGCGGTTGCGCTGGGGCCGAGCTTCGGCATTCGCTGGCTGAGAGAACAAAGGCTCTGGCGGCGAAGTACCATGCACTTTGCTCCCCGGCACGCGAAGAATCCCGTAGCGTTGAGCGCAATCGCCCAAGGCATCGTAAATCGCAGACGCGATGGTATGTCAAGGTTAGTGGTGTTCTTGGGTTCTTCGGCTCTAAATATCCTATTATTTTCATAAGTTTTGGAATATTTAATAAATTTGCTGTCAAAAAAAACCTTCAATTATTTGTGTATATGTAAAGGATCGTATAATGTAAGCAACCTGTAAATGCCCTTCTATTGAGCAAAGGCCTTCTTTACACTCGAAATCTGTTTAAGGAGTTACACGTAAAATTACTATCTTACGGACAAGTCACTGGTCACCGACTGATGGTAGAAAATTCATCTGACGCACAGACTATTTATGCGGAGCAGTGTCTATAATGGGAGGGTACCGGCACTGCGTTCACTAAGCAGGCGGGTTGAATATAGGAAAATATTCTTTACATGGCATTCCAGCATTTCTTTGCGCTTCCATGTGTTTGTCCAGCTCTGAACTTACACAGGCTGATGATGGTAATTTGAAATGCAAAATTATTTACGGATTTTATCGCCTTTAATTTACTTTTACAATCCCGTCGTTTCGGATGCTTTACAAAACCCCTGGTCACTGGGGAACGGAACGGGGAGGTGTTTGGCGTCGGGATGTCATAGTTAAAAAAGTAAATTGAATTTAAATAATAGTTTCATTTCAAATGTATTCGCGTAAATTCGAAAAATTAAAAATATGATGGTAAAATAGATTGTAGCCCTTAGAAGTCAGATTATAGCGCCAAGCAATTTTTTAAGTATATATAGTATTTATACGTATAATATCTACTAGTGCAAATAAAAAAAATTAGTTAAGTAGATATACATTTGACGTTATCTATCTAATCTTATTTGAATTCGAGGTAGTTACGTTATACGTAATAATGCTTTATTCATACAAAAAGAATATAATTTTGTATACGCTTCCGTTGTTTTGTAAGTTAAAGAACTGATGAATCAATGACTGTCACGTGTTCTGATATTAGCATGACAAATAAGTTGACTCTCAATACTGACTCATTCATAAATCGCACTAACTTGTGTTAGGTGTTCGGAATGGAAGTAAACATACATACAGCGTACACGGTACAAACTCGTAAGCACCGAATCACTTTTATGTTCTTTGAAGGCTATTACGAATTTTTTTCATGATGTTTATTACAGTTGTTGAAATTTTTGATCTCAATGATAAGCATTACTTTTTCTGTCTATTGAGTTGAGGTTTGAATCCAGTTAGAGTAGGTGATAATTGTTCTCTGCGATGGCGAGGCGATGGAGCCATAGTCCAGATCCGCCGCGGGGTGCCGGGCGGGCTAGTGCTAACGAGCACACGTCTTTCTGATCCTCTAGGTCAGGTAAACGATAGGTTATAGACTCCTCAACCCGGAAAGGGTTCCGCCATGTCGTGGCTAGACTAACCTACATGGCCGGTCTAACAGCGGGGAGGGCTGGCCCCGAGTGTGCTCGGTGACATTACTTCGGATGGCGGGTATTCAAAAAGAGGCCTTCGCCCGGTAGTGGGCATTTACAGACTTTTTGTTTTAATTTTAAATGACACTAGTTTATATACAATACAAGACACCAGGCAACCACAGTACTTATGCTAAGATTGTGCGGCGAAGACAATCCGACACGACAGAAGCACCTATTTTATTTAGTTAGTATTATGTCAACGATTTATACTTATTGTCCGTATTGAATTTTGGCTTAAGAATACGAATGGAATGTCAGTTGTTGCTTTCTTATTAATAACAATGTAGGCTGAGTATTTATAAACATGTATTAAGTTTCAAGTATTTATTTTGTTTTTTAAGGATGTAAATTCCATAACTGTTACTTTAAATTGTTTAATTAAACTTACATCGGTCATATGATAATTTTATCGTGAATATTCAATTTACAAGTACACCGCTAGTAAATGGTATTTTAAAGATAAATGCTTGCTAATGTAGTTTAAAAAGATATCCATAAAAACCTTTTGTATAGAAAAAAGTAGTTTTTATATGTTTTATGTGTACTTATAATATTGGCATGAAATACGTGAGAGAATCGGTCACTGTTCGATAATAGCTTGTTAAAGTTGTACTATAGGTACAACTATAGGTACTGAGTAAGCAACGTTAGCGATTCTGGTCAAGGCTCGAGTTATGTGATCTACGAGTAGGTATGAAAGTTATGTAGCGACAGCTCCCGCGGCTCTGAATTCAGAATGCATCATCGCATTCCAGACTTTCAAAGTTGTACGTTTTTGGCGATATAATTAAATAGTACGATGTTATGTAAACCTCTGCTTGGTTCCCGTGTATGTAACAAGTGCCCATTCTTATTAAGTACAATTAGTCCAGCAGAAACTCACCATGATAAATAATTAATAATTATTGGACATGATAATCATATTCATCACCGCCGGTGAATAGACGCCTTGTTCTTTTCTTGCTCAAAGGTTAAGTTTAACCATGCAGCGTGCGAAATGCAGCCATGAATAATAGGGATTTACGTTAATTAAAAATTTTCGATTGTGATTATGGTAAAAATAATTGTTATATACAATAATGTAATAAACAAAGTCAAATCATAATAAATATAGAAAGTAGCATACTAAAATGGCCCACTGCTGGGCAATACTATATAATTTAGTGCGAGCGTGCAGCCACAGATTAGGTAATACTTATTATGAGTACGTAAGATCAACTTCTAAGCTGTCACGTGTCTAATTTTCACAATATAAACTATAAACAAACTTTAGTCCTATACCTTGGCAAATTTGTGTCGCCTACTTTGCCTTAACATACCTATATAATTAATATTTTTATTAGTGGAAATTGCATCAAAATCGCCGGAACATCGCCTAGGAAGCGGAAATAAGGCGTCCTTGATTTAAGTTATTTGCCTCAGTTTTGATATTGTCGTATTTTATCTTTATGTTAAACGTTGAGAAATTAATGCAAACGATTTGTGTTATGAACAATGATTTTGTATTATAAAATCATTGGTTATGAAGTAATTAGTTTTTTTTTATTAAGGTTTCCCATGGGTGTATTAAGAGTTGACTAAGTATTTACATTAGACCTATATTCAATTTATTATCTTAAGAAAACTAAATGAGTTAACTCGTCATCCTACGCTCGCAGTGCGTATGTTTAATTATCAATATTCCGCAACAACGAACAAGAAATCGAATGCATTTCGAGCTCGAGTTTTATGGTGATGTTGATGATTCATTTGTGACGTCTCCTGCGGTATACTACCATTGTAACCGCTTAGGTATGTATCAGAGGCGTTATCGACCGGCCCTGGCATAGAACATTTCTAACTATACGTAAATATTTACTACTACGCTGTTACATCCTTTTTACCTCTTGTACATTTGCCTGCCAGTTAATGTAAATGTCAGTTTTATTCATCGTTCATAATACTAATGAACAAGTGATATTAACCGAGTAATTCTGCTATTTGTGTTTATTAATTTTTGCCTTACCTATATCAAGAATCGAATGAAAAATAAAAGTTCGAAATAGGATTATTAAACTAGTCTTATCGGTTTAATACATATGGCGAGACATCATTCTTTGAATTTTTTTAATGTAAGTTACGGGAAACCCTTATTACGAGATTTCGGTGAGTGAGAGTTTCAGAAAAAACAAATTATAGTTAAATATAATAATTTCATGGCGAAAATACTGTATACATATATAATATAATTTATACGTAAGAATAGTAAAATTATAATAATCATTTTACTATTCTTAACTTAAATATTGAATTTTGAAGTTTAAACTTTTTCTTTTCTATTTTAAGACGTTAACAAGATTAAAAGATTTCTGCTCGATATTTTTTTTTAAATTATGCTCTTTGATTCTCTTTTTTTGAAAATTTGTTTAGTTACAACTCGAGGCTTGTCTTGAAAATAAATACTTATACTTAATTATTATTTATTATACATGTCTAAGATTGAATTTACTTACATCAATTATTATTCTCGTAATAAATTCAACTAGATTAAAGACTTACGTCCTTTTAGTTCGTTACATTAATTTGGTCAAAAAGCGTACGCGATATTCAACCCTACTACACTGCACTTTGCGTTTTAAATCAATATGCCCGTGGTGTTAAGTTATTACCGCGCTGTGCGCCGAAGAAGCAGAAACTTTCATGCTCACTTACAGCTTTTGGTACAATCGTGTGTTTTAGTCTCACTCTAAATTTAAAAAGTGGAAGGAATATTAAAAAAAAAATCAAAAAAGAACGAAACCCAATCGTTGTACTCTTCCTTCTTATTAATTTTTAGAAGTAATACCTATTTGAAATGAAATTATTAGGGTTTTATTGAGTTTAATTTTTGTTTTTATGTTCCCGACTTTTTGAGTGCTTTGCAGCACCCATGGTCACGCGGGACTGAGGTGATAATCGTCCTGATTTCATAGTTAACTCTGGCTACCTTCAGCTTACAGTATCTTGAGGTCTTGCTGTGGTATGCTTGGGTTTAGAATAAATTTTATTTATTGCTGGATCCCAAGCCGGTGGTAGCACCTAGCCATCTACTTTATTGAAAATAGAATGTTTTTTTGATTTAAATAGCCTCGCGAATCTCCTTGGCAGGAATCGGTGTTTTTTGTGAGTCTATCCAATCTGATGTAATGGTTGGGGCGATCTAGAATATGATCATAGACTAGAGCGTCAATGTTTCACATCAGCTATGTGTTCTTATACGCGGATCCTTACAAATCTGTAGGGCAGTAAGATCGTATTCTCCAGTCCAGACCAGTCTCTTGTTTAAATTAAATTGTGTAATCATTTTAGGAATTTAAACAAAAAATCTTACTTTTAGTAGCACTGTAAATATGTAGAGTTAATTTACGTACGTCGCTATTATACGATGATAGTGATAATAGCGACGTCAAATAGTAAACGTTCTAATGAATATTTGAATTAATTAAGTGTTAATCACAATAATTAGTGCGATACCAATTGAATGGTTAAACGTGTGTCTGAGGTCTATGGCTTTGTGGGTAAGTGGCCATTGAGGCTCAGGTGGATGCTTGTCCTATCGATTTCTAAGGTACTCGTATCGAGGACGACGAACCCGTGCCACTTCGGCGCTCTCTTGTTGTAGCGCTCAATTAATTACATCTATTAAATAAAAATAGTAATTAAATTAAATTAAAAGAAGTAGCTATTTGTTCTTGTTTGAAAAACTAAAGTAGCTTTATTGATATAGTAAAAAAGAGTAAAGTCCATAAATGTCCACGGGTGGCCAGACAGGTCTCCTTACATTGTCGAAGGGACAACATACAGTAATGTACATCAACAGAAAACTAATAACTAAAATATTTACACATTGCAGGGTTTTGAAGTGGAGAAAGTCCACCACCCTGCTCCAGTAATGTGAGAACAGTTTTTTTCACAGACAAACAGGTTTCCTCGCGATGTTTTACCTCCACAGTATGACAACAAAATAACAAAAGAAAATTAGAAAATTGTTTTTGTACTACCTCTGAAAATGCTAAGGTTGCGGTAAAAAGGCCATAACATTTGCATGTTTGTATGAATATTGTGTTTTTTTTTCAAATTGAGCTATCTGCATTTGAATCGCGAATAACACTCGTTTTAAAAATACACCAGTAATAGAAAGTGTAAACTACTTTTGGGATAGGAAACAAAGCGGAACTATTTTAAAAAAATGTATGTCAATTGTTGCGACACTTCTACCTAAGGCAAAATAATCTTGTTAGTTTTTAATTTTTATATCTAGTCATTTGTTTTTCTTCCTTCATAAAATAATTAAATTTGCCTATCTCTGTTACAAACTTTAATATAAATAACTTTGTAGTCATAGTTGCAATAATAGTTAGAAATAAAATTGAAGGTACGTCTGTGATTTCGAAATAATTGCCTTTTTCTTTCTACATGCTACATGATTATTTACAGGATTCCTAAACTAAACTAAACCCGTTTTTAATATTTCTGTTTGTCCGGGCAAATCTTAAAAACGGCTAAACTGATTTTAACGTCACTTTCAATAAAAGATTGAGTACTTTTCACCATTTGAATTCCTTCGCGAAAGTTGAAAATACTTTTATGTGATTTATACGAGGTACAGGACTTTTGTAAGTGGTAAGGGAATTTTGGCTCTTTTTTATCCACAAAAAAATTATCTGCAAAAATTAAACAACATTTGAAATTAGGGACGTAATCTTAGAAACGGCAACTGCCATGGCTGATAGCTAATATTTTAGTGGGGCCTTTTTTATACTTGAGGGCATGCCTAATGCATACCTGCCTTCGAGAGGGCATATACGGGCATGCACTCGCAACACACTAAGACCTCTTGTGTGGTCCAGCTTTACTGCATTACGGTAGGCCCACAGGAACGATGACCCACATATCTGCAGTCTACCAGCAACAGCTACTTTCGAAGAAGAACATCTTCACCCTCCTAACAAGGCGCACCGAAACAGGGCCTGCCTTCTTACAACGCCACCAATCCTACGTCGGCAACGGACTCCTCCATGTCCCCCATACGAAAATCATAGGGATGAGAAAAGAGAGCACTGGGAAGCACTTTTCCCTCGGTTCTTGGCTCTACCACTGAGCATACGGCATAGGTCTTATAGGTCTAACATATTTGGAATATAGGTCGAGGTTGAGCAATGGTTTTAAGATGATATAAAATAATTTCCTTACATTATGTGATATTTTTTACACTGGTATTTGTTTTTTTATAAAATTTCAACAAAATTAGATCTATTAGCGAAATTAAACGAGGACAAAGTCGCGGGTAACAGCTAGCATGTAATAAAAGTAAAAAGGAACCATTATTGTTAATCAAATATACAATTTTTTCATGGAATCTTTAATTTATGGAAATTCTATTTTAAATTGGAAAGATCAACATCTAGTAGCGATACATGCGAAAAAGTTGTTGTTGGTATTGGTGTTGCGTTCATTGAAAGCTAGGAAAAAGTACCTGTTTCATTATGTATGGGGCGTAGTCTGACAACTTTCTAGAAAAATCTATAACCATTTTGCATAAATAGCTTACTTATATGCACTATTTACGTAAATAATGTAGTAAGTACACAAGATAAAATTTGGTGTAATATTATTTTTATGGCGATGACATTTGCCAACACAGTGGAATGACCGTAGATTTATTATAATAATACATCTATGAGAAGGACAAATAACCAATCTATAAGAAAGAACACTACAAACACAAAAATTCACTGATTGCCCAGGGTGTGCCCGTTTTGGTAAGTTTTTTCTAGAACAAATACATTATGTATACTATGTTTACGTTCATTATACACATACTATATATATTACACATGAGTTACTGTAAAAACTTTTTTTACCAAATGTAACACGTAAATTTTTTATTAACATGGTACATAAGAACTATAGGTTACATAATGATATAGACGATTTTATTTAGAGCCTAAGAGGCTGCTAAAGAAGACAAAAAAAGTGAAGGGTCGACGGTGGGATAGGGAAAAACGCTTGTGAAAGCTGGTATTTTCCGAATATTATGCACGTTTTATTATTAACATCGTTCTTTTAAGTTATTATTTTTATGCATACAAATGAAATTTTATAGTATTTAGTAATGCATATAAATTAAATTTACAACTTCAAACAATGTTTCTTGTACAACATTTGCTGGGTCTCGGTTTCCGGGCGCTATCGTTGCGTAGGGCGAGCAGCGGCGTCGGAGCGCGTCCGTCACGCGCATTGCCTTCAGCTCTGTGGGCTCCTGCCTCATTGCATCTAAGTCCACGTAGGGTCATAGAATTAACTGAGAGTTCATACGTTGAGTATTAAGAATTAATGTTTAGTTTTTGAACTAAAATATACTTTGTGCATTTTTACAAGAATTTTACTTATTTCTCATCAATTAGGCAATTTAAAAATCGTTACCCAGTTTAATTTCAGATACGATTCGACTATATATATATATATATATATATATATATATATATATATATATATAAACCCTATAACAATTAAGTCAGCCATTTGTTTCTTTAACACCCATTTTTGTTTTACGGAAGTGGCAAGTAAAAGTCAAAAGTTGCTTTTTGCGCCTTAAATATTTTTTTTTGTTATTGCTTAGTACAATATTAAAATAGAATGGTAAGTGCCCAATGTAGATAGAAGTATCTACATACCCATTACAGGAAAGTTGGATTGCGCCAGATGGATTGATTTAAATTTTGCCGCCTTGGGCATAGGCTTAAGACGAAATTCATCACTGATCCTTTCTATAAATTGAGTCATTATGTTATTTATACATGTAAGAATGACAAACGAGCATATAGTCTACGTGATGTTGAGAGAACAATTTAGCCATTTATAGATCAGACACATGCGTCAATGATCGAAAATTATTGCATGTCTTGTGGCCAGAAATATGTTATTCAGTTCGTTATTAGAAATATGTTATACGAAACCTAAAGCGTTTTACTGCTACTGAGTGATCGTGGGCTTTCCCTAGTAGAAGTCCCATTTATGTGACAGCACATTGGCGCAGCCTGGCGCTGCCAAGTACTAAACATATTTTTTTTTAATAATCATATTTCGTGAAGGTTGCTTTAAAATAGTATAGAGTCTTGTTATATTTTATGAACTTGATTTGAAATTTGTCTTCGTAAACGTGATAAACGTATATTACAACCTTATAAATGAAGCAGTTCGTATGTGAGGTAGCATTAATGTTCTTTTCATACATCACATGTGGGGTCTCCTTTTAAACGTTTGCATTTTTATGAAGGGTTTTTCCCCATTGCTTTTTATGCTTTTTTTTTAATAGAACGTTTTTAAATCTAAAGCTTAACATATAAGGATGAGTGCGGTACGTTCTTTATTTTTAAATTGTGATATAAAATTATTTAACACTTTAATTATTATCGTAATTTTAATTATTTATGAAATATTATTTTCTAATTTATTATTTTTATAAATATTTAATTATTTAATAATAATTATAAATATGGGATATACTTATAAACTACATAGAAACCTTTGTATGATCACACAGGTGAAAGACCTGACATCTTTAACATGCGCATTTGTACCAAATAGTTGCAATCGACGAAAATGAAAATCAAACGGAAGTTTTTAATCGCTGGTTAGCTACACAAAACAGTATGCTACAGCAACTTCATCGTATACTACAACTAAATATTGGAATTTTTGGTGCAGTTTTGTTGCCGCGTCATTCAAGATGGAGGCGCTAGGAAATGCGGATAGTAGGGCGGCGACAGTTTTCTCTGCCGTTATTTTTAGAACCTCACGGTACCGCTGTTCGTCCGCCAGTAGCTCGATCGATACTTGAAATTATTGGTATGTAAAGCTTTTCTTCCTTGGACTTTTTGTTATTTCTCTAGAAGTGTTGCTTAATCATTATTCTGTCATCGTATCTCTAATATTAAGGCAACAACGTATTACAGGTATTACAATAAAGTTGAGCCGCGATAGCCTAGTAAAATCGAAGTAAGGGTCTTATTATTTTATATATGAATTATTCGATTACATCGGTTAAGAGAAGGTAAAGATGATTGAGTTTCTCTGTGTTTTTTGCGCGTACATTTGCAGCACTATAATACCTCCGGCGTCATTTTTACAACTGAGGACTGTATTCGGGAGTTAACATCGTTATTGAAATCGGGCAGGAGGAAGATCGTTGTGTGCGTTTGATCTGGCATTTTTGAGATGGTTATTCCGCAATCTGTCAAACGCGTCTAAATTTTCTAAACTTTATTGCTTTAGTTCTTTTTATTCAAGTTTATCCTACTTTTAACGGAAATGGCAGGTGAATTATGTCAACAGCTGCATGACACCAAGATAAAAGTGCTACAAAGAAGTATGACGAAAATAATATAAAAATAAATTTCGTTTTACGAATTATTATAAGAATTTTTTTTCATAAAATACAATACATTTTTAGACTTTGTCGATCGTAACAGTCTTAGAAAATTAATAATTTGGTTTAGACTTTGACTTCCTCATAAAGTAAATGATTTGCTAATTGCTCATTTTAGACTATATTCGTAATTAAATAAATAAATACACGATTATTACCTTGGTGCGCTATATATTCTGATATACAAGAAATTTTAATATACTCGTAAAATAATTCTCTTGAACAAAACACTTAAGTGTTAAACTGCGCGATTAATATAAGCTTTTTAATAGCAGGGATCCATTTTGTTTAAAAATATAATATGATTTTCTCTTTTTTGAAGCGAATGGAAATAAATATAGAGCACGATGATATTATTTTGAAAAATTTTATCAAAATAATGTAATTTTTTAGCTTAATTTTTGTTTATGTCCAAACTTATGCAGTCGTCTGTTCAATAATTAGATGTTGATCATTTCATTACCCTGAGTACTAGATATGAAAACTATTTTCGTGTTTATCCCAATAATAAGTAAATGCAACACGATTATATATTAATAGTTGATATATTAATATTAAATATAACTACTACATTATAACTGCTGAACAAATCAACTAGTATTACTACATCATAACTGCTGAACACAGGCCTCTCCAAGAAAGTGCCAGCAAAAGCACATAAATGTACGCTTCTTTGGTGGTATTCACCACGCTGTGCTAGAGGGTCGGCGAGCGCAGTGTCGGTAGACCAGTACCCTCGCACTAGTGGAGCACCACGTGCAGGTAAGATACATTTTTCCCTTACATCCCAATTACTAGTACTACGTTTTATACAGTCCTAAAGTTTGGGATACTTCATCGGTCACATTTCAAATCCAATAAAATTTTTTGAAAATAAAACATAGAAAATAAAATACAGTTTTAGCTTTGTCTTGTTTATTTTGTTCCATAGAAAGGTTTTTTAAAAATTTAGTCATTAGAAATTTTTATTATTGAAATTCTTTGCATTAGAGGTGCTCACTTAAATAAAAATTTTGTGCTTTGATACTGGTATCACATTTAAGTTATAGTAAAAAGTACTTTAACGATAAAAGTGAATTAGAGAAATTTCCTGAAACCACATAAATTATTCATTACTGATTTTATAACTTTAAATAATATATTTAAATTCGCCACCCGGCCAAATTTTGCTTAGGTGTTACTCAGTTTTTAACGTATGAACATTGTAGAGATGTGTCTTGGTTTGTTATTTGTTTTGTCACATAAACATCCAGAGTAACCATATTTTACTTCTGATTATATGTTTTGCGACTTCTGATACCACAAAGCTTTTCTCAAGAACCTTGGTTCTTGCTGTCCAATAGCGGAGACCTAATTAAATCAAATTATTTATAACTTACCCACGATTGTAAATGCACGGACGAGATTTCTATTATTTCGAATCGGTAATTTTGTAAAAGGCTACTCTATATTTTTATGAAAGGTTAAGAGAGGTCACGTGGCGCCGAGGTGGCTCCGGTCGCGTCGTTGAGCAAACGACGTCTTGCACAATATAACAAATTGGTAGTTTCATAATTGTTGTTATTCATCTATAAAATTTAGATTGAAGTAGTAACAACATTGGTGTTTCACAGGCATACCGATGGTGATCTCATACAAAATTTGATACAAGTTTATTTCTAAGTAAAGTTTGAGCTTTGGAAAAGGGCGCTGCCGGAATTATATAGAAAAGATATTGATTTTTATTATATATTTATTTATGTATCCTTTTATATACTTGTATACGTATTTGTGTATTTTATCTTATAAATATTTATTTAATTATATAGTTTATTTATATGTACTTATCAACTTATTTTTATTGGAGTTTTTTATTTTATTTTATTTTTGATTCTTTGTTTTGTACCTGCCAACTACCTTTCACCATAACAAGGGTTGACTGGTAGAGAATGCCACTTGGCATTTAGTCCGCCCATTGTAACCTAAAGCTTAAGGCAATAAAGAATAAATAAATAAATAATAGTAAGCTAACACAGTATACTTGAGTGGTCCATAGATCTAGACATTTTTGACCTTTCAATCCACTTTTCATCAGATCTTATTTGGGATAACGTGACAGGTAGTGAGCCAGACGCAGTCTTAGTGTTCAGACCAAAGATACAAATCGTACATAAGTAAGGAAAAACTCATTGGCACAAGCTCTCCGCATGGGGATCTTCATTTTATACATATATGTATCTAGCAGGCTATTTTATATAAGAGCGTTGTCATTGCGTGTCGTGAGTCGTGAATGTTAAACAACTAAGAAGGAAATTACTCGTGTGACTTGCAGGTATATGTATACGTGTGAAGTGCGCTCTTAATTTTCGTTATACACTTCCGGACGTCACTAAATATTCTACGAAATTACGTAATGCTTAAATATAAACGAGCGACTGAGTTCTCACCAAACATGCCATAAGTTTTTATGAGAATTAAAGTTTTTATAAAATTAATGCATTTGTGTAAAATTAGTGCTTACGTTTTCGAGGTTAATGGCTTAATTGAATAATTTAGTCTCGGTTAAGCGAAAGGAAAAAGGATACATTTTGGGGGTATTGTATTAAATATAAACTTCATTATGATAATTATCATAGAGACCGCTGCTACGAGCTCATTTCTATTCGATCTTCTATAGGTGGCTTCTCAACTTAGTATCTTCATTCGAGTCGATAGTACCTTAATTTTCGTTCAAAGTAAGTAGCGCAAATTTGAGTTTAGCGTGTAGACTGTTATATTCATGCAGTAGGTATGCGCTATTTAGTGTAGTATCGCGGATGTACCTAGTCAGCTAGTGGGAGTTGTTTCCACGAAAATTTGTTGTCGCTGGTGACAAGACCTAGTTCTTTTGTCATGCCGAGGTTAAGTATAACGAGCCAGCGATGCAATGCAGTCGGCGTTATTTGGCACTTTGTAGAAATGGGCGGATACATTGAAGATGGCACCATTAGATGAAGAATATAGCTAGTCAAGTTAGAAAAAAATCAACATTTTACCCTAATGGAGACTTTCTGCTGTTAGCCTATGATAATATTATGGTTCTATTTCTACTATTCACCATGCCAAAAATATTTTTTTTACGTCTGATAGATACTTAGAAAATAAACTATCACGGACGGATAGACTTGGGAGTTATCCTATTATGCCTCTTAGGTTTTTCTTTCGTAGGTACGAAACTCTAATAAAAGCGTGAAAGAGTAGACATACATCTAACAATAGAGTTTGAGAAACCCAGCTTCTCCAGGTGCATTTAATAATTTATTTCTTGTTTTTTTGGGTTTGTTGTATTTTCATAATTAGGTCCCTAAGACAAAAAAATATTTCCGAATTCAAACAAATGTTTCTTTAAAAAAACAATTTCATTTAATTACGAAATAATATACCACTTTTGAATTATTTTTTTCAACCTGGTAGAGCCAAGCGGCGGCTTTGGCTGCTGCTCGAATGGGCCGGCTCAACCGGGTTGGTACCACGGCCTCGCGGAATACCGTCGTGAAGTAGAGGCATGTTGTGCTTCTGCGTTTCGTTCGGTGAGTGAGGTAACCGGAGGCCTACCCCCTCTCCCCTTCCCCTTCCTCATCAATCCTCCCATCTCCCAAATACCCCTAAAGGCCGGCAACGCACCTGCAGAACCTCTGGTGTTACAGATGTACATGGGCGACGGTAATCATTTACCAAAAGGTGACCCGCTGGCTCGTTTGCCGCCTTATACACAAAAAAAAAATATTTATTATAACTTATCATGTAGTTCTGAGCTATGCTTAAAATTTAAAGTTTCTAGCTCATCGGTTAGTTTAAAATCGACTGAGAATAGACAAGCAGATAGACAAGAAAGTGAGTTAATGAAACGTGGTAAAATAATAAAATAAAGGTAAAAAATAATTACTAGCCACATTTCTCTAAGATTATAAGCTTAAATTAGGGAACATCACTAAAGCTATTTGCGAATATGTAGCAGTGTAATCCCACAGGTGTTGTAACTAGAGACAAAGGGAAGGCTTTGATAATCTCATGTCGATCTCCGGGAGCAAGTCCGGCGACAATATCATCCCGTGGTGTTCTATTTCACGGAGTGACAAAAAGTGGTTTGCGGAAGCCCGTTTGACATAGTATAAACGTGCCAATTGGAAGTCTGTAATCTCTGCCCACCTCTATGGTTAACATTCGTGGGTGCTTCTTTATATACATAAACATAATATTAACGTACATAAACTGTTTTTTTAACATACCTACTAACTCTCTTATTTTGTACATAGAAAGACTTTATATGATCAAATGCTTTCACAGATTCGCGTAATTATTTTGTGTGTTGGCTTTAAATTCTCACGTTGAATCTCATGTTGTTGTTGTCTCTATAACTAAATTCGATTATTTCAAAGCATTTGTATCACGATATGGAACACGGGCGATTAGTATTTAATTGAACATGAGGTTATGTACAACCTGTACGTGTTTTCTTATTATGATTCTGAAGTACATCACTGTCTCAGTTTTTCACGCGATCTCTCCGCAAGCTAGCTAGTAGTCGTGGTGCGTCCGCGCCGCTGTTATAGCGTCTCTCTTTCCGTATTAGGTGTTTTCCGGTTGTTGGTAGTAGATTTTCTATAAATTATTTAAATTATCTCGGAGTTATTTTGAATATTGTTTTAAATATTACATGCTAAACGTGATTTCGTAACAAAAGTGAAAATGTTATGAATAGTGTAAGTAAAGCTTTAAATGAAGTGTATAAATTAGCAAGAAGTGGAATTTGTTATCAAACGAAAAAATACCTTGTATAATGAATGAATGAACAACCTGGTTATCGAACCAATTAATTGATATCGAAATCACATAATCACTAGGATACGAGTCGTGCCGGATACCTTCGGTTACAAGTGTGTCGCTAATACGATTTCACCGGCGCCACGCACCTTCGCACGTTTCGTATACTCGTTCACGAAGATCTCGATTGATCCAATTGCACAGCACACAGAGTAATGAAGCAGTGAAAGTGTTCATGATGCGGGACGCTCAGCTGGGCTGACGTGACGTCGCGCAACATGGGCCAGTGGCCATGTGGAGAATATGCGGCGTCAGTAAGGCCGAGTCTGTACTGTTCGCTAATGCTATTGACGATGATTATGTAAGCTTCCATAATATCTATGATGGCCTTTAAATTATTTGCTTTATTTATTTACACTAGACATTATACAAAGTTAAGGTTTACTTTTATAAAGTTTATTTAGTTTTTATCTTCGTATTGTCAAAGTTTGCTAGCTAAAAATCTGAAATAGTTCGAACTTAAAGAACATTTACATTAATCCTATCAATATTATTAATATGAAGGTTTGTATAGTCGGCCCTTTGTCGCTCTATGACGCATATTTACCTATGGATTAAAGATAAAGCAGACGAAACAGTGGGTAGCCATTAGTTGTTACACAAGTACAATTAAAAAATGTCGTTATACCGCAGACAGAATAAAAGGTTACTTTTTATTATAGCATTTGAAAATGTTGAATCGGAGAACTGTACGATGAATACCTATATCATACTATATAATTTGATTAAATTAATGCACTGAGTAATAATTTTAAACTTGAGGTTAGGGACG
This sequence comes from Bhutanitis thaidina, assembly GCA_029286595.1. Lineage (NCBI taxonomy): Eukaryota > Metazoa > Arthropoda > Insecta > Lepidoptera > Papilionidae > Bhutanitis > Bhutanitis thaidina. Next base: position 6,689,361 of record JAGSMS010000004.1, on the reverse strand, counting down.
ACATAATGTCATAATTTCTTAAAGTCGAGCCGGATGAAGTCTAACGACAGTTGGCCTCGTGGTCGAAGTTGAACATCGGCGGTGACACCCAGACCGATTAGGTCACGAAATACGACTTCAGATGATTTTTATTTCGACCAGGGGTTTCCAGGCGATTATTATATTCTAGTCTGTTATTTAATACAAAATCACAACGAACTAATTTAATAGCGAAATAAAAATGCGCAACCTCCTGCGCATGAGACTAACTCACACTTGGCCAGTTTTATTTCGATTTTTTTTACTTTATCATAAGATCTTTTTTACTATATATAAGAGTAGCCAACCTTAAACTAGCTAACCGTACAGTATAAAGTGTAAATCGAGTGTCAGGTGATTCTATTTATAATCGTCAACGTATAATTTTCAATGCAATCATTCTGTTTTAATTTACAATATTTGAAGCGTTTTTATATTAGCTTTATGTAGGTACGAGTAAACGCTGCAGAAAAAAATCGACTATTTATATTAAATAAATTTTAGGATTAAGATTAATGGTAAGGTTATGTTATTTTATTTTATTTAAATAAGGTTAAGGTTAAGGTGGCAGCCACGTACAGGCAAATGCAGTGTGGGACGACCCGCCACAAGATGGAGTGCCGATGGATGCCGGTGGCTCAGGATCGAGCTTTGTGGCAATTTTTGGGGGAGGCCTATGTTCAGCAGTGGACTTGTGATAGGCTAAAATGATGATGATGATGATGATGAAGGTTAAGGTTACTTTTAGTATCGACTAAATTTTATTTTGATATTTGTTTTAACAGAATTTAGGAATTATGTTTAGCTACTGCCTACTTTTAGACCATTTCTTTTCATTTATGTACCTATGTATTATTGTACAAATGTTTACGGGTGCCTGAACATTTTGACTGCGTGGATAGTCTTAATTTCATTACAGCCTATTAACCATTAGCCTTAAAACTCCATCACCAATAATGCGAGCTGTAGTGCTGAATAGGTATATAATGAATATGGACAGAAACGTTTTTACTTTCTTTACTTTTTCCCGAAATATCCACATAATATGACAATGTCATGCAAAACGTTTGTTATAATTATAATATATAACAATATCCGTTCAGCGGCCGGTTTCTTGCTTTATGTTATGTTTAGTACGCCAGTGACCTAGATACAATTCTCGGTACCGGTACCACTACAATTCTTAATTGCAATTTTAAGTACTGAAATTACCACGTGTTCGTCAGTGAAAGAAGCACGATTTTACCGTCGTGAATATTCTAAAGTACTTGAGGTTATTATAGCAACTCAGTTAAAGTTTGTATGTAACTCAGTTAAACATTATAAACAAGTACATAGTGTATAGAGCCGTGGTAGTCTAGTGGTCAGGGCGCTCACTTTACTATCATAGAGCGCAAGTGACCTGGCTTCGATCTCCACTAAAATTGTTAATAGCAATTTTAAGTCCTGTTTTTACCACGATCTCGGCGGTGAAATAAAAGATCGTGAGGAAATCTGCATATCTGAGAAATAAAAAAAAATATATTATTTCGAGGATATGTGAAGCCCGCGAACCCCCAGTGGAGCAGCGTGGCGGGCCATTCCCGGCTCCTACACCCTCTAAGATATTTGAGAAAAAGGCCTTTGCCCTCGCAATGGGCACTTACTGGCTGCTACTACTACTACTTTTAAATAGTGTATTGTATTGATATAATTGCTTAGTTTACTTAAAATTAAATAATAAATACTAATATTGAATATTTATATTATAATTATGTCTAGTATTTTCGCGAATACTACACATTAAAATTAAAATAATGTTTACGGATTTAATCGCGTTTTGACACATTATTTTACTGTTCACGGTCCACAGTGACCATGTAAAATACCCTAAACGTCGGGAATAAAAATATATAATTAAACTCTATAATATTCGTAAATATTACTTTCATTTCAATAATAAGTACGGTTTTATTTATCGTAGATTTTTATGAGATGTTGGCGATTATTCAACATGTGTTGAGCAACTTATAATGTGTTCCAGCAGCCAACATGGCGGTTATGGGGCGAGGAGCGGGTGGATGGCGCCATTTACACCGTGTATCTGAAGAAAGTTCGCTACCATCGACCCACTAGGAGTGCTTCAAGTGTAAGCATTTTTCCTTAATTTTCTATAACAGAAGTTAACACAATATTCTAAAAGCTCAGTACAATCATTCGATTACAAATTGAAAATAACTATTTTTTAAGTTCAAGTTCAATGCAACAATAAATATAAATTTATACCTTTTAAATACGGCCCGTACAAATTTCGTGAACATAGAACAGAAAGACAGAAGAACATAAAGGGATAGGAAAATGTCCCTATTCAGTCAGAGTAATTTTAAGTTTTCTTCCAATCTTTTAACTTGTGATTGTGTTTTATACTTTAGTCATTTATACTAGTCGCAGTACATAAGTAGAACAGCGTTTTTAGTTATTTCTATATAAACATAAGAATTAGGTAGATAGTAAAGTCCGCCTGATGGGCAGACGCCTATCAGTTTTTAAAGGGCCTTATAGCTGCGAAGTGTTCAAATCCGAAAATAATTTAGTAATTGTGCAACTGAAAGAAAATAGCGCCCTTGTGTTTACACATTCATTACACATCTTTACCTCGAAAACTACATGTCAGTTTTTGTTGGCGCTTTCTGGGAAAAGCTTATGTTCAGCAGTGGATACAAGTTTCCTATTTCCTTCTGAATAGGTAGTAAAAAACGTATCATCGAGATAATATAATTGGTTGTAAAATGTTTGCTAAGAAATTCTCTCAACCATGTTCCGTTTAATATAATAAATATGAAAGTTTGTAAATGCGGATATTGTCCCTCAATAAAGCCTAAGTGAATGACTAAATCAATTTGAATGAAATTTACCAGAGAAATCGATTAAGACATGAAATAAGGTATATGATATTTTTATCACGTACAGTGTTACCTATGGGTTAAAGGTAAAGCAGACAAAGCAGCAGGCAGTGGTTAGTTGTAAACATTGATGTCGTTATACTGATGCTTCTTTTTATTATTGCATTTCAAAATTTTTAATCACAGTAAAGTTCTCTGAATGTGATATATGATATATAGATATATGTATAACATTAGTTTCACAATTAAATTTGATTAAAACGATAGTTGGCTGCTTGGTCGTCTAATCTATGATTATTATTACGTCTTTGTCTATTTATAACATTTAGGTTTAAAAACAAAGCTCGGTCATATTTTATGGCAACGGTGTGATTCTGATTATACGGTTTTTTAAATAGAGTCATTAAACACATTTATTTTCCTTAAGACGCAAGTAGGGTATTATTATTATTCGTTATACATCTTACGTTACTCATTATAAACGAAAAAGTGAATACTAAATACGATTGCAAAGACGAATTTAGTAATAGAATGAGAACTTATATAATACCTTGTTCTTATTCTATGGTCATAAGTATATATAACACTAGCCGACGAAATTGTTAACTTAAAAGTATAACAGATTGTCATACGTGCTGTCATATAAATATATAAACAAAGATTGAAATATAAAGTTACAATAAATACAACGTTGAACTATTTAAATAGCATGATAAAAATAACAAAGGCAATTTAAAAGAATAGATAGAATTCAATAATAATATCTAAGGAACGAACCTAATGATAACAATATAAAGGGATATATATAAAACAAGGAACTAAAAGGTAACAAGATATTACAATCTTATCCCGAGTGTATCGTAAAAGTGGACTAAGGTAAATAATAGCCTGGAAAGTGTCGTGGCTTGTGTACACCTACACTAATCCGCCGACTAACCGTCTCAAAAATACCTGAGCAAAAATAAGTAGAGACCGTCGGCGGCATCTACAGTGCGAAGTCATTTTTAATTTTTTTTTTAAAATAATGTAATGTAAGAAATGTCCAGCACTGTCAGCTTGAAGCATGAATGAATTTCATTACACTTAAACTTTAAGCGAGATAATATATACTCTAATATGTAGTAGACGTTCTGTGCGTATATAATACAATACGTATAATATACAAAAATACTAAAGATTATACTAACTTTCCAACCATATATTCCATTTGCATTTTGTGTTATTAATTTCAAGTCGGTTATAAATGCCAACAAAACCCGGTTTTCATTTATTGCAGATATTTTCTATGTGAATTCAAATAGGTATTTGATTTTCATTATAAATTTTCCATATAACTATTTTACTTTTTGTGCACTCTGCGTTGGACAAGCATCATTTGTTGTACCCTCATACTGTCGGTTTTCATTAAGAGTACTAAGAACCATCAATTCACTTTATTAACAAGGGGCAAACAACTTGCATCCTTGATCAGTTATTGAATGTTATTTATTTCCACTTGCAGGAGTCAGACGACGAAATCTCGCACCTGGAGTGGGAGACGGTCCGAGTGCGGTTCGTGAAAGCTGGCACCGTCGAGAGGCTGGTGGAAGCGCTTGCGACCGACGACGGCGAGCTCGAATCCACCTACGTCAACGTATTCCTCGCCACATACCGGTACGTTATGCCTGAGGTTGGTTTGATTTAAGCGGTTCTATTTTTATTACTAACTTCCGCCTGTGACTTACCACGGCTTTGCCAGGAAAAACAAGCCTACTTCCTTTCCCAGGTATCAAAGGTTTTAATATAAATTTCGTTGTGTGAGTGCTTGCTTTCCAGACTGCCGTGACCTCCAGGTGGCGGACTCGAGGGTAGGAAGACAGTCTGTGTACCGGTTCGCATTGCCAGGAAGATAATTTTATATAATTATCATAAATAATTAGATAACATATTAGTTAATTATAAATATATTAAATATTATTATACAACTTATTAATGCCATGAAGGCGAAATCGGTTGGTAAATTAAAATAAAAAAGAAAATTGAGGAACAAGTGTGTGAATTTTTAACAAAACCTTTATATGTGTATGAAAAATTAAGTTTCACCAAGAGACAACAATCGCTTGTATAAACTATAGTCTGGTTTATTAAGGAATCTAAATTTTAACGCAACGTAGTAATATGATTATTTTAAAATATTGGTTAAATAGTTGACGTTGTTTTTTTTTTTCAATTTGTTTTCTAACTACGATTTTAAAAGTTGTACCTAATAGGTTTTGTACGTCTTTTTTGTTTGTCAATAAATTATATAGTTTATCCAAATTATGAGCAAGCGGTGCAATTAAGACACATAATATGCATAGAATTATGAGGAGATAAGAGGGAATGAATAGGCCCACTCGACGCACGCGATCTTATTACCTAATGTAGTGCTAAACATAAATCACGCACACGAATTAAGTTTTTTATACTTTTAACTACTTATTAATCGTTTTTTGTTATAAGATGTAAGTATAACATTTATATAACGTGTTTACTGTGTGTAACTTGCCAAATCTGTTCACCGTCGCGCGAGGGTTCAATGCACACACGTTTCGTTTAGCATATTAGTAAATTATTTCCATCGGTAATTAGCAATTAAATATTAATATCACCAATTTAAAATCGCGATCGTACAATTTATAAATTTAATATAACTGCCTTCTCAGCCTTAGCACGCAACGTTCTTATCTATTACGATGATGGTATCAGATAGAATCAGGAATAAGATCCTGCCAAAGAGGCGTTTGGCGAAATTATAGAAATAATTTTTAAATTTTCTGACATGCAGATTTTCTCACGATGTTTTCCTTTACTGATGAGCACGTATCAGTACTTAAGATATATAAATTGAACATTTTAGTGGTGCTAGCACCGGGGATAGAACTAAACGGCGGCGTTTGAATGTGTCTTTTGTGACTATTATTTGACAGATGAAACTCATCTATCTTGATTAGGATGATTTTGTAATTTTTTTTAGGTATTAATATGTGCATAAAAATTACATAGTATCACATACTATATAAGATCGTGACGATCGAGTGGGACCAGCATATTTGTCTGATAGGTTTTGGGTTCGAAACTCAGTCACAGCTCTTAATTCCACACACACCTCATTCTTTTTCGTGTCTGAATTTATTGTCCTGTCTTGTCGTTGACACTGTAACTGACACTTCTACGATCTCATAGAACAAGCGTTTCTTCGGCTACGCCAGTAAATGCCTCTGTGCTTAAGCGAAACCCACTATTACAACACACCACCATTCTGCGCTACAATATCTAAGAGTAAAACAAAACGAAAAGTTAAAAAGATTTTATGAACTTGGTTTAATTTTCAATCTTTTACAGCTCATTCGCTGAATGTAGCCGTGTTTTAGATTTGCTATTGCGGCGATATGAGGCCTTGGCGTCGGAGGAGGTCTTATCATCTGCGACCGAAAATTCACAGCAACATCGAAAGTGAGAAACATTGTCTATTATTACCAGCTTTAAAATATTAAATAGTTATTTATTTCTGTCTCCTTTTTCTAGTGAATCTTACTATAGCTTGTTATATATGTAGCTTAATATCTTGGCTTTTACACGATTTGTCTATTAATTAATTAACACGATAATAAAACTTTTTCTGTTGTTAGGACTCTGGTGGCATGTCTCCACGTATGGTTGGATACCTACCCGGAGGACTTTCGACAGCCTCCGCACCATCCTGCACTGCAGCAGCTACTCGCCTTCACCCAGCTTCACCTGCCTGGCTCGGAGCTACATTTGAAGGTGCTTCCTCTTCATATATATATATATATATATATATATATATTTATATACATACATATCTCTTGTTTCTCTATTATCATCACATCATTAGAAATTCACGTCTTTAATCGGTGATAAAAATTTGGCGGTTTTATAGAGTTTTATTTGTTCCGAGTTGGAAGCCACTTTTGAAAATTGTAAACAGCATCAATACTCTTACTTGCTTGCTTGCTTGCTACTTCGTCGCCATCTATAGTCAGATGTGCAATCCTTTAGATTCGATGCGGAATCTCTTAAACTTAATTGAATTAATATTTACAGGTATTACAGAAGTTAGCAGTCTTCAGTGCAGAACGCAATGGCAGTACAGGCGCTGTTGGTGGTGCCGGGGTGTGTCTTGCCCCTGGCATGCGGCTTTCCGCCCATCATACCAGTACCTATCGCCTGCCACACGTGCCCCACCGACATTTTGCCGAACAACTCACCCGAATGGACATGGAACTGTTCAAAAAGCTGGTTCCCCACCAATGCCTCGGAGCTATATGGTCAAGAAGAGACAAAGATCGATCTCACGATGCCGCCACTGTCTTAGCCACTGTAAACCAATTTAACGCAGTATCATTTAGAGTTATATCAACGGTGCTTGTAGAGCCGAACTTAAGGCCACTAGAGCGCGCTGATATATTAGCCGCATGGTTGGATATCGCACGCGAATTGAGGGTATTAAAAAACTTTTCATCATTAAAAGCAATTATATCAGGTTTACAAAGTAATACTGTGTACAGGTTGCGGAAAACGTGGGCACTGTTACCCAAAGAGAAAGCGGAATTGTTCGAAGAATTAGCTCGTATTTTTAGCGAAGACAACAATCGTTGGGCTCAGAGGGAACTTTTAATGCGCGAGGGCACTGCAAAATTTGCCGACACGGTTGGCGAGAATGATCGTCAATTACAAAAGCTGTTGCACGAACGAGGCTCCCCTGGAGTTAGCCATGGTACTATTCCATACTTAGGAACATTCTTAACAGATCTTACTATGATTGATACTGCCATACCTGATACAGTGGCGGATGGCTTAATAAACTTCGACAAACGACGTAAAGAATTCGAAGTACTAGCACAAATCAAATTGCTACAAGGTGCCGCAAACGCTTATCATCTCCCATCCGACGCTATGTTCGACAGATGGTTCGACTCCGTGATCATACTTGATGATCGGGAGTCATATCAGCTCTCGTGTCAAATAGAACCACCGACAAACCCGCCTAAAGAGAGGCGGCCGAGGAAAATCACCGATAATAATAATCATGGGCACAGGAAAAACGATTCAATAGCAAGCACCAGTTCAAGTAATAGTTCTCAGTTCTACTGCGAAACTGATGGTGCTGGTAATGCCTGGAAACGGGATAGCTTAGAGAGGCGAACGTCGCCAACCAGGCTTTCGCATGGTTCTTCGTCGTCGTCTTTACCATCCCTCGATGTTTCATTATCAAGTGCGAATAGCGGCCCAAAACCAGCCAATGGAAAGGCCGCAGCCGTTAGTCCGGCGTACGCGACTACCCGTAACGGTCCGGATTTTTACATCATTCGCGTAACATATGAATCTGACTGCGTGGAGACCGAAGGCGTGGTTTTGTACAAGTCGATAATGTTGAGCAACAACGAGCGTACACCACAGGTCATCCGCAACGCCATGCTTAAGCTCAACTTAGACGGTGATCCTGATATTTATACGCTGGCACAGGTTTTACCGGATCGTGGTATGTATTTTTTTACCTTATGTCTCTATAAACAGATCGCTGTTATATTAAGTGATTTTTATTTTTAATCTAATTACCATTGCCACCAGTCTGTAAACAGTCCACAGCACATCTTCTTCTTCATCATCTCTCGTTTTAGGAGAATTATCAGATAGCACCGTGCCACATTGCTTTGACGCTGTTTACAATGGACTTTTATCAGGGATCTTGCTGTTTTAGATGTGGTGATGGCTATTCCGTGATCTTTAGAACCAAAGTTATACTAGTATTTCATTTAGTCGAGTTTTATGTCAGACTGTGGACAGTGTAAGGAGGAATGAAGCTCACGTTCACGCGGTGCACCCTTCCGACTAACAGAAGAGGCTCTGACTACTGATTGACGGTGGAAAATCCATCTGACTTTGCGGAACTCAAATCCCTCAGACTAATGACGGTGAACAACATCCTTAGTTCGAGGGTACCGACACTGCGCTTATCAAAATTCCTCCCTGCCCTTCCTGGAAAGGCCTATGTTTAGTAATCAATGAACTTATTCAGGCTGGTGAAGGAGAAGGTAGTGGATGAGATGGGGCAATGCTTTGATTTAGGTAGTCACGGCCACATGTTTTAAACTGAGTATATGAGTATAAACAAACATAATATTTGTGAGGTAGCTTTATATTAATTTTATGGCATTAGCATTGCAGAGAGATAGTGAATATTCTGTAGAACCCATACGCTAAAAAGGGCGTAAAATGACATGAATTTTTTAATAATTGTATATTGCTTAGCGGCCTATTTATTGCAAGGGTTATGCTCGGTACTTCTTTGCGAGATATCTGTCCAGGTCTATTCAACATTTGAACGCATAATATTATCTATATGGCAGATGTGCTTTAGAGATATTCGTTAAAGTAAGCTAAGAGAAACACCGACAAGAAGGCCTGTTACTAGCTTATATACGTTAACATTTACTATATATAAGTAATTTTTTTTCTGTTATAGCTAATCATATTCATTATTTGTGTCTTTTTATTTTGAAACGAGAATAAGTATGTCTTCGGGGATTCCTCGGCCTAAAGAATATCTTTAGTGACTGAAGTTTCAACGTTAAATTAAATCGTTTTTGTTTCAGAAATGGTGCTTCCAGCTAATGCGAATGTCTATTACGCAGTGAACACTGCATACAATCTCAACTTTATACTTCGTCCCCGAAAACCCCAACCAGCAGAACCTTTGGTTAATGGAAAAGCGCGAAATAAACGTACTTGAGTTTTGATCTGAACATTTACTAAAGCAATCATATTGACATTTTCAACACTGTATTTAACCATAAACGAAATTGAGATATTTTGAAGGAGATATAACACTATCGTAACGTAGCGATAATTAAAAATATGAATGCTATTCACGCGCACATCTATGAAATTAAGTTGATCTAGCTCAGCTCCACGATAGGTGCTCTGACAAAATTGTAACATTTCATAACTTTAAATATAAATATCGTTCGGTGCTGATGTGTTAGAGCCTTTACAAAAATGCGCACCGGATAACATACTACTCGAATGTGTTCTTAATGTACTTATCTGTAGTGTGCATTATAAGTGTTGTAAAGTAGGTATTGATCCGTTGATTGTATATATAATTTATGAATATAATGCCACATTCAAATCTCACAATAATTCCTCCGGTGATATTTTACTCCGTTGATTTAATGTAATATGATTTTACATTTGTATATAGCGAAAAATGTAAAATTGTATTGTGTAATAAGAATCTCATCTAGTTAAGAAAATGTATTTTAAATGTAGCCAAAGGCAAATAACTATGTCCTAGCAAGGTGCTGTCCCGTGTTTTAATCTATTTAGAAGCTTTAAAATTGAACACTTAACAAACCGAATTTCGTAACTGATTCTACAGAGATTGTATTAACATAGGTGCTTAAACTAAGATACTAAATTATAACTTGTATAAAATTTAGAATGCAACATTCACTCACCGATAGATCAACCCTTAGCTCAATTGTCAGGGTCTAAAATTAAGGGTTCATGTTCAAGTTCTAAAAATAGTAAACTTGATCTGTTACAATAGTAATAAAGGTTTGTTAAAAAACAATACTGTCAATTTTTCAGTGAGTTTTATTAAATTTTTTATAACTTTGATATTCTATAAAATTTAACATTTACAGTACTTAAAAAAAATTGATGGGATTGTTATTAGGTTAAAATTTATGACAATTCTTTGGAATAATCGTCCAGATAATTCCTAGAGTATTTTTGAATTTCTTACAATTAACCATTTTATTAGGGTCTGTTGTCTTAGCGGCTGCGACAAACTCGACTGTCAGATAAAGCCGCGAGTCCGGAACCCTTAAACATTTACTTCATATTAGGAATTGTGAATAACAATTGGTGTCTACTATTTACTAAATCTAATATTATACAATAATATTTTAGATAAAACTACTCAAAAACCTACCTACCAATTCAAATAAAAAGATGTTGAATGCATGAATGTGCATAATTGCAAAACAATTTCATATAATGCTGCCTGTATTCACACGATTTGGAAACACAATGTGCCTATATGTTTATATTAATTACTGTGTTAATATTGTAAATTTTCTTTTGTATGTTAGACACTTGGATTTGTAAATGTTCGAAGAATTAATAGGCGTAATAGCATTATCTTTTAACGCTGTATGTATTTTTCAGTGAGTTTTATTAAATTTTTATAACTTTGATATTCTATAAAATTTAACATTTACAGTACTTAAAAAATTGATGGGATTGTTATTAGGTTAAAATTTATGACAATTCTTTGGAATAATCGTCCAAATAATTCCTAGAGTATTTTTGAATTTCTTACAATTAACCATTTTATTAGGGTCTGTTGTCTTAGCGGCTGCGACAAACTCGACTGTCAGATAAAGCCGCGTGCAAGTCCGGAACCCTTAAACATTTACTTCATATTAGGAATTGTGAATAACAATTGGTGTCTACTATTTACTAAATCTAATATTATACAATAATATTTTAGATAAAACTACTCAAAACCTACCTACCAATTCAAATAAAAGATGTTGAATGCATGAATGTGCATAATTGCAAAACAATTTCATATAATGCTGCCTGTATTCACACGATTTGGAAACACAATGTGCCTATATGTTTATATTAATTACTGTGTTAATATTGTAAATTTTCTTTTGTATGTTAGACACTTGGATTTGTAAATGTTCGAAGAATTAATAGGCGTAATAGCATTATCTTTTAACGCTGTATGTATTTTTCAGTGAGTTTTATTAAATTTTTATAACTTTGATATTCTATAAAATTTAACATTTACAGTACTTAAAAAATTGATGGGATTGTTATTAGGTTAAAATTTATGACAATTCTTTGGAATAATCGTCCAAATAATTCCTAGAGTATTTTTGAATTTCTTACAATTAACCATTTTATTAGGGTCTGTTGTCTTAGCGGCTGCGACAAACTCGACTGTCAGATAAAGCCGCGTGCAAGTCCGGAACCCTTAAACATTTACTTCATATTAGGAATTGTGAATAACAATTGGTGTCTACTATTTACTAAATCTAATATTATACAATAATATTTTAGATAAAACTACTCAAAAACCTACCTACCAATTCAAATAAAAAGATGTTGAATGCATGAATGTGCATAATTGCAAAACAATTTCATATAATGCTGCCTGTATTCACACGATTTGGAAACACAATGTGCCTATATGTTTATATTAATTACTGTGTTAATATTGTAAATTTTCTTTTGTATGTTAGACACTTGGATTTGTAAATGTTCGAAGAATTAATAGGCGTAATAGCATTATCTTTTAACGCTGTATGTATTTTTCAGTGATATACTGGTATTTATACTCTGTACTTTTTATCTGTAAATAATTGTAATTTAGCTGTGTAATTTTGTAGTTTTCCACCAGTGTCAACTGAATAACGTGTTTTAGTTGAGTAATAAAAAAAAAAATAATTTTTGTCGTTTTATTTGTTTATTTGCAGTCTACTGAGTGAGACAACAAAAAGTAAGTAATATTGGGTTCAAGTCTCTATTTTGATATTCTCTACTTTATTTTAAAACACGATACATTTTATGGGTTTAGCTGTAGTCTGTCTTAACTCAGTGTCCTGGAAACTTACCTGACTAAAAGTAACTAGTAACTATTCTAACTCCACCGCTGAGCACACGTTATACGACCGGCCCAGGTATTGTAGATCTGACATATATATATAATTTTTATTTTTATTAGCGAAATCTAAAGTCACCGCGGATGTGGTCGTGGGAAACAGCGAATATATAAAACAAAGGTAAATGTGTGTGTGTTATACACATTTAATTTTTTTTTTTTTTAATTTATAACATTTATATTTGTTATAATAACCGGTTCTCATGAAATGTTCTATCCTGTTGGGTAGATGTTCGGAAGTTACATGCTAATACACATATAAACGCTGCTTGCGAATTTTTTTTATACTACTTATAATAAAGATTAAATATAAAACTACGTACGAGTATATGATGAGTAAACATAATACAGTACGTAGGTTCTGTTATTACTATGCATTGACAGTATTCTGTCGCGTTTGGCTTAGTGGTTAGCGTACCTGACTGCTATTAATGGGGCCGAAGCTGGTTTTCGGGCTGGTTGGGTGTGTGCGTTCCGTGTCTTCTTTGACTTCCCGCCGATCTTATCGCATAAGCTTTTCATCGTATATGAAAAGATAAAGATCTGAGTGAGAGCCTTTAGGTACGCGCGTACACTTTCGGCACTATAATATCTTCGTTGACACTCGATGAAGTTGAAGTCGACTATTCGGAAGTTACCGTGGTCGACATTTGGCAAGAAATACTTCACTATACATTATTCTACAGTCGACTTATTAAATTTAATAATCTTTGTGATATCCCAAAAAAGATTTTTTTTACATATGGTGGTACTTAGACAATAGATACAGCTAAACAAAAAAAAATACTTAAAACAAAAGATGGTCCAGGTATTGCTGTGAACGGATGAGAATAGTTGGTTTACTTTCGCGTTCTCTGATAAAGGTCCACGGTGACATCGGGCTAACACACGCGTTTCGTGGTCTCGGTCTATATACATCTCGGTCATTACTGGTAAGGTTTTCCTCGCATAATAAGCTCGCATTATTTCATCACGTTTTGTACGGCGTTGTTTAACGCGCGAGAATGGTCGTGACAAAAAGGGTACTTTTGAAAATTTGATGGCACTGATTGTCGACGCATGCCCACTAGAGTCTATGTCATTGTCCTTTAAGTCGATACCAACTTGACGCGACCATCAAGGTATGACACAGGTTTTCACCGGAGGTTTCCAGAATATCTACAATCTCAATCTAATTTCGTAGATTATTTTCAGTACAATGTTCAGTTCAGTCTCTAGTTTAGCCACCGTTTATACGGAATATTTTTTTAAACGGAAGTTCATTGTTGTCATTGTGTGAACAATCGCATCCTTTGGTCGTGACAGAAAAAAAGGAACCTTGTCACTTGCAGTTGTATAGTAAGGGACGCAAATGCTGTGATTTCATTGCAGCCTATCACAAGTCCACTGCTGAACATAGGCCTCCCTCAAAGATTACATCATTTTTCCATAGTTGCCACGCCTGGCGAGCGGGTTTGCAATCGAAGTTTTATTTGTTTCAACTGTTTTGCGGCAAATGTTTAATGATGACTAATATACAGTCTGTAACAGAAGATACAAAAGTAAATTATAGTTAAACTTTGAATAAAAGAGGAAAGGTCTACGTAATTTGAATTTCTCTGAGGAAAATAGGTCGAGAGAAAATGTAAATTTGTTCCTTGGACCAAGGCCGTTTTCTAAGGACGCAAGGCAAAAATACATGAAAGCTAATAAAATATCAAGGCCACGGATATTTTTATAGTTTGTGTAAGAAACAAGTTATACAGTTGTATATAAACTTCGTTTGTTATTTATTATTTTTTTTTCTCGGATCGGATTTTACGATATTCTTTTCCAAAGGAAATAAAAAACAGGTTGTAAGATTGTATGTAAATCCAGTCATTTATGAAAATAATTTTTATTATTTAAGTTAAGAATTGTTATGAAAACCTTTAAGTGGGTAAAATAAGAGACGAAAGTTTATATGGAAAGTTTTTTTTTAAAGTAAAGACATGAGAAATACCAATGACGTTTTTCAGTGCTTTTAAAGAATCGCCCCTAAGAGGGTAAAACAGAAGATGGAAATTCTTATACGAGTTCCGTATTCATTGGTTCAGTTTCAACGGTTTCAGCTGAACGATGGTTGAATTAAACTAAACTGATTGAAAAATATTTTTTATTGTTCTAAAGTTTTTTTTAATACTGACTGCCCACATACCGAGAGTTGGCGCTGGATGTAATTTAAATGGTATCTTCAACTGAATAGGGAAATTAAAGTTTTCTGCGGCGTTAGGTCGCCTAGTAGAAGGCGGAGGGCACCGGTAATGCAATAGTAATAAATCTTTTCTTATCCAGAATACACAAGGATCGTGGCATACCCTGTTGGCACTTCAGGAATTCCTGCCACGTTGATGGAAGGAGGGAAAACAGCACACTCTGGTTTAAACTACACCTGAACTTAATGCAAATAGCAATGTGTAACATTATTAAACAGAGTAATATAGCCATCAGTCCCCTGCTACCCATGACCTCTATTCGGCAGGGGACTGAGGCAGCCATAATTATTTTTTTCAATTTAGGTCTTGTGACCGGTTCGGAAAAGAAGTTATTTTCAGAGATGAACCGATAAGAAACTGGGACCTTGTTCTAATTGACATGTTACATTGTCATATATAACTTAAAAAAAAGTTAGCAGTTCGCTTGAGCATTTGTGACACAAACATGGAATGTTTTCACAATGTGTAATACTGGCATAGCGATGTTAATGAGAAATAGTGGTATGATGGTGGCAGGTGAACTTGCCGTGGGCGGCTAAAGGTAAGCGTGCTGGCGCGCGCCACCTGTGTGCCGCCACCGGTTGACAGCTCGGCTGAAATTTTCATGGCCATCGTATCGAGCGGGAGGCTTTCTGTCCGCGCAGTCGCGATTTACTGCCCGCCCAAGCGCCTCGCTTCATCGCCACTCGGTCTTAGAGTACCCCGCTGTTCACAACAACAACATACGCGTTCTTAACAGCCTCTGACTCGTACGTCTGTACCTCGTTGCCGGGTGCGTGTTATGCTTGTGTCACGTGAGCTCCATTAGCTGGGACATCCGATATGTGAATTGTCATTGTGCTCGCTTGTGAATGCAGTGCGATGGAGACACTCGCAAAATGTAATAGTAAGGTGAGAGCTTCAAGTTTTAAGTTATATTTTACTCATAAGTTACTAAAAGAAACTCACAGGGCATGTTTTCAAATGCCATTTTTATTCGTTAACGTGAAATCGTGCACGTTACTGGGCATGTAAATTTCACTGAGAACCTTGTCATTCATTGAAGTAATTGTTTTGGATTAACATAAACCTATTGTGCTGTCCCATATTTATGATTGCGGTCACTGCCTGGTGGGAGCGGCCGAAGTCAACACCGAAGCTCTATGACTGCCGCAATCTGATTATGGCACACCTACTGAGTAGGCTACAGCAGTTATACTTATCTTCCAACGATATTATATTATAACTTTTCATACAATATTATAACACATAATACGAGATAATTATATCGTGTTATATATCAATACATAAAGGCAGTGGCTAAAATAATGATGTGAGAATTACTAACCATAGTAATTCTGACAATAATGTGGATTATTAACAGTACAACTAAACGGGGTTAATATTTTTTTGGAGTAATTATTTGTTTTACATTTCATGCATATAATAAACTTATAATTACTGATAAATTACAGTACTATTATTAAGTGTTTATTATTCTGATGTATCTGATTATATTCCGTGAATCGAATAACATTACTTTAATATTATAAGAAAGATTTCGATAGAGACTTACTACATATTCTTCATAATCGACCAATTGTATTTGAAGAAAATTGAAAATTTATAATTTCAGGATTTAATTGATCCAGAACATTTTTAAGATGTACCATATAATTTGTTTCAGCTGTTTCTATCTATAATCTCTACAAGTTCCATGTTACTAATTTTTGTAGTTTTGACTACAATTATATTCACGTGGACAGATAGACAGGCACATTTCTATTTCATCGAGGGTGACAAACGAGGACACAGGTCACTTGATGGTCACATTGTATAGCTACGCAGATACCAATGATCTAAAATATTCAAGCTCTCCAATGTCCATCTTATATTTTGACAAAAATTAATACCATATGAAAAGAATAGAAGAAAAATAAGTCCCTTATTTTAGTAACCTCGTCAAAGGCGGTATTTATTATGTAACGTGATATAGGTTTGCGTGACTCAGGGGCGCACCGTGCACGTGCACGCACCTCGCACTAAACAATGCAATAACTCTGATCACCGCCATTCGTTTCCTATCGTTTCTGGCAATTAGGGTTTGAACAAAACTCAAAGTAATTAGTTAATCACACAGCCGTTATTGGAACACAGAGGAAAAAAAAGCGCGGCCTTTAGGAGGCAATTAGATTAATGGAGCGGTGTATCACTGTGATTTCCGTAATGAAGAAATGCGACCAGAATTTATCAACTATGAAGTCATCGTTTTTGTTGTGATTAAATTAATCTCCTTCTAAACAAATGACTCTAAAACATTTTTACTAGCGGTCCCAAACATTTATCCCATATATAATACGTGCCCAGTTTTTTGTCTCTTTTTATTCATTAAAAAAAATAGAGCTCACGACCGTACATGCAAACTGGACAGGTCAGAGGTCAAAGTATTTCAGTCCTTTCGACTCACTTTTCAACAGAGGTTATTTGTGACAACGTGACAGTTGGTGATCAGATCCATCGTAGTGTACGATAGAAATCGTACATAACTTTCGAAACACTCTTTGGTACGAGCCCTCCACATCGTCCGAGTATCGTTTTGAGTCTCCTGATTCGTAGGCAGGTCTTCTAACCACTCGGCTATCGCAGATTCATTAATTTATGTATGGAATTAGCAATTAATATACTTTTCGTCTTTTATGTCAGTCAGCTTTTTTTTAATCAAGTTTCAATAGCTTTTTATTAAAACCCAGTATTTACTGGATGTATTTAGAAATACGTCAGCTCGAACGGGGAAGTAGATCCAACGCTCTTACAGTGTGTGAGACACCGTAGACGATTCAATACTTGATTAATAATCAAAATGCAAATTTTTTCTTTCATCTGTGGACTAAAATGGAGTCCCTTGTTACCGGTAAACGCGTCTCCGGTTCAATTGCTCATTATAAAAAAAGATAGCAGTATTATAATACTGTTTTACGCTTGTATTATGTGAGAGTGTAGAACTTCTCCGTTCGAACTACCCCATTTACGCTTCCAGCGTCAGCTTGGCCCTACAATATGTATCCTCTGTACTAGCTGTTTCTACCATCACACGTGACTTCGGCGACCAAATGATAACGGAAAACCCCACCGGCTATAACGAGCCTCAAATTCTACAGACTAGCGATGAGGAGCCGCCACTGACTGCGCTCACCATCTCGCCTACTCAGTGTGACAAATGTTGTTTAGCTCTTGTTGGCAATTTCATTGTTGGCCTTTGGCTAACCCTGGACTTATAAAGAAGAAGGAGAAGAATAACTAATAATAACTAATGAAAATAGGTAATGAACGTAAAAAAATTTTTATACATCAAATAAAATAGATAAATTCAAACTGGAGCTTTAATTAACGAAGGGGAAGATTGAATTATTTACACAACGCGTCCGGTAAAATAAAGGTATTAATTGAAATACCGAGACTATAATTACATTTGTGCTTCAGCTTTGGACTTTTAGGCGACAGATTTAATTGAGGCAATCAGAAATTGTTATTAATATAAAAATACAAAGGATTTAAAACATTATAATGTTTATTATTATACATTTTGCCGGATTACGGTACGATTTTTTTTTTGTAGCGGTCAGTACCAATATAATAGTAGTACAGTATCGACGAAATCGTTGAACAAATACTGGAATGTAAGGTTTTGTTTGCATTGTTCGATTTTTTGTTACATATGATAATATGAAATCAAAATCAATGTCTTCCTGGGATTTTTAATATTACTCATTTCAGTCCAATACAAGTCCACGGCTGAACATAGGCCTATCCCAAAGAAGCTCGGTTCTGAGCAATCTGCATCCATCGTCTTCCTGCAACTCTGTGCAGGTCATCACTCCATCTTGTGGGGTCGTCCCACACTGTGTTTGCCTGTCCGTGGCTGCCACTCGAGAATCTTTTTTCCTCAACGGTTGTTAGTTCTGTGAGCTATGTGGCCGGTCCATTGCAACTTCAGCTTGTATAGCAGCAGCAATATATACTAACACTCCTTAGGGCTTTAGCACGACTTTCGACGTCTTTGTAACTTCTGATATTAAAGAAAGGTGAAATATACTTCTTTCTAAATTAACATGCGATGCAACCTGATAGCAGACAGGTGAGACTGTGGCTACCGACTGATGACAAAAAATACATAAATTAATGCAAAACCTAAATTCCACTGTCTAATGATGGGGAGTGGTATCACTTGTGCAACCGTAACCTACGCGTCCGAGTATGGAAAAAACCTTTTTGGAAGAGAATGTCCATCACTAGACTTAGAAAGGTTAACTATCAACATTAATCTTAAGACCTTAAACCCCTGAGCAAAGTGAGTGCGGATCGCTATTATTTATAAGTAATGCAAAATAAAAATGTATTGGGCAAGGAAAGGGCAACAAGCAATATTAATAAATATGACAACTTCACCACGAATCATATGAACACTGTGAAACAGTTATTTTTTTCAAAACAGAATTTTTAAGCTTCCGAAAAAGCTAGCTGCAATTGTTGTAGAACTTAGCAGTGTCAAATGGAGAATTTCAGTAAAGCTATCAGTTGGTCTGGGTTTTTATTCGTATTTTTAGCGATGTTCATATTTTAAGTCTTTTTGTATTTTAACGTGAATTCATTCCAATAATAGAGAATAGTTATAAATAATACTGTTGACGAAAAACTTATTGGTATGCGCCCTCCATGGATCCCCTATGGATTGAAATCTAGAACTATAAGTAATTAGTAAAATAAACAACCCACAGAATATTTTGGGTTATCGCACAACAATAATATAACACAAAGTTACATCTATAATCCTTCCGTTAATTCCGGTTTGTGTTTTATCCGTGGACAGATAGACAGGCACATTTCTATTTCATCGAGGGTGACAAACGAGGACACAGGTCACTTGATGGTCACATTGTATAGCTACGCAGATACCAATGATCTAAAATATTCAAGCTCTCCAATGTCCATCTTATATTTTGACAAAAATTAATCCCATATGAAAAGAATAGAAGAAAAATAAGTCCCTTATTTTAGTAACCTCGTCAAAGGCGGTATTTATTATGTAACGTGATATAGGTTTGCGTGACTCAGGGGCGCACCGTGCACGTGCACGCACCTCGCACTAAACAATGCAATAACTCTGATCACCGCCATTCGTTTCCTATCGTTTCTGGCAATTAGGGTTTGAACAAAACCCAAAGTAATTAGTTAATCACACAGCCGTTATTGGGACACAGAGGAAAAAAAAGCGCGGCCTTTAGGAGGCAATTAGATTAATGGAGCGGTGTATCACTGTGATTTCCGTAAAGAAGAAATGCGACCAGAATTTATTAACTATGAAGTCATCGTTTTTGTTGTGATTAAATTAATCTCCTTCTAAACAAATGACTCTAAAACATTTTTACTAGCGGTCCCAAACATTTATCCCATATATAATACGTGCCCAGTTTTTTGTCTCTTTTTATTCATTAAAAAAAATAGAGCTCACGACCGTACATGCAAACTGGACAGGTCAGAGGTCAAAGTATTTCAGTCCTTTCGACTCACTTTTCAACAGAGGTTATTTGTGACAACGTGACAGTTGGTGATCAGATCCATCGTAGTGTACGATAGAAATCGTACATAACTTTCGAAACACTCTTTGGTACGAGCCTCCACATCGTCCGAGTATCGTTTTGAGTCTCCTGATTCGTAGGCAGGTCTTCTAACCACTGGCTATCGCAGATTCATTAATTTATGTATGGAATTAGCAATTAATATACTTTTCGTCTTTTATGTCAGTCAGCTTTTTTTTAATCAAGTTTCAATAGCTTTTTATTAAAAACCAGTATTTACTGGATGTATTTAGAAATACGTCAGCTCGAACGGGGAAGTAGATCCAACGCTCTTACAGTGTGTGAGACACCGTAGACGATTCAATACTTGATTAATAATCAAAATGCAAATTTTTTCTTTCATCTGTGGACTAAAATGGAGTTCCTTGTTACCGGTAAACGCGTCTCCGGTTCAATTGCTCATTATAAAAAAAGATAGCAGTATTATAATACTGTTTTACGCTTGTATTATGTGAGAGTGTAGAACTTCCGTCTGAACTACCCCATTTACGCTTCCAGCGTCAGCTTGGCCCTACAATATGTATCCTCTGTACTAGCTGTTTCTACCATCACACGTGACTTCGGCGACCAAATGATAACGGAAAACCCCACCGGCTATAACGAGCCTCAAATTCTACAGACTAGCGATGAGGAGCCGCCACTGACTGCGCTCACCATCTCGCCTACTCAGTGTGACAAATGTTCTATGTATCGTATTTGTTTAGCTCTTGTTGGCACTTTCATTGTTGGCCTTTGGCTAACCCTGGACTTATAAAGAAGAAGGAGAAGAATAACTAATAATAACTAATGAAAATAGGTAATGAACGTAAAAAAATTTTTATACATCAAATAAAATAGATAAATTCAAACTGGAGCTTTAATTAACGAAGGGGAAGATTGAATTATTTACACAACGCGTCCGGTAAAATAAAGGTATTAATTGAAATACCGAGACTATAATTACATTTGTGCTTCAGCTTTGGACTTTTAGGCGACAGATTTAATTGAGGCAATCAGAAATCGTTATTAATATAAAAATACAAAGGATTTAAAACATTATAATATTTATTATTAAACATTTTGCCGGATTACGGTACGATTTTTTTTTTGTAGCGGTCAGTATAATAGTAGTACAGTATCGACGAAATCGTTGATCAAATACTGGAATGTAAGGTTTTGTTTGCATTGTTCGATTTTTTGTTACATATGATAATATGAAATCAAAATCAATATCTTCCTGGGATTTTTAATATTACTCATTTCAGTCCAATACAAGTCCACGGCTGAACATAGGCCTATCCCAAAGAAGCTCGGTTCTGAGCAATCTGCATCCATCGTCTTCCTGCAACTCTGTGCAGGTCATCACTCCATCTTGTGGGGTCGTCCCACACTGTGTTTGCCTGTCCGTGGCTGCCACTCGAGAATCTTTTTTCCTCAACGGTTGTTAGTTCTGTGAGCTATGTGGCCGGTCCATTGCAACTTCAGCTTGTATAGCAGCAGCAATATATACTAACACTCCTTAGGGCTTTAGCACGACTTTCGACGTCTTTGTAACTTCTGATATTAAAGAAAGGTGAAATATACTTCTTTCTAAATTAACATGCGATGCACCCTGATAGCAGACAGGTGAGACTGTGGCTACCGACTGATGACAAAAAATACATAAATTAATGCAAAACCTAAATTCCACTGTCTAATGATGGGGAGTGGTATCACTTGTGCAACCGTAACCTACGCGTCCGAGTATGGAAAAAACCTTTTTGGAAGAGAATGTCCATCACTAGACTTAGAAAGGTTAACTATCAACATTAATCATAAGACCTTAAACCCCTGAGCAAAGTGAGTGCGGATCGCTATTATTTATAAGTAATGCAAAATAAAAATGTATTGGGCAAGGAAAGGGCAACAAGCAATATTAATAAATATGACAACTTCACCACGAATCAAATGAACACTGTGAAACAGTTATTTTTTTCAAAACAGAAGTTTTAAGCTTCCGAAAAAGCTAGCTGCAATTGTTGTAGAACTTAGCAGTGTCAAATGGAGAATTTCAGTAAAGCTATCAGTTGGTCTGGGTTTTTATTAGTATTTTTAGCGATGTTCATATTTTAAGTCTTTTTGTATTTTAACGTGAATTCATTCCAATAATAGAGAATAGTTATAAATAATACCGTTGAAGAAAAACTTATTGGTATGCGCCCTCCATGGATCCCCTATGGATTGAAATCTAGAACTATAAGTAATTTGTAAAATAAACAACCCACAGAATATTTTGGGTTATCGCACAACAATAATATAACACAAAGTTACATCTATAATCCTTCCGTTAATTCCGGTTTGTGTTTTATCCGTGGATAGTTGGAGCACCCATTCATGACAAAATTTATATATTAGACGTGATAGACAATCTAGGCGTCTAAGTTTTCGCCTGCGGACGATGTTAATTTTTTTTAAAAGACTTGTTTTCGCAAAAGAATTTTATGAAATGTAAATTCGTTTGTGTTTATGTATCCGCTTGATAGAATACTGGCTTACAATTTTATATCTAAACATGACCTAAAATTTCTGATTACCTAAATTAATTATTTTGTTGAACCGTTCCCAGTTCGCGCACATATACAATTAATCTCTCGCGAGATGCAATTAATCTCTGCTCTATGTATATACAAAATGCCGTGTACATCGTAGCAACCTGCACATATACCCACACAATAATAGCCACATAATAAATTTTTCACATTTATCCATTCACATTATAATCTTTCACGTTAAAATTTTTTTCTTTGTTTGCTTAAGATGAGAGTATTACTTTTGGAAATTAATAACTCATCTAAGCATCTCAAGAAAGAATTTTATTATTATTTTTAAACAAAAATATGTCCTAAAGTTAGACCCACTTATTATAAAGGACAAACCTCTTGCAAGATGGATGACGACCTGCTCAGTGTTGCGGGATATCGTTGGATGCAGGTGGTTCAGGATCAAGTATCGTCAGTAGGTCGCGATGTTTAAAGATATTGTCCGTAATGATACAGTAATGTTGTAATGACGTAAGAATATACTTCAAATACATGTATATATATATTATGATCTGTTATGTTTAGTAGCTTTAATCAGTGTGTCACACAAATAAATTTAATAAATTTATAGAAATGAAATATTCATTATTAGAAATATGCGAGACAAGAATTATAATTTTGAGTATAACCATTTATTCGGTATTCCTATTACAAGATCCAAGACCTATGTTTTTGTATTTGACTGTATAATATTTGACCTTCAGTAACGTTTTAGTAACATGCTAAACTAATTCTCGTACATAATTAAGAAAATAAAACGACGTATGTCCAAATTTTGTTTTTAAGACATGATTGCATATTTCTCTGATCAATAAAACAATCCCGAATGGAAAAACAAAGTTAAAATCAGCACAATAATGAAACAAGTTTAGACATTTTTAAACAAAAGAAAAGAATTTTAAACAGATGACGAAATGAAAAAATGCTTTACACTTAATGATACATGCTAAATTTACATGAAGCTTAGCGAACATTGGTAGTTGATAAGAATGTTTTTTTAACGATGTTCCATATTATTTTACTTTTCCTGTTCTTACAAATAATTTTAGATTTTTTAACACACTCGGCTGTAGTGCTAAACGTGAAAAAATATATGCTAATTTTTGGTCTCATTTTTTAATTTTTACACATGTGACACGATGTTGTGGGAAGTCGATGGATGCAAGTGGTTCTGGACCTTTATTTGTGGCAAACTTTGTGGGAGGCCTATGTTCAGCAGTGGACGACTGCACAGTAACATCAGTGGTAATCAGTGGCAGTGGTTATTAAATAAAATTATCATCAATAATGATGTATGAATATATTCATGCCTTGTTCCCAACGGGGTAGGCAGAGACAATCTTCTTCCACTTGCTACGGTCCTGACATACGTCTTTCGCTTCTTCCACCTTCATCAATTTTCGCATGCATGCTCGTTGGTTTAGAGTGCTCTTGACCTGGCCTTCTCCGGTCTCCGATTTGATCGTGAAATATTCGCCTAGGTCTTCCACCCCCGACTCTACCATTTAAATTTTTTTTAATAATGATGATGCCAGCTTTTTCTCCATAGGTCCACCACACTTGCACCCCTGAGCTGCCACGGCTCAATTTAATGAATGTTAAATGTTGGTTCTTAAGTATAGCCTCTGGATTTAAAATATCAGTTAAGATTTACATTAATATTTAATTAGACTGTATTTTTGTATCTATATATTTTATATATATAAATAAAGAATAATATATATATATAAGTAATATATATATATATGAAATATTTACTTATGCGTGTATTTTCTGAACGTTAGTTAAGGAATAATACCATTTACCATTACTGTCGCGGATAAATATAAAAGCCTAAAAATATGTCTCTAAATTCCACACAAAAATATTACTTAAATTATGATACTACAGTTTCAGAGGAGTTAAATGACAGTGGCTATATTTGGAGAGCACTCGGTTTTTTCATGCGCTCTTGAACTACAAGGTTCCAAAAACAAGAGCCACTTACAAAATTTAAAACGTAACGTAACGTAAAAAACGGCACATCGTCAACTTAAAACGCATGCGACGAACGCCGGCGAATACGATCGATAATGTCTTTGACCTAGGTAGACCTAGGCCTACGGGCCTCCCCTCGAATGGGTTCATATTGAGGCGAGAGGGCTCAGTCGCTGTGGATTCCCACGGCTAAGCGAAGAGAAACTTACTTGGGCGGCCTGACTTAGTAGGGTCTTATCTGAGGTGACCGTTTTGAGAGATCTTAGCGAGCCCACTTCGGATGCATGTTGCGGGGCGCCGCCTTCCCTGCCCTGCGCTGCCGAGGTAGAGTCGCTGAAAGTTCTTTGGGTATATTTTGTGGATAGATAGTATAATTATATTACGTACGCTAGTCTCGTATATTCGATACTTATATACATTATTTTCTTATTATTTTATATATTTTTTTGTACATGGTAGAGCTAAGCTGCGGCATATGTTGCTACTCGAAAGGGCCTGCTTGACCGGGATATTACCACGAACTTACCATCAGGTGAGCCGCATGCTCGTTTGCCTCCTTTCCCATAAAAAAAAATATATTTTGTATATGAGATTGAGAAATTACCTGTAGAATAAGAGAATTAATTAAATGTCTAACGCCGCATCCAACCTGTACATGATTTAAAAAAGTTGTTGAATAAAGAAGAAAATTATTCTTCCTCTTCTGTATTAGCCTGTATAAAACTACTGCTGAACATAGGCCGCTCTATAAAAGCGCGCCGCTAAAGGCTCGATGACGAAATCATGTACGCAGCATGAGGGCCGTGCCGATACCCTCGAATATAGAATCTGCTCCCCATCATTAGCCTGTGAGATATGGCCTCGCTCTATTTAAACTAGATCATCATCATTAGTCAATATTTCAAGACTTTTCCTTTAGTTGATTCTTGACACGACTAAGGAAGAATTTCTTTCTTAAATTTTCTTACGCTGCCACCACACGGTAATATATTTAGTATTTTTTTTAATAATCGAGACAAACATTCTTTTTAAGGACCTCGATAGTCAAGGGGTAAGGGGATCGGCTTCAGAACAGAAGAGTATTTCAAAGCTTACGTAAGATTTGTATTGTTGGCCTGGACACCAAGATAACGACAGACTCACGTAGTACCAAAAGAAGCTCTGGTGAAAAGTGGATTGAAAGGCCTAAAAATGTCTAGACCTTTGACCTTCCTAGGCCTTACCCATATTTTATTCTATATTTTTTGTTCCTCTTATTTAATTTTAAACACGTATTCTGGTTAGTTACCAGAAGCTAACATTTGAGCACAATATATTATTTAAAAAGTTGAGGCACTCCCTCGTCTAAGTTAATACCATCACGTTGGCATGGGAATGGCATGATGTTCTAATAGAGACTAGGGGATAGACTTAAAAGAGCCCGTAAGACAGCCAATTCGGATTGCCGTTATTCGAGGATAACGAAAAATTGTACTAAAGGCGATTTATTGATAAAAAGGTCAAAAATTTTCATAACAGTACTCTGGTATCCATTATTCGTAAATATTATTCTTACCTTGCTTATCACAAATTGGGCAAACGAAAGTAAATGACCTGGTTTAAAAGTGTTTAAGCACGCAGGTTTGTTTGCTTCATTTTGTTACTACTATGTTGTAAAGTAATAAAATAGTATAAAAGTAATACGTATATGTTCGTGAGTGTGTGAATGGATCAGAGTTAAGATGTGATGACTCTGCGGGTAGTTACGTTAATATCTAAGCCTCCGGTATACAAAATATATGTATACCAGATATCAATGCTGAAATGTCGAAAGGTGTATAATTCTCTCTATATATAAAAATAATCGAAAACTTTTATAAATAATTATATATATATATCCAGCAGCATTGTAATGTTGTTTAACGCATTGCGTGACACGCTCAGAAAAAAATACGACCCTTAAACCGCAGGCGGCATGCAATGTGCCATGCTCAAGCTTGCTTTTCCACAATAAATATCAGCATTTGTAAGTACCGCTGCAGGGCACAGGACTATACATGCATATGAATAAGTAATGTTATTCTTGGCCATGCAAGCTACCTTCATCACTGGTAACATGGTGTATAAAACGGTACTTACATTTTTATTTACTTAAACATTACATTTACCTTAACTTAACAGCCTGTACATAGTCCACAGCAGACATAGGCCTCTCCCATAAGGAGTACTCGAATCGCACCACAGACTAATTTTGGTATGGCATTTTTGAAGATGATTACCTCGCCAACTGTCGGAAGCCATTGCGATTCTCAAGGCTTTTTCCTTAGTTCTTAGTAGCCTCTTAAGACATCCAAGAATGGGGGTGGAGATTCTTACGCCGATACGAAAATTTTCATTGAAAAACCGAAACTTACGCCTCCATTATTCATTAAAGACATTTTGACGAATGCGTAGTATCGTAGCGTGCTGGACTGCTGAACTCCTCCTACTGGATTCCAATCTCAACCGGTGCAAATATTTGTGCAAATAACACATTGTTAGAGTTGGTGTCTGCATTGTGTCGTGTTCCAACATCATGATCTTATAACGTTATTGTTACATCAGCAACAGAAAATTAAAGACGATCGGGCGCCTCCATGTCTGCGCGTATACTTACAGCCATATATCACAAACCTGTGGCAAATTAACTGTTTCTGAATGGCTTCTTGAGTGTTTATTTACCCATGCAAGAAGTTGATTGTAGCACTACAAGCAACGATGCACAGCCCCTCGAGCTGCTGTCTTGTCAATCGTGAACCGCACATCGCTACAAGGATTCATCGTTTATATCCACATAAAAGTGTAATTTTTATTGTATTCATCATTTGCTATAAACTGTTGTGTTCAATAAAAGCTAATGTAATTTATATTCGGAATCACATTTATTTTAGTTATTGATTGTTTTGAAAAATAATGGCCTTAAGCTAATAATGTCCACTAAACAGAGCCTTATTACCCCCCCAAAACCTTTGTTTTCTAATTTGGACAGATATTTTATTACATACTTGTACTTAATTAAAATGGTTAGATAAACTTTATATTTGCCGCGCAGTTGACACCTGCCGATAGTATTCATAAGTTCTCGCTGTTGTCCAAATGGGCCAGAAGGACATTTTCAGTACGCAAGTGACCACAAACATTGTTTGCTTGTTCATATTATTCTAGTTCATATTAAGTCATCATACATACATACGGTAATAAAATTCCTTTCTTATATTATAAGTACTATTCGCGTTTCATTATATTAGAATTGCTATTGTTTCAGCACGCCAAGAATTTATAATTCATGGCAGAAAATTCGCGTCTTCTGTTTCAGAATAAAAAAATCATTTAAAATTTCGTTTTAAGGTCTTTTGGAACTGTAGGATAAGAATATTTAATTTAATGAACGCTTATTATATTTTATAAAAAACGTTTATGAGTATTGCTTTTGTTAAATATTTATAAGCACGCACCCAAGTTTTCGGAGCGAGGTACGAAATTTAAAAGTGTAAGAAACTTCTATTACGGGGCTGAAGGAACGAGTGCGATGAGACGAGGGGCCTTTGAAAGGGAAAGTGGGTTTTAGGAGAAATTGCTTGACTTATAATATGTATGCTTAAAAAGGACCATGTTAAGCCAAAATGATTAAACTGAAAGAAAAGGAAGACATTTTTTTTTAATACGAAAGGAAAATATGAAAACGGTGCTTCATATTTGTATATGATAATTACCTTTTTTCTTTTTCTCTTCATTGTCAGCCCATTGCTGAACATAGGTCTTTCCAGCCTATCTAATTACAACACCCTAATTATTCCTATTATACGTGTTGCAATTATAGGAATACGTGTTGTAATTAGACAGGCGGGTTGGAGAATGTAGTATCGGACACATGGCACCTTAGAAGCTGCTGCTCATCTCCGGTTTGGAGAGTTCAGGTGTGACATATTTGTGGTGGTTAGGTTAGTTTATCGAATACCACAGAATTCATCCAGTATTTCTCTTTCTGACAATGCCACCCAGGGAATCGAATATTCATCAATTATACAGAATTGTTAATCAATTATATTAATAATTCTTAACAAAATTTAAAATAAGTTCTGGCTTCTATTCTATAAATACGTACAAATTTTCGTCTTTGTTCGTTCATTTCCCCCTATATAATAAAAACTTCGTTAATGATCACGTTTAAAAGTCTTTTAACACGCAAAGTGGTTTGCTATAGTTTGTGATTTGTTATAATTATAGGTTAGGTTGTGAAAGGATAAGTGGAGAATAATGTTCGGTTGGCAAGGTTTAGATTAGATGCAGTTCGTGAGCAGAAAACAAGAAAGCTGTAGAAATGAAAATATAATTTCTTATGTGATTTGCGCAGAAATAATTTTAGTCTCATTTTCTATGATATGACAATAATTATTTCTTATATAATATTCTAAAATTTCGTGTTTTTAAGCATTTTAAACTTTTTTTAAGAGTTTTCGAGTTATTTATCTCAAGAAAACGCTTTAAACATAAAATGAGTTATGTAGGAAATGCTCAGTACTTGTGGGATAATTAAGAGGATATGTAATAACACATATTTCGCGGATACTGTGGTCTATAGAGTACATAAAGTGATAAAAGTATATAAAGGATATACTCAGTTAGCTTATCCAGGTCGACAGGAATATGCACTTGAAAGAAACTCGCTGCAAAGAGAAAATCCATTCAAATGTAAATGTATATTTTCTTTATAAGATTTGCTTTGTTCAAATGCACCTAACAATAGCCCAGTCGCTAGTACAGAGCGTAAAACAGGATTTACGGCTGAGGCCGTCTTTGATGTATATATTTATAATATTATTTATAAGGGATTTTCCCAGGGATTTTCGTCCTGTTAAAACTCTGAGTTTTAGACTGAACTTTAATTAAAAATTAGGCAATTTGTATATTTACTTCATTTAAATATTTTGTTTTTCATATTGAGGCCTGGAAGCCTAATAGTCCGGGCTCTCGCCATAATTCCATAGTACCTACGTGAGTGACCTGGGTTCGACTCTCGGTGCCGGTACCGCTTAAATTGTTAATAGCAATTTTTAGTGCTGAATTTACCACGTACTCGGCGGTGAAATAACCCTGCATATCTGTGAAATATTAAAAAATATAATTTCAAGGACGTGTGAAATCTGTCAATACGTGCTGGAGCAATATGGTGGACCATACTCGGCTCTAAACTCTCTCAAAAAATATTTGAGAGGAAGCCTTTGCCCCGTTGTGGGCATTTATAGGCCACCTTTTTTTTTACTTAGTACTTAACTTCATATTTACAAAATAAATAAAATTACTGTACGTTTACTTCAGTTGTATGCCATGTAGTACAGGCGTAAAGATGTGCAACCATCAAACTGTGATTCAACTACAGAGAATGCGTTTTACAAAACTCAAGCTATGAGTTCATTAGCTTTTCCTTCGCGTAGTTGAAGGCGCACTCAAACACGTGACCCCACTCACCCGAGCTTTAGCCCAACATTTAGATATAGTAATGTCACACATTTTAATACGTGAAAGAGCCAAGCGGCAGCTTTTGCTGCTGCTCGAATGGGCCGACACGACCGGGTAGCTACCACGGCCTCGCAGAATACCGGCGTAAAGTAGAGGCATCTTGTGCTTCTCCGTTTCGTTCTGTGAAGTTCTGTGTAAGCAGAAGCCATCTTCAGTCCTATCTCCCAAATACCCTCAAAGGTCCGCAACGCACCTGCAGCACCTCTGGTGTTGCAGATGTACGTGGGCGACGGTAATCAGTTACCATCAGGTGAACTGCTTGCTCGTTTGTCGCCTGTCCTATAAAAAAAAAATTTACATCTTCGCCTTCCTTAATTGCACCAATTTTAGTATTAAGAGGTGGTGCACTCCTTCTCTGCCTAGCAGTCGTCCAGGTAGCTTACCAATTACTGCTGGCAAACAGCAGTTACTGTTGTGTTCTGGTTTGAAAGGTATAGAGAGCCAGTATAAGTACGGACTGCGAGACATTCTATCTTAGTCCTTAATACTTCGACTGAAGTTGTTTGCATGCGTCCAAGGACTGCAGTAGTCACTTACCATCAGGTGGACTGTTAGCTAGTTTTTAACGTCAATCCAATAAAAAAAATTACACACTCGTCTAAGCCTTTCCCTCTCTCCTCTCCTCTCCCTCTTCCTCTCTTTCCTTTTTCTTCCTATACCACCTTCCAATTCCGTAGGGCGGTCAGTAAACTATTTCTGCTTACCTTGTCTACGAGTATGTATGTATGTTAATAGTTATAAAGTCTCTAAATATTCTGGAAGTTATTTATTTAGAGAGAGAGATATATATCTTTTTAAATTTATAAACTACATAGGTACCTATTGTTCATATTATGATCATGTTAGATCAAATATTTTAAATATTGTATTTGAAAGCTTTAGTAAAATGAGATGGCAGCAGTTATGATTGTCACAAGGAATGTAATCTACGTAAGGCTACAGTAAGCTAGGTAACAGAGATCTGCAGCGATATAGGTCTCGTGAATCGAATACGAAATTAATGCCGGGTTATGCTTCGAAACACTCTTAAAAAAGCGAGCTTTACACATTCATTCGTTGAAAATATTTACGATTTTATCTTTTTGTTTTTATTGTAAATGTAAATCTATTATCATCTGTAGAATTAGCTCTACTTAGCCGTCCGTTACTTATCCCTGCCGTTAAGTAATGGACGAGCCTCTGGCGACCGACTGATGGTGGATAATCCATCCGAAAATGCCGATTTAATTGTTAGAATATTATTATAAAACATAAAAAAAAATTAAATAATGCTGCTCAAAACGTTATTCTACATTGCACAGTTCTCGTAAGGCTCAATGTGATTAAAAAACGAAATATCCAAGTGATTACTGCCCAGTAACATAATAAAGTAATTTTAAACTAACAACCCACACTAACTACGGTCTCTTATCAGGATAAAAATTGGTTAGTATTAACTTAAAGTGCAATCCTATCTACACGTAACGTATTTCGCGATAATCATATGTCTGAATGTTCAGAGAGCAATCTTTACTTTGCACTTTCAGATTTGAGTTCACGAAGTTAAATAAGATGAGGGTGTGAATGCCGAAGATTCAGTTAATTTAGTATCGTGCAATAATATTATTTTAGATAAAATAAATAAACTTGAAACTGAAATTTTCATTAATTTATATTTAAATTAATGAAAATTTCAGTAGGAATTTGTAAAGAGTTTTAAGATTTTCTCAGTGTTTAATTTATTTTCTTTTTAATAACTGGTAAAAATATTAAATTTCTAATAATTAAGAGTGAGCACTCGTCTGTCTGATGAATAAAATAGGCTGACGTAGTAGTATCTTAAGATGTTGGGTGGTGAGAGCATAAGGAAGGTATCATAAGTAGGATCTGCTTTCTACCTGCCCATCTCATCCCCTGGAAAACTCTTGCCTTGATATGTCGGTCATATGGTGGAACAAACATCTCGAAAATTGTCAGACCGAAACAACGCCGAAAGGTTCATCTAAGGTGCGAAATGGCTGGTTTTGCGGGTCGCCAATCCGGCTGCTAAGCTTGGCGATTACGGCAAATCCTCCTTATGAGAGAGGCCTATGTCAAGTAGGGAACTATTTACAGGTACAGTTACAGGCTGCTACTTTACTTTAAAGACAAAAAGAAGAAGGCTTTTATCCTAGGCAAATGCCTCTTTTAGTTGTTCGCTACTATGCCCTATCCGGGGCAGCTAAGTATGATTCGTTTATAACCAGCATTCTTATACATCCTCGTGATTTGTGATCCCTTCGCATGCCCGAATAGTTCGCGTGACAGAATATTTTGTGAATGACACTTTCACTCAAATAAACCATTTCGTTGAGTTCCTCATTACCTATTTGGGTGGCCAAGGTTATCTCAAGAACGAAACTGCATATTTTGTTTCGTTTTCTTTACGATATTTATGTACTTGCCACGGAACAGCTTTTGTTTTTGTATCTCGGAGCGATATCAGCCAGTTGAATAGTCTGCCCATTGAACTGGATATTAATTTCCTTTCGTATTCAATATGCGCTGAAAGTGGTTCTGTAAATGGTTGAATTTTTGAAATTCATACAATTTAATTAATGATGGAATATCTATTTATTTATTTATTTTATTTAATAATTTATGTACACACAAGTAAAACCTAATAAAAGAAATATGATAGGAAGAAATGGTCTGTACAAAGGTACTGCTTATTTCTTAAGAAATTTCTTCCAGCAGACCTGCGACAGGAGAATAGCTAGTCAATGGAAGATTGCGCGCGTACAATACAAAAAAAGAATACATACCTACATATATGCGAAACGTTCTAAATAAATCTACATACACCTACTTATACATAAATATATACTTAAATAAATATATAAATATACAGATAAATACCCATAATTAAATAAATATATACATAATAGAATAGTACCAATAGCTATCAATGATATATAGTGCTCTTTGACTTTTTTCTTAAATACAGAAATAGTTTTGCAGTCACGTATATTTGGTGGGAGAGAATTCCACAATCTAACTGCATGCACAGAGAATGAGTGGGAATATGAAGCGCTTTTATGAGGAGGGAATTTAAGGAGGGATTTAAGGTTCTGCAGGGAGTAAAAGATGGCCGAGCGAAAGAGAATCGCTCGCGCAGGTACGACGGGGATGTTGGGTTAAGCAGGATATTAAAAAGCATACATAAAATCCTAGTGTCTCTACGAAAACGAATTGGGAGCCACTTGAGATCCTTGCGAAGATGAGAAACATGGTCAAACTTGCGGATTCCGAAGATAAATCTTATGCATATGTTTTGCAAACGCTCAAGTTTATTCAGAAGCTCCTCTGTAGCATCTAGATAGCAGACGTCAGCGTAATCTATGATAGGTTGTATGAGTGAGCCAGAGAGATTTTTGTTTTTAGAGGCAACAAACCTTGAATGCTCTTCAGGGAATGATAAGAGAAGTGAACCTTACGACTAATGTCACTGACATGGGCATGCCAGGACAGATTGGAATCGATGATCACCCCAAGATCCTTAACAGTATCGGTGTAAGGTATAAAAGTGTTGTCTAACTTTACAGGTGATATGACAGAAAAATCCAATAAATTACGAGCGCGTCGGCTGCCCACAATTATAGCCTGCGATTTACTGGCATTAATCACTAGGCCAAATGATGTCGACCAGTAATTTATCCGGCGCACGTCTTCATTTACCAAAGATATAGCCAAATCAGTTTGCGCCGGTGAAAAATGGTGATAAAGCTGCAAATCGTCTGCTTAAAGATGGAAACTGGAAGAAATAGCGGTAGTGACAGAGTTAATAAAAATAGAAAAGAGTAAAGGAGAGAGAACGCCATCCTGAGGCACACCTGAATTTAGTTCACAAGAGTCGGATAAACAACCATCAATGCGAACACTTTGCGAGCGGCCCCGAAGATATGAATCGAACCACATAATGGCAGTAGGAGAAACGTTTATTGATTGAAGAATCCTAAAAGGATATCGAAATCTACGGAAGAAAACGCGTTGCAGAAGTCGAGCAACACCAGTAGAGTTAACTGATTATTTTCTATTGCCCAGCGAATTTCGTCTGTAATTTTAAGAAGAGCTGTAACAGTGCTATGACTGGAACGGAAACCAGATTGGAATGGGTTTAGAAGTGAGTTAGATGATAAAAAAGAGGATAATTGAGTATGGACAATGTGCTCAAGAACTTTAGAAAGGAAAGGCAAATCGAAATAGGACGAAAGTGAGGAAGCATGGTAGGAGAAGGAACCTTGGGAAGAGGTTTAACGTGTGCTTGTTTCCAGCTTGAAGGAAACGAGCAGGAAGCTAAGGAATAGTTAAATATATGCGTAAGGACAGGAAGGAGAGAAGACAGAATTAAAACAATCATTTTTGAGCACATATTGTCAACACCCATTGAAGTTGAGGAAATAGCAAGTACAGATTTTTTAACGCATTCCTCAGAAACTGAGTTAAGGTTAAAAGAGGAACAAGATGGCCTCGGCAAGTCAGACAACGCGAGTAGTGTTCGAGATTTGATGCATGGGTCAATTGCTCCGGTAGATACAGAAAAATGCTTGTTAAGATCATTTACATCAATGTCCTTACATACAGCGTAAGGCGACTTGCCGACACCAACGGACTTTAAGAATCTCCACATGTCCGTGGGGTTTCGATTTATGAAAGAATCGTGGAAATAGCGTCTCTTTGCATCTATGCATAAGCGATTGCAGCGATTGCGCAGCACTTTGAATAAAATTAAATTACGGTTAGACGGGTACCGCTTGTACCTTCGCTTCGCTTTAGCGCGACGTGCCATATGATTCTTTATCTCAGTTGTGAGCCATGGCGCTGGATTTCGTTTTATCTTAACACTATGTACTGGGGCTTGCTTATCATATATCTTTAAGACTGTCGTCGTAAAATCACTCACCTTTCCATCGATACTGTTATTTTTTAAAACGTGAGACCAGTCAACCGCATCAGCATCGCGTCGCAGCGCCTCCAAGTTTATGTCCTCATAACTTCGGAGTAGAAGATATTGCGATTTACGCTTGGGAGCACGAATGTGATAACACAGATAGGTCAAGTCATGGTAGGAGAACGAAGCAGTTAATTGGCCATGAGAAATTATACTCTTGGGAGATGAAACAATCATCAAATCTAGAAGCGAAGGAGTGCAGTTGGGAAAATGATGAGTAGCTGCAAGAGGTAAAATCTGTAGATTGAAAGAACTCAGGAGAATATCTATGTAATTTAATTATTTTTTGTAATAATTTTCATTTGATTTATCATATTTCTTAAGCACATAGCTTCTTATTTATATATTTTTGATTTCGGAAAAAAGAATTGCTTCATCTTCTTTATACCAGTGAGTGTCGTAGGAGGTGACTAAGGAAAAAGCAAATTAAGCAATCTTGACTTCGAGGTCCGCCACCCGCCATCCCAAAAGTGGGATGCGGACGACCGTTTGGTTGAGCTGGGTTCTGCCAAATGGAAGTCCGTAATATCTGTCTGTGCTTATATTAGGTCCTTACATGCGAAATTAGCGTATTATATGGAAAAAGTAAAAACTTTTTTTTGTTTTAGAAATTATATATTTAATCAATCGAAGTATGTACCATTATTATGCACTTTCGTCATTTTATAGGTAGATTGGAATCAATGAATACGATTCAAAATTCCACCATTATTGTGACGGTTGAGTTTACATTACGCAGCACTCAATGCGTGTTTGTTGATGAGCTTCACGCAATTCATGCGGTACCCATTTGTTGATCTTTTTCGCTATAACAATTTGTTTCAAGTGAATTAAAATTGTTTTGTCACTCAAACCGAAGCCTGCCGCTAACTCTGATGTGGTTTGCGATGGATCCGCTTCCACGAACTTTTAATTATTTTCAAATAGGGTCTCCGGCCGTCCGCGGGGTTAGTTTTTGAGGTCAAACTCTCGAGAACGTAAAGGTTGGAACCAAAACCGTATCGTGCTTTCTTTTAAAGTATATAACCATACACATCATTAATCCTTCGAGCTGTTTCTGCAGCGCTGGTGCCACAGTGGAACTCATATTCGTAAATAACGCGATATTTCAAGTTTTCCATTTTGTTAACAACAGGATGTGGAAACAAAAAACTAATGGCGTGGAAACAAAAAATCTCTATATTCGAAACACAAGTACACAACCCTAAATTTGAAATACATTTGAATTTGGAATTCCTAACCTACGCCAGATTATTGGCCAATTCGACAAAATGCCAATTTCATATGTGAGGACCACCAGTAATATCTTTACGTATTTGATCGAAAAAGGGATAATGGGCTGATAAATTATCCTATTTTGATACTATTGTTAAAATGTTCATGAGTTGTTGTTGTGTTGGAGCACACACCAACTATCTACTGTAATTTACACCGTATGTTAAAATGTGAATTAAATGTGTGAGACATTACAACAATAACAGCAACACAACACGCTGTCTGGTACAATAATATGTAGAGAGTCCACGTAGTACGTACGTACGTTCTACAGGGACCAGACACCACGCGCCTCGCTGCTTCACTACTGCACCATTTCCCCGAAATTTCTCTTAGTGGCCACCACGCAACATATTCTTTATGAAATAAAGAAAGAAAGTTAATTTTTATTACTTAATTACAAACTAAACTGATAAAAGAAATAGAGTAAATAATAAAAATATACGAGTTATCTCTAGGGGTAGCTGGATAGCTGGCACTACGAATGATGGTAAACTATCAGGGATTGCCTTAATTTGTGAGACTGCACGTTCCATAGTAGCTTGCGTGGCCCAACTCGCCCGTGTTCCATTAACCTACATTCTCGGCCTTGAACCCCTACTCCCCGCCGCTTCTACGACCCGTTTCCCATGACGTCATAAAAACCCTTCGCATCTATTGTCTTTACTGTGTACTAAGCGACTAATGAATGTACTACTGTATGTCAACAGATTTATAGTTACAACTAACTTGTACTCGACTTGCGAATAACATGTCTTAATATTCTTGAACGAAAGAAAATAAATGTTTTACTTTTTGCATATAAACTAAAGGTTAATAAAAAAAGGAAACTAGCACCCAATAAATGTCCCACTGCTGTGAAAATGCCTCTTCACAATTTTCAAGACAGTTTTGACGCCGGACGGGGAGATATATGACTTATGTCCCCATCTTCCATAATCTAACCTGTGTGATAAATAAACTTTTAATCATGTTAGTATAAGTATGGCGCATATTATGAAAAATTACCACCACCAGTATCACGCATACACTATACAGGATTCCTGCTAAGTTTACTCTAAGCATGGCACTCGATATGCAGTTAACTGCATTTTTAATTAGTGAGAACTATTATTGCAAGGTGTAATTTGCTTTGACACTTTTGTAACCATGAAACAATAATGAGCCTTTGATAAAAAGGTTGATGAAAAATTTGATGTCATGTTATTTACAGGGAAACCGCACGGTCTAAAATTAATTACCTTTTCTAAAATTTATTTACTTTATTCTACACAGTTTCGTTTAAAATGAATATTAAATATTTATTGTACACAAAACTGCACTACACTTAAAGCTTAAGAAGTTGAGATATTACAGTGAATCTTAATGTGTTTAAATTAAACACGAGAAGAGACACACAGTAGACAAAACGCTAAATTCTTTTACACTTTTTTTAAGTTAACAAATTTGTTGAGAATATGAAATAGTGTTAATCGTTAAAGTCTTGATGTGTTGAAAAAATTGAAATCATATTGTTATGATACGAGATTAATCTTTATTAGATAGTATAAGACAAAATTGCAACCCGGGTTTGTCGGTATATTCTTTTATAACTTCTGGTATGATCTGTCCGTGTTAAGCAGGCGCGGTTTGCTTGTTATAAATATTTTTTCAAGTATTTTTACCAAACCCCGAACGAACTGTTATATAAAATTGGCTATGTACGGAATTGGGCTATGCACACATAGCGCATACCGTGCGCCCAGTAACTTATTTACGAGTACTTAGCTTTCTAGATCCTAATTTATCGATTCCTACAGACAAGCGGTAACTTAGAAGGTAGACATGACTCTTCGAATTGGATTACTTTGACAAATACTAGACAATTTATTGGCAATGTTGACCTTCCGAAAGATAAGAGAATCGCCTTTGCCTAACCATAGACCACGACCTCGCAGAATACCGACGTGAAGTAGAGGCATCTTGTGCTTCTGCGTTTCGTTCGGTGAGTGAGGTAACCGGAGGCCCACCCCCTCTCCCTATTCAACTCCTTATCCTCCCTTCCATCTCCCAAATACCCTTAAAGGCCGGCAACGCACCTGTAGCTTCTCTGGTGTTGCAGATGTATGTGGACGACGGTAATCATTCACCATCAGCTGAACCTATTGCTCGTGTGCCACCTTTACCATAAAAAAAAAAGAACAGAAAGGCGGTTAATCTTATAACGGTTACTTTCCAATAATGGAACTCTAGCAAATCCTACAAAGGTTTTTTTTTTAGTTTCTGCTAAAGCTGATGCATCCATAGGAGGAAGAATTAGTCATGTTGCGAGACAGAGATTTAAGTGAATTAGTTGTATATTTTTAATGTGTTTTTGATCATTCATGTTACTTCAAATATAAAATAATACATGTTTAATCGTAAATACCGCTTGGAGGCGGCATAAGAAATCTCGTTTCATCCTGTGTTCGAAATGGGGGATTTCCCCCATTTCGCCTCTTACGTCACCCACAGGGGGTTTCCGCTTTTTATATACTCGCGGAATCAACATTCTTCTAAATTTTTAAAATAGTGGATTTCCGCAAAGTGGCACCTGATTCTAAACGTTAGAAGAAGAGTAAAGAGCGTTCGCTTAAAATTGCATTGTATTCAATTATGATTTTTTAATTTTTTAAATATTTGATTCATTGTAATTTTACATCCTCAGTTTAATATTAGGGGTACAAGTATAAAATTGCCGTAATATATTGAAAAATGCAAGCACCTTTTATTATGAAAGAAAAAAATGATTAAGAAAAAATATATTTGAATTATTTACTTTCTTTCTGCCGTCATCATATCCTTGTTGGAAAACATCGTGTAGAAACCTTTTTGTCTGAGAAATTATAAAAAAAATTTCACCAAACGACAGTGCAACTACGTTACGGGTACATGTGGTGTTCCGGTTTGAAAGGTACAGAGAGGCAGTATAATTATGTGAAGCATTTCATCTTAGTCCGGGTGACAACGCGTCTGTGACCTTCTTCGAGGTTGTCCATGGGCTGAAGTAGCCGCTTACAATCAGGTGGAATGTTATCCAGTTAAAAAAAAGAATATAATAACTATTCAAAGCGGTGCCTGTTGTTTTATATACTTCGTTAATCTTTATAATGTGGGTGTTTTGACAGTTCACTGGCTCGTTAGTCGATGTCAAGCAAATTTTCCGTACGGTTATCTACACTCTCTTCTAATTTTCCAAGTCATCGGATTTTTTTAATATATATAGTTGATGGTATTTAGAAGTTATTATCATAAATTTATGAAGTTTTAAGTATATAGTTAAATATTTATGTTTATTTCCACATAGCTCGTGACGTGCCAGCTTTATACGACTGTTTAGTCAAGTAGTGTGGAGGACAAGTGTAGTGCAGTGCCTCATAGGGCTTTACAGTTTAAGTACCACCGGTAAGTACCACAGGAACTGCCTGTTGGGAGATGTGCAACTGACCATCCGGTGAAGCAGGCGAACAACTTGCTAAACTTTGTTCCAAAAGTTATTACATATTTAAAAGTAACATTTGTGTCTGCTTTTTCAAAATTATTTTTCTGTTACAAAAATGTTACCTAAAGTATATAACTTACTTTTATTTTGTAACTTGAACCCAGCCTTCTCTTCTGACATCTTGTCAGGTAAATAAAATTTATGAAAGCACTTTTGCTCAATTTAAAAGGTTTTCTTTTTGGATTATGGCTATAGGGAAGAAAAAAATTAAATTGGTTTTTTGTGTATCTAGTTTTAGGTGCGTTGGTCCAAATAAGCTTAAAATATATATACAGTAATACATTGAAATGTCTAAGGAAAGTGTTTTTTATGTCATAATAATAGTAATTATGTTAGGAAATGCAAAAAAAACCTGCAGACCACGCATCTTAAAAGACAGGGCACCAGATTTTCCTATTTTTTATTTAGTTTGTAATCAATTGTAATACATTATTTTTTGTAAGATTTTTACCGTTGGCCTGTACATTAAAACGATGACAAGATCACCACCTGTCACGTCTCAAGTAAGCTCTGGTAAGAGTGGTGGGTTGCAAGAAATAAAATAAATGACTAAAATTTAATTGAAATTAATAATAAAAAAATGTGATAATATAAAAATGTATGTTAATATGTGAATCGAAGTCTAAACGATTAATTAAAAAAAATATATTCAAAGTGGCCACCTTGGCTTTGATAACTTTTTTTTTCTTACATGGGGAAATGCCTAACGTATACCCGCCCTCTCGGGGGCAAGGACGAGTTATGTCTGGTTTGCACCGACTAAAACTCCATGGTGTTCCACCTTCGCCGCATTTCGGCAGGGTCTCGGGAACGCTTTCGCACACATCCGCGACCCCACCAGCGTCGGCCGCTGTAGGCGGCCCCTTCTCGGGAGAGAACGTCCTCTCCCACACCGCCCTGGCTAGACACGTCGAAACGCGCCTACCTACTCTGCCTCCACACCCACGAGGGCGACGGATCCCCCGGATCCGCCACCCGGAGGCCATGGGGATCAGGAAGGCTAGCGCTCTTATGCCTCAGCCTTCCTGGCACCCGCGGCGGGTCTGGTCCATGGCTCCACCGCCAACCACGTTTCGGCCGCGGAGGGTAGGGAGAACGGCCATCGTAATACCGACACTCCTCTCCCCTCGCGGCCCCACCACGGGCGCATCAGCGGTGCGGCCCCCGCCAGAGTTGTGGAGGATAGGGAGAATGTCGAAACGTAATACCAAAACTCCTCTTCCCTCGGGACTCCACCTCGGCTGTGGGGGGCAGTAGAGGGCTAAGCTAACACTCCCCCCACTGTCCATCAACACGCATCCGAATCGGGCTCACCAAGCCCACTCGGAGCGGCCACCTCGGGCCAGCAGTCCCCTCAGACAGGCTGGTCATGTAGGTTCCTCTTGGTTCACCGTGGGAGACCATGCCACGGTTACTAAGCCACGCCACGACAATGCGTGAACCCATACGGGGGGGGGGGAGGGTGGCTTAGATACCTGCCCTAGAATTTTCTGGCTATGAATTTACTAATCGGTGGATTTACCTAATGTCTCCATGGGGAGATTAGCCACTGCTAGCTTTAAAAACTTCTTGAGAAACTCGATGTCAGAGTAACGTTTTGAGCAGGCCATGTTGTCTAGTACTGACACAGCTTGTAGTCCATCGGGTTCAGATCTGGTTTTGACGAGGGCCATTCTTCAGCTTCAGAGTCTTACTGGAAAGTTCACGGTACATTCTAGAAAAGTGTCACTGTCACTAAGACGCTTCGCTACACAATCCAAGACAGTTTCTTGATATACTTTGGCCACCAAACCATGCTGATGGAACCATGATGAAGAATCATGACCACGTTCAATTTTTCCAACAAGTTGCGAGGATTCTTTAGAGCCGTCAGCATGCGTTTTGTGTTGCATGCACTTCAATCGTAAAATTTTTTCATCTGTAAAGAGCAGTACATTTCTGTGACTTCCACCAGCGTATCGGGGGACAGTGAGCGTTATGATCGATCAACTCTTTTAAAGTGTAGGGACTGATTTAGGGCATGTCCTGTGTATAGTCCTAGGTCCTAGAGGGAATATTCATTACACCCGAGAATATTTTTTTCCTAATAGGTTTTTGCGAAAATTCTGTCTTTGACAGCGTGCACCCCCGAGAGAAAAACGCAGCCTGGTCCTAAAAGTACAAGGTCGCCTCGATTTTTATGGTCTTTGCGACTGAGGAATTTTTGGTGTACATGTCGATTGTGCGATACGGCTGATGCCTAGCTCTTGAATTATAGAGTAATACTAACATACAGAAACTATTATGAATCACGGGAAAAAATAATATCTATGCAATTTTTTAACATAACGAGCGCATTAACAATTAGAATAACTTTTTAAATTGCCACATCATTTGTATCACTAATTAGATATATTATACATTATAATGTAACAATGTGAACGTTTTTCAAAAGACTTCTTAAGATACAATCTATAATTTTTGTAATATAATTGTTTCCTGTTTCAATGAAAGGTGACAATTAATTAAGAGAAATAAAATACCACAGACGTCTTTCTAACCTGCTTCAACTACCTACAATCTTAAAAGATCTCCAATAGATGTTAAAAAAGGAAATGAAATTAATTTTATTGCTCATGACAGTATATAGAGTTTTTCTCAGTGATATTACTTAAAAAATATCATTAATTTTTCTACTAAGATGTTTTATTATGTATGTAGGTAAATATATATGAATGTAGTTTAGTATATAGGTTATGTTATACATTTAGGTAGTGATGAGTCACTGTGTTAGAGCGATAAAACAAGGATGCGAGTAGGTCGTTGGAGGGCTGAGTCAGATTGGCGCCGCGCCAAGAGGGGCTTTGCGGCTATCCTGCAACTTTAACCATATAACTTAGTATACAGTTCTCGGCAGCATGTATAAATGTACTCAGTAGTTCTCGAATAATATTTTTTTTTGATAATTACCGAGTTATTGATTTAATGGACTAACCAACAGTTTGCCATCCATAAATATGACATGAATTGATTTGAACAGTTTTCAAATAACTGTGAAAAAAATATTATGATGAACCCTGCATATCTACATCTCTACAAGGCTCTTAAAATGCTTTAAGAAGATTTTTCTTCAGTAGAGACATACAGTTTTAAATAATTAGTTTACGGAGAATATAAGAAATAAATTAAAATAGATCCACATGAAAAAACTAAACAAATAAAAGTAGTGTCTCTGCTATTTTGATTTTTAAATTTCATGATCCATGCTAGAGTCAAGGGTCCTGAGTTCTAGACTCTTCTGTCTCTTTTAGCACAAGGGAATACCTGCCAGCCTTTTTAAATAAGACGCATATTGTCACACAGTGCAGTTACTAAATCCTGGTTGTTTACAAGAAAATATTCCGCTGGTCAAATTCACCAATAGGATTTTAAAAGTAGGTATTTTAATCTACTTGTTAGAGTTTTCTGTCACCTTTCAAACAACTGATATCTTCCTTCTAAAATATAAAATATAGCTATACCAAAAGAATGTTTTACTTATTTTCCACAAGTGCAGCGTTTACCAAGGTCTTTGAAGTTCATTTCTTAGGTCACGGGCAGTTTTGTCTATTACACTGCCTTTGAACTTTTACTTTAGTTTAAGTTCAGTTTTTATTATAGAGGTTAAATTTTTGATATAATATTTTTTTTTCATAAGCTAAAACAATGTATTATTAAGAAAAATAAGCGATTTTTACATTAAAGAGGTTCTTATGTTTAGAATTTATAATTAATTATCATTAAAGCCTGTCAGAAGTAAACTTATACTTCTGGACATAGGCCTCTTCTAAAGGTTGCACCAAAACTGATTCACCTGCATCTATCGATTTCTCGCAACACTGTCCAGGTGTACACACGCCATTCAGTGAATGTTTCTTCCCCGGCGGTTACTTCAGTTTTTTCTGTTGCAGTTATCATTGTGCCAGACTTTCCCTTTTTCTTAGAAGCTTTACCTTTTTCGTAATCCACTGAGTTTCCTTATACAGTGAGAGAAAACGAGAAGTGTTAGGTATGAACTAAGGAAGATGATGTGATGTTAGTTTCCTGAAGGCTGGTCAGCCAAGTTGGATTTGCCGA
This sequence comes from Bhutanitis thaidina, assembly GCA_029286595.1. Lineage (NCBI taxonomy): Eukaryota > Metazoa > Arthropoda > Insecta > Lepidoptera > Papilionidae > Bhutanitis > Bhutanitis thaidina. The sequence continues at coordinate 6,644,956 of JAGSMS010000004.1, read as the reverse complement.
TTAACTTCAAGGTCAAAGTGGTAAAAATAATAGTGTTTATAAAAATTTATATAGGTAGTGAATCAAGATGCGGTTTTTCACTACAAGTGTTTTATTTAAGGATGCTAAAAGTTGCCATTGACCACATTTCAGCAGCAGAGGGTAGGTAGAACGGCTCATCGTAAAACTGACACTCCTCTTCCCCCGCAGCCCCACCACGGTCGTTTTAGCAGTGCGGGCCCCCGCCAGAGTCGTGGAAGATAGGGAGAATAGCGCATACCAAAACCAAAACTCCTCTTCCCTCGCGACTCCACCTCGGCTCTGAAGGGCCAGAGGAGCTGTGTAAAGTTAACATTTCTCCCGCAGTCCAACAACCCGCATCCGAAGTGAGCTGGCCGAGCCTAATCGGAACGGCCACCTCGGCACCTGACTTAGCGAGCAGCCTTTTCCCTAAGACAGGCCGGCTATGTAGGTTTTCACCGTGGGAGATCAAACCTCCGCTTCTAAGTTCTTACCACGGCAAGGCGGGAACCCAGTCGGGAGAGAGTGTTTCCGTCATTAGTGAACGTGTCCACGTGAGAGTATAGGCACAGATTACGTATTATTTACTATGTAAGTAGAGGTTCTTACTAAACGAGTGCTCTACCACCCATGACTTCAGCACCAGTGGGATTATAATCAGCGCTAGTTTACGTTCAATTCTAAAAATGTTTGGCTTAAATGAATTACCTAATGATAATTTATTCAAATAAATAAAACGTTTTTAAAACTTTATTATAAAGGGTAGGGTTGAATTATTGAATAAAGTTAATGAATGAAATAAAAATATCTATGCTATGTTCTAACAGTATGTCTAGAATGACAATATCGAGTTAACATTAACCAATACGAGTACAATGAGGTGTTTTCGACCGCACTGCGGGTTACGCCTTGCTCTTTGATATTCATCAAAGTCTATCATGGTCCACTGCGTCACTAGACATCTGGCCGAACCATCCAGCTGCAATACGACATTTTGGTGTCCATATTGTAAGAATAGCTACATCACAACATTCTTCGATAACTTTTTTCTTTAACGATATTGATATGATTGAAAACACTTACACAAAAATCTGTTCAATCTTTTCATTGAAAACAAAGCATAGCTTCAAATCATTTTTAAATGTACGTAATGTTGTTTGTATTTTTGTTACATATAATTCTATCATTCGATTTTACTAATGAACTGTAACTCGAATACGAATGAAACCTGAAATTAGTGAAAATAATTATAACCAAATAATGAATTAAACAAATAAAATAGTAAAAAATACAAAAAAAGTTAATAAGTTTGTGTAAAATAAGTTTTATTTCCCTGGGTTTATCTTCTTTCGGGAAGAATGTAACAACTTTATTGTGTTTTCAATCTAGTAGATTGGGGAAAAAGTAAGTTTTCGTATTTTGAAAAATAGTTACTTTTAAAATAGGAAATAACTTTTCCCCGACCGATAATATGAACTAAGTGCGAGTGTGTTATGTATCTCGTATAAAAACCTGCCACATGAAATATTCAAAATGATGGTGAAAACATTATTGAAATCCATTTAGAAGTTTAAAAGTAATAATTTAATAAACGAACACATACAAATACGGGTTGCGACTTTTATACTATGTAATAATTTAAGTTCCAACAGTTATTAATAAACGATTAAAGTATAAATAGTTGCTAAAATGTAATATTAAATTTTAGTGCAGGCTTAAAAGTAAATATAGTTCGTCTCGCTGTCCCAAAAGAAACATTAAGCAATGAAGGTATTATCCTTGAAGAATTTAATAGATATCAAATTCATGCTATAATTATCGAAGCTCATGAGTAGTAATATCTTATTTATCAAATAATTAATATAATTAATATATAAATTGTAGGTTGCAAATTTTTTCAAATCTAAAAAAAATTAGTTCATGTCATCATATTAAAATACATTTCTTGAAATGTACTAATTTGTTTTTTTTTAAGAATTAATGAGTTAGTTATTACATGTTGCTTAGTAATTTACCAAAAAAAAGGTTACATAAAGGCTACATAATGTATGGCAAAGTATAACAATCTTACATTTCTGTGAAAAAAAAAACTATATTTTAAGGAAAACAGTGAACCCGCTATGCAGTAGCACGGCGTTCTCTTTCCAACTCCAAAACCCTCTTGAAGAAGCCCTTTGCGTAGTACAATTAAGGATGCGCCCAGGGACACTTATACGATTTATCTGCGCTTACATTTTTACACATTTCTCAATATTACTTTCTTGTGTTTGGAAAGAACCGTGAATACAAATAATATAGGCATATGAATACAAATATAAATTGCGATCGTATTTTTTAAGGTTATAGAAGCACAGTATTTCAGGCGCACAAACATATAAAAGTCTAAGTAATATTATCATAAATGCCATGAAGAATCGACGAAATATGTTGCAATAAAACGGAGATGGGATAATATCTTAGACCGAGACTTTATCGCGAATTTAGGATAAAAGCATTAACTTTTACCGTTTAAAAAAAATAGAAAAACATCGGAATTATTTGTTTACAAAGCGAGGCTATATTAATGAGAATGGTATTAAAGTTAACTATTATTTTGTTTATTAATTATACTTAATACATACTCGCTTCACGATCGCTTGGCCTTCAATTGGTATTAGCCAATCCATGTAGATAAAGTATAGTGTAAATTGCTCATTAACGTTTCTTCTTCTTTTTCCTTCTCTTTCAGCCTGGTTGTTTACGTCCTTTACTGGACATAAGCCTTTTCATGAGAGCGTCATTAAAGCTGTCGTACGTTAAACGCCATAGCGTTTACAACATATTGCCACCTATTCGCTAGAGATGCTACTCCCCACCACTAGTCTGGGCGAAGGGTTCGACAAAGTAAGATGAATTTTGTGTGTGTACCGCAATGTGCACCGTATGCAAGAGAGGTGATCACTTGGAAACGAAGAGTGTATTTTATCGCAAACTGTATTGTAGATAGAGAATGAATAAATCAATAACTATACCCAAACAATCCAATCGGGATGTTTTACAGTTTATTTTTTAGTATGATATAGACATGACTATCTCTTTCTTCAAATACCCACTTCATCTGGCATCGAGGCTCTGGTGAACGAAAGACAGCGGTATAGTTTGCCGATAGTAAATCCCATAGACCAGTGATGGGGAGCAGCATCACTAGTTCGAGGGTAGCGGCACTGCGCTCACCATATCGCTTGCTCAGCGTTGTGCCTATGGGCAAACCTTTTAGAAATGTATTCCGGCTTTAACGCGCGCTTTCTCGTAGAAACTAATGTTCAATAGTGTACTAAATTAGGCTGAAGTAGAAGATACTCGTATGACTGGTTACATGTATTAAACACAAGCACAAGGTGGCATAACAAAAAATATACACTATCACGTTTATAATCAATCCTAGAATAGAGCGTTATCTTGAACGGAAGAAAATTAACTGCACTTTCAGTTGTTTAACAAGTCGGAGGCAATATCATGAGCTAGCGTAATCCATTGTATTTGCAATCGGGGCTTAAGTCGACGTCCTCATAAATCGGACTGTGCTCAGGTGTTACGACTTCCCCTCGCTAAATTGCTTGCGGGCTACGGCAGAACTATTGAGCAGCGAATTATTGAAGCTACCTTTTACCTCAATGTGTTGATAAATAAATATAGGTAAAGTATTAATTGGTATGGAAAGTATTTTAAAATAAATATAGGGTTCAAAATGTTTGTTTTATGTCAACATAGCTAACACACACACACACACTGGCGTGAAGTAGAGACATCCTGTGCTTCTGCGTTTCGTTCGGTGAGTGAGGTAACCGGAGGCATCCTTTCCCTCCCCATCCCACTCCTCGTCCTCCCTCCCATCTCCCAAATACCCTTAAAGGCCGTCAACGCACTAGCGGCATCTCCGGCGTTGGAGATGTACATGGGCGACGGTAATCACTTACCATCAGGTGAACCGCATGCTCCTTTGGAGCCTTTCCAATAAAAAAAAACACAGTTCGTCTGATATTAAGTGACCACTCCGAATCACTATTATGTAAATGCTCTATTGTTGGGCAGTTGTTTTCCTGCTCATAACTAGCCTACATTCTCCTTGCGAATTGTCTTTTCCAACGAAGCTGTAAGCACAGTGCGGGATTAGTGAGCGCAGTACAGGTACCCGCGCACTAGAGAAGCTCCTCCTCTTTACTAGATTTGGGTTCGGCGAAATCGGAATGATATTCCGCCATAATTCGGTCGCCAGAGCTTCGCTTATTAGCTAGGTTGTCTTTATTTAAGAAAGAGATGTCATGTTCCCTTTTATATCCCATCGATCACTTTGAATAATTTATAATACTATTTGATGGTAAACTTAGAGTCGGGAGTCAAACCAGACAGAACGTTAAGCCGTGGAGTAGGTGCTAAAGCCTGTATTTGAGTCACAAACTTATTTTTATTTCTTGTGTCATCTGTACAGAATCCTACTAATCTTGATGTAGTAAATATTATTTCCTTTTTTATAGGGCCACATGAAATTATATGCATCACAAAAGACCAAGGTATCCCTATGGCCAAGTTCACCATGGAGATGCCTTGGTGGCCATATTCGCCGTGTGTTGGCGGAGATGTGTTGTGTGGCGGCTTAAATGTTTGTAATAATAGTTATTCCCGAAGCTTTTTAAACCACTTTTACGACAAATTTCCTTTTAATGATTTTGATATGAAATGCGTAAAAATTAAATAATTACCAGGGTAAATTAACAAGTTCTTAGAATTGTCAATAAAACGGCAAAATAATAAATAAATCTCTTTTCCTATTTTCTTATTCCCTTTAAAAAAAATATTTACACGAGTCGAATAAACTCCTCTACGGCGGCCATAACGGCGTTGTAGTCGTTCAATTTTGTTCCACGAACATGTTCCTTTAATTTTAGGTACAAACGAAAATCTCTCGGGGCTAAGTGCTAAGTTCAGTGAATATCTCAACTGGTTATCTAAAATTCAGAAGCCGACATTGCGTATTGTCGTAAGTGCAACGTCGGAGCGATGAGCCGGTGTGTTATCGAGGTGAAACAACTCGCCTAACCTCAACTTTTCACGACGTTTTTCTTTAATTGCGTCACGGAGTTGGGAATAAACTAGCATAACATATACCCGTAAAAGTTTTTACTTTTAGGAAATAATCAATAAAAATTATCCCAATCACGTGAAAACGTTTCGAGATTCTTCGTGGTACACATTTTACTGAGACTCTTTATTAAATCCCAAAGTGTTTGTTAAAATGGGATGAACACTACCAAATAAAATCCTTACGGTATTTGCAATGTTAAGAAATTCTTCAATCTTTAAAAACCATATTTTCCATTTTCTTCATTTACAGAGTAACGATCACCATCTTTACAACTCGATTTACCCTTTTTGAATTCAGCTACACAGTAAGCGGCTGAGGAATAGCGTAAAGGATTTGTCCCTAATGTCTGCTGAGTGTCCAAAAAATATCCGTAGTAGACATTTTATTCAGGCACAGGTACTTTATGACCACCCATAACTAGTTCTTCTTCATATTTGGTAAATTTTGTATGCAAAATAATTAATAAAGTTAAAATTACTAAACCGAATCAATTGGCACTTCTCATAAACACTTAGTGATAATAAAACTACAAAATAAAATATATCTTCAAAATAGGTTTTCATGCTTCAAAGATGTTTCCAAAAAAAACGCTGATTCATGAAAAATTATGAGATACGCGAAATTTCAAAAATTGAATAATAACGAATGCCTTGAAATGTGGTCCATGTGACCCTCGTGCACCCTAGAAATAGAAATTGGAATGAAAGTCTCTAGAGACTTTTATTAGATCTTTTTATTTCATTGCATAGTGAAGGTTTTACTGGCGTATACCCTACGACAATATTTCTTGCGAAGTACTGGTATTATCGACGTAAGGAAAATTTGAACTTCACATAAATAACTATGTTTTGTAGAAAATGTAGCTCAAATAGTTTTTTTATACCTCAATAGTTGTTTACGAAGTAATTATTAGAGTGGGAAGATTTTCTATCCTTTTCTATCTTTTTCTATCCATTTGGAAAATAATTAACATCATATTTTAATTCCGTTATTTAATTAAATTTGGTGTTTTTCATCATGATATGTAATTTTAAAAGTACAAAGAACTTCTTTAACGGTCTGTAACTCCACAGCTGAACATAGACCTTTATCAATGGGAGGATTGGTTAGATAGCAAAACCAGAAACCTTGCACCTTAGACGTTGCTACGTTAGATTTAGCATATTTATGATAGTTACGTCACCATGATGTTATTTTCCTAGCACTTCCTTAAGTGGAGTTTTCGTCTGCCGTGGGATAAGATTGAGTATCAGATTCTTTTACGGCGTCTCCAAATGAACTTTGAACACGTAAAAATTACGGGGATTTGTAAAGTCCAACTTTATGCACTAGACCACCCTGGCTGATTATTCCCGGGTCCAATGTTTAATTTTACGTGTAACACTATTATGTAATTTTCAACCACTAACTACAGTGAATGATTTGCCCATACTCATCAGAATGGGCAAGCGGGTTGGTGAGCATAGTGCCGGATCCTTCGCACTAGAGATGTGCACCGATCACTAGTCTGTGGTATTTGGGTTCAGCATATTAGGATGTTAAATTAGCTATCAATCGGTAGCCAGTCTAGTTCGTTAGTCAGCAGAGTGCACTGCGTGAAAAAAAAGATGGTATATTCCCCCGTACACGCTAATAATTATAATATGAAAGTAGGAGAGTATTGAAAAGGCTGAATAATTAAATAAAGAACTTGATCGAGCAACAGAAACTAAGAGAACAAAAGAGAATTTATATTTACACTTATTGGCCTGGCAGACGTTGTTCTGCCCTTTCCTGTAGGAGGCGCGATAATTATGAAAAATAAAATTTATTAATATCTCGACCACGGCTCCACCTGTCATGTCCAAATTTGTGATTATCTTTTTGGTACTAAACCAGCACATTTTATGAATATGAGCAATTTTGATCCACAATAATAGAATTTATTAATAACTTGACTTCCGCGCCTCCTATCGGAGACTATCACACCTATGAACCATCGATAGTACAATTATATTGTAGGAATATGATCTCAAGTCGTTCAAAAGTTACAAGATAAATAACATACGCAGGCAGAAATACAAACCAACTACGAAAAGTTCTAAAGTGTTGAAAGTTTCGCCTCCGAATGGTTAAATCATGGTTCAGACTACCATCAGATCAGATGCCATCAGACTACCACCTTATCCGCTGATTGCCGATCACTGGCAAATTATATGCAAAAAAACGATAAAGTCTAGTTTATCCGATTTATTTCTTCAGTAAAAACCCAAAGAATTCGACCAGCGTGGCACCCGTACTTTCGTTAAGCGTTAGCATCAAGTCGTATATTATTGATACTTAATATATCTGTTCATTTATATAAATATGCGGCGTATTCATATTTTTCACTGACACATTCACTAACTTCAGTGACGACTTCTATATCTTATTGTAAGACGTATTTTATTTAATTACTATGGGATTTTATTTAATTTTTTAATTACTTACCATATAAGTTACATCATAATTATCTTGAGTGTCAAGTTAGAGCATGATGCCAAGTAACTAAATTATGTAAAATATAACTGGGCGCAATTTCCGGGAGGCTAATTATTAACTTCGTCGGCGGCACAAGTTCTTCAAGAGCTTTTTAGGAATTCACGAACATTTTCTTAAACGAGTTGATTATGGTTTAAATTAAATTTTCATTTGCTTTGAATAAGTGGCGTTGCGGTTTTGTTTACACTTGCCTGCATTTGCAACATGTGATTTGTATTTTTTGCAATTATGTATTAAAACCGAAGCTGATGATCAGTTCATTAGTAGATTTAGTATTAAAATTTATTAGTCGTTTACATTTTGATTTTGTAATTTTTCCCAGATTTTCGATGAAAAATTTTAGTATACAAGACGATATAATTTTATTCCAAAATTTTCTTGAGATTAGTTGCACTTTTCGTTTCTCGAGTTTATGAAGTAACTCTCCATGATTTTATTAGGACCACAAAAGATAAGCCGACTTTGTTCTAATGATTGGCATATTGTAGGCAATGGCAGCGAGTAGCTCGACACCATTGTTTACTGCTATTCTTGATCCTGTTCGCACATAAACGGAATTATGTGTCGTAGTGCACACACATTGGTATTAGTTAAATAAAATGTAATGTAGAACCAGTATCAAGGGTAAAAAAATTGTTTTAGGGTTTTCCTCATTAACATTTAGCGTAATCTATCCATCTCTCAGTCCATCGACTTTCGTTGCTTAGCCACAATTTACTAAATATGTAAGGGTTTATTTATTTTATGATATAATTATTTAAATTTGAATTTGCCATGAAATAAAATAAAATCGATGTTTAAAAAATGCACCTAACAACCTCATTACGAATAAAATTTAATATGCGATTTCCTAAGAATTTTTAGTATACGTTTCGCCTTCCGACTTATATTTAATTAAATATCTATGTATTTTTTTAATTGTTGCAGGGGGAGCGGCGGCCCCCGGCATGAGGTCGGGGGAGGCGGGGGAGGGGTCGGAGCTGGCGGAGTTTGGCGCGCGCTGGCCGCCGCCCTACGCGCAGGGCTACGGCTGGACGCGCTCCGCAACCCCGCAGCATCCGCCCGCGCATCACCTCGCACGCCATTCGCGCTCCCAACAGGTGTAAAATCAATCTGTAAGATCTATATGGTCATGTTCTCCTGGTGATTCAGATGATAGCGTCATCTTCTTATTAATCAATAAGGAGTAGTCATGTGATCAGGACAAAATAGTGCTGTAGGTATTACCACAAACTAAGAGGCACTTACTTGGCTCCACTATTACCGGGGTAACGCGTAGCATATAAGCAAGGTATACGGTAGAGTGATACATTATCAGATTCAGAGATTAAAAACATATCTCCTGTCAAAATTAACTGGCTACGCAAATTATTACTAGTTATTAAAATTTACCAGACATTGGTAAATAGTGACAATTGATACTCAGACAAAGTATGTTTAACTTAAAATTTATATAAAGTATAAGAAAATCATAAAAAACATATCCAAAAAAATCCGATTAAATTCGATTCGAAGTAGTGGCATCTTGTGCCACTGCGTTTCGTTCGGCGAGTGAGGTACCGGAGGCCCACTCCACCTTCCCATCCCCTTCCTCATCCTCCCTCCCATCTCCCAATTACCCTTAAAGGTCGGCAACGCACCTGCAGCACCTCTGATGTTGCAGATGTAATTGGGTGACGGTAATCACTTACCATCAGGTGAACCACTTGCTTGTTTGCCGCCTTTCTCATAAAAACAAATCACTACACTTGGCAAGCGGGTTAGCCATCGCTAGACCAGACGTCTCGCACCAAGCACGCTAGACACTGCTGAACTTCACTGGTCCAAATGATTTCGTTCCTGGGATATTTGAGATCGTTATCCGCCATTATCATAAGCCATGATTTTTTTTGTCATTTTTCTTAGTCAACTTTACGATTACGATACCTGGGAGATGATATGGAATGTTACATTCCTTATGCCGCCACCAATCTGTAAACCTACTTAATGAAAATTATTGAGAACTTTTATAGACTAATGTTACCACACATAATCCACATATAAATATTAGTTACCTGTACTCCCAACGAGGGGAAAGTACTTTAAAGCTTGTTGGAAATGACCAGTGGTTGCAGGACAACCGACACACGAGCTACGAGGCGGAGGACGCGAGGGCGCGCGCGCGGGGTGGGGTATACTATTCTCCGCCAGGGACTTCCTACACCATTGTAGAAAGACCGGCTTCTTCGCACGGCCACCACGCGCCCTATTCACACCACCATTATCCAGGAAAACTCTCGCGCGCACCATATTTAGGTTCTTCTACAATCGGAAATAGCGCAGGTATTACATTCTATAATTATTATAGTTTATTTATTTTTAAAAAAGCCCACGATCCAAGTGATTAAAGGATCTAAATCCGAAAAAGGAGACTCGAGTTCGATCCTTTTTATGCGACTAACTCTTGGGTTGTTGACGTAGAAAATCGATACTACAAAGATTTTTATTCTATCCCAGGATACTAAGACAATCCACCTAATAAATAAACGAAAAAACATTAGAAAATGTATTGATTTTTCTTTCCATTAGGCGCTACAAGCTTAAGGAACAGCACAAACCATTTAAGCGCAACAAATGGCAAGAAGCGGCCCATTTCACCGGAGCAGGTGCTCCGTCTGTTCGGCCAAGGGGGCGCTGCAGCGCTCGGCAAGGCACTGCCGCCATCGCATCCTCCCGCGCCCCTGCCGGCGCCGCTACCCGCGCCGCTCACTACCAGGCGACACTCGCCAGCGAGCAGTCCTAGTAGCACAACACATCATGTAAGTCTAGATTGGATGTTCGCCAAAGTTTATAAGTCCTACTAAGTCAACTAGAAAGCTTCAATATAAGCCGTTATGAATTTTATTCCAGTCCATTAGAGTAGAGTAGAAAAACAATTATTTAGCACAACTTCATTTATGTAAAAGTTAACAACAAAAGAATATTAATATGTCGGTACAAATAATAATAGGTCGCATTAATAGGTAATTATGTAAAATAATAAAATGATGTTTTGTAACTTTGGGGTGTCTTTTTCTCCAAAGGCGATCGCAGAGAATGCATCCGAATATGCCATACTCAAATCTCACAGACTAAAAATGGGGAGCAGTATCTCTAGTACTAGGGTACCAATATTGAGCATAGCAATCTGCCTGCCCAAAGTTGTGGGCAAAACTTCCGTAGCATGCCTGCTTTAGTTGGCGTTTTTATGAACAGACTTCTGTCCAGCTGTGGACTTATACAGGCTGTGGACTCATAAAGAATGAAGATTTAAGTTATCAAAATGTAGCAATGAATATAGAAGTCTACCATGTCGGAATTGCTCGATAAATATTGATCCCTATGTCTGTGTATAGGGTTACGTTAATTTGGATTGATTATCCGCCATTACTCAGTGACCAATGCATTGCTCAATAGCGTCAATTTCTACTTTCTTTTCTTTTCTTTCTTTTTAAAAAAAAAATCGTTACCTTAGACTGTAGGAATTTCTCCTGTGTCGCGGTGGCAGTTTACATACATGAATTGCACATGGACAAACACCCACACCGGGAACTATTATTTGTAGTCCATACAAAAAATAATCCCGTGCGAGAATCAAATTTAATTACTTTTTAACTTCTAGCCCCATTTCTCATGGGGGCGGAATATATTCATCCTAGGGGAAGTTTTTCGTAAAAATCATTGCCCTGCCTACAACCTACTAAATTTCAAGGTTGTAAATTGTATAGTTCCTGAGATTTCGTAATTAGGCAGTGGTACTTTTTATATATATTAGATATCTATGAATGGTATGAAATTAGTCTTTGTTTCATTAAAGAGTATATGCATACAATTCCGCAGACTCTGCTCATTATCACATAACAATATCAATGGAATAATTAAATGCATAAAACTATTAAGATTAAACAAATTTGTACCATAAAAAATTGTTAGAAATTTTCTGCTTATTAGATATTTACTATCTGATTTAGAAAGCTGTTTCCCAGTTCTACATCTGAAGACGCCACGGTTTTTTTCAAATAGGAAAATTGATCAATAACATGTGACGTCATCATGATATAATAGGGCATATTTCTCTTGTCTGATTAGGCCGTCTCTTATGACGCCTAGCCCCACATTGTCTACTCATGTAGAGTAGTACGCAAGAGTACTCGTCCATGAATTTATCAAAGTCTGGCAGTTAATTATTTAATCAAAAGGATGTTCACAGACACTTTAACAAAAATGTCTTAAACTATGTGTTGGAAGTTATTCAGTCCCAAAATAGTATCACCTGTATTTTGGATGGTGGATGGACACTTTTTTCAAATATATAGATAAACAATCATGCGTAACTCAGGTTAACCGTACAACAGTTACTATTAAGGGCTGTGTTCGAATCAACATTTCCCAGCATTGAAGAGAGGATCACAATCAACTAGACTATAGTATGTATATGTATGTTTCACATTATTATGTTTGAAATGATTTAACTGAAAAGCTATTTAACGGATTTTAACGTATTTTAAATTGGTATTATTCAAATCAAATTGGATTTGTTCCTAACGTTGCTAGAAGTTTTTATGGTTCAATATAAAATATAGTATGTTTGTCGTTCATCATCATCATCATTTCAGCCTATCCGAAGTCCACTGCTGAACATAGGCCTCCCCCAAAGATTGCCACGAAGCTCGGTCCTGAGCCACCTGCATCCATCGACTTCCCGCAACACTGCGCAGTTCGTCACTCCGTCTTGTGGGGGGTCGTCCTAGACTGCGTTTGCCTGTACGTGGTTGCCACTCGAGAACCTTTTTTCCCCAACGGTTGTCAGTTCTGCGAGCTATGTGGCCGGCCCATTGCCACTTCAGCTTCCTGATCCTTACGGCTGTGTCGGTTACCTTAGTTCTGCTGCGGATATCATCGTTGCAGACTCTATCACGCAGAGAAACACCGAGCATAGCCCTTTCCATAGCACGCTGAGCGACTTTGAGCTTCCTGATACGGCCTGCAGTGAAGGACCAAGTCTCGGATCCATATGTCATCACTGGCAACACGCACTGGTTGTATACTTTGCTCTTGAGGCTTTGCGGTATACTCGACGAGAAGATCAGACGTAGTTTCCCGAATGCAGCCCAGCCGAGTTGGATTCGTCGATTGACCTCTGAGTCGAAGTTGGACTTACCTAATCGGACAATTTGTCCCAGTAACGAACGTACTCGTCTACAACTTCGAGCCTATTGTTCTCAACAACAACCGGTATTGGTGTGACATGGACGTTTGACATGAACTGTTTGTCGTTCAATCACGCTTAAATGTCTGATCGGATATGAACGAAATTTTATAAGAGGTATAGATTATGACATGGAATGGGATTTAAGATACTAGTTATCTTATTTTTTTATTTTCTTCACTAAACCACAATTTGTTGCAAAACTTACTGTCCACAACCAGACCTATACACATAAGGTTTAAGTGTAAATAAACAGCTGTCATGTGGTATGGGCATAAGGATCTGCCACCCCTTTTCTTCCCGCGGGTGTCGTAAGAGGGGAATAAGGGAAAGCTTGGAAAATCTCAATGGCTACCGATAATTGGCGGGATAGCTATTTCAAAAAATACTTGACCAAAATTAAGCAGACCGAAGACGGGCAGCAGCGTCTGGGATGCGAGGTGATGGTACTGCAATTGCCAATCCACTTGTCGAGCGTATCGATTACGGCAAATTCTCCTTATGGGATAGGCCCAAGTGCTGCAGTGAACTACGAGTATTTACAGGCTGTCCAGTTAAAGGAGGCTCACTATGCGCAGTACATTAATTTAAAAACTAAATTAAAATTCTGCATTTATAATGAGATTCAGATCATGTGCCCATCTACTAAGCTTATTGTAGTTGTTCTGCATCGAGGCTTGGGTGTATCAAAGTAGACAAGTACAAGTACAAGTAATAGACAGAACCGTGTTCAATTACGTTACACTACATAAAATACAATTAAAAGATCTCTTGGGGCAACATTAGTGACCACGCCGGCGTATTATTTAGTGAATATTGTGTTACGTCCAAAGGAGAAAAAATTGAGTTATGTTACTCATGAGTATAATTGCGTAATACGAAGTATTCTACTCGTATCGTCCAATACAATTTTTTATAAAAGAGAACGTCGTACCCCACGTTTCCTTTAATAAAAAAAAATTGGGTGAGTAGGGAATAGGGTGGAATAAACCAAACTTTTTTACAAACAGGGTTTTCACCTGCACGCAGCAAACTGTTGATTTGCGGGATTACTCCGGTAGAAAAACGCTTTGAATTTTATGAATATTACTTGTAAGTAATATGTGCATCCTAAATTATTAGTTTTGGGTCTGTTTTAGTGTTGCATGCGTTCCTTTGGGCTTTCCTCCGATCTTATCGCGAATGCGTTATATCGTACGGGGAGATATGATAGTTATACGATCGAGTGTCATATAGTTCGAATATAATATGATATTGACGCGCTATAATATTATATGTATACTTTCGTGCCGTGTTGTATCGGCGTAAGAATCTGCCACTACCTTTCTTCCCGCGGGTGTCGTAAGAGGGGAATAAGGAAAGCTTGGAAAATCTCAATGGCTACCGATAATTGGCGGGATAGCTATTTCGAAAAATACTTGACCAAAATTAAGCAGACCGAAGACGGGCAGCAGCGTCTGGGATGCGAGGTGATGGTACTGCAATTGCCAATCCACTTGTCGAGCGTATCGATTACGGCAAATTCTCCTTATGGGATAGGCCCAAGTGCTGCAGTGAACTACGAGTATTTACAGGCTGTCCAGTTAAAGGAGGCTCACTATGCGCAGTACATTAATTTAAAAACTAAATTAAAATTCTGCATTTATAATGAGATTCAGATCATGTGCCCATCTACTAAGCTTATTGTAGTTGTTCTGCATCGAGGCTTGGGTGTATCAAAGTAGACAAGTACAAGTACAAGTAATAGACAGAACCGTGTTCAATTACGTTACACTACATAAAATACAATTAAAAGATCTCTTGGGGCAACATTAGTGACCACGCCGGCGTATTATTTAGTGAATATTGTGTTACGTCCAAAGGAGAAAAAATTGAGTTATGTTACTCATGAGTATAATTGCGTAATACGAAGTATTCTACTCGTATCGTCCAATACAATTTTTTATAAAAGAGAACGTCGTACCCCACGTTTCCTTTAATAAAAAAAAATTGGGTGAGTAGGGAATAGGGTGGAATAAACCAAACTTTTTTACAAACAGGGTTTTCACCTGCACGCAGCAAACTGTTGATTTGCGGGATTACTCCGGTAGAAAAACGCTTTGAATTTTATGAATATTACTTGTAAGTAATATGTGCATCCTAAATTATTAGTTTTGGGTCTGTTTTAGTGTTGCATGCGTTCCTTTGGGCTTTCCTCCGATCTTATCGCGAATGCGTTATATCGTACGGGGAGATATGATAGTTATACGATCGAGTGTCATATAGTTCGAATATAATATGATATTGACGCGCTATAATATTATATGTATACTTTCGTGCCGTGTTGTATCGGCGTAAGAATCTGCCACTACCTTTCTTCCCGAGGGTGTTGTAAAATAACCATCTCAAAAAATATCAGACCAAAGGACAGTGGACTATTTAAAGACTGTTGAGCTAAGGTAAGGCAAGTGCTGTTTTAACTGATTTTTTTTTAAATATCTCCGCTATAAATCTTTATTCACAAATAATAGTAAGTTTATCAAATGTAAATATAACCGGTATTGGTATTGCAACTGCTAGTATACTATGATATTCTTTAAATACATCTAACGATGTAAAGATAAAAACACCGTTTGTAGTAAAATAAATGCGCGAATTTAATGAAAGCAAGAGTAGTCAAAAACATTTACATCTAAAAATAGCGGAACGTGTGAACGTTACAGTGCAACTCCATTGGGCCCTGTCATTTGTGTAAATAATTCTAGGGTGAGGCGTCACCAGTCGATATCACTACTTTATTCATGACCGTTGCCGTAAGCGTTTAGAAATGGAAGGAATGGACGTATTCGTATATGCAACTAGTTTTGAACTTTATTGACATAGATCAGGGTAGGGGGTTAACATAGATTAAACGACTTGTCGTAAACGTTGTAGCGTATTATAATTTTGTAAAAAAAAATTTAAATCGGAAAATCTAAATTGCCTTATCAATATTATGCTCAATGATTCACGATCGCATGTGGGGCTGGGGTATCGTAACCGTCAGTCGTCGTCGGGTTACGTTACGGAAAACGGTGTGTTATTCGAATAATTCACTAATAAAAATATGTATTTGAAAACAAAACAACGGATATATTTGTCAAACATTTTAGTGTAGTCCAAATTTATATGGATATTGAAATATTGTGTTAATTTAAGGCAGTTTTAACACATCCGATTTTTTTATTTCCTTACAAAGATTTATAGTTCTATGTCACTCAATAAAAAAGACTTCGAATATAATAAACACAAACATATATATATATGTATATAAGTACAATCAATCTCCGTGGAAAAGAAATGAAGGCATAAATAGTCTAAGTTTTGCGTTATGTTTTTACACATCCAGTTGTTTCACAATTTGTGTTCAGTTTTGGTGTCAAATTGGATTCCGCGGAGAAATATGAGGTAGGTACAATCATGATCAAAACTATTCTCACATTTATTACCAAAAATTCTATTTTTCTTGTAATTTAGGATGATATGCAAAGTTGATATACGCCACAAAGACGATTTTTAATACCATTATTATGGTGATGCTTTGCTGATTTCGATTTTTGGTTAACAACCCTCGCCCTAAGCTTTTAATATTGAAGGAAGAGACACCATACATACATAATATTGATGTAACACAAATATAATGATGTGTGCATTGGCCACATTAAGTATTGGTTCTGGTTGGGATTCCAACTCATCTGGTTAGTACATGAAATTGGGTAAAACAATTGTTTTTCAAATTGAACTTTATCATTTCACTCTTTCAACTAATTTAACTAAAATTTAAAAAAATGTATTTCTATCTGTACCAATCGTGCACGATACATTAGTTGTTTCTAATCCTTAAATACACAAAAATATATTAAAAAAGAAATTATTATTATGCTTCTACTCTCTTAGATTTTTTTATATTTATATGAATGGCAGTATAGCTTTCGTGTTAATAACAATACATTCGTTCTCATTTGCTTTGTTTCGTGTCCGGTGTGATCAATACGTACAGACAATATAGTACTCGAACAATACCCATCAAACTTGTTTCTTTTAATTTACCTGCAATCAAATATATATGATTAAACTTTTAATGTCACTAACATAATGTAGTATCACGTGATTTTATTATAATTATTTATTAAATGTTCATACGTCGACTCTAGTTTCATTAAGCGGTAGACCGAAAACCTCGTTTTGCTTAAAAGGCTTTAGTCATGAACGTATTTAAATCAAGTAGGCCATTTTCGTTCACGTTCACTGGGGAAATTATTGACATAACGGTGCAGCCTTTCGCATGGAGAGTATTGAGAACTGAAGATCCAATTGCGGGAAACGAGGCGGTGCGTGTTCTCAGGAGTTTCATGTTCTTGATACTACAACGAAAGTATATGACAACCATGACAACTGATCATCACTTGAACACACTCAGGATATTTATATACATTTATACTCACGTTGACGCAATAAATTTTGTAATTTTTACAATTACATACAATTCTTTGTAATGTATGTAAGAACGGATTTAACTTGAAATCTAATTTAAGCTTTTTAATCTTTCTTATGATTATGATGAAATATGTTTTATCCCACATAGTTGAAAGACAAACATACAAATGGAAAAGTTTGTATCTTTGTCATTCAATAACGCTTAAAAGCCTGAGTGAATATGAACAAAAGGTAGAGGTGTGGATGGATAATCGGATACAGGAAAATGAAAATGAAAATTCTTTATTCTTTATCGTAAGAGAAAGTTAAAGTTTCAATACTATTATATTTTTTTTACATTCTGCCCTCGTTTCGTAATGAGGTTCCTCTGACGAAGAAGAAACAGGCGAAGGATATTATTATCTCAATAAAGAGATATTCTGTTCAATATTTGTGACCACGCGGGTAGAGCCGCTGACAGATGCTAATATTGATAATAAACCATCTACACATTTCCTGTCTTTGTACTATAGTGTACCTTAAAATTTATAGCCGAAACTAGACCTGCTAGATTACCCAAACACTAGACCTTAGCAGAATTATTGCACAGTAGAAAAGGCCACTACAAACCAAAAAAATTATATGATTAGTCGTACTTCTTTTACTCATCAAACTGGGACAGACGTATAACGAAACAAGACATAATCTCTATAGGATACAGGATGTAAGCGCAAGTAGCTTCATTCCCTAAAAGGAAACTGGTTATTCTGGGGCCTACTTAGCGGGCATAAACTCGGCATAATATAAAATTATCGGTAATCGGTAAATTACAGTTAAGGTGGACAGAGTGTTGGTTGAGTGTCGCTTTGATAAGAAATGTCAAAGCACATAATACTTCTACTTCACATGAGTATTCTGCTAGCCCGCGGTCAAGCTGGACCATACATGTAAAAAAAATCCTTTATATGACTCTTCCACATAAAACACTTACCCTTAATAACAAAGTATTGAAATAAATGAAATTCTTAAAACACATTCAAACATACGAGTAAAGGGTTTTTTGTTGGATTGGGGTGAAAAACGACCTAACAGTTTATCTGGTGGTAAGTGTATACTGAAGCCCATGGACACCTGCAAATAACATCAATCGAAGAAGATTACAGATGCGTTGTCACCCACCCC
Source organism: Bhutanitis thaidina (assembly GCA_029286595.1). Lineage (NCBI taxonomy): Eukaryota > Metazoa > Arthropoda > Insecta > Lepidoptera > Papilionidae > Bhutanitis > Bhutanitis thaidina. Next base: position 6,626,471 of record JAGSMS010000004.1, on the reverse strand, counting down.
TGTGGACTAAGATGGAAAATTTCGAAGCCCGTATTCTTACTGGCTCTCTATACCTTTCAAACAGGTACACGACAGTTGATACAGTGCTGTTTGGCGGCAGAAATGGGTGTTTTTTTTAATAGAAGAAGGGGGCAAACGCGCATGCGGCTCATCTGATGGTTAGTGATCACCGATGCCCACGAACATCCGCAACACCAGAGGAGCTACAAATGCGCTGCCGACCTTTATATACAGGATATGAGGGTGGTACCTACCCAGACGACTCCTAGGCCGGGAAGGAGCCTTCCACTTAGTTATGCTGGCTGACAGGGCTAGTTTTTTTTATATTTGTCATATTAAAGATAGTTATTTCACCACATATCAGAGGCTAAGACATTATATCACAATACCCTCAATCAAATTAATAGCACCTTGGTCGAATAGGGCTATTCGAAATTTGTATAATGACGAATGTAAAAACTTTTAGTAATTGCGTTTTTAATCAATGTAACAATAGAATTATTGTGTTAGAATACTTAAATTAATTTTTCCAGCAGCTTAATTTTTTGCTCACTAAATTAAATACTTTTAGTATTTAATTTAGTGAGTTATAATAACTAATTAATACATATGCATGTCTGAAGGGACCTTTGGCGTTTTCGTTACGCTTGGTAGACAGATCAGAGCACCTCGAAAACCAACACTGTTTTTGTGACCTGTTTCATGTTACCGTCCTTTGAATTTTAGCTACGTCAGACTTAAGCGTCTCTTATACGCCACGAATCTTAAAATCATCTTTAATAACGCGAACGAAGTCGCAGGTGCAGCTAGTTTATAATAAAATCTTTTTAATAAGTTTTAATTAAATATAAATTATTATCGTTCTCGTATACGAGTATGCCAAGCGTTCGATACGAGTTATATTGTTTCAGCAATACTTTATATCTTGTGTCGGAGGAGACTTTATTGAGGATAATATTCTTTGTATATTCTTCAAGGCGTCTGCAATGTATTCTTTATTTAATGGTTCGTTCAATTTTTTCAAAGAGATATAGAAAGCCTTTGATTAAAGTAGAAATGTAATTTAACATAAATGAAATTTTCAAAGACAGGATAATGTCAGCGTTTAACGAGGCGAAGTAGATTTAAATAAATAATACGCTTTTTAGTGTTCCGTACCCAAAGGGAGAAACGGGGTCCTATTGCCCTAATGTCACTTCTGCTGTCTGTCTGTCAGATGTCCGTATATCACAGATCCCTGGCGCGTAGACGGTATGAGTTACAGTCCTGAATAACTTAACATTGTATCTTTGTCTTTTGCATTAGCTTAAGTAGACATAGACCTTTTCGAGAATGCGCTGAAAAAGCTGGAGCTGTTGGAAGATTTACCCAAAACTTACCACACTTGGTAAGCTTAAGTAGACAAAGGCCTTTGCGAGAATGCGCTGAAAAAGCTGGAGCTGTTGGAAGATTTACCCAAAACTTACCACACTTGGTAAGCTTAAGTAGACAAAGGCCTTTGCGAGAATGCGCTGAAAAAGCTGGAGCTGTTGGAAGATTTACCCAAAACTTACCACACTTGGCAAGCTGTTCCGCGAGCGCAGTACTAGCACGCTTGAACATGTGATGCAGCTCCCCGTCAATATTCTTTGGGATTTGGCCTTGGTATAACGTCTGTCTACTAGCATGATGTATAGAGTCCACCCTTCCCTCTCCCTCTCCTCTTAAATCCCTAACAATCCATATTATGTACTAATAATATAAAATCATTGAAAACTTTAAAATAATCCTAGGCGATATACCGCGGTGGCGAACGGGAGAGGCCGTACTCGTCAGGAGGGGCGCCACCGCCGCCGTCCGAGCCTACTACGCGCACCGTCACCATGAGCCGCGACCCAGCTGACTCCCATGGCTTCGGCATATGCGTTAAAGGCGGGAAGGAAGCAGGTAAGCTCTCTTGCAAGAACCCAGTGGCATAGGTACTAAAACTTATGCGATACTTCGTACTAAGTCCAGTAACAACTATCGATTTCTTCAGAAATAGCTCTGAAGACAATCTTAAACAAAAGAAAACACTTTATTTGTGTAAACATTTACAAAGTATTGATAAGTGTCAAAATTGTATTTGCCGATTTATAATTGTCATTGGAAAGCAGTCAGATCTTTAACTGTTAAAAAAAACTTTAGCTAACCTAGTTGTCCCGTCGTAGTGTGGTTTAGAAACCATGAAATCAGTGATGTTTGTGATCTTTATTCAGACCTATTATATGAGCATTAAATTACTCGTAGTATTTAGTTTTTAAGAGAAACCTAACGTTTGGCTTTTTACGTGTGTTTTACTGGGTTACTGGCATAATTATGATTGTCATGAAGCTGCGCAATCTGCTAAAGGATATAAATCTCCCCAAGAAGTGCTTCAATATACATGTTACCTTATTATATATCATTATTAGTATTGATAGAAAATAGTAGTGATAGTCCAGTCGAGCGTTAGCCAGAATACGCAAAGGGTTATTTATTGCAAGCTCAAACAGAAGTTATATAAATAGACAGCGATGTGATCAAACAAAGCCTTCTGATCAATGGATTGTACTCAGCAGAGTGATTATTCCATTCTCTTTGTGTATTTGCTAATTCATTTACATCAATATACCTAATATGGTTAATACACATACTTATTATAAACACATATTTATTATATAATATAAGTATTACATTTTTTTTAAACGGAGATAAACTGATAACTCTTATCATTTCATAATATTTTGACAAAATATCAAACCCAAGAAAGTTTTTTGCAGCATACAATAATCGAAGACAGACACTTCGCTTTTAAAAATCTGTATTGATTTGTATAGGAGTTGGAGTCTACATATCGCGAGTAGAAGAAGGTTCTGTCGCCGAGCGTGCGGGTCTTCGCCCTGGGGACTCTATCATTCAGGTCAACGGCACGCCTTTCTCCGGTATATCCCACGAGGACGCGCTAAAGGTAATGAATTGTAGGTCACGCTCAGAATATCAGTGTGTTCCTTAATTTTTTACAGATTTAAAATGTTTTTCACTAGAACATTTTATAATTAATAACGTCTAAACTAAAAAAAACTACCCACTTATATAAATTGGGTTACTGACATTGTCCCAATCCCTCTGGCTCTCTCTCTCTCTCTCTCTCTCAAATTGTCTCAATTAGTCGAAAACGTAAAAAGTGTGTTAACATTATTGTTACGTACAATAAGCGACGTTGAAAATGACACTAACAGCGACATGTTTCTATTTCCGTCTTCAAGCGGATTTCCTTGTGGGAACAAACGAAACTGTGCTTCAATACGGGAATAAACATTCAATGCTTGTTTGCTTTGGAGAAGAGGCCATTGATTCATTTTTATTCGAAAATATAATTCTAAGGCTCGAGTAAAATTATCATATCGTTAATCGTTTTATCTTATGCAAACTATGTTAGTGTAAAATGGCTGTCCCGACTTTCAAAACGTTTTCTATGTATTTGCTTTTATTAGATGAACAACTAGAAATGCACAAGTAAATAAAAATTACGAAAAATAAGCTATGCACGGTTGGTGGTCATATGTTTGAACATTTAAGTTGTTTCAACCCACTCTGGGATGCAGTGTTGGCTAAATGAGTTACTGACTCTATTGATTCTCTTCATTAGCAATAATAAGGTATAAGTTACTAAAACAAAATTCCAGTAAGTGTACAAAGTCGTCCCTCAACAGGGTTAAAAAGTTTATTAAATATAGATTGTTTTAAAAGGGTTATTATATTATTAAGGAATAAATTGAAGATCGTAATCCTGGGAATGGGTTATGAACCGCTACTATTGTTTCTAAAATTACCAAAAAGAGCATACCTTCGGAGTTTCTTGCACCTGTTTCTTCTCCTATAGAGAAATCACATGACGAAACGGTGGTAGATTATGTTTCATGTGTTGAAGTAAATTATTTTTATTTTATTTCATTTGATTTGGAAGCAACAGTGACAGATGAAAACAAATACTAGTTCCAGCCCAAAAGCAGTATTGGTTAAGGTTCGAATTTAATATTCCTACATCACAGTATTCAGTGTTAACATTAAGACAAAACAGGTTGAAACAAAAACAATTAAAATACTCTAAGTTCACAGAGTATTATTATGGTAATATTATACGGGCACACCATCTCCATGTTTCGTGACCTAACAGAGTTAAAGTTAACAAGCTTCGAACAGCGCCCTTCCGCTTTGTGTTTCGTGTTTTAAGGTAAATAATAACTATTGCAACTATAGGCCATATTAAAGCGCTAAATGCCCGACTTACTAATATCAGTGAATTGAATTTGGTTTAATATGAACGCCCCAATGTATAATAATAAAAAGTATGGCGTAAAATAGCAACATAGAAAAATCTCTTATTCTTTCGATTGCGACTCTAAAGTCGACTAGAGTCTAAAGACGGTGGAGCTGTACTCAGTTATGCAGCCGTGTGATATCACTTTTCTTCGGTAGACTTCACAAGTCCTCTAAAAATAAATTTTTAGAGGACTTGTGAACCTCGCCCTCTACCTCATGGCAAGGCGAGTCGTAATGATTATCTGTCCCTAGGCTTTACTCTGCTAGAGTGAGGCTTTCCCATATTGGCAACACTTGGCAGCGAATCAACGATAACAACAACTGTATAACAACACTAATATAACAAAGAAAAACGTGAAAATGCAGGCTTATTTTCTTTGTTAATTCTTTCGTGTTAAAAGACGTTAACTTGTTATGTGTATAAGCGGCGATATTCAGTAAACACTGGCCACCGCGCTGAACAACTGCAACAGTCAAATAATAGAACTCTATGATAATCATCATTAAATCCTAGACAATGAATATGAAATGTACCTACGAGTATATTCATCACGATTATGCGCTGTAACGACAAAAGTTTGAGCATGCAAGCAATATTACGTACCAACAGAGTGAATGAAAATGACAGACTGACACGAGAGCGACATTATCTGCCTCCATTATCATGCTGGAGTATTCCAGATCACGTAGGTAAATGTTTGCAAATTGTATGGAAAAGTTTCATATTGTGTTACCAGAAACTTTTTATCAAGAATACCTTTGCTGCTTTTCGATTATGGAAATTTAATGAGTTGTTTAATTGAGATCGAAAATTTAGACAGGAATCATAAAGAAGTATATAAAAACAAAAATACGTAAAATCTATCGATGTATCATTTGGGGTACTACTACTACATGAGCCTACTTTAGTCGTTATGTATTTAATGGAAGGTTTGTGCATACTCATCACGCTAGGCAAGCGGATTGGAGGGCGCAGTGCCGCTACCGTCGCACTTGTGATGCTCTTCCATACCTAGTCAGGGGGTTGCAATTCATCAAATTTGAATGAATACACCGTACATTATACGATCACCACTTTTCTTATGTCGATCACGTGCCGGTGAGGATGGCATTTAAAAGAAAAAAAAAGGTACATTCCCCCTTCCACCTTTAATAATTTGGTGTACTTGGTGTACTATTGAATTTTATTTATATTTTCTCTAAATATATATAATTTAAAAAGTATTACGAGAAAATATAAAGTACGGGAAATAATTAATGAATGGCCAGGGATTCCGCAAAGGATCGTGCAACTACTGGCGCCGTGAGCCTCGTTTTTACTCGTACCTTGTAACGAAATATAGACTCTGTATTAGTTGTTAAATTAGCTTTATAAGTAAATGAAATTTATATTTGCTATTTTAACTTAAACATTTTATTGCAATTTTAAGTTAAACAGAATTTACGTAGCCTTTTAATATTTACAAGGATATTACAACACTATTTTTTTTAATTATCATATAATTATTAAAATGTGTTGTGAAACTAGTCCAAGACATAATAATAGTTGTCAAAGATAATTATTTTAACGTATTTAAAAAAAGTAAAGATAAAATTCCTGAATTTCCTGTACTGTTTTGTCTGAAGATTGTCTCGATCTTCGCAAGTATTAGGAGAAAGGTGAAGTACACGTCGCATCTGTTTATACTATACGTCACCTTTTCTTTCATGGTTTTCACTTCTTTTGAAAATGGAACCTTCCAAGGCTGGTCTTGTCATTGCGGGCTTCGCCTAGTGTATAGTACCTACCTAGTACCCCATAGTAGTGATTTTATCCACTGCTAGCTCTAAAGATCCCTTGAGAGACTCGTTGTTGGAAAAACGTTTGAGCAGGCCATGTCCTTCTGTTACTGATCATAAATTGTAGTCCAACATGTTCAGGTCTGGACTAGCCGAGGGCCAGACTTTAACTCCTATGAAGCCCTAAGCCATGTTCTCGAGCCAGTTTGAGTAATTTGTGCCTTGTGACCAGGACCACAGTCTTGATGGAACTACGGACACATTGGTAGGACACACCAGTTGTAATGCTTTTAAATCGTAATTTTTTTTATCTGTAAAAAGCACGTTTCTGTGTTTTCCACCAGTGTATCCGGACAGAAAGCGTTTTGATCGACTCTCTTAAGCTTTAGGGACTCATTTGAAGTATGGCGTGTGTATTAACGGTAAGCATCTAGATTCAGGTCTTGTTTACTCATTCTCTTCAGGGTATTAACCAGGATCTTCATCTCACGTAATAATAATATTATTGAGAAGACTCCGGCACAGTTACGGTACACATATTAACTTAATTATATTTATAAATGAATCTTCAATGTACCCGTACTTACTTAGTAATTAGTAAAGAAAGCAAACTTCCAACATAAAAACGTTTTTAAGTTCTAGCAGTGAATTCGAAAATATCAAACTGAAACGACAGTCAATTTTCTATTTCCGCCGTATGCCTGACCTTTACGCGGGAACAACGAAATTGTGATTTAGCAGGTAAAATATGAATTTTGGGTTTAGAGTGCATTTCAACCAATTAACACTAGTTTGAGAGCTTCCGTTTATACTTGTATCTCGTCTTATTATTTCTTGACTTAATACAGTTAGAGCTTCCTAAGGTTACTTATTAACTTACTAAGATAATGCTAAACGACGAAATCTAAGATTTAAGTAATATATAATATCACAATACCTAACATTCATTTCACAAATTTTAAAAATAAAAATTTGCGATATTATTTTACGCTGTAAAGCGTATTTATTATATTCGACTTCTTTTATATATTAATATCGATAAGTTTTATTAGGTATGTTCAACAAGTTACTGCCGCTAGGGTCGACATTATCATCACCGACAGCCGTTATACATTACGACTACGTTACGGCATAGGTCATATACTGAATATCAATTATATAAGTACAGTAGTTTAGTCAATGAATATATTTTTAGTTTTGGTTACTTTGATGCAAGATATCTGTGATAATAATTAACTAGGCCAACGATACCCAGGTCATAAACCTTATCGACCGTTTGCGACGGCGTCCACTGCCCACTTTTGAAATCGCCGACGCGTCGACAATGAAATCCTGCGAACTCATCGCTCTTGCCAAGGTTATGAATCTATTATTTGTGTAGAATGGTGCTTACGTTTTAATTGGTTTATTGGACTATTATAGTTGTTTAAAAAAAGGTTGTTTTTATATCTACCGTATTTCCGTATTACCGTATACCGTATATAAAGTACTAAGTTTTGACTAAATGTCAATAAGGTATTTTTTTCCTGTGTATTTTTTTATAAGAAAGGGTAAAAGAGCAAGCCCCTGATGGTAAGTGATTACCGACGCCAACGTACATCTGCAATGCCAGAGGAGCTGCAGGAGCGTTGCCGATTTTAAGGATATTTAAAGAGGGGTTAGGAGAAGGGATAGGAGAGGGGAGGGGATTGGGCCTCTGGTTACCTCATTCACCGAATGAAACGCTGAAGCACAACATGCTTCTACGTCATACCGTTATTCTGCGTGGCCGTGATAATACTTCGGTGGAGACGGCCCATTCGAACAGCAGCAACCCCTGCTTAGCTCTACCAAGTATAAAAACGTATGAACTCTCCCGAATAAGATATGCCGTAACTGATAGCATTACTCGCGTCATTTATTTAACCACCTATTTATTGCTCATTAATGGAACGCTGCCTTTATATTATATTTTAGGGAGTGCACAGAGTTGAATATTTGTAATTTTATATACAGTGCTTTCGCATTCTCTACCAGTCTACCAGAGGGTGATGCAAAGATAAAATGAAATAGGTGCGTCCATATATTAGTTACTATGAAAGTAAGTATAAAATAAACAATTATATAAAATGTATAAGAATTGTAGAATAGGTATATTCTAACATAAATAAATATAATAAAAAGTGTATATGAAGTATGTATACATACATACATACGCATATTATACATAAATAAATAAAAATTACTCGTGCATATTATTATTCTTGATAAGGTCTGGACACGCAAACATTTTATTATTGCGTACCAACAAAGTGAGCAACAATGACAGTCTGACACGAGAGCGACAGCATGTTTTTTCATTACACGCAATCTTCATCGTCGAAGTAAAATAGATAATTAATAAAATAAATAAACTGTGTAGATTTTTTTTAGAAAATAGGGCAAACGAGGAACCCTAGAATTAATATATGCGAAAAACAATTACCATGCCTTTAAAACGCGCATTCGAGTAAAAAATATGTATATAATCCAAAAAGACCATTGAAATAGTAAAGTTTTTGTTACTTTTGTTCTCATAAGTTCAGATGGTAGAAATTGGTGAAATAGCTCTCAATTAGCGACTACCGTTGATCCAAATTTTCTAGTTGTTTTTGTAACGCAATTTGAAGGTATTCCGGTTAGTATACAGATATACAAATAAAGAAAAATTTGGACTGAATGGCTTTTTACAAGATTCAAGATCAATTAAAAACGTAATATTTTCTGTGTCTGGTAACTGGATGGTGATAAGATAGATATACATACTTTACCATAAAATTAAAAAGTAAACCTATAAGTCAACAGGTCCTATCAAATATGTATCTAAGTAATTAAACCACTAACTAAAAACTGTATGTTGGTCTGACTTAAAGTTTTTGGTTAGGGGTTTAAGATGTTCCATATGTTTCTACATCAGCTAAAGTTAGTTTTTTATACAAATCAGAAACATCGGATGTCTCTTTTTACAATTTAAAAGGCTTATTGCAAAAGGCGAGTGTTTATGTTTTTTTATATTTTGACAATTTGCTTTTTACCTTTGATATACAAAATTTTTGATATCACAAACGAACTTGTCCATTTCTTTACAAGAGCCATTTGTTTTTTTTCGGTATCGTTGTTAACGAATCAAACAACCAAATGAATTAGTGTTTTTTTGAATCATAACATTATGTCGAGCTCAGTCTTGTGTTAGTGACTTGTACTAGTTGTTATAAGACAACTTCGTAGAGTAGAGACAGTACCTCCGTGTTCGCGGCGCGTTAATATATCCTGCGCAGATTGTAACTTTAAGTAATATAGTAATATATTAAGTATCAACCAGAAGCCAAAAACGGATTTAATATAAATCAAACTATTGCTGTTGGAGGGTTTGCTATAATTGCCACGCTTGGCCGCATTGGCGGTCCCAGTACCAGATGCCTTACACCATAGTCGTCGAATCCCGTCTTCGGTCTGTGTATTTTCGGTTGAGCTTTAACTCACATGGCTAATCCACTATGCATCGGACGCCATATGATTTTGAAAGCTCTCCCCTTAGTCGACTCTTACGATAACCACGGGAAGTAACCTATTAGGGTGGCAAATTATCCAACGCCGCCACCACATACAACAACAACGGCATACGACTTATTGAAATGTCAACAGTGGAAAGTTTAATACCTGTACACATTTAGAACTAGTCATTTAAACCAAGGATGTGGTCTGTGTATTGAGTAAACAAATACACAAACTACACGATGTGCCTAGAGCGATTTAAATAAAAATTAACTAAAAAGTTTAAAATAAAAACCTAAACTGTATACATTACATACTTATAACAGTAGACTGTAAGGATGTTAAAGTTCTTAAGTAACAACGGATGTTTCCCATGTACTCAGGACCCAACTCTACGTAGGAGCCCTTAATGCTAATGAACTCCTTGAAACAAGAGGATTTACCAAGATCTCCGTGAAATGCTTTGAACTTCCACATGTAATTTATTGTTAGGAGAAGATCGAAATCTCCTGTCGTAGGATAAGCAGATATACTCATATATTATTAAGGTAACGAAAATTGAGAATATTCGTATAGTCTCTGGCAGAATGTTAAGCTAATATGCCGATATATGTAAATCATCCTATAAGTCCCGATGTAATATGGTCATACTTTCGTAAACGCATAATCATACCAATAAAGGTTAGATGTATCAACAATCAACTCACGAACGTGTATTGCACTATGCTGATGCGTAACTAAGTTCAACCACTTACTTTTAATTGTTTTATATAAATATTACTTATTAATGTCATTTGTATTGTTATTATTATTTTTTTGTTATTTATATTTTGATTACTGTTATATAACTCATGTATTACAAAATGTCTGACGACTGCTCGCGAAAAAATATCCATGGTGCCGACAGAATACCAGCGGTGCAGTCGTGCTATTCATTGAGCATTACTATAGCATTGTGCTGAGTCGGATGCCGTTTTGTTGCTGCAATTCGATAAAATATTTTTTTCTTTTGTTATGTTAATTAAGATTCATTATATGTTATTTGAGTTGTGGCAATGATTAAAGTATTTTTCTTCTCTTTCTTTCTTCTTTCTAAAGGAGTGGATAGAATAAAATTAAATTTGGCACAGAGATCACGAAAATTACAAAGATTTTTTGTGTTTTCTTGATTTTAATTATATAAGGCACTCACACAGGTTGAGGTTAAGCTACGAGCAATCGCAACCAACAAGTTTGTGTAATTTATATTTTAGGTTACACGGATAATAGCTGAATGACAAAAAGAAAGGTGGCAGCAGTTTCTTATGCCACTACCAAACAGTAGGTTGCCATAAATTTGAGTTAAAGTAAGTGACTTCCCGAGAGGCCCATAAAAGTACTACAATAGATGTATATTCAAAGTTGTAATGCCTTAATGTGTGAACATTATGAATTCCACGCGGACATTATCGAACTTTGGCGCATTAGAAAAGCTGGTAAGAATATTTTTGGTTCACCTTCATCTGATAATACTATTTTCAATATCCAGGTGTAAATGGACCATAGGATACAAAAGAAACTAAAGAGTATTTATCGGAAAAAAGGTTCGGTCAAGGTTCTAGATAAATTGGAAAATTTGTTAGGGCTTGCATGTTTATAAGAGTGGTGATAGGCCACCAAACAGCCACTTTGTTTTGACTCTAAAAATGTAAAGCAGCACCGATTAAATTTTTTTGTTAATATATGAAACGTTAGTGCGTGTGGTAAGCTGCATTTATTTCTGTAATTATGTATTTCATTAGGGAACTGTATTGCGATACTAAGTCAAAATTTAATAGACTTGAAAATTAGAATGGAAAGTTAGTGTCAGAAAAACATGCTTCGGTAAAAAATATTTGTGTTCATTATGGTAAGTTTAATATAAAAAAATGTTTTTTTGTGAGTTTCATATGTCAATAAGCATACTTTATATTTGATTTAAAAGTACATAGAATTATACTTACGTTACGTAGGTACAGAATAATTTAATCACTATCTTATGAAACTATAAAATAAAGCTATTGTCTTCTTGTAGTTATTTACTCAACTATATAGTTCTTCTAAAAATTTAAATGGAGAAACTTAATGCTTAACGAAAATAAATTTTGATGAACTTATAAGTAACTTTTGTGTATAGACTTTCAGAAAAGATTTGACATAAAGAAAGATATTGGAATTCCCAAGTTGCTCTTATACAAGTTTGTAAGAGTTTTAAAGTTAACTTTGATCTACGAATAGGCCATTGTGTTCTCGGCGACAAGGCATGTACGATCGGAATTAGTACAATACCATTTATAAATGAGCCAGTTTACTTAATACCGCGTTTATATTAAAGTAAGTCTCTAAATGCCCACCGCTGGGTCCGCCACACTGCTCCAGTGAGGATCGGACTTTACACGTTGTCGAGATAACATTGTATACAATTTCTCAGACAAGCAGGTTTCCTTACGATCTTTTCGCCGAGCAGGTGATGAATTTAACACTTAAAATTGTAGAAACAACTTTAGCGGTGCTGGCACAGGGGATCGATCCCAGCACGCAATTAAAGCAAGTGCCCTGGCCAAAAAAGATTTTTTGACTTTGCATTGCCTTTTCAAACTTTTGATGATGATTCATATTTATTTATTAATTGAGAATCATGTCTATTCGTATCACTATTCTTTAGGAATACGGATTCAAAATTTAAATATTTTCTTAAATGGATTGACAGGGAAAAGTTAAAATGTTGATTAGAAAGTCACAAACACCAAGACTCGGTAGAATAATTTGATATTATACAACAAATATATGATACAATACAAATATTTGGTCCGTACGGGAATCAAACCAGCGCCCTGCATCGCCGTAGCCAAACGTATAGCCACCATGTGCTGGTAAGGCACAAACTACACTAAAATAGACAAAACCTTCTGTATATTTTATTATTATGTAACTTACTGTTGTTACATAACAACGAAACAGCTGACGCAGCGTTTAATAAAGAGCGCCGCGTCAACTAGAGATTGTGAATGAAGATTCATGAACATGAACGACGCGACGCGACGCGACGTCACTGCCACTGACTATTTAGTAGTTGTGACGTAATAAGTGTGTGTTTTTAAATATAATCACATATGAGTAGTTTTCGTTTACTGTTTTAAAAGGAATGAGCAATCATATCTGGTAGTTTGAGAACTTGTGACTTTACACACAAAGTGTATATCACACTTAAGCTCGATTGTCTTCACATCTTATCGCTTGATCTGGTGTGATTTTCGTATAACAATCATATATTACAGAAAAATAAAGTTAAGTACATTGTAATTACATTGCGGAACCGAGACGCGGTCTTTCCCTGCAGGCCGAGTGAGCAACCTCAGAGATGCTCAGCGGGCTACAGAAAGGAACATGCTCGGTGTTTCTCCGCGGGTTAGAATCTGCGAGATCTGTAACCGACATATCGGAAAGGATCTGCAAGCTGAAGTGGTAATGGGCCGGCCTCATAACTCACAGAACGACGATCTGCACTCCTACCCACCACCTCCCATGGTCCAATCAACCTTTTGGTTATGAGACCGGGTCTGGCCGAGTCTGGCCAGTACTTGCTGGCTTCTGACGAGGTGCTCCGTAATATAGGAAGTCGATGACTACCGCTCAAATTCCGAAAGTAAATACTAGTAAAACTGCTGCATCAGCCGGGAATCGAACCCGAGCCACCGATGCTACACTACGCTTAGAGATTTAAAAATAACTACCACTACTCAAATGTTCTTTTGGTTTTTTATCAAATGCCTAAAATTGGAGGCGCTAGCTTAGTAAGATCGAGTTCGTATCGTATCTTACAAGCGCTACAAAAATATCTTAAGTATTGCGGTCAACAAACTGACTGTAAAAACAAATTCTGCGGCTATTTTTGAGTAAGTGTACAAGATTGAATTAAGGCATGTTTTATTATGCATATATAAGCACCTACCAGTCACAAGTTAACAAAGTTTAATATTATAATATTAAACTTTGTAATAAAATTAAAAAAAATCTATAATGCATCGGCCGGGAATCGAACCCGGGCCGCCCGCGTGGCAGGCGAGCATTCTACCACTGAACCACCGATGCTTATTACAATGAGACAAAAATAAAGATTACAACTATATATACAATTTTACTATAATTGTATAGATAAGAGTTTCTGTTTTGACGATTCAGGCTGTGTTGTTTCTTAATATTACAAATGTCCATTCGGTTCTATCACCCTTTAAGGGTGGAAATGAACAATGGCAGACTTTAATAAGTAGTTTTTTAACTGCGGGCAGCCGCTTTATATTGACTATATAGAATATAGTTGCCTAATATTATATATTGACGTCTAGTTATACCACAGTATAATGAATACATATAGTAGTATCCTTACTCTATGGTTATTATACTTTTGATTACGGTTTTAAAACTAATTTCATGTCTATAAATCAAATTCGTTAGTACAAACACTTTATAGGTTTCACACGATACATTCCTTACAATTTATTTGATTAAAGTTTTTCTCCATTTGGAATTTTTTTTTGGCTCTATTATAGTGCAAAATAATGATAATATAGAGGAGAGAAATAATGGGCTAAATATAAATAAATTATTTTGATGATAATAATGTTCGGAATGTTTGTGACAGATGCTGAAGTCATGCCGGCAGCTGACGATGTCGGTGCGAACCGCAGGCGCGCTGGTAGGGCGCGCGTCCTGTTCCTGGATGGACCGATACGGTCGGCCTGCGTCGCCGCCGCCGCAGCGCCCCCACCGCTCGGCCAGCAAAGATCGCTCCATACGCAGGGTACATGATAATCAATTTGCGCTTAAATATACTAATGTAATAACCCCTAATTGACATCATCCAACAAGTTTTCAACAACACTTGTAAAAGACTTGTCAAAAATATATCAGTTATAAAAATAGTTTCAAACATGTTTTGCTCTTTGTTTCACACATAATATAGCCATCAAGTACGTTTTGTGTTCACAGTGACAAGTTTTGTATATGTACAAAACGAGGGACACAGTTCACGCTTTGTTTAAGTCGTGATTGTTTGATTGCAATTTATATACCGAACGTAAACGTATAACGTAAAAAAGTTTTTTACGTTATCAGTGCTTAATCGATTACAATAAGTTGTAGGTGACTGTTAAGTGAGTCCTACACCTCCTTCCCATCCCCCTCCTCATCCGCCCTCTCATCTCCCTAATACCCGTAAAGGCCGGCAAGGCACCTTCAGCACCTCTGGTGTTGCGGATGTACGTGGGCGACGGCAATCACTTACCATCATTGAACCGTTAGCTCGTTTGCCGCCTTTCCCAAAAAAAAAAAAGTGTTTAACGACGCTCACCTGCAGGTGCGTTGCCAGCTCACCAAACTTAACACAGAAACACATGATGCCTCTACATCACGTCGGTATTCTGCGAGGCCGGGAGTTCTTATAAAAAAAACTTATGAAGCACCTATTTTCATCCTATAATTTAAAATCTCAACAGTTTAAGAGAATAATTTGAAAGTAAAAGGTTAGCGTTGAAAGTAGATATGTTCAATGACAGTCGCCATACTGCAGAAAACATTGTTCATAAAATTTAAGGTATCTTGTCGTCATGGGAAATACCTAAAGAAAAAGTGGAATATATTGTTTGGGATACACAGGATTACGGGTACAGATATGAAAAAAGGTATATATTTATTAAATTTTGAACGCAAAAGGATGTCTTTTAATTTACTTTCATTAATTTTAATCATTTATAAAAAAAAAATACTACTTTTCCTGTACCTACTACCTATACTTTTCCGTTTACAAAAGGAAATGGATTAATTAATAATTATAATATGGAAATAACAATAATGTTACATAAAAGATTATGAGAAGAATAACGATTTTGTTAGGTTTATTGAGTATTTTTAGTCTATTACAAGCAAAACATGGTTTTGTTTATTTAGTTCATATTTAGTTTTCTGTTAGGATATGGATTACTTATAATACAAATCTTGAGTTTTATTACTTAATGCTAAATTAAAGAATAAAAAAGGTGTACTCGTAAGATTACCTAAAAGAAAATAGTTAAGACATTTTTTATTAAAACAATAATAATTATTATTATATAGTCGTTGGTGTGTCTGTATGGCAATATTTGGTATATTTACACAATATATTTGTTTTGTCGTGACAATGGTGCATAGCTTTTATTTTATACGAGCAGCGGTTCACCTGATGGTAAGTGATTACCGTCGCTCAGGTACATCTGCAACACCAGAGGGGCTGCAGGTACGGCCTTTAATGATATTTGGGAGTTGAGAGGGAGGATGGGGTTGGAGGATGTAAAGAAGGAGTGGGCCTCCGGTTACCTAACTTAACGAACGAAACGTAGAAGCACAAGATGTTTTTACTTCACGTCGGTATTCTGCGAGGTCGTGGTACTACCCTGATCGAGGCCCATTCGAGCAGCGGCAAAACCCACTGCATCGCTCTAGCTTCCTCTCACATAGCTATATAAAGACCAGCTAGGTAGCACTGGCAGTTCATTTAATATGTAATTAAGTTTCACTCTCTCATTTCTGTCACTAATCAGTTTTGCAAAGTGCAACTCTGTGAGGAGTAGCTATAGAGAGCCAGTGTAATTACAGGCTGTGGGACATTCCACTAAGCCCTCAGAGGTAACAACGCATCCGTCACCGTCTTCGATTAAATACCTTTGCAGGTGTGCATGGACAGGGTCGTGGAAGATTTTATTGCAGTTATTTAGCCATTTAGAATAATCTTGACATTTTTCTTTTATAGACCGTTAAAATTTCCGACAAAAAAAGGTTTATCAAAAACCTTCTTTTAACGGGATTACAATAGATGCAGAAATAAAATACTTATAGCACAAAACGATTTCACGTAAACGTGTCGATTTTCGTATTTTATCCCTTACGCCACCTTTGAAATTTCCATCGACGTAATTATAAAATAGTAACTTGTACTATAAAAGCTCCTAGAGGTATTAGAAGCATTTGCTTAACAGGGCTACGAGTGATAAAGTCGGGGGTGCAATGAAATATTTTTCGGGTTTATTGCTTACTTTAAACTTCCTTAAACTACAATGTAATTAGTAGCTTATTATTGTGTAACAAATACATAGGCTATCCTGTTTCAACTTACATCTTAACAAATGTGAATAGGCTTACCAAGATGATGCAATCCTTATCTCACCAGTTTGTCATTGGAATTGTACACAGTCACATGATTACATATCTTTATTCGTAATACAGTTTAACATTTCCGTTTTTGTAAGGTTTGATATGCAAGCTCATTTAAAACTTTATTTCTTATATACATTAGGGTAGACAACCAGGCACATAAAACAAGTCGATTTTATTTACAGCTTGTAAGTAAAAACGATCGGTGGTCTTTCGGCCACATGCCTTAAATCTAAAAGTCAATGAACTACTTAAATGTAATTTTAGGTTTTTATTACTCCAGAGTGAGATGATTAGATATTAAATCAATATATTATGATTTTCTGTTGTTAGCGAAATTAAAATTCCTGAAACTGAACTACGTGGCATGACATAATAGGCGTACCAATAAAGCCAATTTCAAAGCAATAAATAAGAATCATAAAGTCGTATAAACTTTATGGATCGTTAACACTTAAGTGCACAATTTAAGTACCCTAAAATGGCGTAAACTCAAAATAGCGTAGCGAGATGGCATGCAAATCTTTGTCCATTGGCTATTAAACGACAATATTAGCGGTTGTAATCGTCAGACTCCACTCGGGGTTCGCCATCGATCGCAATGACGTCACTAGGACGTTCAGTACATATACCTACTGCTACAGTTAGGATGAATTGCTGATCAAAGTTTTTTTTATTCAGTCGCATTTATTTTGGTTAAATTTAAACTGCAGTCCATTGAGACAATGTAAAACATCAGGCATTAGTTTTATTTTTAGGACTCATTTTTTTAGTCATATCCAAGAGATATATTATACTACTACTATAGATTCCGATCATTTCGATTCATCATTCGATTAAACTTTCTGCCTTTGCATTTTCCTTAGAGTGACTAACGAGCTAACAGTCCACCTTATTGTAATAAATGGCTACTGCAGCCCATGGACACCTGCAAAGGACTTTAATCGAAGACTGATATAGATGCGTTGCCACTTCTGAGGAGTAAGTGGAATGCCGGGCAGTGCCTCTAATTATACTGGCCCACTGTACTTACTGTTCACACCAGAACACAATGGTTGCACTTTGCACTGCTGCGATTAGCGCTGCTGCAGTAGCTAGCCAGACGGATCCTTGGGAGAAAAGGCATTCTAGCACGTGGTACCTACCACTTTAAGAAGCATACGTAAAAAAAATATATTAATATTCACTTTTTGTTCAATAATCTTACTTTCACAAATAAAAAAATCTGATGTAGACAGGAAATGATAGATTATGATATAATGATATTGATTATGGGTATTAGTGGTTTCTCACTATAGCTATACGTTTCCTATGAGATGTTTTATGTAAAACAAGGACGCAGGTTTAATCAACGCAACCTACATAATTTTATTGTATAAATTACTTTTAGTGTATAATATGTATATTTGTATTGCGCCACGTATCTATAGCTATATAGCTTTGCTTCTCTACGCCTTTGGGTGCCTGGAAGAGATCGAAATGCATCGACAAGGCCGCCAATTTGTATCTACTAATTTACTTCCTTTTTTATTCTGTACTTTTTTTGTTTTGTGCTGTGCAATAAAGTATATTCATTCATTAAATAATGTTTTAATCAGTGATTAGGCATACCTTCCAAGTATAATAGTATAGCATAGTATGTAATTGTGATTAATTATTTTATCTCGAAAATGTAATGTTGTTGTGTAACAAAGTTATTATTTTACTAATACAATTATTAATATAAAATTTATCTATAAGTATTCACGCCTGACCTCCACAGGGTTGGGCATATATTACGGTTTATATTTCGCGCGATCTAGCACAGCTTAATGGGCTTCCGCAACCCATTTTCACCTTTCCGGGAGATAGAGCGTGACTGCAGTTTGCGATTTCATAATTATAACATGCTTTTACCATTCGAACCATGTTTGTGCTAGGAGATTATTTCGGTAAATAGTCGAATGCCGGGTTCAAACTCATGAGTTATTTTACGTTGTTTAGCTATCCGCACTCTTTCTTAGACCTGGAACATCGATCGTAGCGAGTTTTACACTTTTTTTTGCACAGGTCGACCTGTGCATTGAGCCGGGACAGTCTCTGGGGCTTATGATCAGGGGTGGTCTGGAGTACAACCTCGGCATCTACATCACGGGCGTCGACAAGGACTCCGTGGCGGACCGAGCGGGACTTATGGTAGTATTTTGTATATTTTATGGCTATAAAATTATTTTGATACTCGGTGCAGGCACCACTTAAATAGTTGATTACTGCAATTTTAAGTGCTGTATTTACCACGTGCTCGGTGGTGACGCAATGCAAATCGTAAGGACACTTGCATGTCTGTGAAATAATAAAAAATCTTTCGTGGACACGTAAAGTCTGCCAACCCGCCCTGAAACCTTCCTGGTTTTAAGCAGGTTTTTGTAATAACCCTCTCAAATAATCAGAGGAGACCTTGCTCAGCAGAGGGACATTACCAACTGCTTCTTTTTAATTTAGTAGTTCGGCTCATGACATCATTCGAATTTAAATTTAAATAGGAGCGTTTAGCTTTTTTAGCTCTTACATGTTTTGAAAATCTTTTTTACCAGCTATTAAACTATCTACTGCTGAACATTGGCTTCTCTAATAACCTTTGGCATTGTACCTTATTTTTTACCTTATTACTTTATTTAGGTTTGAAATGAAGATGAATCAACATTCCGCCATTTCTGTAGGTGGCCACAAAATCTATTTCGTGTACTCCATTGACGACTTCTGCGACACCCTCGAAATGACATGGCATGGCTGATTCTCTCACACCGCTAACAAATTAATTACAGGTTATATTGTGCGGAATAAAAATACGTACACTATATGAATATATATAAACCCAGTGTTATCTACGGGAGTTAAAATACATTATTCTAGAAAATAATGTTTTATGTCATTATTGACAAATTGTGGGAAATTACAAGTCTAAATACCATTCGAGGGTTATAGGTGCTGATATGACTTATAACAATAGAATTTCAATTGTTTTAAAGTTATGACGCGTGAAGGGACTTAGAAGTATTGCTTACAATTTTAGTTTGCACATATATCCTATTCACCGCAATGAACATTATGAAACAATAACAATTTGATTACAAAAGAGAACATCAATCTAATCAAAAAAAGAGTTTTTATTTCTAAAAAATGTTATGAAAGTGAGTAATGCAGAGTCAAGTAATTTACTTTAATAAAAATAGAATACACTTTTTTAATAATTTTGTTCTATTTTAGTTTAGTATAGAAGACACCTGCCGCGTTGTCCCTAGATAACTTTTTACTGAGATAAAAGAATTCTTAATCTTATTCTATGACGTAATCTATATCTTTGCCAAATTTTGTTCATATGCGTTCAGTTCCTTAGACGTGATTGAAGGACAAACTTATAAACTTTCTCATTTTTTATATTAAATAGGATAAAACCTAGCACTTCTGGAATCATAAGCAACATTTAAAAAAGGTCTATCAAAATTCGTGACATAACCTTTAAGTTAACTCTTATCAAACATATGTAGGTAATAATGTGAAGAAATTTATACATAACTATAATACCTAAAGATATTTGACTTAAAAGTGTGACCGATCAATTACAAAATATATCGTACAAGAGTTCATCGAAAGATTGAAACAATATTCTCAAATATTAAAATCTATATCGATTTTTATCACATTATTGTTTAATTTCCGTAGTAACTTTACCTTTTATACTTCGAGCCAAGTTGAATTGGATACTTACAAAACCCGTATCTATTAAGTAGGGAGAGAAATGAGGTAACATGCGGCAAAACTTTGATTAATATATTAAATATGTTTTAACTTAACTGTATATATAAAAGTTATCATGAATCATAATCAATACCATAAAAAATTTAATGCGTATACATTCCTTCGTAGGTAGGGGACCAGATTCTAGAGGTGAACGGGCAGTCGTTCGTGGACGTGACGCACGATGAGGCGGTTGCGCAGCTCAAATATCACAAGCGCATGTCACTGCTAGTGCGCGACGTTGGTAAGGTGCCCCACGCGTGTACTGCCTACGGAGAACGCGACGCGGCGCCCAGGTTAATATTCACATATTAACTTCGAATTTAGGTAACAACTATGACATAGTCTCCAAAAAGGTTCCAGAACAATACGCCTTATACATTTCTCCGGAGTCAAAGGTATACCTATGTCATCAACACTCATATGTC
Organism: Bhutanitis thaidina; assembly: GCA_029286595.1. Lineage (NCBI taxonomy): Eukaryota > Metazoa > Arthropoda > Insecta > Lepidoptera > Papilionidae > Bhutanitis > Bhutanitis thaidina. The sequence continues at coordinate 6,605,448 of JAGSMS010000004.1, read as the reverse complement.
ACCGTTAATTTAAGAAAACATAGCTCATGTAGGACGACCCCCACGAGCAGGAGTGTTGACCTGCACAGTGTTGCGGAAATTTTAAGGGTGCCGATGGTGGGCGAGAACCGTGCTCTGTGGCAATCTTAAATTGTAACCGATGCTCTGCCTTGGAGTCGTCTAGGTAGGTACGCTCTATCCACAGCCGCCAAACACCGGTAGATCTACTGTCGCGTTACGGTTTGAAAGGTATAGTGTAGCCTGTAAAATTACTGTCTGTGAGGCATTCCATCTTTATTACTCAGGGATGAGAACGCATCTACGACTTTCTTCGATTGAGCGTGTTGTGAGGTATCCATGTGCTGCAGTGGCCACTTTCCATGAGGTGGACTCATAGCTCATTTTCACCGCATTCCAGTAAAAGTCCAAGGCCTGAGGCCTATACACATGTGACAAGTTGTAGTGATAATGATGATGAATATGAAAGCCATATGTGTGAAATGTATATAAAAGCCAAATACAGACGAATCAGTATTAATTTCAGCAACAAAAATCCTACAAACTTGAAATTTGTCAGATAAATTCCTTACAAGGTAAATTCTTTAAGGGGTGAATTTAAGTCCGTAGAAAGCCCTAGGTTTTTAAAGTTATTGAAATAAAGTCGTCTGTTAATCTAATAGCTTTAAAAAGTTTAGAAGTAGGATTCCAAAAAATATGGGACGACCATAGATTTTTTCATCCCATAAAGTATGAAATATTTTATGCACCTTGTTAACGACAATGCCTTTAACAGCCTAGGTTATAACATCGTAGTATATAGAGACATGCTGTTTGAAAAGAAAATGAACATAAAGTTAGTTATAAAAGTGTTATGTTTCATGTACAAATCCTTTCATAAACAAACCCTTAATAAATAAAATTCCTCTTTATCAGTATATATAGTCCACTGCCGGGATAGCCTTTTTCATGAAAGCGCCAATAAAGCTGGCATGCCATGCATAGAATGCAATCACTACGGCAGGAAGACGGAGACAACTTCTGCTATGCCACAAAAATATTTCACAAAATTTCTGTGTGAAGTGATTCAACGATAAAACCGTTACTAGGTTATCGTAATCGGGATAGATGGCCCACGGAATTTTCGTGAATATTTGTGGTATAGCTTGTGGTATTAGACCCGGCATAGTCGGAAAGATTTTCCGCCATCAGTTGATTGCCAGAGTTTAATCCATTACTTGGATAAACACCGCGTCAAGTGGGACATTTTTAAGACTAGACATTTGTGGAAAAAGATGGTATATTCTCATTGGTACATTACATCCTCTATCTATCTATTTAATTAAGAACTTTTTTTATTCTTAAAAGAATAAGCGGCTGGGGAAAAAGACGCGGAGCAGCAGCTGTTGCAGTAGAGCAAAAGGCCAAGTCACTGATACCGCCAAGTGATCTACCTGCATTGGCTTACTACATGGAGGAATATGCAGCACGCCGTCTCACGCCCGATGCCTTTCTTACGGTGCTACGCGATTTACTCGACACTCCACAAAAAGTAAGTTGGATCAAAATGTTTAAATTAACCAGTAAACCAATTTACATGGCATAATATACTTATGTAGCCCATATATGAGTATATTATGCATTCAAATAATTGATTTTTGAGTTCTGATGTATAAATCACGTAACGTCTGCCGCTTTCGACATTTTTGTGTGAAAAGAGCAAAGGCTAGAGATACGTAAAAGTCGACTTATTTACATAGATATACTTTAGAAGAGTAAGCGCTTTTTTGCCAGGGACATCCTTTATCATATCTATCTCCTTCTGGGCTTTCCCCCCTTTGCTAGTTTTAATCACATTTCTAACGCATTGGTGATCGCAGTGCCAGACATATGACACATTAGTCGTAGTTGCCTGACACGGTTCGATATATTTTACGTCTAACATATTTAGTATTATGATTCCACCATCTGAACGGCTCGACTTTTTTCGGGTCAAAACCACGGGATACGACGGTGACGGGTGGTATATTAACGGTATTACAATATACTATATCTAGAACAGAAATAGCCGTTTCAGTGTTAGTAAAGCTGCTCCAATGCAAGTTGACATACCTCTCATATACAATTTCTGTTACTTCTTAGTCAGCAAGTTTCCTTACGATGTATTCCTTCACCGCCAAGCACGTAGTAAGTTCACCACTTATAAGTGCTATTAACAACACCTTCAGAGGCGCTCGTATTAAGAATTTCAAGCGAAAGCCCTGATCTACGTAATGAGGCTCCGTACCACGGCTCGCAGTCTAATACGAATATTTGTTTTTATAATAAAATTTTGCCCTGTTCGACATTGGCATCTACGTTATCACATTTTCTTCCGAAAGAACAAAGTAATTATTAAAGAGTACATTACGAACATGTAAATTTTAAATGAATTCTTTAAAAGCGAGTCTCCAATATCACAATAATATTAAAGGTTATATAAGTATGAAATAAGGTTAAAGTATGAAAATGACGTTTTATATTGAAAAATTCAATTACAGAGGGTATTCTAAGAAAAAATATTATTTTAAAAATATATTTATTTAATCGAAGTATTTGCGCACATTTTCTACCATCTCGAGCGAACGAAACAAAACAGATTGATTTAAGCAAAATAGATTTAAGTTTGCCTGACTTCTAGGCTTATTAGTACACAAAATATTCAACCGCAAAGCTATGTTTGTATAACACACGGTATCGGTAATTAGCTTTTCGAATTTCTTATATACGTAACTCGTAGAAGTGTGTTTAACACGTAAGTTACGTAAATTGAATCGTTAATATCGGAAATCGACTATATCAGAAAACAAAATGCAAATATAAATTACTTTAATCCATAGATTTATAATATTTTTACGTTACTGATGTCATCGAACAAAATCGATTATCGTCAACATGTTGAGGTGATGAGCGATTTATCTGCAATAGCCTTGTTTATAGCGAACATAAATCGTTCTGCGTTGCTCACGGAAAATAAATTTCATCAACCTTATTCTAAGCACCTAGTAAAGTGCTCTTCGCTTTGTTTATTGCAATCATTAACTCATTACAATAAAATAAATGCTTATACAAGAACCGTGTCGGAACCGGTAAGTAGCACGGTACCTACTTACCGTTTATTCTTTTAATATAGAACTCCTAGTACACGATCTCAAAGTAAATATCCATATTTAGTGGTAAATCCGTACTTAGATTATTCCTAAATGTTAATTTATTTTGACCATCGCGTTTTTCAGTGGCGTAAGTGACTGCTGAGACATGGTTCCTAGGTTCGAATCCCAACTGAAACCAATATTCGTGCAAAATCACAAATTACTGGGGTTGGCTTGGTCGTTTTTTTTATGAGTTGTCGGGCAAACCAGCAAGTGGCTGACCTGATGGTAAGTGATTAACGTCGACCACGTCGATGTGCAACACCTGAGGAGCTACAGGAGCGTTGCCGAACTTTAAGGATATTTGGGCGTTGGGAGGGATAGTGAGGGGTAAAAGAGTGTTGTTGTGTCCCGTGCATTCAGCAATTGACCCACCGATCGTATCGCGTTTGCGATGCATCGAATACGGGGTGGTTAGGGAGTGCATGTCTCTGTGTTTGCGCGCTTACACATGCGGCACTATAATATCTTCTGCGCAGTTGACTACTGCCGATAGTATTCGGAAGTTGTCGGTCATCAATCGGTCAGGAGGAAATCATCATCATGTTTAATATCTGATGTAGATGCTATAACCCTATTTTGCTACGGAATTTTAAGTCTTCATTAGCTTGTTGACAGTGCGTTGCGAAACATAGGCCTTTACCAATAGTAATATTAGAGGTATTTGTCTAGTATGCTGGCGGGTAGACGATTCAAGTACCAAATGCCTTGGAATTCAGAAGCAGGTGCCCGTCATCGTTCTATATAATTTCGGTCTGACAGTTTCAAAGATTATTTTATCGGAAATGGGTAAACGAGCAAGCGGCTCACACGACGGTGAGTGATTACCGACGTCCACGTACATCTGCGACACCATAGGAGACGCACGTGCGTTGCTCGCCTGTGAGGATATTTACGGAGAGAACTTCGGGGGAGGGGAAGTAGTCCTCCTCACTCTGAATAGTTTTGTTTAACTACGTTATTTCAATGTCTAAATTACCTTGATCTTCTGTGTATTATTATTTATAAGAATTTATTATATTAATTTTTGTTATTAGTACACACTCCTTACCGAAATTCGAGAGTTCATGCTACCGGAAGATCGGCCCAGATTCGACGAACTAGTGTACAGACGGGGCGAGGAAGCGGCAGAACACCATATAAAGGTATATAATGTACAAACGTATTAATTTTAATAACTAATCATAAAGTTCTATGTAAATATTTCATTACTATTTCACATAAATTTACAATGATAATTATACAAAACTTTAAAATTAACATACCTTTTTCAATACTCATTATAAAATACCATAATACATAACACTAAAACCTGCTGTAAGAAACCGAGCTGGCTGTAGAACCAAGAACAAGTAGTGCTTTAATTAAACGAACGTGTATTTATTCTGTAAGTCACAAAAGAAGATGACCTACAAACAACAGACCTTGATGCTATCTCGGTTGCAAGAAAAAATCACACTGTTCATTAGTCCGGAATCTCTTGCGCTATCTCATAATCCGCTCCCCTTCTGAAAGCCCTAATTAGAATTTTTCGCTCCGTTAAGTACGCTCCCATCCTGCTTGCAACACAGCCTGATAGTATGTTGGCTCAGCATTTCTGATTTGGCTAACTGAAAGTAAAGTTAATAATGGTACGCTTTCTGTTTACGCTTCTAAAGCTTTCATTTCATTCATTACTAAACATCTTAATGATTGGTTAAATATAATAAAATAGTAAATAATAGAAATAATGAGAATTAGAAGGAAAACGTTAAGTTAATTGCGACAGAAGTCTTATGCCACAAACAATTTCACAAAAAGTGACGTCAGTGTGATGACTTTACCCTGTAAAATCATACCGTTTTATTTTTAAACATGTTTTCGTTTATCCATCACATGGTTACCAATAAACAAAACCGTGACTTATATGTGAAGAATAACACGGTATGATTTTATCAACGAATAACTGCACCAGAAATTGTTGTGAAATATTTTTATGTCATAGCAGATAAGGCTCTTGATGAGGAAGCAATCCTTACCACTCAATCTGAAAATCAATCAAAGTTATGTCAGAAAAATATAATTTCTCAAAAATTTATTTAACATTAATGCATTATCTAACAAAAGTTCATTATAAATTGCAATACAAAAGTAGTAGCGAAGTCAAAATGAAACTCCACCTTTCCCCGTAGCGCGGAGGGGAGCGACACATGCTGCCATCCTCCACCATGCACGACCTGCACGACCCGGTGAGTCTCACGCATGTTCGGTCATATCGCATGCTACTCGTACACGTACATGTCAAAGTTTATTTTTTTGTGCTTTCGTTGTATTCTAAATGTCTTAGTTTCAAAGATTAATGTCATATAAGTTTTTTAATATGTGATAACATGGCGAATTACTCGTAAAAATAAAGGAAATTACATTTAATACCTGGTTTATTTAACCTTGTAGTAGCTTTCATTTTTTTCATTTTCATTCATGAAGATAATGGGTATTTAAAATATGCTACAGTTAGATATCAAAATATTATAAATAGTTCAATGTTCTAAATTCAAAAACATCATTTTTACTATGGATATTACCGGGTTATTCAAGTAGCTTTTTAATATTTGCGGTTTTTAGCAATGAAGCATATCAAGACTTTCTAGACATTCAATGATAAAGGTAGGCTTACATTTTGATTTGATACTATAACTTGGTCTAATTCAAGTAAAAGGAAGAAAGTGCAATGTCGGTCGGGTGAGTAGAGAGCTGTTGTTGTAGGAGGGGCCGCCGGAGGCACCGCTAGTGGTGGACCACCGCTCTCCTTCCGAGGACTCTGGTTTGGGTCTACCACCGCACGACCACGCCTACAGGTGACCACTGATCTATTTCAATGTTTCATATGACCTGGCGGACTATTGGCAAAAAATACCGATACGCAATTATGGATCAAATACAAGTTCCTAAAATGCATAATTTGGTCGTCATTTGTATAACGAGCTCTAAATTATGAATTTTAGGAAATATTTTGGTCCATGAATATCTTTTGAGTATGCTTCTCTCATGAGAGGAGCTCAAACCCTTCGCAGACTGATGTTTCTTACAAAATTTTTAAGAGTAAAAGTACCCTTTAAGTGCGATAGCAAAGGTATAGAGAGTCCTTGTCATGCCTTTTTTCTTCGAAAGTGATAATCTCTCACATTTCGTAGCAAAAATAGCCTCACATATTTTCAAAGTCCCTTCGTCAGCGTGCTTTCGCTTATGTAGCATTTTATTGGCTTATCGCCAACAATTCCACTTTTATTCAGCATCGGGGTCGATTGTTTTATTACGCCGTAAACGTTACAATTTGCCATCAGCGTCAGTTTTATGTCGCGATCCTGCATCCGTAAGGGTTCTTTTGTTTTAACTGCCTGTTGCAACGATTCTCGATTGACGATTAAAAGAAACAATTTAGCGTTTAGTACACAATCAGAGATCAACTATTTTTTAATTACATTTTACTTTGTGCAAATGTGCTATTTCGCTTTAAATCTTATTTTTGATCGAGTTGTTATAACAAAGGATGAACATAAACATCACAATTTTATCAATCTCGACGTCGATCCTAAATCTATGTCACTTTATTTTCAATAGTAATAGAGATAGAAAATTAAAACCAAATTATTAAACTTAATTTTAATGTATTGTTGAGACTATAATAAGGCATTACAAGTTTAGTGTGCCTTTATGACAAAAGGCACATTGTTTTGAAGTCACTTTGCTAGTATGGAAAATCCTCCAGTTCGGGAATATGAAAATGCAACATTAAGTTGGTGTAGTGAAAGTGATTTGGTGTTGTGTGGGGCAGGAGCGGCAGGACGTGGAGGGCGGCCGACGGGCCACCGCCTGAAGATGACTTGGACCCACCACCCGAGGTGATTTTGCCAGAATTACCTAACTTACACTTCTTGATATTCTCTTTGTCGACCACATTCACTTCTATACGCCTTTTCTCTAGCTGTGTTCTGGGTGTCACTCAACATTTCTCAACACAAGAATAATACGCTCGCACTTTTCTTTCTAGAATCTTCTAGTATTCGCTAGTTTGTAGAACACTAGAATAGATCGTATAGTGTTAGAATATTTACAATACTATTTTAAATTATGAAGAAATACATACTGTTTTTCAATCAAGTTATTTTACACAAGACATAGTAGATTCTGTCTCGCTTTTGCTCTTACATTATTTGGCAGCAGACAGAGTGGCACCTCGGCACTACCACTTTTTTATTATAATTCACATTTCTTGCATGATTCGATAACGGCTAGTGAGTAGCAAACAAAACACGCGAACATGGCCGTTATTGCCTCTGTATAAAGATAAGAGTACGAGGGGTAAATCTGGCAAAATTCAAGCGATATACATCTCGCGAAGTGGTCTGAAAGGGTAATTGGTATCATAAGTGAATTGGTAATAGCGGCCAACATTTTCTTGTTCTCAAATATAGCACTAAAATAAGTAATGCGTTAATTAAGCTATTATTCTCTTCAAGAAAATTAAATTTTTACTAAAATTTAACTATTTATGAAAGTACCAGGTGTTGATAAAAAGCATAACGAATGGATACGGACGTCATCTTAGCGCGTCGGTCATTTCATTTAATATTTCAGTCATTCCTGATAACGGCTCGTTGGTCTAGGGGTATGATTCTCGCTTCGGGTGCGAGAGGTCCCGGGTTCAAATCCCGGACGAGCCCATGCTTTTTGTTGAATTAATTTTTGAGTTGAAAAACAATATTTAAAAGAATAATGGCATAGTACTAATTAATATTTACTTTATTTAGGTAGGGAAATTATGATTTCTATTAGATATAATTTTTCTATTTTTATTTTTATCTAATTTCTATACCAAAAAAACTATGACGTAGAATTTGATTCATTCTAAGCTTTCCAAATAGAAAATACTTGACAAACGATAGATTATGTAGATAGATTAAGTAATCCATCCACCAAAAATAAAGTAAATTCCTGCTGATGCCAATAACTTAGTGATACCGGCACCGGAATAACTCAGGACAATCGTGTACTACAAAAGCGAAAGTCCTGACCCCTGAACTTTTTCAGAGCTGAATTTACGGAATTACCTAGGACAGTTATAATTTATAAATAGTGTAAAACGTTCGAAAAAATTGAGTAAATCGAAAATGAAAAGAAAGTACCTAATACAATGTAAGAATTAACGTCTTAATGGTCTTTATGTGCAATATAACTTTGCATTGAATTAGATACTCCATTTTCAAATCAAATCTATACAGAAAGTTAATTATCATTTTATTTATCGTAATACGATGAATGGAAACCCTTTGTAGGGGTTGTTTACTGGACCTAGGCCTGCCACTGGCTACTGCCCGTCATCCGTCAATGTATATTTGATCAAGTAATTTTTAAGATGGTTTATAAACCATTTAACATACGCCTTAACATTCTCTATTCGTCTCTCATGACACCCACGGGAAGAAAGGAAATGGCAGATAATTTAACGCTGCCACTACGTATAATTTAATTCTAAAATTAACGTATTAATATCGGGCACAGCTAGTTTCTAATTGTATTTGATTTTTTTCCCGAAGTAGGCTATATTAAATAGTCATTTAATTTTATATTTACCATGTAAAGACCTTCAAATAACATATTCTTACCCAGCGACAATAATATCGACCTAATATTTAACCAACTCGACATTCAGTTAAACTGTAGAACTGAACTTTTATAATTCACGAAACTTTATTTTACAGCGTAGTAGCAAGTTTTAACTTTTGACTTTATTCTTTAGTTTGTGCCAAAAATTTAAACTTAAATTTGGTATACGTTAGTGACTATATAAGCAATTGCGTTATAGAATTGTATTACTTGTACTTATACTTTATTACATTCATTCAAAAAACTTTATTTTATACACATTTACAATTGCTTCGAGTAACTCTGAAAACATGCAAATGCCAGTCTTTCTTTGACAAGCCAATAATAATAGCTACTTTCTAATCTGCATCTTCGAGACTCAAAAAAAAATCCTATAATTTGTTTCAAAACGACAAAAGAAAACAAAATAAATCACTTGTCAATACTGTGAGGTTGATGTGCCAGAGTTTCACATTAGATTCATGAATAAATATCCTATTTCTAAGGTAAGTGTGAACATTACTTGTGAAGTCTTAAAAAAGTATTTCCTATGCAAATGCCTTGTACAATTCAGTGTTAACTTATCAAATTTTTCAGCATGTTTGTTATAAGATGTCCTCATCGAAAAAATTTGGCAACTATTTTCTGGCCAGCATCCCGGAGAATTTTTTAATTTGTCGGTGGTTATTTGCCTTTCGAATCATATTGACAGATCAATTTTCATTTATACGTCATGTGCGAGGCGTTAGTTATTGCCATCGACAAATGCAAATCGTGGCCATTACGACAATCCCACTTATTTGGGAGAGGTCTATGTCCAGCCGTAGACCATAATCTGCCTTACTAAAGTAATTACGTGATACATCATAAAATATTAATTTAATATCTTTCGTAATGGTATTTAAATATTTTTTATGATTTAAATGAATATAGTATTGTAAGTTTGGCGTAGCAATCTCCGAAAGTAAATCGGGCAAATTGATCATGAAATCAATGAGGGCGACGGGGGGCGTCCTGCTAATCTCTGCCTACCAGTCTGGGTGAAAGGCCTTCAATCAAACATACGTCTGAAATGTCTAGATATATTGCTATTATTTCACTCTAATTGTTTATTAAATTACTTAATACCATCCTTATTATCACAAGTTTGTGAGTTCGATTCTTTCCAAACGCTTTGTTTTTCAGTCACTTCACCTGGATCTGTATACATTCAAACCTTCCGACAAGTAAACGTGGAACATGGGCTTTATACAAACCGGAAAATAAACTTCTCATATAAACCGGAAAATGTTGCATCTAAGTTCGGCCTGGAGGGCTTCCTAATACACGCTACGTATGCGTAGCTAATGACTACAGGCAGTCGTGGAAGTCGGCAAACATGAGTTTAGTATGACAACTACATTTAATTGTAAACAAGCCAAGGTTTTTTTAACTTTACAAGTGCAAAGACAAGTTTTAGAGAAAGCAACAGACTTCAAATCCTATTTTGCCCACACTTAGGGTGAAATAGTTTCTTTAAATTTAAATGGGGCCTCCTAGGCGGTATACCCTATTAAATAAAAATCATCAAAATCGGTACATAATTGGCGAAGATATCGTGTAACATACATACGAAAAAACTGAACATTCAAATTTTGTTTGAAAATATAAAAAGGTATTTCAGTAAACATTATACAGAATAGTGTCGTATCGAACCGGAAATCAGTTACAATCAATCTGACATTTACGTGCAGCCAACCAATTGAAGTATTTATATATAACGTAACATAAATAATATTTTGCATTTCACTTATTCTAAGGTGAGGTACCTACATGATAGATCCAAAAATGTGAATAAAACGTAGGTAACGGTAGCATATATACATCTCAGCGTAGGTTCAAAAGCTAGCATAAACTAGCCGACGATAAGCGACGAACTGCAACGAACATGTACCGACGATGGATGATGGTACAAGTTCGTTGCAGTTGAAATTTTGATTGCCTTCGTAGCCTGCCAAAAACTAAAAGAATTCCGTTAGTATGTCTATAATAAAATCGTCAAAAAAAGCACTCTGCAAAGAGTTTTTTTTTCGGTAATGGCAGTGCGAGTAAAATAATTTTTCACTAAATGCTGAACAACCACATATGATACGTACCCTTCATGTTATTGCAACTATTTTTAATCATAATCATTTATGTGAAGACAAAACCGGTCGATTACTTATATAATAATTAAAATGTGTTGTGAAACTAGTACAAGAGATCGAGCATCGCCACATCGTATCATCATGAGTCGTACTCATAATTCACTTGATGGTAAGTGGGCACTGTAGACTATTCATCAATGATGAAAAATGAAACCGCATTAACGTGGTAATTCCCGAGGACTAAGATGACTGGTGTCAATAACAAGGACTCCGGCTTTGGTTACCCATCTTACGCAGCGCAGCATCGTTAATATGCTACTTAACGCTGATATGATCTGTTGAGTCTCTTTGCAAGTTTAGCAACTAACAATTTTTATTAGTGATCAGTCATGAACTGAAAGAAAGTTTTTTCTTAGTTCCAGTTACATCAAAAACTTTTATAAAAATGATAGAGTTCTAGTAATTAGAAGATTAAGGCGCGGAAGCCAGTAATATGATACTCTCTGCATCCGGGATAGGCGCTCCGACTAAAAGAGTTTGAGTATTAAAGTCGTGTCAGGTTAAACCTTGTCGCCGGGTCTTCTCTCGGAAGTCTTTTGAAATGATTAATCCGTCATCAGCCGATCGCCAAAAACTATCTAGCTAAGTACACCATGTGCAGGTACAAAGTTATATTTTTTGTTATTCTTCATGTCACGAAACGTAGGTTACTGAGAGTAAATGAAAGCAAAATATAATGGTATTATAAGCAAAATGGTGCAGATAGGCTACCTACATGACATTGGAGCATCACAAATGAAACACTAAAGTACAAATAAATAACCTAATATTTTAATGTCTAGAGTGACATTAAAGTATTAGGTTATTTATTTGGACGGCATGTCTTAATTATCGGGAACAAAAAAGAGACTACTATTACATATCTAAAAAAAAATGTTGTTAAAGTGGATAATTTTTTAATAAATATAGCTTGACTACACTACACTACTATACTACACTTGACTATAACTTGATTACAGCGTCCCCTATCGGATCCTAGCATAGCTTTGAACCATCGTCTTGACAGTACAATTATATTGTAAGAACGACCTCAATTGGTCAAATCGTTTATTGTTCTGTAACTAAAATCTAATAACAAATATTATTTCCTTTAAAAAAAGACGTTTGAAACCAAAACCGGATAAAAACTATTTTTAAGAAGAATTTGCAAGTAATTGATACCAAACCATATTGTGGCCTTTTCACAGCTGCATTTGTAATCGATAATTTAGAGAAATACGTTTCAAGAGGTAGTAATAATTGGCAATAACGTTTTGCCTGAAAACTTTATTTTTTATTTGAGCATAATATTTTATTCAACTCTCAATTGCAAAAAAGAAAATTCTTATTTTAAATTAAATTAAATATGTTTATAAAAAACTAATGAGGCTCAATTAAAGTTCAAAGCACAAGTATTTTTTTTTATTTAAACAAAAAAAAATTCGTGGATTTGTTAATTAACTCACCGAAGAAAACTGGTATTACCCGACTGCATAACTAATTACAGCTCCACCGCATTTAGGCTCTAGTCAACTCTACTAACACAACTAAGTGATGATCTTCTATAATGCCGCTATAACCTCATGCCCAAGAGTAACTATCATCGTTTTTTTTTTCTTAATATTTTTTAATTATCCTTTTTAAACAATCTTTATTTTATAAGCTTTTAACCCTGTTGACAGGAAGATTTTGAATATTCACCCCGTAAATGAAATACTGGCTCTATTGAGTTGAATAACGGGACTTCACTACATCCCACCTCTACATCCGATTTTATCGAATTATGTATTGACGTGGTGAATATGGTGATATTTACTCCACCGTTATTTACACAATATCGGTTTCGATAGCCGAGTGGTTAGGGGATCGGCCTTCAACTCTGGAGACTCGATGTGTTTTGTGCTTGTACCATTGATTTTTTCGAAACTTATTCACGAATTTATTCGTTAGTCTAATCTATACACTAAGACCACAGCAAGCTGCCCACCGGTTTCGTTGTTCTAAATAAGCTCTGGTTTAACGACTTATAGGTGTTTGAACCTATGATTTTTGGGTTCGGGTACAAGTTTGTTAGAAAATAGATACACGGTTGTTTTTCGAATTATTTATTTAGTCTAGGAACTTCTAGTTATTAATCTAGAAATGCACGGTATGTTATATTGTTGGTGAACTCGAGCGTTAGATTTAGGATTTCTAATAAAAACGAATCAATGGTCTATTTTCATAAGCAAACAAGCACTGAATGTTTATTCAGTTCATTTTCCGTATTGAAGCACAGTTTCATTTGTTCCCACAAGGAAATCCGCTTGAAGACGGAAATAGAAACATGTCGCTGTCAGTCTGTCATTTTCAACGTCGCTTATTGTACGTAGCGATAATGTTAAAACACACTTTTCTTTCCTTCATCAAGAAAATTGATACATAATAATTTAAAAATTTTATAATAATATTGCTGTGTGTTAATGCGGAAGAGCATCTACGTCTATCGCACTTGATCACGGGGGTTTTTTTGGTGCACCTGACATTTTCAGTCACAATACTTTTAAGGATGACAAGTTTGATTTGTGAAAAAAATACTATAACATATAATAATTCTTGTAACCAATACTTGCGAATGACATTTTTAGTGACTTTGACTTTTAGAACTTTTGCTTGTATAGTTTCTCCTTACGGGAGAGGCCGATATCCTGCAGTGGACTGTTTCGGGGCGGTTAAGATAAGGTAAGGTATATAAATTTAATAAAAACAATAAAACTACAAAGTTCTCAAAGTTAATAATAGTCACTATACACATTCACACTGTATCAATAGAAGCAATAGGCAACGGATAAGAGAGCGGGTAGCAGACAGGGTATGGTTATATATGGTTTCTGGAAGAAGGGCGCGTCTTTCTGAGTATCCAGCAATAGTATCGTATCTTTAACCAATGCATCTTTCTATTAATGTAACTCGCGAGTCATCTCTTGTCTCCATTTTCAGATAAACTATTCTAAGTATTTTTGAATTCTTTCTAGAATCAGGAACAGAGTATTACATTAAAATGAAATAATATTACATATATATTTTTGTTATGGATAGCCTTACTAATTTTAAATTATATTATAGGTCTGGTTGTATAATGATCATTCAGTGTCTCTTAGATTGCTTCGGATTTGTCTTGCAACCTTATAGAGGAATTGGATTCGGGAAGGTGAAGGCGTCTAGGTAACTTAAATCAAGAAAATTGGTGAATTCTCACAATCTTGCACAGAAACCGAGTTATGAGACAAATTTCTAAATTAATTTAGTCACTACTACAATGTTAGGGACAAGGTTATATTTATTAAAAATATCAATTTAAAATGTCTGACATTATGAACTACCGTCCGCGTACTTTTTATTAATAGTCGGGAACGTAACAGTTTACATCGAGGAATTGCCAGTACGAAAGAAGATAAAGTGAAAAATGGAACATTTACTGACTTTATACGAAACGTTTTACAAATATGGGTACTTATAAGTTGAAAGAAAAATTATTCAAGATGAATTATGTTGAATTGAGCATTAAAAAATATCTTGTACATTCTAATCACAACCATGTAGCAGCCAAAATATTTTGCTGCTCGTATTTGTGAATATTTCTTTTCTTATTACGTGCCGCGTAAGTCACTCACTACGAGTCCCTCTGCAGAGCATGCGAGCCTCCTCTTGCCTTGAGAGATCTACGAGTGTAGTCAACTATAATTTCTCTGGAGGAGATATGAAAATCTACTTAATAAAACAGAAAAGTTGCTATAACTCTTCATGCTAATCCGATGTTAAACCACTGTTATATTTAAATAAATGAGATCGTTTTAAGAAATAATCAATCATAGAAATTATTTTTATTATACGAAAGTTATAAGTCGTATGAACGTTGTTTAACACTCGAAACAGTTTCAGTAAAAAATCACATGAAATAGAAAAAATTTACCTGTTACAAACATTTAAATCGAAAAAAATTTTGGCCCTTTACCAAAAATCAACGTTAGTTGATCCACTCCTCGGAGTCTAGTGTAGTAGCCATTTTGATAAATCATAAAGATAACTACTCTTACTCCCTTATTCATGGGGTAAACGAACTTTGAGAACCACCCTCCTTACTGACGCTTAATTTAATCTTGAGTACAAAGGCCGCAGTCCAAAGAGGTTTTAATGTAATTACTTAGATTAAATGAAAATTAGAAAATTACCGTAAGTTGTTGCATTTCGTGAACCGTAGTTAATTTTATTATTTACCAAATGTCCGTTATAATAAGCTGATATTTTCCATTACTACAATTATAAAAAGTTCAAAATATATTGTTTCAATAATTTGCATTTTATTCAATTATACATGAACCCATTACTTAATTAAAATTTAAAGAGTAGCATTACGAAATTAGTGTAAATTATTAAATATGCGTGATGGTACCCAAATGATGTAATATATCATAGCTACTTCCTGAAAATATATATAGGCTTTGATAGGCGGGTGCGTGCCTTTGGAGCTTTGGCTGGCTGCTGCTTGGGGCAGTGTAGTGTAGTGTAGCCATGCGTCAGTGCGCGGCAACTCGCACCGCATGATACACGTACTGTAGGAGTAATGTCGCGTCGCCGCCGTCGTGTCGCTTTTCGCGACTACATGCCCATGGACGTTCGCGCCATGGCCAAGGTATCGTGATCAAATTGGCCGTTAAATTAGATTATTATTTTCTTTACAAGTGTGCCATCTTTAGGTATTGATAAATAATTATATACTCAATTTAAAATGCTTATATACTTAAGTAATTAATACACATTTCCTTGTTAATAATAGAGTAGTGACAGATATGATGTGACTAATTTTTATACTCAAATAAGGAAGGATTTGTATAAATAATTTAAAACTATCAAAAATTAAATAAGTGTTCAAAGCCTAAGGTTTCTTTCATCGATTTATTTAATAAACTATTTTTCTAATTGTTGTGGTTAAATTAACAGCTCTGTGTTATTATTATTTCAAAATTGAAGTTCGAATAGTATGTTTTTGGGCGCATAGTTTGTGCAACAGTTTACATAGAATAGCAATGCTTTGTGGTATTAGCGCCTGCTAAAATGCTACTGCAAATTTTTTATATTTTGTTAGGGCGCTTAAGCGCCTAAATTTTGTAATTGTCGGCAGGAGTTTTCTGCAACTTCGCTTCCACGCGACGAAATATTTGTTAATATGAATCTAGGTAAATAAGAATACATTAGATAGAATATCCAACTTTTCTGCAGATCAAGTGAACAAATTCATAGTGTGTTATGTATGCATAATTTGATTCTTCTTCATCAGCCTATTTAAGTCCACTGCAGAACTTAAACCTCTCCAAGAAAGCTAATTTTATAATTTTTTTATCAAAATAATCATTGGAATTGGTATACAAAAAACGTAATAATAATTTTCCATACAGTGCAGAATACTATGTCGTCTTCCAAAGAACACGCCTTTAAAAAAACATTTGAAACTTATGAACGTTCTCAAAGGTCTTGACACAATTTCTGTTCTGCAGCGTGTTAATTTTGTTTTAAATTTCAACAAAGTGCTTAATGGTTTTTCATCAACGTAAATCTTTCCCCATATAACCCATACATAAATATTAAAAAATACCGGCGCCATACAAAAGAGCTTAACGAAATTACGTATATTAGAACATGTAAATATTATCATTTTGGTAAATGATTTTTAATAATTTCTGTACTATTTTGCTACTAGTTTTAAAACAGAAATTGGTTTATTCCGTGTGACAGCCACGTAAAAATCTGGCAATTCCTTCTTTCCCGTGGGTGTCATAATAGGGGACTCACATGGCAATTTCCAGAAGCAAACCCGGCGATGAGGAATATGACGGATTGCGAAAACCATTACAGAAAAATTTGTTATTACAATTTATCTCTACTTTAGCTGAAGGGATAGTGTTTTTCTGATAACCTTATTAAATAAAAGAGCGTTAATATATACCGTGTGGTATCGGTTTTCCGTGGTATCCCTTTCCTTCCGTGGTGCCGTAAGAGGTGACTAAGGGAAAAGCCTTGAAAATAGAAATGGCCACCGATAAATGGCAGGATAACTATTTCGAAAAAAATGAAGCAGACCGATGAAGGGCAGCAGCGTTTAAGGTGCGAGGTGTCTGGTGCTGCGATCGCCAATCCGCTTCCGAGTGTGGCAAATACTCCTTATGGGAGAAGCCTATGTCCTACAGTGGACTGTTTCTAGGCTGTTAAGGTGAGGTAATATTGAAAATGAACGTATACCTAATAATGTTTTTTTTTATATTTTTTTTTATTCTGTACTTTTAATACTAAATAACATCTTGAGACAACAATTTATGCTTAAATAAATTACCTTATGTCAAATTTAGTGTATGTAGTATTTATGATGTCAAACTATGATCTAATTGAAAACCTTTGTTCGTGGTTACGGTTCATATTTCCTTGCATATCAAAAGCTTTTGGGTGATTAATTATAAGAAATGTTCGTAAGAAATGTCTCAGTAATAGTTTTAGCTACTAGGACGTACATGTTATGTACCAGTAGTAACTAGTAACTTGGAAAAATAATTACATTATTCAGTAAGAATAATGGGATGATTTTAGTATTAACGTTGAAATGATATGCTGGGAGCATTCATGGTTATATTCTTATTTTTAGTTGAACTTGAACTAATGATCCCACTATTTATATGTATGTATATATTCACACCTTGTTCCCAACGGGGTAGGCAGAGACAATCTTCTTCCACTTACTACGGTCCTGACATACGTCTTTCGCTTCTCCCACTTTCATCAATCTTCGCATGCATACTCGTTGGTTGAGAGTACTTTTGACCTGACCTTTTTTCAGAAAGTCTCCGATTTGATCGTGAAATGGTCGTCTAGGTCTTCCTCTCCCGACTCTACCATTTACACTCGCCTCAATCAATACAACATAATTTACAATCGCCCAATATTGTCACTAGTAGTAATAATTAGTAATAAATGTGGGAAGTGCCTGCTGAATCCTGCTAAATGGATATCCGTGATCTCTGTCGACCCCTACTGGTCACAGGTGTAAGCAAATTTATGGCATCCCATTAGGAACCTATGCTCTTAAAAAATTACCAATAATTTAATGCTGTTGGTAAATTAGTGGCGAGAGTCGGAGCCCCAATTACTAACCTCTAACTAAGAGAAATGAGAACTGTCAACCTCATTCCATTTATTCGTTTTCAAGGGGTGACATCGTGCCCACATCTGAATTCTTTAAATGACGGCTCGATAGCCTAGTTGGTTGGAACCTTGCTTAAGGCAAACATTGTATGATGAATATTAATGTAGGTATCCATGTAATAGATGTTTATTTGATATGTTATGATTAAGTATCTATGTAGGAACATATTACTATGTAGGAAAATATTTAAGTATATATGTAGTGTATCTCTATCCTATCGCCGTCCAGTTATGAAGTATGTGTCTCCAAAATAGAATAAATATTATTTATATTGAGGATATTATACCCGCGTACCAGGGTGGTTATCACCGCACAGACCGATCGACACCACTCGACCGTCCGAGATGAGTCCGTCGGAACCTCCCTTAGATCGTCTCTAGACAACTTACCAATAAAATATAAAGTATTAGATGTGCAGCATTTATTAAATTAGGCTTCCAACCAACGAAGCTGTAAAAGCTAAAAATGGCAAACTTCTCTACAACTACTGTTTGGAAGCTTCATTACTGCAAATGGTCGTAGAATACGTTAGATAGGTGAAAAAAATGGGATTTGTTAGAAAATTCGATTATTCGAGGTACGTGGTACGTGGTCGATTGTACGTGGTCGATTGTACGTGGTAGTGTCAATCGGCGGCTTTTGCTGCTACTCGTATGGGCCGGCTCGACGGCCCGGCCTCGTAGAATACTGGCCTGAAGTAGAGGCATCTTGTACGCGTCTGCGTTTCGTTTGGTGAGTGTGGTAAAGGAGGCCCACTCAGGGGTAACAACGCATCCGCATCTTGATTCTTAATCCGGGGTAGATGCGCATCGCCATTGGGCTACAGTAACCTTCAGGTGGACACCAGATGGACTTGTGCACTAGCTTATTATCCTAACTTAAATTAAAAAAGAACACACACATAGTTTCGATGCTGGTTCTTTTATCTTGTCCCTGACATAGTGATTCTGCTTCCTCTCGATCTTATAAGTATACTAAATAGATTTATATGTAAGGTGACAGGTCAAATGGGATAATTCTATTCTTGTTACAAGGCTATCTACAGTTTTTGGAATCATAGTTCTTTAATTCAGGTTCAGAATAATTACTTAAAAACAGTTTATGTACAATATTAATTGCGTGACTCTAAAGTAACGAACATAATAAAAAGCGAGTTTTAACAAGCACAGCAGTAACACGAACAAGAATTAAAAAAAATAATAACACGCAAGAGTATTAATGATACAGCAGGTGACTTGCGCCGACGTAATGAGCTATGCCTTTGTCTAGTTAAATAATTAATTCGATTTAATTTAAAATTAAATCTTAAATATCGTAAATAATTACTATTTCCAACTAAGAACTAAGACAACCCGTGTTGTCTCCGTACATGTAGATGCAGATACTGCTCATCTGAATTTAAAACCGTTACTGCTGGTTTCCTCTACCGGTCAGCGCCCACTCCCCCACAGAACCTTTTGTGATGTGTGACTCTGTATCTCATCCTATGTTTGGTTAACTGGAAAAAGGACCTTGGGTACAATTTTAATGAATTGTACCCAAGGTCCTTTCGATCGTCTACACTTGTTAGGTATTGTCATTTTGGAGGATCTCAGATTTTGACATATCAAACATATAATCCTGCGTTGAGTGCCGATATTTCACATAACGACAGCTTTTTAATTTGTATTAAACAGGATTAATGTCGCCATGAGATCTGTGCAGGGCAAATAATTGTTAGTAGCTTAGGATTTGTTAGAAAGGCGTCGCTAAGGGAAGTGTTAGTGATACTCCACTCTTTGTAGTAAAACTTAATGATCTTGAAAACCTTCACAGATTAGCCTGTCTGTTAATATTCTGTAGGTTGTATTTCGATTTCGATTTACATCTGTCCTCGTGACGTACAAAGCGATTCCTTCCTTATATTATTAGCGTCCTTGCGACTCGCACAAAGCGATGAGTGTTGTCATTTGTTGATACTGAATTAAAACGTAATCTAAAATAAATATGAAATAACATAAATTTAATATACATAATAACTGAATAACATTTCATAACCGACGCAAATTTTGATTGTGCCTAATGCAAAAATAGCGCGATAAATCAATTGAACAGTCGCGACTCTGAAAAGTCGCCCAGCAGTCTTAACGTGATCGCTATCAGCTTCACATCTTACTTAAAATAATATTGTAATACTCGTCTTTGCAAGGTTGTTGTTGTTGCAATACTTGGAAGGAATACGTAATTGAAAAGTGCCTTAAAGCGAAAGTAACATCTTTTTTATAATTCATTGCTTTAAATTTAATTTTTCCTGCCTGTTGAATAAGACCTGCATGAATGGATATTGTATTTAATTGTAATTGTTTGTGTTGTATTTTATTTGAATGTGCTTTTGTAAAGTGTTAATATTTAGGTAGAGTGTCACTAATCACTATCTGATTTCTTTTATGAAACTTAAATACTAATTTAAAAGTTATGGCGTTAATACTGGATTCCTCAACAAACTAATTTACGAGTACGAGTATATTATTATTTTGTAATACAGACAAATTAATTATTTGTAATTCTCCTAGACATGCACTTTTTTTTCTATCTTTTTCTGGCAAGAAAAAATAATTCTTCATTTAGTTTATGATTCCATATTGATAAGAGTTATTTATCAACTTAGTAATAATTGAATAATGCACGTAGGAATACGAAGAAGAGGGACGTCGATCAAGGAGGCATTCGTCACCATGCAACTCCAGAGAGGGCAGCACCACCGCCTTGCACACACAACACTACGATGATACTGTAAGTATTATATTTTAAAGAATATATTGAGGTAGATAATATATACTCGTATTATTAGAGGAAATGCCATAGTATTCGAGTGACCTGGGTTCAATTCCCCATGCCAATACGGTGTATAAGGTTGGACTTCTCGTACTGCGCTCGCAATCCACATGTCAAGCGTGGCAATTACAGCAATTTCTCCCTTTGGGACAGGTCTCTATGTCTAGCAGTAGACTTTAAATTAAATAATAATATTTAAGAAAATACTCAAAAACCACTATATGTCATTGGCAGTTTAAATTATATGTTATGTATATATTTATTTAATTTTAGGCATTTGTGTATTTTTGCATGTATGTATATTTTCTTTATTTTTGTATTATACGCGCGCAATCTACCATTAACTAACTATTCTCCTGTCGCAGGTCTGCTGGAAGAAATTTCTTAAGAAATAAGCAGTACCTTTGTACAGACCATTTCCTCATATCATATTTCTATTTTTCCGATTTACTTGTGTGTACAAAAATTATTAAATAAATAAATAAAAAAATAAATGTGTGTGATGTATTACCTAAGTTTAAAGTAACATTCTCAGGTTTCTAAGAGTTTGTCATTTCTGTGACAATACGTATTTAAATCATCGTATCTTTGTAAGCATTTAGCAAGAAGCTCGAAATTTATAACAGTATGGGACCATAGAAGTTAGTGTTTAATAGGAATAGACCTCTATAAACTGCCACGAAGATAAGTCCTTCACCAACTTGCGTGCAATGAATTCCTACAAAATTAAAGATTGAATTGTGTTTACAATAAGGAAACAAGTTTTTGTTTCCTTTGGAAAATTTTAGCCTAAATACATGAAGATAGAAGCTGTCTACTAAAACTATATATAACCAAGTTATAAGTCAAATATAACTTGGCTCCTCTATGCGCATTAATTTACAGATTCACTTACGAAAGTAGACAGGCCAATTTATTTGCTACCATAAAGTAGTAAGGAAAACAAATTCAAACCAGTCTCGAAGCATATTTGTACGTGAGACGAGAAACGCTAGTTTATCTTGTTGAAGGGAAGCATGGAACCGGTGAGGTGCACTATATGGCTTGTACTACATAGATGCAGGAACTTTTTCTCATTTGTCCCCAAACTATTTGGCCTGTGGCCAACAATGTGACACAATCGTTCGTCCAGCCCACGTCCAGCCCGTCGTTGTTGCTTTGCTAAGAATATATAAGTCAGATAACGTCATATGAAAAAGTTTTTGATTGATTTTGTTCAGTTTCAGTTTTGATATTATGTACTCTCCATCTTATACTATTTGCAATGATAAGACAAACCAAAATATAAATAACACTTAAAGACTATGGATTAATTAAAACAAATATACGTAATTAAATAGAAAAAAGAGCTCAATTTTTTATACTTACGCAAATACTGCACACTGAGATAAAAATAATGTTTATCTTTATAATTGAAACATTTTAGTTCCCGACCTTTCCAGTAATTTGTGCAGCACCCATGATGTGTAGCTTCAGTACCGTCAGCTTTTAATTATAAATTCTGATCTTCCCAATATCTTGAGGGTATAATTAGTTAGCATGGCTCTTTAAATATAATTAGTTACAAGTCTGAGTACGTTTTTGTAGGAATGTATATTTTTTATGTGTATTTATTTTAAAGATATTTACAAATAAGTAGAAAATAAGTGGACGTAAGTATACGGTGATAGCCGACTATGATCGAAGGCCTTATTTCCGGTAATTGGATACATTACTACAGATTTTACATTTAACTACAGTTTTCAAAATCAATACATTGATGTTGTATTGATTTTACTGCAAATTGTGAATACATATTACAAAATATTTCCGCTGGTAATTCTCTCAAGAGAGTGCCACAAAGCCGGTATGCATTTTTTAAAAGGTTTACCCATAATGACCATGCTGGTTGGTGAGCGCACCTTCACACCATGGATGCTGCTCCTCGTCACTTGTCTATGGGAATCGGGTTTGCCATTTCCGGCTAGACATCCAGCCATCATTCGGTCGCCAAAGCCTCGTTTGTTGGTTTGTAGGGTGCATCACGTGTAGGTCAGCTGAGGTATGCGTTTGGAGAAAGAGAAGGTGTACAAATTGTTACTGGTATAATAGACATTTGAACTAAAGTAATTTAATGCTGAGAAAAATAAAAGAACTTTTTAAATTATAATTTATTCTAAATCTTTTGACAGATTAAAATGCTATCCTATTCTACATTTTGTCAGTCACAGAAAGTATTCTACGCGTGTTGAAATATAATTAAATTAATACTGTACATTAAATCGTATCTTAAAAATAAAGCTATTGTGAATTGTTTACGTAAAACAAGATAGAAAATAACTTCATTAATTATCACTATATTATTAGTAGTGTTAGAAGAAATTGCTACAGCAAAGAATAATTTTACACGTATTATGTAAAACATTCGTATTAATTATACTGATATTATTAACAAATTTGTGATTCAAAATCTTTATCGACATTTTTGTACGAGTATATCTGATATTTAATGTAGAAAACTGTTTATTCTGTCTATTATACAGATTCCACGTTATTACTTGAAAAGATATTTGGTTTATTACAGCTTTGAGGCAGGTTGATAACTTAATAGAAGTTAAACATGTTTTTATTAAGTTATTTAAGTAATTTCCTTTCTTGGTTCACTGTAAATCAATTTTAACCGTCCAAGTCAAAAATGTATTAAAACGATTGTGTATAAATGTACATGTTTTTCCTAAAGCTAAACCCTTAAACTATTAATTGATCATAGCTTCTCTTGAAGCGCTCGTCTGAGCTCTTCAGTGGCCTTGGTTAAATCTTTACCGCCATGGTGCCTCTGTTTCCCGCTGAGGTCGCTACAGTCTTCCAAGTAATCCTTAGGTGGCTCCGCCGGATATTTGCTACCGAACTTCGGCCGGGGAATTCTTACTCGTTTAACGTCATCTAACCAGCTCTCCATTGTTTTTTGATAATTATGCGGCTCCCAACGATATTGATTACAGGCCACGTTCCCTTTCTTCTTCCTGGAACAATGGATACAATAAAATTTGATATTTTATATACTAAGACGGCAACAGGTTCACCACCTTTCACGTTATTCCAAATAAGCTGTGGTAACGACGAACTCTGGTTCTAACTGCTATTGGATTTGATTTTATTTGATTGGAACGACTAAAATATACCTCTGACCTCCTCAGTATTGGGTATACGGTAATGAAACCTAATTATTTTTTATTGCCATTTCTTTAACAACGCTACAACAAGGTGTGTAACTCAGCTCCGAGCTGGTTCAAATATTCAGAACACGGTGGTCAGAGTTGTTGAGCTGTGGTTCAATATATACATATTTACCTTCTGTATCTCGTTTTTCATTGCCTACACATTCATAACAGTTAACAAAATATTACTGTGCTATATTATATACTGTGCTATATTAATTAATTCATTCGCATAACGATTATTATGTGTGTTAAGCAATAAAACAAGTACAAAAAATAGATGTATCTTTTTAAATCTGGGTTGGTCTCCTAATTGGAACGAATGTTCTTTTCTGTTGACTAGTATATTACAATTAGGGTCATTCTTAGGGAATTATATTTAAAGTTGTTGGAAAATACAGTAAGCGGGGCCGCCTCTATACAAAGTCTTTGAGTGCCAATGACAAACCGCAATCGTAGAAAAACACGCTCGATTGTCTCGCAACTTAGCTATTTGTGCCAACAACTTAAGATCTATGTCAGTAAGTAATTCATTGGAACAGATTTACCTTATAACTAATATTGCAACATTCAAAAAAAAATAAGTACCGGCTTAAAATAAGTCATTAAGTTGAAAACTATATCAAATTGACAGTGACAATTTCTCGGAACTGCAAATCATAAACGCTGCTGGTTCTTGTACTCCTCTAAGCCCAACGTCTGTTTTATGTAAGTGCAATTTTAAACATTTATTGGAAATAGCTTTGGTCACAGAAATCACAAAGACAGAACAGATAAATAAAATAAAATAAAAACACAATTTCATAATATGTTTAACTAAACATATTATGAAATTGTGTTTCGTAATTTCAATAAATTCATAATCGTTACGAATTAATTTATGCATGTTACGAAAGTATATCCTATGCTTCCGAAACGAAACAAAAAGTATTGCGTTTGACTTTCACCAGCGAAAGTGTAACCAAATGCAATAGCATTAGCCTGCTTGACGCTTTCAAACTTCGAAAATTTAAAAAAGTTGAAAGTTTACAATTCGTTAAAACTTAGATTGGATCGTTACTTACATATAAAATATTTTATACATAGGTACCAAGTAAGTTTATCTAACATATACAAATGTCTATACTTTGTAGATTTACAGATTCGCGTAAATATTTTTTGTGGTATCATCATCGTCATTTCAACCTGTCACAAGTCCACTGCTGAACATAAGCCTCTTTCAAAGATAACTTCGAAGCACGGTCCTGATCCACTTACATCCATCGACTTCTCGCAAAACTGTGCATGTCGTCTCACACAGCGTTTGCCTGTACGTGTTTGCTATTGGAGAACCTTTCTTCCCCAACAGTTGTCAGTTTTGCGAGCTATGTGGCCAGCCACTGCCACTTCGGCTTGTTGATCCTAACGGTTATGTCGGTTATTATTGTTCTACTGTATATATCGTCGTTGGAGATTCTATTGCGCGTAGAAACACCGAGCATAGCCCTTTCCATTGCCCGCATACCTTTCTAAATATTTCCTCATTTCTGTAGTGATTGCTAATTGGCGGTACTACAAAGAAGGGCTAAATTAAAAGTAACCATAACATGAGTGTGTATACGTGAATGTGAAAGAAGCGAGAGTGGTATCGCAGTATAGCATCGAATAAAATGCTGTATTATATATGTACAAACCTAATACTATACTTTGACTGCTGCTTCATATCAGTTCATAAATATCAGATATTAAGGCACTATAAGATAGTCACCAGTCTCATAAAACGTGAGCGTAAAAATAATCTCAACATTTAGTCAACTACCAAATATAACCAAAAATATTGTGCAAATGTGCATGTCCGTTAGGTTTTTAAAATTTAAGCATTGACATTAAGTAAAAAGTTAAGTTCCATAAATTATGAGGTTCGTTATTGTACACCTGATTGTAAATCGCCACTGCAGTCCATGGACATATGCAAACAACTTTAATCGAAAGTGGTTACAGATGCGTTGTCACCTCTGAGGATTAAGATGGAATGGTTCACAGCTCTTAAGTATACTGGATCTATGTACCTTTCAAACCGGCACAATACAGTAATTATATTATATTAGTAATTGTTTGGCGGCAGTAATTGGTAAGAGTGTGGTACCTACACAGACTGGTAAGAGTGTAGTACCTACACAGACCTTTATCCTTCTGATTTACCGTCATCAACATACGCTTACTAAGCAGACGCAATCAAAGAAAATGTAATCACTACGGAATATGCTCGTATCTATACTCGTATATAGACTAAAATATATAACAGAAGCAACCAGTTCCAAGACTATCGATTACATTGAACAAACATCAAGATATATTATGGAAAGATAGTGAAAAGCTTAATTATTCCTTTAAATGTAGGTTTAGGTAAGTTTAAGATACAGTTGTTTCTCCGCTGCGCGAGAAAGCTGATTGTCAGAAGCATATAACTACGGTTTATGGTGTACTGGTTTAGTTCACCGCTCGGAACGATCGTGACTCAAGAGACGTGGGTGCAATTCTTAAAAACAAACGTAAGCCTTCCAACATCGAAATAAAGAACGAGCTTTTATAAGGACCGAATAAAACTGGTTGCCGTTGAGTAACCTTATTAAACATTACAATATATTTAGACAATGTTATTGCGTTAATGTTGTTTCATAATTAAGCAGCGCGGAACACGAGTAAATAGAAAGTACTGAACAAGGGCCATTGTTTCTCTTTACTAATACAAACTGTTCAATTCGATGGAGATAGTTTTCTTTTGATTATGTTTCCTCCTATTATTCATGTGAATCAATCTTTACTGCATTATGGCATTACTGTGTTTTTGTTGTACATAAAACACAGTAATGCCAGTTTTGTTGTGCATATGTTTAAAATAAACATTTAATAAATTTATTTCCCAAAAGGAAAACTTATTTATGAACATTTTATGATAGTAAATAATTTCCTCCATTTTATATCAAAATGTAAATTGTATGAAATAATGCCCGTTAAATTTTAAGGAGTTAAACCTTTCGATGAATATTCTATGATGGTATTAATTTAAGCTATTTTACGTGAAATCAGCGACCAGGACCATCGTTATTCAATTAAATTTTGGGCCTTATTGACAAGACTCGTATATTAATGGTTTGATTCAAAATCCAAGTTACTTGGATTTCTATTAAATTCCAAATGATGGAGTAGTAAGAGTAGATATAAATATGAATGTAAGTATAAATGATTGCCTCATGAAATAAAAACATTTTTATACCAATTAGCACTAGCTAGTCTTTGGCATGCCTTTACTACGTTTTTTGGAAAAAATTACTTTAATGTTGTGCATTTAAACGTATGCAAATTTATATATCCTCTCTGTAGGAATATCCTGTGTGGCAGTTCACATACACAAATTGCACATACTCGTTGATACTATACAAATAGTTTTTTGAAAGTAATAACGGAATAAAAATCATCGCGAATATTTATCTCCTGTGGTCATTGTCGAATAGATAGTATAGAACTAAATAGTATTTCGAGTATTTTAAAATAAGAAAAAATCTAAAAGCGAAAAATGTCACCTTGATAATATTGACAGGTAAAATTAATAAAAGCAAAAGTTCTAGAAGGAATACCATACAGAGTTAGCTATTAGTTTCACCATTAGACGCACGTAAACGCATGCACTATTTTATTAAAATCCAGCAAACTGTTGATGCGTAAATAAGTAACGCCTCAAGTAACGGTCATCTTCTTCATTTCACATTGTTTACGCGACATTAACAATGTGAAACGTTAAAACTCTGCGTGCGAGAACTTACAAGTATCAACACAGCTCAAACTTGATATTTTCTATATAAATATTTTCAACCAATTGGTATTAGCTTTGAAGACATCACCATAGACGGTTGGCGGATCTCAATAAAATTTGGTGTGTCACGAAATTTATTGGATTACAGATTAGGTAAATGTGACTGCCCTAACGCCCCGAACACTTCCATAAGATCGTGTCGGTTATGCTTTTGCAAAATACGAAAGTTTCTACATTCGTGTTTGCATAAATTCTTACAGTACTGTAAAATTATATGAGAGTGCTTCTGATAATAACATGAACACGTCGCCTTGATCAAAATCGACTAGGTTTTCTGTTATTACCACTTTCACGGCCGAACCAGTTTATATATTTTACATTCTGTTTCTGTGTAATTGTGCATGTTTTTTGTAAAGAAATCAAGTGTGTTCGAGTGTGTGGATTATTGTATAGCGTACCTACTTCTTCCACTCGAAGCCGAAATTTGTTCACACAAATTATTGGTTTACCGCTCGACCTTTAACATGAGTGATGAATCACCCACGAGAAAGTGATACAAGTGTAAATTTGTTAATACTAATTGAGAAATATTTACGATGTCACGTACGCGCAAGTAGGGACCCACTTTGCTTGAAAGTAATGTACCATTAGGCAATCTCATTGTATCATCGTATACAAGCAAAATTTCTCTTTTTGATCAATTTTTAAATGATTATGCGCTAAGTTATATCGAGTATACATAAACAGTTTGTCACAAGTCCACTGCTGAATATTACCACTACCAAAGCCAAATTTACCGAACCTTAATTCACAGACTATGTTAACATAGCTTGGGAAGCTATCACTAGCGCGAGGGTGCCGGCACTGCGCTCACGAACCCGTCTACCCAGCGGGGTGAGTATAGGCCAAATTTACATGTAAGCCATGCCATTTTTTGTTCTGAGTCCACTGTTACCTATGTTTAACAGTGGACTCAGACGGTCCGTTTATGTATTTTATGTATACACGATATATTCTAACGCCTTCGATCATAATAATCGAAGCGTCACGCATAATAATTCAAGAATCATACAGACAAGAACTCGATTTTAAAAATATTCGAGGAAGATATATTAGAAATTTTGCGCGTGCACAATGAGATTGTCTAATGTAACCGTAATTAATTTTCAAACCGATCTTCTTGTTTTCGTGACATTGTAAATACTTCTCAATAAGTATCAACTAATTTACACTTTTATCACTTTCTCGTGACGGGTGACTTTTCACTCTTGCTGAAGGTCGACACTTAGTGTTTTCTTGGTTCTCAGTTATACTCGGAAACTCGGTAATTGGCAAATTTTGCAGAAATTAATGATTTGAATGAATTCGTTTATTTACGTCATTATTAAACACTAAAAGATTTGCCATTTAGTTATTTCTTAACACTGAATGTACCATAAATTAAAAACCACAATAGACCATTTTTATAATCACACCACATACAAAAGAGGCAATTGTGAATTTAACACAAAGCCCATTTTTTTTAAATCTCAGTTTGAAATTTCGGTGCAAAATTCACTACCATGTAACAAATATACCTATTGCTCTTTGATACATCAAAGAGGAGCGACGCTTTTGTGTTGTAGTATTTTATCAGATTCATATTATTTTGGTACAGTTAGCCTAAAATATATACAAAAATGTATACAGATGAAAATTAAGGATGAACCATTGATCAACAAAAAATCAACAAACACTGTATGTATTTATACATATTTGTATTTTTTGTGCGTTAGTTATAATAATTTAGTACTAGTTACGTACTTATATAATAAAAAGTTAATGTGACTATAGGCATGCGAGTGTTAATCACTCTTGGTCTCTTCTTTTCTTTTAATAAGATTTCAATTAACTACATAGCAAAAGAAGTAAAGTACTAGCCTCATTTTGAAACTAATAAATGATAATGGAAATTGTTAGGCAGATGTCATTAAAAAACAGAATTGGATAACTAACTTCTATAGAAATCATGCTTAGAGCGTAATCTAATCTTTCGAAAGTATATAATCAGTAATGTAAAATTATTATTAAAAAGAATAAATAACCAATAACTAACTGTTGTACAATGTCTTTTGTCACAATAATTGCACACGGTTATGCGATGATAACGAACACTCGTCCCAGTTTACACCCGTATCTAACGTAATGACATCCCGTGGCCCACTCTCTCTACACTAGCTCTATGGCAATTGTTATTATAATCACACAAAAATTGCTATTTCATTACGAGATATGTGGACAAAAATACTAGATTTTTTTATGTTATATTTTCGCAAAGAGCTACTTCGCTGCATTCCGTAAGTGTCATAAAAGGAAATAACAGAAAAATCTTGACATTATGCCAGAACTAAATTAATCAGACCTGAGACAGCCATCAGCGTCTAAAATGCAAGAAGCCAAGCGTGGCGAACACCCACTCCAAAGCCTCCCAACTTGGCATATTCTTAATTGGGCGTTAATCAACAAAGTAAGACTAAATTCGAAATACAGCCCCTTTTTTATTACACTTTCCTAAGTTAAACAATTAATAAGCAATGGTTGAGAAATGTTCTAGAGATGTAATTACGAGTAAGTAGGAAACCTGGGTGAGTTAACTTGACTCGCGTGACCGAATGTTTCCTGCGTTTACCCGCTTCCCGTTCACGATGCACCACTTTCTTTTCTTCACTTTTGTGTAATCAATCAATAATACGAGCAACTAGATATTGCGTCAATGATTTTCCGCATAACATCTAACTAATAAAAATCGTTTATCGATAACTTTACTAAACAATATTTCTAACATGTATGTTTACTTAGGTATCTTATCCTCAGAATCTCAAATACCGAACCGAACTCGAATCGAATCGAAGTAAAAGAAAAATAAGCCAACCTTCCGAAAAGATGCATCATAAGATTTAGAAATTGTACAGATTTCTTAGGAAAAATACACTGTTTAGGATATAACAGTCAATTCATAGGTTGAGACGGTGAATGCCCGCCATGTTTGGCTAGCGGGACTGCAGCCGTCGTGTGCAAGCGCCTCGCCCGACAACTCTCACGTTAATTGTCAGATTTAGGGTGCTTGTATACCATAGTGAAACACCATCTTCACAAAAACTTTTGTGATTGTGTTTTGACTTACTTACGTACGTGTGGACACGAAATATTTATGTGTTGTGGGCAAGAAGGCATTTAGCAGAGGTCTAATAAACATTGAAAAATTATTTTAAGTATGTGAGAGGAAATTTATTTAGATGTTAAACGACGTAGGTAACTGTTTATCAAGAATCGCCAAATTGTTTCTTGCCTTAACAAATATGCTTACGCAGAAAACTATAACTAAAAGAAGTCTAAAATCAGCTTACTAACCAAATCTGTTAATAATTACGATTGTCTGAATTATATTTTTTTTTATAATACACTTTCTTTTTATTTGATTGTATTGATCTATTGATTGGCCTGATTGTCAATGCTTTGATAGACGTGCACCTTTAGCTTGTAGAAACTCGCGTCCTACTCGACACCCGCTTCACCAGTCGGCATCTCGACATTTGACGTTACGAATATTGGTTTCCTTGCCTCATTTCTCCTTTGCCCACAATTAATATTTAAGTGGCTGATGATTTTAAATCATTCGAGGTAGTTTAATCGCAAACATCTGCATTTCCTGAATTCTAATTTTCTTTTAATATATTATTTTGGCGTAATGCATCGCGTCCAAAGTAATTGAAGAATCACCAATGAAGATATTCTTTTATAATGTTGATAACATACGATAAAGTATTTATTAATTACATCTCGTCACGATGATAATATGATTGTTGAAATCTATCTTACCGTTAGCACCCAGGGTACATAAACAACCCAATAATGCTATAGTTGACATTTTCCTTGGAAAGTACAAGTTGAATTGGTACATTTAAAACTCTAATTTTTGTAGGTATAACAGATGACATTTTAATACAAATGCTTGAACTAGAGTTTTAATTAACAAAGAAATTCATTATCACGTCAAATAATAAACCTACTGATAAATAATATAGATGTAAGTTAAAATAACGTATAACCAGTATAGGCACATATAAATATTTATTAAACCAACAGTCTGTTTTCGTAAAGTGGAAATCATTAAAGACCTTCGATGTAGTCTCCTCTTGTTGGATGTGCTCCGTTGTGACCCTTAGGTTAAAATTTAACCTTACGATAAACCGCTTTTCTATTGAAGCTAGATATTGACGAGTTCTTTGACTTCTATTCTTTTTATTATAGACACATTTATCTGAATTAGAATCTATCCGGCTTGAAGGATCATATACTTATTATGTTACTTTGCCCTTAATATAATCAAATTGACGTATAAATGAAACAATATTTTAAAACACCTTGAATTAGAATAGTCTGTAAAAAATGCAAGTTGAACGAAAATGGTCAAGCTTAATTCCTAGAATAGGTAAGATTTTAAGAAAACGAAATATTTGTTGTTATCTTCTATCTACTGTTAATTACAACTATTTAGTATTTCGGTGCATTATAAAATAATATTCATAATTCTGTAAAAATTAAAGTAATAATAAAGCAGTTGTCTTATCAAAGATTGAAAGGTTATGGTAGATGTCATCTTAAGCGAGCTGTATATATATTTCTGTTGTACCATTAACCTCGTTTCGAACCACGGTTACTTCCAGTGGCACCTTGATAGCAAGATGCTGTATGAAATGTATATAAATGGTAACATAAGACAAAAGTTCATAATTTTAACCATTCTGCCATATCCACTCTCGTAGTTAAAGCAATATCTAATCAAGAGTAATAAAGGTATAACTACACAATACAAAGTTCATCAGCAGTTCTTTATTTATTATGAATGAATAAAACGAATGAAAGCAATTATGTGTGAACAATCGATTAGATTATCACTTCACGTGTCATAACAATAGAATTTATATTGTTTCAACACCTCAAGAATTATACAAAACAATTCTGCAAAATTGAATTTCCCTGACGAAAGCATGAACAGTTAAAGTGTAAATTTAAATTCTTCGAGATTAAAGTTAAATTTATACAGGTACACAACACAAAAATTATTTGTTATTTTTACCCTTAATTTGAACCATAACTCGATAGCGTTTGATGGAGTGCATTATTATCGACTTTTGAAAGTTTGCTACCGACGGCGATTATTAAATCAAGGCCTTAAACGTATTGTGTACGCAATAAAATAAGTACTAAATTACGTTTACTGTGGGCACTTGTTTATACCTAATAACAAAAAATAAAAGTCCGGACTCAGTCCTATTGTTTACACTTACACAACGCTGCCCAAATTATTCATGCTCAAAATCAGGAAGCTATTCCTTACATTTACTTTTTTTTTATGTACTCACCCCTCGGTCCTTGGTTAAATACAAAATCACACTGATTTGTATTAGTAAACAAATGAGTCAATATTATTATTTAAAAAGAAACAACGCAACGCGCGTTTTCAATGACTCTCGAAGTCAGACTGGCCGCGGCGGAGAATCAAGCCGCCACCAACAACGCGTGGAGCCAAAGCCTGTCTCTGTGCGAATCGAGTTCATCGTGCACCTATACAGCACCAAGGTTTTTATCTTAGGCCCGCAGATTATATTTTATCTTAAAATATGATTCTGTACGCCTAATAGTGACCGTATATAAGCATCATAAGTAGTTTAGATGCTCACTGCTTTGTCCGATTGGCATTTAATTCTATTTATATTTTAAGCAAGCCTATATGAGTCAGCAATATGAGTTATAGTAGTTTTAAATATACTTTTAAATAGCCAGAAACATTCGAAATATTATTCGCACATACTGTGTCCCAATATCTATAGATATAGCCCTAAATTACATAGATTTTAAATGCCTGCAATTGCAGTCTGTTGCGGCGCAAAGCGTCGTCTGGCGCTGATTCTCGTATAATTAAACCTTGCGGCCACGTCACCTACTATCCTATACATACAAAAACAGTCCGCGACTTCATCCGCTAGATCATTAATTTTGTCTTAACGGAACTCTGGCTTGTGATAAGAATATTTATAATTTTAATTATTAGTTTGTAACTATTCGCTATATAACTATTATACCTATTTTAAATGTTTTATGAGAACAATACCTACAATATGAGTTCTATATACTAAGGTTAAAGAGACAACAATATGTTTGTGCAATTGATGAAGGGGAAATCGTAACAATTTTAAATATAAAATATTGTAAAGTGGACCCCCTCAGAGCGGCCACCTCGGGTCAGCCCGCCCTACTAATTCTGTCCACCCATGCAGGTTGAAATTGAAATCATAATCTACCTACCTACTCCGGAGGTAGCCGTTATAATTTTTTAAATTACCACTTTTAGAATAAGCTTGGGAGTGATCAACTCATTCCCAGGGGTTATTGTCATCCACGTATTGCTTTTTATTTTAATAACCCTTTTTAAACTTGTAGTAATTAACTTTTTAAAACTACCGATGGGAAGAATTTGCGCACTTTGGGGATTTGTATGTATATTTGTATTATGTAGAAATGTATATATTGCCCTATGAATGAGTTACTGACTCTATGGAGCCTAGTAACTAATATTACAAACTTGTATCTATTCCAAGTATATACATTTCATAGTAGTACATTATGTAAATCACAATTCTTATTAACGTATATGAAAAAGTTATGTACATAATTAACATTTTCACATCTATATTGAGAACATATTAATTTTATTTCAAATATTAATATTTTTAAATTTGATCTCCAAGAGATGCCCTCGATTTTATAATAATCTAGATTATAAAATCTAGAAAATATCAGTCAGACATTTTATTTTCATGCTATAAGGAACACTGCAGAGCTAAGTCTGCCAGAGATAAGTATGGATAAATATTCACCTCATCGTGTGTAACACACTTTCTCAAATAAAGGTGCTCCTTATATTACACAGAAGATCTATCTGCTATCAGCGCTTTAGCAAATTTATTTATTCTTGTGCTACTTCGCCTACAATTATGTTACAACGCCATCTATTATGATCTCTCGAAATAATGTGTGTGTCACAAATCTGTTATGTGCCTTAAGTGATCATGAAATGTCGTTGTTTTGCTCTAACAGTTACATCTAACTTTATTCTATTAAAATAAGGAGTGAAAAATGTATTTATTTACCGACATTGTTTTAATGACCTATGCATGAGCAGATCAAAATAACAGATAGAATCGCAGTTTGCTGTCTGCTGTTGCGCGCGGGCTTCTCGTAAGACCGTACGTACAATGTGTCACAGAATTGTAATGTTACATTATAGCATAAAATATATTCTGCGCTTAAATAACGCACTTCGTTCTAACGCGTTCGTTTTTTGTAGCGGTTTTGAATACGACTACTTTTAACGTACCTCCAATAGCGATTGGTTGGTTTAAGAGATATGTCTTGTCGCCAACAGTGTATACGAATCAGCTTTATTTTTCATCGTAGTGTTATGTGCTGATATTCTGTAGGATTTATTTTTGCATTTTTTAAATACAACATAAACTAAATTTTGCTCTTACTACCTACATCTATGCAGATGATTTACAAATATATTAAGGCTCCTCTTAACGATAGCTCTTCTTTTGAAGAGATCTTTTGAAGAGCTATTAATACTATTAGAATTGAAGTTCGGTTCGAATGAAGGAATAAATGGAACCAACAATTTGAAGGCCGCACAAATATTTTCGATTTCAGGACCAACTCAATACGCTTGCTTGACACAGACCTCTAAGTATTGCATAGGACATATTTTTTCATGCGATTGTCAATATAACAACAGCACAGCAATTGATCGTCCTGATATTTAAAAAGCTAGAAAATAGTACACATTATGATCCCCTGGGGGATAAAAAATCTTCACGTCATTATGTTTGTGTAATGGATTTTTATCTTGTTTTTTTTTAATTTCTTACAACTTAATTGATCGTAATTACCGTGAAGCAGCAGTTAATTACGTAACTACCTGTACAAATTATTATAAACGCATGATATATATTACATTTGTTGGTAACGTTCATTCATGCTACACGGGTTATGAATTCTTATTTTTTACATTTCTAATGTGCCGGTTTTGTCATTATTAAAACAAGCAGAGCAAAAACTACTACCGACCCATATTAAAGACAAGTGACGTTTTTCAGTAAATTTACAAGTTTAACAGATATAGTTTATTAATTTTAGTGTAATAAATATGTAAATTGAATATACTGACAATTTGTTTATACATCAGAGAAAGTTGCGGTACTCAGATACTGTCAATGGCCTTATGAAGTTTTAGCATATTATTGTAAGCGGTAAGACAGACTGTGAAAGCAAAACGTTATGTAAACTGTTGCAGTCCCCGACAGATGTCAGATTTGCAGCCAGTCTAGTATTAATACGAAGAGCGAGGTCTATAGTAATCTGATCAACGTTTACCACAAAACATTTTCTGTCTTATCATTTCACATACAGGCTAAAATTTTTGTAAAGGCTGCAACTTTATAGAATGTATCTACAGCTCAATTCAAAAATAACCAGTCACGTTTCAATTTCTTATCTGGAAAGAAAGATTCACATAGCCGTGAACTAAGATCAGTATTACGGTGTTAATAACCTGACTCCGTTATTCCCACGGCTCTGGTGGACATCTGTCTCAAACTGGATAAACTGGAAATAATAAAATGAATACAACCAAAAGCAAGCACTTTGGTTTATCTCATTGACACAACAACCATAGCGTCTGTGCTACTTTATGTTATAAATAGTTAATTTAAAAGTGTCTTGTTAAATTTATGTTTTGTGTCTCTGAATCGCATTAGTGATTTTTTTTCTGATGTAAGGTTAATTTACCGCAATGCCACTATTTCAATGCAGGCACAATGTTTGGCCTAACACAGGATTAACTTTTTAATCAACAGTTAATATTTCTGGATGTAGATTTTTTCGACGTGTGGTAACAACTGAGAATCTACCTCTTCTTTCCGAGGCTGTTGTAATAGGCGAATACAGGAAACATTTAAGATCTCATAGCAATCTCTGGGAGCTAAACACTGAAGCTGAAAGGCCGCGGGTCCACTAACGATTTTTTAACAAACAAGCGGCTCACCAGATTACAAGTGATTACCGTCGCCCACTTACGTCTCCATTTGCATCTGCCTTACCGACCTTTAAGGCTATTTGGGAGATAGGAGGGATGACGGGAAGAGGGAGTCACCGAACGAAACGCAGAAGCACAAGATGCCTCTACTTCACGCTGGTATTCTGCGAAGCCGTGATACTCCCCCAATTGGGGCGACTCAACCCACCCATTCGAACAGCAGCAAAAGCCGCCGCTAATGCTTTACCATGTGAAAAATGTTTGGGGGATTTAGTTGGTCCTTCACAAAATGCTGACCCCGATATAACCAACCGTAGGTAGGTATTAAAACCTTTCCCCACGTGATACAAAAAGAAAGGGAGCTAAACTCGGAGACTCATAGATCTCCCGGAGAGGAGAGCAGAGGGTTATGAAAGCCCGTTCAGTTATGCAAAGTCGTGCCATCCGCAATTGTTTTGCACCTCGGTGGATGAGAGGAGTGAGAGCTTACATATATTTCGCATCGAATCGGTTAAGAGTGAGTAAATAAAAATAAACCTTTACCAACATACATGGAGAAAAGAACTTACATAAATGTTTCGACGTTAGATAACATTAATGACTTTACAAATATACAAGTTATTTTTCTATGTTACAAGATCACGTCGCAGAATTGGACACTACGCAACGTAATCATTGCATAAATTCGTTTAAAAAAGGATTATTGCCCGTAAACGAAGTATTGTGTGTCACGCTATGTTGATGCTGTAAGCATTTAAATAATTATTCAGAATAACGATTTCATCTGGAAATACATATTACCAACTGCACAATCAGCCCGTGTGACCACATTTTCCCAAAATTTCCCTTGGTCGACTCTTAAGACACCCACGAAATGAGACTAGGTTAAAGGTTTACTTTTGCCGTCACCACAGCAGCGAGTTATTTACATATCTTGTATTAATAAAACTGATTTTTAAGAATTTTATCGCGCTTAATTTTAGCTCCTTTATTTACCATCTACGAGAAGACTGCCAAACAGATTGCTTAAACTAAATTACCGACTACGACATCACCCAAGCCATGATCATGGTGCTGCTATCGGACTGCGTTTCCTTGGTCATTACCACCAAATTAAACACGACGATAAATCGTTTGTGTAAAAATCCGTAAAAATTACTTTTATTTAACATGTATAGTATTCACATGGATATAAGAAGTCTGAATTTGTGTTATAACTAAGAGCATAATAGAAAAGTTAGACTGCTCTGCCATCCGTTGTAGTTGACATTTAAGTAGTAGATACACTTACGCACACGATCTCCGACAATTTAAATAAAATCTATGTAACTCTTTAAAATGCCGATTTCTTGTTTAGCAGAGAGTTCTTGATTAATCGGTCTTTTACAGAGATTAGTAAGTCGTGCGTACTCCACGCGTTATTAGTAAAAGTGAAACTGATATTGACTTCAACAATCTAGCTTTTACAACAATCGATTTATCAGTCAGGCATGTCTTTCCTTTCTCATACTTTCGTAGCTATAGAACTATACAGATGAAACTATTATATAAACGGCAGTGTTAATCGTTTCTCTTTCCTTTCATTCAGCATCGTTATTCAAAATTTCGTGCGACGTTAATAATTATGAAAATTTCCATCAAAAATATATCTTTGTATGTATAAATGTAACTATAGTCTAAAATGTTAATGTTTTGTGACTTTTTGAAGCTGTTAGTGAAAATATAGAGTATGATTTTGTAATAAGCAGACGCTCACCGATTTTTAAACTTATTTCGCTATTATCAAACTAGATTATTCCAAATGATAATTAATAGTTTATTTTATACAAAAAAGTTCCGTAAAAGAGCAATGATTTTGTCTAAAACCGGAGAAAGAAAAAGCAAGTAGAACAAAAGAAAAGATAGGCTACTAAGAATATAGTAGGGCTTCCGGTTACCTCACTTACCGCACGAAACACAGAAGCAAAAGATACCTCTACTTCACGCCGGTATTCTGCGAGACTGTGGTTCTACCCTTTTTGAGCTGGCCCATTACCCATTAGATTATAGATATAACCCTGTTACTAACTTTTGTTCACGTGATAGAGGCAAACAGTAGCCAGCACACTGGATACATATAGTTTATAGAAATAACACGGGAGTTTGTCCTGGCAGTCGGGTATAAACGATGACCCCACGCAAAATAATTGGGCACCCATATTAATCAACAGTACAAGACTAAACATATCCATTTCCAAATCCTCTAACTCTAAATGCATGCCACGCGATTTTCGGTTTCACGCATTAACTTGGAGCCAGCCACCTTGCGTGACCGTCGGCGTCGCTTGGTTGCATAAAAATTAGGGAACGTAATAACTTAAATAACTGTCAACCGCCGCAGTCTTAAATTTTAACCGCGTAACCTACAAACCAGTAGGTAATAACAGATATATTAATTGGTTATTTCCAGAACTCAAATAATGCCCTTCTTAATATATTTACTTTATTAACAAAAAATAAAAATATATTATTATTTAAGCATAAATTATTACTTTTCGTGTGTATGTTAACTTCTACTACGAGTATAGTCACTTCACTAATCTAGTGGCAACACTACCGTAGCTGAATCTTTCCAATTACTTTTTTTAGGCTTTCTATGAGATAAAAGTAGGCGAGAATAAGCGCGAGCTTGGCTTTATATTACACTCCATGACTTAAACTACAAAACGATTAAATTTTTGTTTAAATATTTATATTTAATTTATATAGCAATGTTGGTAACAAAGTCTCTCAAGGTGATCCTTATATATGTCTAATCCCTATATACCATAAGCCTTTAAATTATTATCATAACAAACAACTCGTTTAGTTGGATAAACTATTCATTATTTTGCAACGTATAGGTCATGCCAAGGTTTCTTTACTGCACGTAAGAAGACAAGGTGTATATAAAAAGTGTTGAATGTTAAAAGTAAAATCACAGTTGATGACAGTGCGTGTTGCCAGTGATGACATACGGATCCGAGACTTGGCCCTTCACTGCAGGCCGTATGAGGAAGCTCAAAGTTGCTCAGCGCGCTATGGAAAGGGCTATGCTCGGTGTTTCTCTGCGTGATAGAGTCTGCAACGATGATATTCGCAGCAGAACTAAGGTAACCGACATAGCCGTTAAGATCAGCAAGCTGAAGTGGCAAAGGGCCGGCCACATAGCTCGCAGAACTGACAACCGTTGGGGAAAAAAGGTTCTCGAGTGGCAGCCACGTACAGGCAAACGCAGTGTAGGACGACCACAAGATGGAGTGACGACCTGCGCAATGTTGCGGGAAGTCGATGGATGCAGGTGGCTCAGGACCGAGCTTCGTGGCAATCTTTGGGGGAGGCCTATGTTCAGCAGTGGACTTCGGATAGGCTGAAATGATGATGATGATGATGAAAATCACAGTTTATTTAATCGTTATTACGTAAAATGTAAACTACATGACCTAGAAATTTTCAGCTGATAATTGTCTCAAAACCGTAATAATCGTTTGAATAACATCGTCTTATGAATAAAGATTCTTTTTACGCTTGCTTACCGACGTTTACGCATAAGCGTAACATAAGTTAATTACAATGTCATAAGTGTACCGGAATAATGAATAACCTTACCTTAGCTCACAAGCATGTAATTAGTCCACGACAGGACATTGACTTCTTCCATAAGGAGGATTTACCATAATCGCCACACTCAGGATGCGGATTGGCGATCACAGTACCAGACACCTCGCACCTTAGACGCTACTGCCCATCATCGGTCTGCTTTATTTTGGTACCACCTAGCAACACAGCTATAATGAACAAATTTAAATATTATTTGTTTACGTAAAAGGCTGATTTCTTATCTGTCTTATATATTTTAATTTCATATTCAAATTACGTTATCGGTTTGTTTTATTTTGTTATTTATTTACTAATCTCTGTACATATTTATACACATATAGAAAAAGCCAAATGTATATATTTATTCATACACTTAAATATTTCTTCAAATACATATGACTAATACTTACTGACTAATCTCGAAATCTCAGTAATTTATAGTGCTGGTATAAGATATACTTAGATGGAATAAAATATACAAATTAGAAATTAGGCAGGCAGTTTCTTGAAAGGCTGCAGGCATCCACAATGATTTTACGATAAACCCACAAGTGGGGTTGGAAGGCTGTAAGAAAGTCACATGCGTTTTAGATAAGACTTTATGAAATTGGCATTTTGTTTATTTAGAGTCAATACATCCTATACTTATTAATTTAGGTATAACATAGAGATATAGTATACGTTTTCGTTTCTATATAAATTCAGTTTCCGTATGTTTGTGTCCAAAAAACTCGAAGTAGTTGATAGACCGACTTGAAATGTTTACACAGCGTTGCATTTCTATATAAGAGTATATAGTGTAGTGCAGTGCAGTGCATTTTTATATACTTTTTATCCCGAAGATTGTACAATTAGATAAATAACACATTTTATTTTAACAGTCTGCGGTCCAACTCTGTCGTCACGGTCGTGCAGCTCCTGTAAACGTTTTACTGTTTTGCTTTCTGTGTTCAAAATGTTTCTCTATTACTATGGTGTAAATAGTAAAAGTAAACGTCAGTGCGGAATAAAGGTATCACTGACCAGTTGATGAATGTGCATATTAAATCCAAAATAGTTAATCAAAGGTTAGAAATGAATGTATTTTATCTGAGAAGTGATTTGATGGTTTGTTTTCAAATCCTACTGAATATTGCGGTACTTGCAAAAATAACCACTTTGAAGAGATACTGGCTTTAGCTAGTTTCTGATAAAATTAAAATAATCTGTTCCAACGGCGAGTCTACAATGTTGAATAAATAATTGTTTTATTTAAAAATAATCAATGAAAAAGAAAACGATTCAAGGCAGTATTTTCATAAATTTTACTACTGGCTTTGATAATAATTTAAAGTGAATTTGTAACGGTTTAAATGTTTTCTTTCATCGAAAACGAGAAACGAATAACTTAATTAGTTTTTTAACTTAGTTCGTTTAAACTTTGTACTCGTACAGCAAGACTATAATGAACTTGCCCAGTAATGGATCAAAAATCCCTCGAAATTAATTTTCACAAATATACGAGTCCATAATAATAATTTAGGATGCGGTTCCGTCGACCAAATCGCGAAGAGTTGTAATGCTTTTATTTATATTTGCACCTGTATTGACGATGGTTGCAAGTTTGAGCATCTGTATATCAAGTGTCGGCTGGTGTACGATAACCGAGATTATCTTCTTATTTATAGAAAACTAACAAGGCTCTCGGCAAGGCGGACGCTCTTGATGCTGTCTCGAGATTATCGGCAAAATAAGAAGGAATAATGACCTTGCTGAAGCATTGCGTGTTCTTAACAACACTGTGTTATTCGTATTCTTATCTTCTATCGTGTTTTGAAAAATGTCTTCCATTTAACTTTAAATTAAGTACCTATACGAAGTTTATAAAAATTGTTTGATTTTTCTGACCTCGAGATACAAATATCGGTATCACGAGTGACTGGTATTATGGCTCGTCTCGGACGGTCGAGCTGTGTCGATCTTATATATTTTCTATCTTGTTTACGCGTGTATACTGTTTGTGCGACACGTTCTAAGGTATCGGCGTGGCATAGTAGACACTATCTCCCGGCGACGTGCTGCTGAGTAAATGTTCAGTGTTAGCACGCGACGGGATGATCGAATTTGGGTCGGTGAGCGACGACGACGTCCGGATCAAACGAATACGTTGCGCGGGCCATAGCAAAAGAGGGACAACGGTTATGTTCCCCATGGAGATCCCGTGTCTCCCGTCGCTCGATCAGTCCCTCGTCACCGCTGATGGTGACCACGGTGGAGTCGTTGGGAGGCCGACTTGTACCTATTCGTCGGCCGAGGTGTACGCAAAGGTATTGCGTAGATACTTGTTTTTATTTCGTATATTCGTCTAATTAGCTATTTTAAATAAAGTATGTGTTCATTTTCCTTATCAAGCCCTACATAGGCCTCTCCAAGAAATTGAAAGAAAAAGTCAATATACTTTTCATGATAGAGGTACCCATGCTCGGCTCGGTAAATGCGAATGAATCTTACAACATCAATTGATCACCAGTGATTCGTTCCTTAGCTAGCAGAGTGCCCCACGGGCAGGCGAGAATGGCACTTGGATAAAAATATGGTGTGTTCCTCCTTACACTCCATAAAGAAAATATTAAACTTAATTTTAAAATGGTTGTTGGTTTGTAGGTTGTAGTCTGTCTTTGCAATACTTACGATCCTATAATTTATCCTCCGCAGAAGGTTTCTCCTCTCCTCTCCTGTTTATTAGCCGACAGATATCGTTGTAGGCAGAATCGGCCAGTAGAACTCAGATTTAATTTATTTCCTGTGATTTTGTTTCATGCCTACTTTCATCACACGTAGGATCAGGTATGTATAACTACATAGAAACACAACATGTAATATTTTCTACACTTTAATTATTTCAAAGTCTAGACTTGTGAATAGTCTTTAAAGTAGTTATTTTACAGTAGTTTTAAGTCTACCGTAAGTACCTATAGTGGGTTTTAAAAAGAAGCTTTGCAACTATGAGGACTGCAGATTTAGGAACGTTAGAAGGCTAGCTATAGTTATTGCTATTTCCCATACGCATAATGTTATCTAATATTTTGTAAAACTGAAGGTCAAAAGGAGCATCGTTTGAATTATTAATACCTATAGATCGTTAAATATTACTATGATGTTAGGAGTCATTGGCTTGTTACTGTGTGCAAAAAGTTTTATTACGGAGATAGGAGCGTGCGACGCTGGGCGTTCGCCTAGTGTCAATGTTGGTCAGGTGCTGAGTGAGAGTGATGTTTCAGTGCGGCTATCTCGAGGGCCTGCGCTCATCACTCGGTGGCTGGACGCAGAAAGTAAAGTCTTGGTACTGGGGACGACCTCTAGTAAGTGGCCCGGCCTGACGCCGACGGATCGAGCGAACTGTCCTAGCACATTGACGATTCTTACTTTTGCACGATGTTTACAAAAATATGTTTTTTTTTTAATTTAACTTTCTTTCAATTGGAAATATATGCTTCAATCGAAAATATTGCTTGATGTTTATAGTCGATATTTTACTTATTGAATGTTTATTTCACTATATTACGTATGCACTTTATTTTGACGTTTATTTTTAAGAGCTTAAATT
The DNA here is from genome assembly GCA_029286595.1 of Bhutanitis thaidina. Lineage (NCBI taxonomy): Eukaryota > Metazoa > Arthropoda > Insecta > Lepidoptera > Papilionidae > Bhutanitis > Bhutanitis thaidina. The sequence goes on along the minus strand of JAGSMS010000004.1, from coordinate 6,561,119 downwards.
TTTCAAAATTCCTATTTTTATTTTATACAAGAGTAGTAGATAGCACAACTTGTCAAAATTTAGTCATACCGGTTACTTTATTAGTTTGTAGAGGTAAAATATTTTTATTGGGTCGAGCTAACGTGTTGCATGACGAGTTTAGTAAACTAAGTAAAACCTATTCCTTCAGTGTTATAGAACATTTCAATAGATGTTATATCTTCAAAAACATTTAACCATCGCGAAGTGCATGTTGGCGTAAACGCATCAAATTACGATTAATTTGAAGAAAAAAACCAATTATTTGTTTACGAGTGTCGGATTGTAGCATTATATTTACGTTTGTAAAATTTAATTTGCGTCATATTTTCTTTTTTAATTTTATAATTGTACACCTGTACAGGTTGTTTAAAATATTGGGTTGATGGCTCCTCATGACATTTTATACACTTATCTCGAATACCTTTGTACCACGCCACCGAGTGATTGATACGCATGATTCCAAGCCTCCAGCTCACATCTCACTAACAGCTTCTCAACACATTGGAGTAAACAGATCACTTACATAATTATTACTGAGAGGAACAAGGTTCTAAGAGTAGCGCCGGCCGTATTCCAGCCCGTCGTTCACGATCCGATGTACTGTCCTCTGTCACCCAGCTACACAGTCCGCAATTATTCTTAGAGCACTCAACTGTAATTAGAGGCTAATTCAAAATTTGCTGTAATTAGAATTCTAGCTTTACAGTTCTTAGTTTGGATGTGGTATAGCTAGTAATTAGGATATAGAGATTCAATACTCCCCCTTCCTATTTCTAAAAAAAAAACATCCGGGTAGTTTACACTCAAAAATTACTTTACATATTACTATTTAAATTTTTTTAGTTAAGATCATCATATCATATCAAGTAAAATGTTACAGGAGTTGGCACATAAATTGTCACGAAGTTTCGACATGAAGGAAGAAGGTGGAGCACTGTTGGATGAGCGAGGAGGCATACGACGGCACCAGTCCATGCAGCGCCTCCAGCACGGTGAGACGCAACTCGACGAGAATCGGGCAGCGAGGGTGGTCTCCGATCACCATGGCAACCTGCACATCACCGTTAAGAAGACTAAACCGATACTCGGAATCGCCATCGAAGGTGGCGCCAATACAAAACATCCGCTGCCGAGAATAATCAATATACACGTGGGTGACTTTTGAAAGACGTACTAGATACGTTATTCTTGATTGTTAAAATATGCAAGTAAACCTACAAAAATTAATTAAAAATAAATATATAAGAGCGCATGTAACTCAGTACACTGAAGTGAAACTTCTACTCACTAGAAAATAATTGGTGTATAAACAATAATAAATTTTATATGCTTAGTATATAAAATAATATTACAGTTCCAATTCAAAATGACACTCACAGCTAACCGAAACTTTGCACTCAAATTCGATCTTTAAATTTCTATCTCATCGCACCCAATGAAGTTCAAAAATTAAAATTAAAATAAATTTAAAAAAATTAACACACAGATTATATTGTCCTTTACTTCCTTCGAATTTGTCAAGGACCTAGTATATCAGAGCCCAGAATTTTATGCACAGTTTATGAAAGCGAAGCAACATATTTAACTACATATACTATATACGTCGAAGAAATGGCATTTCTATATCTCATGGGTTTTTTCAAAGCCTTGTATTTTCAGGAGCATGGTGCGGCTTACGAGGCTGGCGGGCTAGAGGTGGGCCAACTGATCCTAGCTGTGGATGGGCATCGAGTGGAAGGAATGCAACACCAAGACGTTGCACGACTTATCGCGGAGTCTTTCGCACAGAAAGATAAACCGGTCAGTATGTGACTTACTTGCGCCTCTCAGTAACGAACACCTGAAACACCTGAAACAACGCTTCACGGGGAGTCCGTTGTCCACCCCGTTTCGTCTTATAGGATGAATGGGAGTATATCTTTGTGAAACTATTAGGCATCTTATAGATACTTAATAGGTCAGTCGCAAGCTCTGTTTATATATAAGCATTTGATAAAAACTTCTATTATCTTACCATGCATGAAATCCAGCCTAAACGGAAAAAATATGCAAAAAATTGGCATGCAGTATTCAATAACAGTTTTAATAATTTTGACATCATCCCAATATCAGCTATTTTCAGACAACCCCCAAGTTATACACATTTAAACTAGTTTCTACCTGTAATAATTGATATTTTTGGCCTAAACTTAAAGGTATTTTTTTTATTGCGAATTTAAATATGTTAAGCACTATGTTTTAAACCTTTCATAATGCCTTGAAAGGCGAAAAAGGCCAGGTAGTAGAGGAATAAGTAACTAAATACATTTTTTTATTTTTATCGCAATAGTGAAAGAGTGTTTCTGAGTACGACGTCGCAGCGCGGTAAGCGGTACCTACCTACACAAGACGTACAGTGGACAGAGCGCGTTTGCTTTGAGCCCAGCTTTTCTTAGGAAATTACGATAAAATGTTTATTTATGTTTGTGTTATATATATATTTTGGGGTATTTCTAAATTTACTCATCTGGGTTGTATAAAAAAACACCATAATGTAAATAATATTTTATAAATTATATATATAATAAAATTAAATAGATAATTAAAACACTGCCAGATGGAAGCCCCCGGCAGGGGAGACCAGACGGCCGAGGGTTAGGGAGAAAGGGAAAGAAACCGGCGGACAATGCGAGCGGTATCGAGTAGCACCGCCTTCTGGATTTGAGCTCGGAGCGGTCCGTCACGGAGTCCCAGCCGCCTCAGATGTTCCGAGAGACTGACTGGGATTAACCCATTTGCAAAGACGACGATCGGAATAATTTCGGTTGGCACACCACCCCACATGTCGATTACCTCGTGAGCCAGGTGCAAATATTTTGTCTTCTTGTCTGTTTCGGCTTTCACGAGGTTCTCGTCATATGGAATGGTAATGTCGACCAAACATATCCTCGGCTGTGCCCGGTCCATCAACACGATGTCAGGCTTGTTTGGATGAATCGTCCTGTCCGTGATAATGGACCGATCCCAATAGAGCCTAGCGCGGTCATTTTCGAGCACGGCTTCCGGCGAGTATTTATAGTAAGGCAGTCTCCGATCCACGAGACCGCATCTCAGAGCGAGCTCCTGGTGTAAGATCCTGGCTTCTAGGTTGTGTCTGTGCAGATACTCAGAGTTAGAAAGCGCTGAACAACCGGAGATGAAATGCCGAAGCGACTCCCCGGGACGGCGACAGGCTCGACAGATGTCGACGGTGCCATCCCTTAGGATGTATCTCCGATAGTTGTTCGTCTTAATAACCTGATCCTGTATCGCAAAGACAAAACCCTCGGTTTCCTCAAGGAGGTCTTTTGTGTTATATTATTAATGTTTTTAGCGTGTCTGCACTAAAATAGTTAGCTTTAAATTCCCAATGGTAAAGGTTTTTCAAAGTATCGTCCGCGTGGAGTTCGATTATCGCTATTCCCTCTGGAATCCTGCTTTTCTTTCGGGATGAAAGTAGCCGTTATCTCTCTCCGACTCTCCCAACTGTTGCTGTGCAAAAATTACGTTAATTCTTTGCCCAGTTTTGACAACAATAAACCACAAAGAAGCGTAACCTAATTCCAAGCAAGGAAGTTGCGGCAAAGGCTAGTAAGATCTATTAATCAGTGATTTGTTAAAAGATAAAAGCAATTTAACAAACAATAGAATCGCATTACAATAATGCGTATTAGTCTGATTAATAGGTGAATGTAGGTCAATCTGCTATAGATGTCCTACATTTTGCACAAGGGCATACAGAACTACAGAACTAACATACTCGTACCTATGCTCGTATATTCCGTTTACTTTTTGTATGATGCCTGTAAAGAATTGGCACTTATTTTTCTTTTATATAATGTGTATACAATAACACCTGCAAAAATCATAACACTTATCTAACCTATAGAGAGTAGTAAAGGACGGGTGTAAACAAAGCACAATATACGCAAAACTAATACATTTCTCCAATTCTAATAATTTTCTCTTTAAACATATTTTGAATAGTACTTTGTTTTCTTCTTCTAAAAGACACCAAGACTAACGTTATTTAGTTTTTAAGATAAACGTATCTCTCTCTTTTATTTAAATGGTAAAGTTGATTTAGGGTTGTTTTTAATATCTAAAAATGGCACGAATTAACGTTCGCGAAAATAACTAAGTTAATAATACGTCCTTGATATTATTGTGGTATACTATACGACTATCAGATATTTTGTGTTAGCCATAACGGGTTTATACATTCGTAAAGTTAAAGTTACTATTACTGTCGCTGGTTTGACAAGAGGGATAAAACTATGTATCATAAACCATAATGTAAACAACGATGTTATTTTTTTCCAAGAGCTAAACTTAAAAGAATAAACATTTTTCAAACAAAATGCCGACACTGCGAAGGCCGGCAACGATAGTCTTCAATATCATTAAAAAAAGACCCTCCGTATTTTTATATAACCACCCCAGTACCCTGGGACTAAACCCAGCGATAATTCAAAGAAACTATTTTATAAAGTCACTAGGCTCAACCTGGGATCTTACAAAATTACTGGCGATCCTGATCCAATATTAACACGATATAAAGGGGGGAAAAGTGATCGGTTTGATGACGATGAATCCTACCCTAGTAACTGGGAAATATTTTTTTTAAAGAATTACAAATCTTCATTCATTTATTTCAAATGAATATACATTAACACCGCTAAGACTCAAGTATTCGGACTGGGCACATGTCCACCCGGTGGGTTTAAAGTAAAAATAAAAGTGAAAATGGGAAATTGTTTCTCACTTATCTTCTGCATAGAGAGGAGAAACTATCACCGAAAACGTTGGTTGCATTTGCCATTTCGCAAGTAGTTAAAACAAAATTTGCGCAAAAACTCATAAATTTTAAATTCATTAGATACTAGTAAACTAGTAACCCCTCTCAAGAACTGTCCTAGTTCATTCCGACAATTGTAACAACTTCCGAATGCTGCATATTTGTCAACTGTGAAGGATATATTATACTGCTTCAAGTGTACGTGCAAACCTCGACGCACTTTCTATACCAGTCCCAATCTGATGTAACTTTTTGAGATAAGACCGGAGGAAAAGTCAGATATAGTGTTAGATACACGGAACACAACACGAGCAGACCCACTAACCAATATCTTTTGTGTTGCACAAATTTTAACTACAGCTGAAATTTTGACTATGGGTCAACTTTACTAATTCAACAAATAATGCACAAATTCAAATCAATTCTACGATTGGAAGTGGGTTATAATGACATAACACGGGGCTTTAAGACAAATCTAACGACACCTGGTTATCATATTTTATATAATAAGTAGCTTAGAGACGACACGGGAACAGATAAACATACTAACATACAAACATTCATACATACTCGTACATCGACGGTCAAAATCATAACCCTCTTCGTAGTCTGGTAAAATTAAGTGAAGTAATAGAGAACTGTCAAAATATAATACATGTGTGATTCAACGATTATAGAGATATGACGTTAAGATTTCCATGACAATATCAACTTCAACAAGACAAAGAGATTTTAAGTTACTCCTCAAAATTTTATTTCTCAATCTTATTCTATCTAACGAGTAAGACAGAGAAACATTTATTCTTAAATTAAGTCATTGCTTTTGCGAAGTTAGTTAAGAGATTATTGTTAATTGTTTGGGTCAGTTAAAAATAATAAATTGAAAAAGCTTCCTATAAATATTTTACGGCTTAATTTAAATTTTTACAGGAAATCGAGTTTTTAGTCGTCGAAGCGAAGAAGTCCAACCTGGAGCCAAAGCCAACCGCTCTAATTTTCCTGGAGGCCTAACATCTACTCTCCCTCCCCGCCAGCGACCCTCCGGCCGCGCTGGGCAGCGCGATGCTGGGGGTCGACCTCACCGCGCACACCACGGAATAGCCAACTCCAACCTGCGCTGCCACATGCTCTTCTGAACGTGCTCTCTTGTCTCTTTTTCAACCCACCGCTGATACTCGATATATGATACAAATGCATTTGAAAGAGTATCAAGCGGTTTTGGTTTTGAGTTAAACAAACGGCGAAAGTACGTTTCGCTCTACGCGGAAGACTATCGACGATGAACATTGTTATGAACTTTTCTAACCTGACGTTGCAACGGACTGTAATGAGAATTGTATTAATAAATGGCGATATAAAGCAGGTATATTAGATGGCTATACAAAATTAATGGCACAAGGGAGGCAATAAATTTTATATAACTCGACGATTTGTCCAAGATGGGGAAATGGTATTTGTTAGAAACACTGCCCAAAAACTAATAGTACCTAGATCTCATCCCTGATGAAAATAGCCTAATTGTAAACATCTTTTTGGGTAGTGTCAAAAATTTCTAAACATTTCTTTCTAGAAGTAGCTATCAATCAATTTTAACAGTAGTCGATGACTGAATTTTATAAAAAATTTAATATTGTACCAATTATAATAAATCAACCTACTTCACGTAAAAAACCCACGACTAACATTTTTTGCCGGTAGATCAATTTATAGGGACAATTGCGCACCTAATTTAATAGATCTAGAAATTGTAAAAATGACGTTAACATAGAACACACAATGTTCATTTTTGAAACGAATTGTGCTAATATTTAAAAGATTGGCATTGGTGCTATGAAGAGTTAATAAATTTTCGAACCATTCTAAATTTCAAAACTTCAGATCATTTTCATAGTAGTTTCCATTAGGGATCGATTAGAGCTTTCTTCAGCGCGCAGTAAGGCATTTCATACGATGCTCACTTCACTGGCGGTCGTCATCCATGTGCCATAAAAGTTGCATTGGGTACAGAGTGCATCGAGGGCTCACAGTGGGGCATCTCATCCCAGGTCGTTGTATCGGCGGTAGAACTAGACGAGCCCTAGAGCCTCATCATTGTCGTTATTTGTAGAGCAGAGCTTGCAGCACGCGGCGCGCTCCTAAGCAGGCTGTTATTCTTTTAGTAATACTAGTCTAGTATTACTAAACGTACACAATAATCAGTGTGTTTTACATTATTAAAACACATTTAATGTAATTTTATTTGATTTTAACATTAAATGGCATTATTTTATTTATTGGGTACGTTTTTTGATTGCTACGAAACCCCTTGGAACGTAGAACATGTAAATATCATAAATTGCAAATACGAACGAAAATAGTGTCATCTTAGGGTTGTTGAAAATAGAATTTTATTTATTTTTAAATGTATTGAGATCTTTATTAACTTCACTGGGCATTTAATAGTCTTCAAATAGGCTAAACGCAATATTTTAATTTTCGAATAGATGATCAGTCAGCTTAGAGAGTTAATTCCACATCTAGAAAGCGCCACATGTCATTCCATTGGTAGGTAAACGGTGAGTTAACGAAATTATGGCGGAGAGGGATTATAGCCCGCTCTTTAATAACAGTAGACGTAGTATTTAAATGAATGTGTGCAATATAATCAATGTATTGTTAGATGTTAGTCGATGCGATATCGATATTGTAGACAATTAAATAATACCACGTCATTAAAAATAAAAACAGACTACTGTTTTTCAGCATATATGACAATCGCCTACAATATTTAAGAGCACAAGTGTACTTTCCTATTCAAATATATTTCAATGTGATTGTCGCTAAAGCTTACAAATAATAAATACAGCTGTAGATATTGTACACGTTCCCGCAAGTGTAACTTAAGAAATTATATATAAACCTACAGTTAATCATTTATCTAAATAATTGTTTATACCGATGTAAATATACCATGTGTCTGTTTTCGTAAGCTGTAAATATCAAACTGAACGTATTGTAAAATAGAATTTATACAAATATTTAATAAAGTTAGTGCCAAACAGCATTTAACATTCCCTCAACTATTGTATTTAGAGCGTTAATATATTGAAGTAAAGGCATCTTATTGTCGTTGATATTTCTGTACCTAGGAAGATATTATATACTTTATAATTGCGATTTCACAGAATACGCTTCTAATATTAGGATTTGATACCGATTATTTTCGAATATTAATGAAACTGTAAAATACACCGCATTTTTAGAGATTCAAAGTTTTATACCTTCACTGTGTCTCTAAATATTACGAGGATACCTAGTAGTGTTTAACTTTTCCACTTTCAAGTAATGATTTCTAGTATATACGCGAACATTGAAATTGAACTTTACTTTCGGGATTTATCGCGTTTATTTTAAGTTTTTGTGTTCCCGTCGTAACGAGTGCTTTACAGCATCCGTCACAGGGGGCTGAGGTGTTAGACGCCTGATGTTGTAGTTAACTCGGGCTACCTTCAACTAGAGCTTCAAGTATTGTAAATTAACAAGTATTTAAATAATATAACCATGCTTTTACTTGTTTCAAATTTTCGAGTACATAGTGCACAGTTATTTGTACTTCATAACAAAAATGAAATAGTTAATTTAAGATATATAAAAATAAATCGAAGTGGTAATTCTTTGTTAATGACTCAACAATTACAAAAAATTGTAAAGGTTGTCTCCAAAAATTAGGTTAACTAATAAATAAAAACTAAAAAATGTATTTATTGGGTAATTCTGAGAAAAATATTTTAGACAGGCTCGGCATTCGCTTAGCCTCATTTGAGTCAATTCTTTTATCTACTTATCAATCACGAAAACTCAAAGCAATTTTAATGTAGGAATAAATAATAATTATGTTAATCTTATAACAAAAATATATTTACCTATTTATGTAACATGTACAATTTAGAAACACATCACAATTATGCCAAGAACTGTTTACCAACAGTAAAATTATTTCAAACACTAACAGACTATATAATTAATTTTTATTTCGGCAGTATATAATCCTAGTATTTCCAAGCCGTCCATGTATATTTTGCATTAAGTTAATCTCTATGCAAACTGCATGTAGTTAATTTCAAATGTACTCGTAACTATATGCTAAATTGGTTGGTAAACATTTCGGAATATTTGAATTTTATCGCAAAGTTTATACTTCGCGCCGGTGTTTTGTTGACAAAATCTGTGTTGTAACTAGTCTGTTGTTAAGTTTGTCGTTGATGACAAAAATATATTGTTATCTAGATAGTTCGTTGTTTGATTTCAAAACGAAATTAACTTTAAAACCCACGCATGACAATAATTATTTCTTGCCACCATGAACACTGATTCCAGAAATTGTTAATTAAAAGCAATTGCAGGAGGGACAATTCTACCAGTTCCATAAATGGAAGTGCTAACTCCGAACATAATAATTAAATGAAAACATAAACTTTATTAGATTTTGTCCAAACTTAGCAAAATATAAATATTTAGCGCGAAATATAAAATGTGGGCGTTACTAGTATACTAATAGTAATCTTAATATACGTTTAGGTCGTGATCTACTAAGGTTGACAAGCGAAGTATGCAAATGTTTATCAAGGCATCCTTGGTCCAGTAAACTAATAATAATGAACAATACGAGCACAAATATAAAGCGCCTACACTGATTTAATATCAATAGTTGTACAAATACAGCAAAACTGACAACAACAAAACATTATGTTACAACATTAAAAATTTGTATTTTCCTTTAATACAAAACAGTTTTTTAATTTGTGGTGGTGTCTTTTTGCACAGGTTGTGCTCACGAGTATTAATATCTTAACAAATAAATAACATAATGGCTACCTTTTCTCTAAGTCAGTCCCTTAGACTAAAAATATAACGAACGGGTAAAGAATAAGAACATAGTTATTATATGGGTATAATCCACCTTAGAAACTAACATAGCAATTGATATTTAAATTGCACAAATTTATTCTTCATCTTTTTATAAATTTTTCATCCTAAATTAAATTTCAGTGGTATCACCAAAGAGGATTGCAGTTAGGAGTTCTTTGTATTATCGAAATATTAAAAAAAAAATGGTTTGTCTTGAAATAAGTTCTGTATACCATGGGTGATAAATGTTCTTAGTTTATTTAAATATACTAAAACGAAAATGAAAAAAAATATTTGTTTATAGCTTGTATTAAGATACAAGTAAATATCAGATATTTTTGTTGCGGGTGTTACGAAGATTTGTTGGTATTTTATGCTTAATCAAATGTTTCACGCACAAAGGCTGTGATAAATATTAGCTTTTTGTAATGAAGTTTATTGTACCTAAAATATTTGGACAATCAATATGGCCTTTAGGAGTTTTATAAAGATAGCAAAGAATCAAATCATCCCAAATGATCAAAGTGCGAATAAATAATTTCCAGGGATTGTAAATTTTAAACGACCCATTTTTAAAAAAAAAATCATATTATGGCCAACAGTCAAAATTGACATTTAAATTTTGGAGTCTTTAAATGTAAGAAGTATTGTGACTTGTATACTCTATGGTAAGTAACTTTAACATGAAGTAACTAAACCAGTTTGATTTATTGAAGTTATACTACTTTTGGCGCGTTTGGGAAAAATTATGAGAGTGAATTTTTACGATACGTCGGCACTCCGACATCTAAAATTAACAGGATGAAGTTGGTTTCTGAAGGTCTCCTAAATTATCTTGGTAACTATTATGGAGTATATAGTCTCCATAGTAACTATATTCAAAGTGGTTATTCTAATATTTATGAATCTTTAACACACGTGTTTTACATCAGTGGAGTTAAAAAAATATATTCATACATAAATATACATGTGTATTTGTGTGTGATTTTAAATTATATATGGTGGTGAATGATAATTTATTGTGAGTATTCGTGATGAAAGTGGTTTTTTATATAATAAACTTTTTTAAGTGGGTTTAATGATTTGGGGTTAACTGTCGGTATGTATTCTTTTTATTTGTTTAGTTACGTGCAAATATAAGTACACATACACTTTTTTTTATTATGATAACGTTTGGAAATTGATATGAAAGTAATGCAGTTAAAAGAATTTTTTTTAACAGAAAGATATAGATCTAAAAATTGTCATCTAATCAAATTGATGACGTCTTATTGATTAAATAGCCAAATATCTTCGTTCTGATATTTCTCATAAAGTTATCAGCGCTTCTTCTTCTATTTATTCTGAATCTGCTGAATCCTTTTTATCGAAATAATTCTCAACCATGTAAAAATGCTATTAGCGGTTTCTTATAGTCCCAACATGAACATAGAATATTTCGATACTCTTGACCAAATCCTTACTGATTTCGCACCGATTTCTGATCATATTATTCTAATGGGAGACTTCAACACCTTTTTTTTTATTTACATGGGGAAATGCCTAACGCATACCCGCCCTCTCGGGGGCAAGGACGGGTTATGTCGGGTTTGCACCGACTAAAACCCCATGGTGTTCCACCTTCGCCGCATGTCGGAAGGGTCACGGGAACGCTTTCGCAAACATCCGCGACCCCACCAGCGCCGGCCGCTATAGGCGACCCCTTCTCGGGAGAGAACATGTTCTTTCCCACACCCTCCTGACTTGAGGCGCCGGAACACAGACGCGCCTACCTACACGGGCACCAAACCCACGAGGGCAGAGCCCCCCCCCCCCTCCCCCTCCGAGTCCGGATCAGTAAAGCTGGTGCTCATAAGCACCGGCCGGCCATCCCCGCAAAGACAGGCCGGCCATCTAGGTTTCTCTTGGTTCACCGTGGGAGACCAAGTCACGGTTACTAAGCCCCCCAGCCACGACAAGGCGGGAACCCATTCGGGGGGGAGACTTCAACACCTGCCTCATCACAAACGATTTTCGGTGCAATAAACTTCGAACCTGCTATCTTCTTTTAACCTACACTTTCTTCCACTATCTGCAACTAATCATTTTCCTAACTGCAACCCTTCTTTTCTTGACTGTATGATTATTTCTTCACCTGACAGTGTTATTTCCCATAGGCAGCTAACTGCTTCTTTCTCGTATCATGATTTAATCTACCTTTCTTATCGCCTCCGTCCGCCCAAGCAGAAGTCCTAATCCCTGATTTTTCGTAGTTATAAGAGTATAGACATTCAGGTATTAAAGCGCGATGTAGGTGATATTGATTGGACTCCTGTTGTTGACAGTATCGGTATTGACGAGAAGGTTGATTTGTTTAAGAACAAAATTTTAGAGGTATACAATTACCATGTGCCTTGGCTTACGCATGATATTAGAGAACTAATGTTTCGAAGAGACAAAGCCAGGCGAAGGTATAAACGTTGTCCAACTGAAACTGATCTAACTCGTTTCAAAGTTTTACGAAACCGCTGCAGTCGCCTGTGTCGAGATGCAAAAAGACGCTACTTCTCTTAATAATCGAAATTCTACTGAGATGTGGAAATTTCTTTTGCCGGTGCGTTTTGTTGGTGCCGATAGATCTTTTACCTCGGATTACATAAGTGTCGGGGTAAACGATCTAAATAAACGTTTCTCCACTCCTCCTGTGACGATAGATCCCTGTGCTAAGTCGAATACCTTACTCGAATTATCTAATCTACCGGAACCACATGTTTCTCCTTTTTTCATTACCTTACTGACCGAGGAAGATGCTAAAAAATCTATTTTAATTTTCATTAAAAATAACTTTCAATGATTTTAAATTTGTTGATAAAGAAAAAAGAATTATCATAATTATTACATGAGCGGAAAATTTTCTGGAAATTGTTTTTTTATAACATAATTATAATCATAAAGATAATATTTCCAAGCAATTCGTCAACGTTTATTGACGTAAAAGTCGTAACACCATTTATATGAAATAACAAAAAAGATAGAATATGTGTACCGAAAGATTTAATAAACAAAGCGATAATAAGTGTTTTCCTTTAATGAAGAATGACTTTGCAAACTTTCATTCTGCTATTAGGAATTGGTTTTAATACCTACGCCTTTGTTTTTATTATCAAAGTTTCACTTCGATACTCCGCGGGTTGTAGATATACCGGATTCGTCGCGGTCTATTGTTTATGAAACAGTTTCATACTCTACCGGAACAGCAGTGTGCCTAAAGTAATTGAAAAAAAAACCTATGGCAGGAAACCTTCTCTCCTGTGATAATAAATAAATAAAAAATTTTAAGAGGAGATTCATCATTCCCTGATAAAATCTCACAAGCAAATCAATCTCGTAAGTGCATTAGATATTATCAGCCACAAGTGGCATCTGTTCGCTCCTCGAAACACGAAGTGTCTTATCCAAAATACAAATGACAACTCGTCATACAAATCCTTAAAGTGAGAATTACATAATACTTAAGTGTGAGTAGTAAGAATCGGTACGGCTAGCAGGGGTAGACTTTTATGTGAAAAAAACTGATTCGTAAATTAAATTCACAGCATTACACAATAGGTAAAAACTACGATAACAAGAATAAAGATTGAAGTGCGGATTGGATGATAATTAATTACTTAATAATCGTTTGCTTACTAACAAGCGACTTTTTCAGCTTAATTAGGTGAATCATGTAAATTGATCATCATCACAATATAACAATCAGATGACATTATGACCGATCTTTCAATTGCAGATTGTTCAAGTGAATTTAAAACAAAGTTTTACAGAAACTACCGACTTAAACCCCTAATATCCCACCGTTAGAAGTGGAATATTTTCCTCAAATTTAAATGGGACTCTCGAGGTATAGAGTACACTATGCCAATACTATAAAAAAGGATCATCGAAATCGGTTCACAATCGGCGAAGATATCCCGTAACAAAAACAGACGAATTGATAACCTACTCCATTTTTGAATTCGGTTGGCTAAGCAAGTACAACGAATTGACTACAACGTAGGAAACCTTATAACAATTATACATTTAAAACTATTAGACTTAGTTTCGTTTACGGGTCGCTGAGGACTTCACAGACGGAGTTCTTTGCGGAGAATTTACCATGCAGAATGCACATGCACCTCAGCTGCATGTGCATTCTGCATCCAGCTAACTAACAAACGGCGAAATTAAAACTAACGAAAAAACAAATCTAAATTAGTTTTTAGTTATAACAAAGATTGTTGCTAGCTAGTACGATGTATTTTACACACACACGCGCTACGAGCAGTAACAATGCGTACAATGACCTTTCTCACAATACTATCGTTGTTATCAATTTTTTTTAACTCTCCAAACACTTGCAACAAATAAGTTCATTAGTTATTTTTTTAAAAGTGTATCTTAGTGTTACTTTAACCCTCGTGTCATAACAATAGAATTTCTGTTTTTACAACTCGTCAAGACTTAAGTTATGAGTGTTTGCATTTAGTAAATTAAATCGTGCACCAAGAAATGAGAAAAAAGATATGATCACGCCCGATTTACATTCAACCACTGCAACGGTTGCTCGCGGTGCCGTAAATATTTACCAAAAAACCTACTTCAGTGGCTGCATCAAAGACAGAGACTAATTACATACTGCTTCATTAATTACCTTGCGTTTAACTTTAGGCAATGGTAAACGCAATAATAAACAAGTAAAAAATAGAGACTTAAAATTTTATTTATTGAAACTAATTATAATTAATAAAAATTAAATTAATTATACACAATAAAAATTTTGTAAAAAAATGCATTTAAATGTAACTTATGATAACATGAAAATAAAAGAGGTATCTACCTCTTTTATTTTTATTTAAGTGATTCTGGGTATAACTTTGGATAGTTTTTTCAATTGGAAAACACATATTGCCTATATGTCTGTTTATGCCATAAACTTTTCTGAGGCATAAACTTAGAGGCTGTCTATCTAATTTTGTATAGAATTAGATAGACAGCCTCAATGAAAACTATTCTCCTTACATACCATGGTTTAGTTTCGTCACTTTTGCGGTATGGTATTGTGCTATGAGGAAATGCAGTAAACATGATTCGTGCGTTCATAGTTCAGAAAAGATGTATAAAGTCCGTGTGTCATTAGTTGTAAGTCTTTGTTTATGGTGAATTCCTTATAAACCTTCAAAGTCTGCATATTAACGAAAGGCGTGAGTAACATATTTAAAAGATTATATCTGCCACCAAGAAGACTAGAGCTTTATAATAGATATCCCTGCATTACTATAAGAATTTACAATAAGTTACCTGACAAATTAAAGAGTATAGGAATATTAGTATGTTCAAAAATAATCTAATACAAATGATTAACTGACAAATGTTTTTATAGTGTAAAAAAATATATTAATGATGAAAACTTATTTTTCTAATTTTTTTGATGTGTTTTTGGTATAGCTATAATTATTTTGAATCTGATTTTGTGATAATTAACATGTTTCCTTTTTTTAATAAATTTGTGTTTGATTTTGACATGGCATATTATATTTTATCTGCTTGTCTCTTTCGGCTCGCACGAGGTTCCAAAAATATACTCGACTGTACCCGGTCCATCGGCACAATATCAGACTTGTTCGCGTGAATCGTTCCTGTCCGGGATGATGGGCCGGTCCCAAAAGAGCCTGGCGCGGTTATTTTCTAGCACGGCCTCCGGCGAGAATTTATAATATCAGTATCCGGTCCATGCGATCGTATTTCAGATCAAGATACTTAGTTAAAAAGCACCGAAAACTGGAAATGACATGCAGACTGTGACTCGCCAAAAAGGCGCCAAGCTCGACAGACGTCGACGGAGCCATCATTTAGACAAAACCCTCGATTTCCTCAAAGAGTTCAGAAAAACCCAGTCAGTTGAGGGAGACGTCGGTTTCTACGGACGGCTAATGTAGACCCTTGTAGAACCTCCTGTGAAGCTCTTTCTTTTTCCATAAAGTCTCCCAGTTAGAAACGCTCTGTTACTACCGGGTCCTGCTAAGCATAGAGGGATAAGCCCTGCGTAAAATTATTCATTCGATCTCGCCAGATAATTAAGATAATTAGGGAGTCAGCACATGCCGGACACGCTTCTCGCACCGACCATTTCGAATGATGCATGCTGTAGGAAGTAATGAAGGTGCGGACTTTTCTGATTTCGGTTTGAGTCCACCTGAGTTTGCCAAAGGTGTAAATGAGGACCGGCGTGACCCAGCCATTTCATGCGCGGGCTTTGTTCACATCCGACACTTTTGTCGGATCTGACAGTATATCGCCAAATCTGCTTTCCCCCAACACCGAACCTTTGCTTCAGTTTATCTATGCGCTCCGTCAGCTCTTGTATAATATTCGGCTGGATCAAGTTGACATTAGTGCAAACGCCATCCTGGCGATGCGCATAATTCTCGGATTATTGCCCGAACTGAAGTTTATCAGCCTGCCAATGAGGGCCCTACCTTATGCGATACGGCCGTCAATTTTGCTCCGCGCTAGGATAGTGCTACTTTGCCTAGTAGCACGTCCAATCGCAGGCAATTTATCACCAACTGGCCTACAGCTAATGCTGTGCCAAAGAGAATTGAGACCGTATCAAAGCCAGTTGCTGCTTGATGATCGTGCAGCACCTCGCGTTCGACTGGCGGTCCGCATGCTGTCGCGCGCTGGAGACGCCCTTTTTTTTTAGTTTAAGTGGGGGAAAGGTGCTCGCACCTACCCGTCACCGTCTCCGGTGACTGGTTATGTCGGGATCAGCATCGAAGATGCCGGACCGACTAAAACTCCCACGAATTGAATGTCGAGACTGAAGATCGCTAAACATTGTCTTCGGCACAAGCAATGGTTCAAAAAAATATTTTGCTTGCTCAGATAAATATTTGGACCTCGTATAAACTGAACACTGATTTCAAACAGTAATCAACAAAGGGAGAGTGCATACTTTGCCTTTTTGGTATATCTTTTACAAATTATACATAAAACCTTAGATTAGAACCTAAATTCGACCTTCTATAACATTCTTCAAATCTTGCATTCCAGGTATTCCATTCCTTGCTCCATATTATTAACAAACTACATTGATAACAAATCCTTCCGTTTGTCTGACGCAATAACTTCCAAATTAGACTCATTATAGGTACGTGTTACTAGGGTAACCATGGAGTATTTTAAATTATACATTTAGTACTTAAGTAATAATAACTACAAACCAAACGTATACCGTATTTATATAAACACGTTATCTATCACCCATTTGGCAGGACTCACTGTAGCCAAACAGGCTTAGGGGTTGATGGCCGGTCAGCCTCATTTGATATGCTCCCCGAGATTACTATGTAATTTTCAAGGCTTTTGTTTTCGACAATGATTTCTTGTATTAAGCAAATCTATGTATTTACATGTAGTATTGTTTTTGTTTGAATTAGAAATGTAACAGATTTTTTTCATAAAATTTTTAGTTTTTTTGTACTTGTACGGGACTGCCGTAAAACAGATTCAAAAACGACAATGTATATAGTCTACAATAGTACAATTATAGAAAGAGTTATAGTCGCATGGTTAATAAATAAATGAATAGTTACGCTTACGTCTCCGTTCCGCAAAGACGCTATTGGCTAACGGAACACGCTGAGGATTTTCGTACCCACGGGTAAGTCACGTACCGCTCCCAGGGCCACCTGGGCGCAAAATTCTCCACAAAAAGTGAGAAATTAAAATCAAAAATTGTCCCGCCGTGCCTAATCCTAAGAGTAGCTACACTTACAAATCAAGCTCGCCAAGCCCACATCGCTGTCATTGAAACGATCGAGCAGGTAACCCGTGACCGACTGAACGAAAACGCGCACGGACGCCTGCTTGGGAACCGACGGGAGATAACACGATTCCTTTTTTTTATACATGGGGAAAATGCCTATCGCATAACCGTCTTCGCAGGTGCAAAGGACGGGCGTGCTCCGACCAAAATCCCACGGTGTTCCTTCCTACCTTACGAGCTGCCACCTCGGCCCAGAATTCCCGGCCAAGTAAGAGACCGGTCATGTAGGTCTTTGTCACGCAAAGACGTCATTGACTAAAAAGCAAGTGGGCGCGAGAGAGGCACGTACCCCCGGACAACTCACGTACTGTTCCAGGGCATTAAACATCGAGCCGCCGACGGGGCGTAAAATTCATTTCGCGCATCATTGAGGCGCCGGCGTAAGAAAGAAAAGCAACAGCAATAGTAGCTTCCCAACTCCGTCGTTATAGAAAATCGGATTCATAAATAGCGTTTTCCTTGCAAATAGACAATCCAGCGTTATAGGTACATCCCGCTCAGTACTAATAGTCTATTATAACTTTTAGCAAATAATTTGTAATGTAATAACTAAACATGTTAAATCCTCATATAATGCATTATAATTGAATGCCCTGAAGTAGCCGTACGGCCAAAACGGTCAGTTCGTTATATAAATAAATAAAATTAGTACGAGAGGTTACCAGTATGATGAAGTTTCACCAGCTGACAACAATCGGAAGCATAAATGATGTGTTAAAATCTGTAAATAATAGTTTCATTTCAAATGTTTTCAACAAGTCGAAAAACTAATTCTATAAAAAAAAATTGTTCATTGGGAAAAATAAATATTCATCGACTAAATGAGAATTCCAAATCATAAGATAAATGAGTGATCGATGATCATACAGAACGTCTTATTGACCATACTTTTTACAAGTATTTTCAACCATAAGTAAAAGGCAGTGTTTTTGACTTATAATTAATGTGCACGTGACGAAACTAACGGTAGGTATTAATTAATTTTTACGTTGATACCGATTTTATTTTTCCGGTCAGAAAACCCTTCTTAATCAAACGACATGGTCAACCCAGGTGTCAAACATCGATTGAATGAACTCCCCACTACTACACTGACGCAAGGCACGTGCGCTCGACAAGTTACTCCACGCGTTTCACAGGTGCCAATGGCGTTAAGATGGCAGTCGCTTGCGTCAGCCGAACTTGTATAAGGCCTTATTTGTAATAAGCAAAAAGCTGACGTACACGTATAATCGAATATCTAATTAGCATTTCAATTTAACACTGCCTTAGAAGTTACTCTGTAAATTTAGACAGACTACCTATTTTCAGATAAATCGTATACCACCAAAGTTTATTTAAATAATCTCTAATATAATAATACTATGGGAAATATTCCGGTAAGGACGAATATATCATCGCTTTCTCCATATGCTAACCTGTAAACTGCCATTGCTAGCAAATAAACAAGACTCTGGCGACCGAAATATGGCGGTATATCCATCAGAATGTGCTGAATCCAAACCCTACAGACTAGATACGGCATCACTAGTGCGCGGGTATCGGCACTGCTCTCACCAACCCGCCTGCCCAGCGTGATGAGTATGGGCAAGTAATGTGATACAGTTTTTGCAGGCGCTTTCTTGGTGAGACCTATGTTCAGCTGTTGACTAAAATAGGCTGATATAGTAGTAGTAGATAGTAATATTACGTCGACACAAAAACAAAATACGATTTCAAAGTTATTTTCGGCGGTACTTACATAAGCTTGTTTTTGAGTTACTTACTTGACTGATAAGTGCAAGAAACCCAATACGAATGAAGTTTTGATAATTCAGGGTTTCAACCGTAATTAATTTTACGTTGATACCGATTTTATTTTTCCGGTCAGGAAAACCCTTCTAATCAAAACGACATGGTCAACCCAGGTGTCTAACATCGATTGAATGAACTCCCCACTACTACACTGACGCAAGGCACGTGCGCTCGACAAGTTACTCCACGCGTTTCACAGGTGCCAATGGCGTTAAGATGGCAGTCGCTTGCGTCAGCCGAACTTGTATAAGGCCTTATTTGTAATAAGCAAAAAGCTGACGTACACGTATAATCGAATATCTAATTAGCATTTCAATTTAACACTGCTTTAGAAGTTACACTGTAAATTTAGACAGACTACCTATTTTCAGATAAATCGTATACCACCAAAGTTTATTTAAATAATCTCTAATATAATAATACTATGGGAAATATTCCGGTAAGGACGAATATATCATCGCTTTCTCCATATGCTAACCTGTAAACTGCCATTGCTAGCAAATAAACGAGACTCTGGCGACCGAAATATGGCGGTATATCCATCAGAATGTGCTGAATCCAAACCCTACAGACTAGATACGGCATCACTAGTGCGCGGGTATCGGCACTGCTCTCACCAACCCGCCTGCCCAGCGTGATGAGTATGGGCAAGTAATGTGATACAGTTTTTGCAGGCGCTTTCTTGGTGAGACCTATGTTCAGCTGTTGACTAAAATAGGCTGATATAGTAGTAGTAGATAGTAATATTACGTCGACACAAAAACAAAATACGATTTCAAACAAATAATATTGGGATTAAATAATTATAGCAAAGAATTTGTTGTGTACCCTGAATATTTATTGCTGAATCTCTTAAAGTGTAAGACTCCTGCGTCTTAACGAAGAATTAAGTCTTCTTTTGCCTTCAAAAGATACGATAAGTGTTATGAGCCATGAGAAAACACGTTGGATAAGTTTTGCATTAAATCTACTAACACTTTAATGATGGAAGGAAATCTCTCTTTGACCTGTTTTGAACGAAAACGGCAGCAAGGGGCATTAACAAAATACGATTTCAAAGTTATTTTTCGGCGGTACTTACATAAGCTTGTTTTTGAGTTACTTACTTGACTGATAAGTGCAAGAAACCCAATACGAATGAAGTTTTGATAAGATGGAATTTCAACAATTAATTTACTTTTAGCCCTTCAACTGTGGTTGGATTAACATTTTAAGAAAATAAATATTAACGTTCTTACTAATTTATAATAAAAATCATTATTGTACACTTTAACAGTTAGGTTTTAACACTAAAATTTTTGTAACTAAAAGTTTTATTAGGTCAAATAGACCGTAGATTTCCGTGTAATTGTTGAAATTGTATAGTAGCGCCAACCCTATCTGATCATGGGTATCGTAGAAGGCGATTAATCACCGGTCAAAAGACTAACGTCTGTTTACTACCGTGTGATGGAAGAATATGAGAATATGCCATCCCGTTGCGTAAAAGTCGACAGCGGAAAAAAAATATAAGTAGCATGTTTTCTTATCCGCTATGCAACAAATTATTTCACAAATATTTAATGCCTACCTACTGGAGCTGCCATTAGGCGCGGAGCTCAGCCAGTAAAGTGCTTGCGGAAGTTCAAGCGGCTATCGGCGGGATAAGTCCAATGTACATCATGTTGGACTTAACCTCGATACGGACAATACCCACCGTGACGTGAGATTCTTGCGACGGCGTAACGTGAGGTTTGTGAAATGAAATAGCTTCGGACTTCTTTAGCGCCACATCAAGTCCCATCATCCTTATCCTGCCGACAACCTGTGCCACTGACACAGTTGCAAGATGGCAGCCTCCTCATAGGTATTCCCCCGAACAAGGTTCTGGAGTGGTAACCACGTACTGGCGCTTCGGCATTAGTTTGTATATTTTCAACTAATATTTTATACAAATACGAGTATTTGACCGTAAAAGAAAAAACAGGCTGTTACAATTATTCATAACTAAATAATTTCAAGTTAGTATTTAGAGATTACAGAGCCAAAATGAAAAGTGTTTGCTCCAAAATCTGCAGAGGACAAAAACAAACAAATATGTATATACAAAAGTTACACGTATGCTTCACGCTAAAACCTAGTTTAAATTGTTACATCATCATCATCATTTCAGCCCATCACAAGTCCACTGCTGAACATAGGCCTCCCCCTAAGATTGCCACGAAGCTCGGTCCTGAGCCACCTGCATCCATCGACTTCCCGCAACACTGCGCAGTTCGTCACTCCGTCTTGTGCCTGTACGTGGCTGCCACTCGAGAACCTTTTTTCCCCAACGGTTGACAGTTCTGCGAGCATGTCCCTTTCCATAGCGCGCTAAGCAATTTTTTCTTCCTCATACGGCCTGCAGTGAAGAACCAAGTCTCGGATCCGTATATCATCACTGGCAACACGCACTGGTTATATACTTTGATCTTGAGGTTTTGCGGTACTCGATGAGAAGATATGACGTAGTTTCCCGAACGCAGCCCAGCCGAGTTGGATTCGTAGATTGACCTCTGAGTCGAAGTTGGACTTACCTAATCGGACAATTTATCTCAGGTATACGTACTCGTCTACAACTTCGAGCCTATTGTTCTATGAACTTCGTCTTGTCCATGTTCATCTTAAGACCAACCTGTTGGGAGACGTTATTGAGATCATTGAGCATTGTACTAAGCTCCTCCAGCGATCCCGCCATAAAAACTATGTCGTCGGCAAATCGAAGGTGAGTGATGTATTCGCCATTGATGTTGATACCGTATCCTTTCCAGTTCAGCTGCTTGAAAACATCTTCCAATGCAGCGGTGAAGAGTTTCGGGGATATGACATCACCCTGTCTTACACCTTTCTGCAGTTGGATTAGTTTCGTACTCTGATTCTGTTCTCGGATAGACATCGTAGCCTCATTGTACAAACACCTCAGCACTTCGATATAGCGAGAGTCTATCTGGCACCGCTGGAGAGATTGGAGCACCGCCCATATTTCGACTGAATCGAAGGCTTTCTCATAGTCCACATACGCCAGACATAATGGTAAATTCTACTCCTCGGTCTTTTGTACAATCTGGCGAAGACTATGTATGTGGTCTATGGTACTATAGCCTTTTCGGAATCCGGCTTGTTCGGGAGGCTGGAAGTTGTCAAGTCTGTTTACTAGACGATTTGAGATGACTCCCGAAAACAACACGTAGACGCGGGTTAGGAGCGATATCGGTCTATAATTCTTCAAAAGGCAGTTATCCCCTTTCTTGAAGAATAGGGCAACCACGCTTCTATTCCACGCTTTCGGCGTAACACCGCCATGAATGACGGAATCAAACGGCGTCTGAAGGACAACAAGTATGGGTTTTTCACCTGCTTTCAGAAGCTCAGCTGTTATTCCGTCCTCACCCGGCGCCTTGCGGTTTTAAGCTGTTTGAGAGCCATCCTAATCTCGCTCAGACTGACGTCCGGAATGTTATCGGAATAATGTCGGATAAGCTTGGCTCTTGGGTGGTTACTCACAGCAGTGTGTGATCTCACTCAAAATCTCGGCTCCAGCGGAAATAACTGCGCTGCTTTCGGTCTTCAGCTTCGTCAGTTGGCTCTTTCCGATAGACAGATCTCAGGCGAAGACTTTGCAGCCTTGGTTCCGCTATATCGCTTTTTCAATACAGGCTGTATTAAATTTGCGTATGTCTTGCCTCATACATTTGGAGATCTGTCTATTCAGTTGCCGATATGTTGACGCCTTCGTTGTAGACTGCAGCTTTACCTCACGCCTGGCTTTCATGAGTTTAAGAGTGTGATCGGAGAGCATTTGAGGCTTGTTCGTGCGGCGAGTCCTGCAAAACCGAATGGACAGTTTCCACTAGCCTGCTATTCGTATCGTTCACTGTAACGAAATCGTCTAGGCACTGAAAGCGATTATGCAATTCCGAGCTGAAAGCTCTCGGGGTTTTGGATAAGGGCACGTGGTGGGCGGAGTGTAGACTTCACCAGACGAGACCGCTCGAGCCTAATGTTAAGGTTCAGTGTGCCTGAGCCTTACCATTCGGTGATCACTGCCGGTTTTCACCCAAGAAGTCAATCTAATTTTTTGTGGTACCGTCCGGGCTCATCCATGTCCACTTCCTGTGGGGCCGCTTCTGGAAATAGGAGTTCATCATAAAGAATCCCTCCTTTGCCATCAAGTCAGCCAGCTGTTGCCCACTTGGGTTCCGTTGCCCTACTTCAAAGTTCCCCACTATCAGCTCATCGCCTTTTTTCGTACCTAGTTTTGCGTTAAAGTCTCCCATCAACACCGTGTAGTGAGTCTTAGAGCAATGCATGGCTCTTGAAATATCCTCATACATTGCCTCCACTTCATCATCAGGGTCTGTTGAGGTTGGTGCGTATACCTGTATGACCTTCAGTGAATACCTTTTGGTTATTCTGAGTATAAGGTACGCGACCCTACTCGACACACTTCCGATCTCGATCAGATTGTTGATGCCGGTTCTAGAACAAATTACCGGATTTTAAGATTATAGAGTCCTCTCCCTGTCTTCGGACTTCAGACACCCCTATAATACTCCAGTGCAACTTGCTTACTTCTTCTTCCAGTTCTAGTATCTTCGTCGGCCCTCAATGTGCGCGCGTTATATGTTGCCAGGTCCAATCGTTTAGGTTGGCAGCTATAATTCAGCCGGTGACTCTTTGCACCCCCTGCCTCGCCGTTACCATGGCTGCCACCATAGCCAGGACTAGCGAAGCCGCCGGGGACTGGGGGCCATTGCTTTTTTCTACCTCTTATCATGGGGGGTTTGCCTTAGTTGCCACGCCTGGCGAGCGGATTAGCAACCGCAGTTTCCTTTTAATTTTTTACAGTGTGTGGTCCTCCCACCTAGCTATCTTTTTTATTAAAATAGGAAAACTTAATTCCAAGCGAATCTACCTTGGCAGGAATCGGAGTACGTTTGTGAGGATTTGCAACGACTCGCGGCCGTATACCCAATTCTGAGGTACTCAGAAGATAGACATTTTAGTCCCTCCAACCCACTTCTTACCAGAGCTTATTTGGACAACGTGACAACTTGTCACTAACAAGGGAGCCTGTCGCCGTCTTACTGTCCAAGCCAACGATACAAATTGTACAAACTTTTGAAACTCATTGGTGGCCTTTCACATAGAGGACCAAACTCTTGCCTCTTGATTCAGAGGATCTCCTGACCTGATATCATTGGTCTAAATTAAATATTTTAGTATAAAATTCGTAGAAGCGGTATAAATTTAGTAAATTGCATAACCTTGAATAATTAATAATAATGCATTCAAATGCGTTATGAGACGTGCAAAATACTATATTTAATAATAATTTTATTAAATAAATCAAAAAAATTATTCAGAAGCATTACAAAAAATATTTATGTCACATAGTGTCCAAAGCCGTCTTATATCTAATGAACTAATAAACCCACTCAATATCTTCGAGCTGATGTGACCCTGAACGAATTAAACTGGATCGAAGCCGATAGAAGAGAATACGTTTTGTCTTCAAAATAACATCGTTAAGTCATGTGATGCATATTCTATATGTGACATAGTGCTAATTTCCTAAGACGTTGATGTGTAAAAGTACCTACTTTTATAACGGCAGTTAGATAAAGGGTCCTTAACCGTTTCATTAAGTTGAGCGGTAAAACAACTGTTGCTACGTAGCGATAGCGTGCCAAATCATTTCTAAATTTAATTTTGAATTTATTTAATGCATTCCCTACTCCCGATCAGCATAAATTATATCTTCAGACCATACGATAAACCGGCTAAACAGAAACAGTTCCATAAAAAAAGTGGCGGCCTATTCTGGAAAAGTTAGGTAGATTTGACTTTACAGAAACCAACTGAAACTAATATACTTAAACTAATATAATAATAATATGTCTGCCACTCAAAGACTCCATCCAGTCCCAAACAAGGATTACATGTCTTGGTAACTGGATCGTGGCATTATACTTACGAACATGTTCAAATTATCTTGGCGAGAGCCAAGCACCCGCACACCTTACTCGCCCTGGCTATGACAGTACCGTTGGCATCAACGCCACGGATAGGATTTTTTATTAATTATTAAACAATTTCTGTTGTAAATTTTGTTAAATTATTGATTTTTTTTAAGTTATTTGTTACTTTGTGCATACTGTTGCTATTATTCACTATGGTAATTATACATAGGACTTTTACTGTTCGTTAAAATATGAGGAAAAAGGGCAACTGTTAACAGAGGTAGTATTTTTTTTTCATTGTGCATTAACAAACATAATCAACACTTTTTACGACTTAAAATAATGCAAAAGTTCTACAGGGGACTACCATAATGAAATAAATACCAACAATTTCATAAAATAGTTATGAGTAAAATATATATATACATGAGAGTATCATAATATTTACTGCATAATATATAATAAAATACCGCATTTGCCCCCATACGCCATTAGATCTTATATTTGTTTGCCATCTTAGAAAAAGGTCCATATCATTCTAAACAAAAGGACTAACAAAGCCAATGATAATCTATAATGGCAGCACGTAAAGGTGAAATCAAAAACTGATTACGGACCCACAATATATTTTATTCTGAATATATGACGTTTTCGACGAACTGTTTGCATGTCACGGTTTAGAAATTCTGCGTCTGTATCAAAGCTATCTCATTCATAAAGTGTGGCAGACAAAAAAGTTACCCAATCAGAAAAAAAATCGAGACTCCAAAAACGCAATCAATTCTATAACTATAGTATTAGTTAGTTATAGTAGAGGCTACTACTACTAAAGAATACAGGACCAACGGCCATTTGAAGAAAGCATTCTTCTTTTTTTCTTTATGGCGTTTTGTTGTAATCGCCAATGACTAAGAAACCATTCAAGAAGAATTTATTATATCAGGCGGGAGGAAAGAGACAGCGACGTTCCTTATGAAACTGACAATGACATACATAAAGTAATACTAACATACAGGAAATGACATTTTGGGAGATATTTTATCATTTATTGTAATTATTTCAAAAAATACAATTTGACTAATATAGGTTATAGATTATTTTTTTCCGATACAGAAATAAATAAATAGTGCTTGACGATGTTATTATTATATATATAGATATTTATTTATTTAATAAAACTGATCATAACTGTCAGTCTTAAACTTGGTGACTATATCAATGTTTCTACAATGTTCCCATTTTTGACTATAATAATATAATAATTACAATAACAGCATCGCGATTTGATCGATGGAACTCTGCTGTTACTCGTAGAATCAATTCTACAAAGGAGATTAATGCATCTGGGATGTTTGTTTGTTTACTGAGGGCCATGGGCTATAGGCATTTATATTCTACGAAGGTACATTATAATGGGCAAAATAGTCGACTGATAAAGATGTGTAGCTATAGCTATTAATCTGCACTTGCAAGTCCTCTGGCAAATATATAAATGTATTGTTAAAATTGACACTTGAAAAAAATAATTACATTTGACGTTGTATTGGCTTTGTTTTAAATTATAAAAGATAAAGTATATATATAAAGGAATTAAATTTATTTTCCCCCTTTCTGTCACCATTTTTTAAAATAGCGATTTGACAATACCTACAAGCCTACTAGTACAACCGATTGAACTCGGAATGTTTTTCCTGTGGTTTGCGTGTTAAAGAAAGTTGTTTGTATAACAGACCATAACGAGCCTTTGTAAAAATAAAAAAGCTCACCTGACAACTGACAGCTGACACCCAGGTCAAAGGTCACTTTTCACTAGAGCTTATTCGGAACAATCTGTGATGGACACAGTACTACATTACTTTTTAGGTTCAAACCCTCTTTGTAGGGGATCGAACTCGTGTCACCTGATTCTGAGGCCGATACCCTAACCGTCCGCGTGAGTCTTTGTCTCGTATACGTAATGACCATTTTGTATATATAGAAGATAGCTGCGATAAATAAATATAATTAAAACACTTAACATTTTTACATAAAACTTATTATGCACTGGACTTCTTTAATATGTAATGTTAAAGAACAAGAGAGCTGCAATCCTCAATTCGTTCATTAAAACCTGTTTACTTTGACATTTATAATATACATGCCGGAAATATATAAAAAACTGCATCGTTTCTAAACTAGTAATATACATTCGGAATTAATATTGCCTTACTAAAGTTTGAAAATAGTCAACTCCGAGCAAAATGCAATGGGTATTTAAATTTAATAAAGTATATAAATAATAAAATAAAGACAATTTATTTGAAAATAAAATAAAGTCATTTTTAATTAATTAAAAAATTTTTGTTCTGCTTCTACCTTATTGCTATGCTCTAAATATACAATATATATATTGTAATAAAAATTGTTTTTTATTGTAGGTTGTTATATATTGGTCTTATTCTGCTCGATTTCGTCTCTCTGTGATAACTTCCGAAGTCTATAGGCGGTTGACTACCGCGCAGGATGTACGCTGCTACAAAACGCTAATGCGATGAGATCGAAGGAAAGTTCAGATCTGTCAAAAACACAGGACTCAACTTGATACAACCAGATCCGGCAACGAATAATTTTCGCATTAGTGGTCTTCATAAATTTGTTTAGTTTACATTTCTAACGATTACTGAGCGTAGTTTACGAAGCACGGTACACCCGTAATGTAAGAAAGATGACTTTTCTCGTATGCCTACGCATAATGTGATCTTCTTACCGAAAATCGGGCATACATGAATGAATGAAGAAGCGTTCAACTTTCTTACACGTGATTTAACATATTCCATCTTTCATCATATATCGTAAAGGAAAAAATCGAAATAGATTTATATATATATTAGGGCGTATATATATATACGCCCTAATATGCTACACCCGTGTTGCCAATTCCGTTGACAATCTCTACAGTTAGAACGCTATTCTGCTGTTTATATTGTTAATATCTATAATTTTCAAAATTTAAAATATCGCAATCATTCGGTTTTCAAAGTTTTTATAGATTACTTACACCTGTAAATATTAAGTAACGATCATTTTACATTTCAATATTTTGTATGTAATGGTATGCAGGAATCAGCTTCGCAAGGGTATCTTAGAGCTATAGAAAATAGCATTATATACGCACTCACTCGTCTTCCCCTATCGTACTTGATGTAACATATATACATATCTGAGGATATATTTTTAACGAGGTTATTAAAGGTCAAGTGTCATAATCAAGCACAATTTGGAGCTTGGACTCAAGAACGCTGTCCATGGAGCGCAGTCGTCCAAAGTATTTACATTATAAAGTTTAATGTTTGGTCTACAAATAACACACGTTTATTGGCATGAATGAGATGAAGGTAGAAGTAGAAGTAGCAGATGCATGTTATTGACGTACATGAATGCTATTCTAGACCTGTTATTCAAGTTTTGCTTCAATAATTTTTAATGCGGTAGCAGTGGTGTGTGGGATCACTATCCTATTGGAATTTCCACATAACTAGTTAGTTTTAATCTAGCCAAAAGTATGTAGTTTAAATAGAATGTTTTCCGTCAATCCCTTTGTGTAACATGGTAAACAAACCGCGATCACCGACGCGCCTGCGCGTACGAGGTCATCACCACTCATTGACCACCCTCTTACCCGTTCCTGTGGCCAAACAGTAGTGCAACTACTGTTCTGTTTTGGATTGAAAGGTATAGAATGCTAGTATAATTACGGGCGATCAGGCATTTCATCTTAGTATTCACGGTTGACAACGCATCTGTAACCTTCTTCGATTGAAGTTGCAGATGTCTATGAGCTGCAGTAGCCACTTAACACCAGGTGGGCTGTTAGCTCGTTTTTCACCCTAATCCCAAAAATCCTTTGCCACAAAAGTTTAGTTACTGTTTCGCGCAATCTCAAAGTTGTTTACATACATAAGCACTCAAGCCTATCATAGGGGTAGGCAGGCTTAATGGATTCCCATTTAGTACGACTCAGCGTAACCAAAAGGGCTTTCCACTTTTCGCCTCTTTTCGATTGAATGTGACGGTTGACGAGCCCTGTTACTAGTTTTGCTCCGGAAGATTGCCATGAAATTCTCAAGGCTTTTATATTGATGACCTCTTACGTCACCGGGTAGAAAAAGAGTGACATATTCGCCGCTACTATACAGCTAATAAAATAATTTAGATCATAATATGATAAAAATTTCTGAAAAAAATCCATCTGAAATTCACGTAAAGTTATTCTATGTAACAACAACCTATTAAAACTCAACTTTGAAATTCAATATTCGACATATAGACATTTGGTATAAAGTTATGTAATTGATATGTTACACAGTCAGTACAACATTCAAACCACAAACCGCGGCTTCAAATGAAGGATCAAACCACAACCCGCAGCTACATGAGTAACTATCCCGAACAGAGTCCAAGCGTCATGCGAGTGCCCTACGATAGGTACGCTACTACATTGCATGGCTTACGAGAATGTTCGTAGCGAGTGCCTAATTTCAGTAACTGACACCTATATCGGGTAGTAAAATTCGCCCTTTGATAACTATTAAAAATGATATACATGCGACATAATTCCGATCTCGAAGATAGAGGCACTCATTTTTAGAATTCCCTTATCCGTAAATTACATGCCATAATTTTATAGAAGGGTCAGAAGTAAACCAAACCAAACAAAAATTTGTTTATTACACAAATACTTTCCTTCCCTTGTACCTACTATAAGTAAACTGCGGCAATATGGCATTAATAAATAGGCGTCCGGTATCTTTGGGGGAGGCCTATGTTCAGCTGTGGACTTCTGATAGGCTGAAATGATGATGATGATGATGATGAAATAAGCGTCCGGTAGAGGCTATTAGGAATCTATTTCATGTTATATACAAGTAGATTATGTATTAAGATACACTTAACGGTTATTGGATCTCCGGCCATGACATTTTACACGCAAGGTATCTGCAAAAAATTACTTAGAAGTTCTGTTTTTATGTATGTATGTTACTAATAAATCTGGCACTTACATGCAAAATAAGCACAACTTGCAAAGCAATGTTATTACACGCTTTTTATTAGCTTGACCTATATGATATAAAGAGGGAATATAATCACCGTTTGCAGCAACTGCCAATCTTACCGGCCACCAAACTGGCTGCCATCTTGAGACTGGCGGTTCTGTGTGACTGTCGGAATAAAAGAATTTCTTCGCCCTACCTACGTCACATTCTTCTGTTAATACCCATGGTCACCCCTGTTACGATTCTCTTGAAGGCTTTTGAAATATATAACTCGATGTGATAGTTGATATCATTGTTTTTTTTATTTAATTTCCATACTTAGAAATGTTAAGTTCTGTCCGAGTTCGATCCCCTATGTGACAATGGGTCTGTTCGGATAACCTATGATATGATTTGTATACATAAATTATGTATAGGACTTGTATATATATTTGTTATATTGTATATATACTTATGTATATATATTTTGTTGTGCACAATAAGTACTTTAAGGTATGATAAAATAATTAATTCAGAAACCAAAATAAGTTGAATTTAAGTCATACGTATTAATCAGGAAGTGGGATGGAAAAATTATAAAATACAACAACAATATTAAGAAGACGTAGGCTGACGTCAATAAACTATTTTAGTATTACTCGATTATTTCCGTTGATATTGATTTACAAGTATTTGACGTATGTATTTTGTTTTTCACGCCATGCTCGTTCACGCACAATCCATATTGTGTTGACTCATCCGTCCTGTTATGCGTTATCATTAAATCTTTACGAATTGACCGTCAATTAAACACGGTGTATTCGTTTCAATTCAAACCGTTGAACTCTTCTCTATTTTCGCTATTCTTCTATATTTTTACTATGTTTTCTTTTATTTTATTTATTATTCTAAATTTACTTGTTAAGTATTGCTTTTGTAATAATTGCAAAAACTATAAATTAAAATAGGAATCACGAGGTCAATTTTTAGCTTGCAACATGCACCAGAGTTTATAAAATTAATAATACGACAATGTATGTGCATATATTCTGATCCTCCATGATGTGATAAAATGAAATATATCGCGGAGCTTTTTAATTGTTTACAGTCCCAGAGCACTATGTTAAATTTTTCAGTGCACATGCCTTCAATTATAGCTGAAAATATAATTGAATTAACAGTGACATTGAAATTGCTATAATGCTTGGCGACTTAAACGCTCATCCAGGCGAACGTTTTGCATAGGAATTCTCAGTGTGTTCAGAAAAATCAGGGTCGTGTATAAAGTTATTGCATAGGGACACTTATACCATCAAAGGTGACACGAACGGTTCTCTCCGCCGGCTAGACCACTATGTAGGCACTGGAGCAGCGCGTCAGTTAATGATGACTGATGCTTAGGTTTTATAATATTATGATGTTTATTTTATGATGTACATTAAAAAAGAATGTGTAAATCTAGAAATCGGTTCAAAGCAAAATTAAATATTGTCAAGACAATCAACACCAGATAAGAATGGATTCGAAAAGCAGCAGTTCGGCAAATTTTGGTAATCATAAAATAAGCTAAATTCAAAGTCGAATCTTTCGGTGACTGTAGCGGGCGGTCTTGAGCCGATTTTAAGGGATATATCGTTGAGTCACCTCTCATTAGTGCTTCCAGGCTTGGCTGGAAAACGGGGACCGAGGGGTCCGTGGAAAATTCCCCGGCCATGACGGCTTTAGCGCCGTGGACCTGCGATACGCCGGTGCACACTTGTCGCGAGTGCTTGCTACTTTTTTTTAATTTATGCATCAGAAAATCTTTTGCCCGATGAGCTAACACATACTATATTGGTGCTAATATTAAAGAACAAAACGGGAGATGCCTCTGACATTTCCAACTACAGACCGATTTCACTAGCGACAATAAAGGCTAAGGTATTGGACAGTCCACTTCATAAAACTGTAAATCTACAACTGTCTACAATCTGAGTCTACAACTGTGCGTCAACTGTTCGATTTCAGCCCAGAAAGTGCAATATTTTGCCTCAATGACTGTTCAAAACTATACAAGCAGAAGAAAGCGTGTTGTAAGGCATGGGGGACTTAGCTACCACTACATAAACCGGCCCACCAAATGGATTACGGAGCACTAGGATCGGATCGATGGAGTATGCATTAACAATATTAGCTACGCTGATCACATGATGCTGCCGAGCCCATCAATTAGTACATTAAGGTAGCTTATTGTTGTTGGTGAGTCGTACGCAGTGCCCCATGAACTTATTATAAGTATAATATTGAAAAGAACGAACTTATGACTTTTAAAGTAGGGACCATACCATACTCAACCTTGCTGGAGGTATCGCTTTATGGAACACCGCTACATGGAGTTTATAAGTTTAAGTACCAACTGAGGTAACTGACGATTTAAATGACATTAGCTTTCTCGCAGATTTGAATACTGTCCAATAACAGTTAAAATAACACATTTAATGCATACTGCCAATCTTTTTACCCAAGCGGACAATGGGCAAGCTTCTCTTCGCAGCGGGTATATGATAACTTGCATGTGGCGCGTGGAGATGGTTCGCATTCATTATGGGGAAACGTTGCGCCTCATTAGTATTCTCCCCTATCCGTGGCAGGGCCAATGGTATTCTGGTGTTGTTTAGAGATGAGTCTCACCTCTGTGTTGTTATTACATCTTAAATACTAAGAAATATCACGAACAAAACTGTATTTAAACTTTTAAATCAAATAAATTATAATAATTCGACTGCTGGACATACATTTATCTATAAGATTTCCCCACACGCACCACGCTGAGTAGGTGGGTTGGTGGCGGCTGACTTAGTACCATAGTAGGATGATTCCACCGTCAGTTATCGCCAGAGCCTCGTTCATTACTCAGCAGAATGCTATTGCAGAATATATTATATTCACAATATATATATATTTTTCTCAAGGGAAATTCCTTTTGTATATTAAGATATGCAAGTATATCGCAACGCAAATATGCAATATTTGAATGAGTCTTTTACATAATTTTATTTGCTCGTTATCAAAACAATGCCACAAACATGACGATGTAAAAATGGCTACCTGTATCATTTTTACTAATAAAACTAGATGCTGCTGTCATGAACAATTTAGTTACAATAACAGCAATTAGCAATTACAAAAAACATAGTTTCAGAAAAATATATTTGTAGGTGACATTCCTGTTTGTTTTCTACTTATTAATTTCACCTTACAATGTACAATGTAATCGAGTTATTTTTTATTTATTACGGGTTCTGTATCTTTCATAGGTATAATGATGTTTTTCATAGGTTTTGTTTTGAATATCGTGTTTTTAGAAAATATATTATTATAAATTTTTATGATCACATAAATGTGAAGTTTATAAAAACTGAAAGCTAAATGATATCTTCATCAGCCCTTAAACAATACACATTATATGTTTGAAGTAACCCTCTGTTGGCACTGGCCTGTTCGAAAGGTGCATATCTACTAAATTATATATAAAAAATTGTATAAAATCATTTTCCAATTCCAGTACATATTTTTATTACTAGATTATGCTAATAAACATTCCTCTTAATATTACAAACCATTAAATCGTTAAAGCTCTTATTGGTTCATTTAAAAAATTGGTATTTTTAATTATAAGAAGACAACATAAAAAAGAAGATATTTCAATTTATATTAGTGTGATGCAAACATGTTAGATTTTTCTATAGGTCTCCAATATTAACAGACTAGAAGGTGTGCTAGGCGGCGCGCGACGCGGCCGCCCAGGCAAGATAAGCAACGGGTTACATCAGATCGGTCGGCGCGTGCCCACCATGCTATAAAAGAAGCGGTGCGGATCATGACGCTCATTCACAAATCACATCTGATAGATGTCAAGTCAATATTAGTTTGTGGCAATGTTCTACTCTCTCGTGTATTTTTCGATAAACCTAAATACTTTACTGAATTACGAGAAGTGGTGGCGTAGTGATAATTTGTGTGACAGCCATTCCCCGTATTTCGAGCATCAGCAAAGATAACACAGGGATCTCTGATCAAGTGCTCTGATTAAAGGGTAAATATTATTTGTTTTTATCAGCTCTGTTTGATCAATGACCTCATAATTTTATAGACGCATGATGTTTATAAACATAGGCAGTCACTCTAACCTAATCTATCCCAAGTTTCCATTTTAAAATCTATATAACTTAAGAGTTTATACATTTCTTATTATTCCTTGAAACTTGTTAGTCACTCAGTAATGAAATTGCCGGTGACATCAATTTATCTTTTTTGACATTTAAATTATGTCACCAAGCGATAACGTAATACCGATCATAGTTATTCGCAAGTTCGCCTTGATTAAACAACACTGCTGGTGACTTGTTTAACAACTGATAAACCAATAAGAGATAAGTTTGAACCAAAAATTCTATTCGGAAATATCGACCGTTTGCCAGTATCAACAACCCATATGTAAATTTCTTACGTACCTTATGTATATATATATATATATATACAGGTTGAAAGCTACCTCATCAACATTAAATCAAAACTTTGTTAATACAAAATAATTGGTAAAAAATGAAAAAAATAACGATTTTAAAAAATATATATATATATATATATATAAAAATAAAATAAAAAAAAATTGTTTAACTATTTTAATTTGGTAACCTAATAATACAAATCAAACGCAAACGCTATTCGTCATAAATAATAGTTTACTGGCCTTGGCCAGAGCGTCGACCTCGCAGGATTTCTTTGTCGGCGCGTCGCCAGACTTCAAATTCAAACGTGGGCAGCCGACTCCAGCGGACGGGTGATAAGGTTTTTAACCTGGGTGTCATAAGCATTGTTAACTATTCGCAAATATATCTTGAGTAAATAACAAAAATTAAAAAAAAAACTTGTGACTTAACAGCTGTACTTATATAATTGATATTTCGTGTTTGAGTTAAAATGGCCGGTAAATGACTTTTAAATGTCGTAACGTTGCATCCAACCTGTATATTAGTAAAGGTCCCAATTCACAGAGCCATATTCTATTTATCTAATTCAGGCTATCATGTCTGATACTTTTACCACAATAAATTATTGTCAGATCTTAACAAAATGATTCGTTATGATTAAAAATTTAATGTCTTTTCATTTTAATACTTTTGTCAATTCTTAATTAAAAATAAATTGTACGAAGAACATTACTATATTTAGTATATTAATATTGTTTTGTACGCCCTATGAAGGGTAACAAAATCCTAACGAAATGTAATCTTTGCAGAAAATCAACAAACAAGTTTCTCGGCGCTTGTCCATTGGTCCATCCAGCGTTCGCTCAGATAACAACGTTTAATGATATTAGAAGTAATAGTAAGATATATTTTAAGAAATCAAGATATAAGCTGTAATTGATCAACTTTGAAGTAAAAAAAAGAACAGTAAAAAATGGCTACTGTACAAACGCCTCCCGAGCTGAGTCTGCCATCGCCGTTACCCGTCGGACAAAGTTCGCCAGACTTGGACTTAATGGCACTAACAATGGCCGCTCTACGCTTCGTAAACCCTTGGACCGTCGAAAATAAGCCGTGCCAAAGGAACGCTCGCATTGAACCCGGTACTCCGGAAGCTAAAGATCGTATCTTGACCTTAGCCCAAGTCTCCCAACACGACACTCCCCGTGATTGCTGGATTGTTATCTACGACCGTGTATACGACATTACAACATTCCTTGATGAGGTAAGAAAATAACTTTATATAGACTAAGTTTGTAATTTAGGTAAAATAAATTACAGACTCTTGGGCAGACAGAATTAAAGCAAAAATATTACAAAAATTTTGTTAAAAATATAATATATATATTATTATTTCAGCATCCCGGTGGAGCAGACATAATGCTGGAGTATGCCGGAGGCGACGCCAGTACCGCTTTCAGAAGCTCTGGTCATTCAAATATGGCTGCAAAAGCCCTTGACCGATTCTTGGTTGGAGAGCTACCCATGCTCGAGCGAATGTACCGCCGTCCGGGCGGAATGCGCCTTAGCGATATACCCGAATAAGACAGTAAACTTAAGATTTAATTTAAAATTCTAGAATAGACAATGAAATTTACATAAAATGGTTTTCTCCTAAGTTTGTTTTAAATGTGTTGTGATAAGTCGTTATTTATTTTTCTTATCATACACTAGTTAGATGTCATTGCTAATTATAATTTAGACAATTTACCAACTTAACTGGTATTTAATTAGAATAAGCATAATTATGATAAATTCCGTACAAAACGTACTTAAAAGTATTAATTCGTTTTTGTTTTTAAACGGATATGTATGTACAGCTGCATTTATTTCGATGTTTTGCATTTTTCATATCGTCTATTTCAGTATTAAACTGATATTATTTTTTGAATGTATACTACACCGTACGCTTACCCTGCGGTAAAAAAGTTCCTACTGTTTATTGTATTATTGTATGTAATATTTGTGATTATTAAATATTATATTATTTTTAATTTGAATTATCATTTGAACTCGTCTAAATCATGTCTTGGAGTTATCAATATTCCTATTCCTCACATCACTCGGTCATTGCGTGAAAACTCATATGTCCATGATAACCAAATTATATTTCAAATTGAATAAAATAAAAATGATAATCTGCATTTTGCGAATTCCTAGTTTTAAAACACACTTTCGGTTAGCATATTTGCTTTCCGCACCAGTCCTTACCTATCACTCTAACTACTGAAACTGTGGCATGACAGAAGAAAATAATGACTCAAGAAAAGGTTAGTTATATATATTACATAATTGTAGATATCCGCTGCGGGTTAAATGTAGGTGTGCTTGATCTTATAATGCTGCATCAATTATGCTTTATAATATTGTTTTCAATAAGTGTAATTCCATTGTCCATCAATATATACAAAAAAAAAATGCTTTGTTTGTTTGTCCCTTATAGACTCCAATCGATCCTTTCAGCTCAAATTTAAGGGTTATGTTATACTCATTATCGCAATGGTTAAGAATAAAAGAAATCAGTACAAAAATAATCTTTGTGAAGCCTGACAGGGTTCAATTAGTATAAAATAAATTATCTTGTAGGCATAAACCAACTTTAAAGTATACGCTTGTCAACGAAACGTAAATTAATACGAAATATAAGGTCGTAATAATTAAAACGTTACAATTTCTTCCATCGTCATGCTACCGACTTTTTACGAATAAAACAATGTTGATTAAAATTAATAAATTATATTACATTTTATTTTTTGTAAAAGTTTAACAAAGCGCGTTTGAATCATACATCGTAGATCATTACATCAAGACAAATAAATTTCTTCAATGCATAGAAGCGATGTCGTCTCTATGTCCGAAAAAATACCTTAATTAAAATGAAGTAAATTTAATACTAGATCCTATGCGAAATTTCCACACTTTGTAAATGTTAACTTTGACTTTAATGTAGTCAAATTTTTCTTATTATTTCAAATGGCTCTTAGTACCTGGTAATTCCAAAACATCACATGTACTGTGTCATGCGCACTGCTTGTCTGGTGTCATCATTATTACCGCTTCGTTTACACTTTTTTGCCGGATCTGAAAAAAGAATTCCCAATGTAGGAAAAGTTTTTTTTTCTCAAACACGCAATTGAGGTGACCTTGGTTGTTAAACTGAATACGGCTTCTTTTAATCAAATAGGGATGCTCCGCCTTGGTAACTAATAGTTATTATTTATTTCAATTATTTGTTTAACATTCTCTTTTTGATAACAATATTTTTCTACACAGTCTTGTTTTCACTTTACACCTCTAAAGCAAATCGAATACAAAACAAAACAATTTTTAGTGGCATTGTATTAGACGATATCTGTGAACTTTTCTTGTCTTTATGTCCTTGTAACCCTTTATCGTCTATGTCACATTACAATAAATTCATGTTTCCGTTTATTGCTGTTTCAATCGGTTTCCCAACTTTTGTATAATTGTTTCCGTTTGACATTGAGTTAACTGTTTGCAACATTATTGATAACGGAATGTTTGTAGCAAATACTTTGTATTTAAATAATTGTACGCTAAGAACTTAAGAACAATAATTAACACGAAAATGGAGCCAAACGAATATTAGTTCGCGATTATGGCAGGTTTGATATTGTGCTACTGCGGGAGAGTCTGACTTTTCGCAGGATACTTTTGGCAGGATATTGTGGCGGCATCTGTGTCACCACATGAGAACCTCAAAAATGGCAATCTTTCAATCAGGACAAATTGAAAAGTACAGCATCGTGCTATCATAATTTCTACAACTCTAACTATATATTATACAAGTTCCTGATAGCATACAGACTCACCCTAGACAGTAGACATAGTTTCACTATACATATCAAAAACGTAAGGAATAGAGCGATAATCATATCCGGTCGCCTCTACGCCCTTACAAACAGACGTAACAAAATGTCGTTAAGACATAAAATGTTACTATACAAAACTTGCATACGTCCTGTAATGTCGTACGCGATTAAAATCGCTACAAGTGATTCAAAATTACCGTTTAAATTCAAAATGTCATGTGCCGGGCAACCGGAGCTCGTTATTATATGCGGAATGCTGATTTGAACCGTGATTTGCATTTGCTTTCTCTAGCGGCACAATTTAAAGAAAATCTTTAAGATATTTCGATAAAATTAAGGATCATCCAAGCCCATTAGACGCAGCGCTCCCATATCGCGTTCGCCAACGACCGCGCGGTCCTAAGTTACGGTCTACACGAGATATACTCATGTGCAATTCATGTCATTTTTAAAAATTCGACCCATTTACACCCTTATCGACGGAATTCCGAGCCGAGGTCTTACACGTTAACGAAATGCTGCCTTAGGTTGCTGCGAGCCCATCTCTTGTTCTTGTTTTTGTTGCAAGTCTTTCCTTCGTTAACCGGGGTCGGAGTACGACACAGCAGCGGGCGGTATCGTCGCACTAGCAGCGTCGTTGCTTCTTTGATGAGTTGCGAGCCTTCTGCTCGCGAGTCTCTGCCGCCGAAGCTGCCAAGGCCACCGGCCCAACCGGGCGTATATCTAATTGCAGTGGGGGTTTTATAACCATTCACTGCTTTCATTGACAGGTAGGTGTCGTGCTCCCTTCCCCCCACGTGACACGATAAAAGCGTATTGGCGGAGGAGACATCCTCCCCAGGTCACGAACACCCGAATTGGCTACCCTTTTACTTCGCATCGCAACTTCGTTTGCCAGATCTGTGACCCCGGCGCAGTGTCTCCAGACGCACTGTACTTAAGTATTCCAGATTACAGTAGCTTTACACTGT
The DNA here is from genome assembly GCA_029286595.1 of Bhutanitis thaidina. Taxonomy (NCBI): domain Eukaryota; kingdom Metazoa; phylum Arthropoda; class Insecta; order Lepidoptera; family Papilionidae; genus Bhutanitis; species Bhutanitis thaidina. Next base: position 6,521,450 of record JAGSMS010000004.1, on the reverse strand, counting down.
ATTTTAACTTTTGTTGTTTTAATTTGAAAGAAAAAAAGGATTGTATTCGCAACGTACGTTTAGAAAAATATCTATATATTTCCTTGTTTATCCTCTATAGGATGAATGAAATGAAACGTTGTGCTGGAAGTTTGTGACTGGAATTCACCTAACAATAACTACTACATTTGGAGTTTATTATATTGTACGAAACATGAGTTTCGGTAAATAGGTATAGGTTATAATTTGAAACTTACAATTCGCAATCGTCACATTGACTTGACTCATGATACATTTTTAAATCAATGTTAAAATTTAATTTAATTTACTGTAAAATATAATGTACTTTTTGTTAAAAAAATACTGTAATTTTATATAGACTACCTTCACTGTAATAATTTTTTTCCAATCTGGAGTAACTGCTCCGACGTGATCTCACCAACGACCGATTGTGACCACGATGATGTGTGCGAGCTTCTCCAATATCATCTACGATCTACGTCACCGGCAGCCATCAGTGTCTCGTCACCAGACAACTGTCAGCACAAAGCGTACTTCCTAGTCTCTCAGTCACTGAGGACCATCAATAGCGGGCTCCCTCTCAGGCTGACACCGGCGGCATCGGCACTGTATCCATGTCTCGACGCACTGTAAGCCTGAACGCAGCCTCTCAGCACCTGCACAGTCTACTGCACCACGACTATCCGAGACACATACTCTAGCGTGGCACTGCTTCACCTATGCTTTCCGTTGTCTTGTTTTTTTTTTTTCAAAAAAATAACTTTTTTTATTTAAACTTTTTATATATTACTTTCAGACGCAGCTTGGGAGCGAACAACTCGTTCGAAGAGGTTATCATCATTCATATTTAAGTGTCGATTTTAGACCTCTTACGACTGATTAATACCTGGCAAAGGATACTTACAATAACTTGTAGTTGGAATGGGTCGAGCGCGTCGTGCAGTATCTGAAGTAGATAACAAGAGCTAGCAACATCATTATCGCCGTGACCTGCATGGTCCATTCGCGAGGCATCCCGCATTTCGCCACTTTTACTTCATTTGGACTCGCCGTCAACTTTTGTAAAAAAAAATACACGGATTAAATAAGCAGTTTTTTTTTATTTTCTACAAATTACAAATAAAGCAATTGTAAAGGGAATTTTACTAATAAATATTCCCGTTGGAATTTCAATTTTATTTTAATATCAATTACAAATTGTAATGATGCTCGGGGATTGGAAAATGTTTTACTTTTTATTTCGTGCGCTTTAAAATATTTATTTTGATTTAGTGACCTCCGCGTCTACCACTTGGGTCCACTCGTGATAGTAAGTTACCAATAGTGAAGTTTAAGTAAATTGAATATAGTAGAAATATATTCGCAGAAAATGTGTGTATGTGTGTGTTTGCGTGCTTGCGTACGTGCGTACGTGCGTGCGTGTGCATAAGTATATAAGCTCTCACGACCGTATACCCATTATCGGTGTGGTCAAATCAAAATTTAAATTTGGGTGAAAAGTGCAAATAAAATAATAACAATTGCTCGAATTTTAGTTACCTCCAGCTTATTTGGAACATCGTGACAAACGTTATCTTTGCCACCATGTCCAGGCCAACGATAGAAATCGCACATATATTTAGGAGGTAGATCCTCTTAGCACACAGCTATGGTGGATTGAATATTATAACATACTTAATATATTACTATAACATATACATATTTGTCGGAACAGATCTCGTGTGACTAGACTCAACTATATGTACTGAACAACTCAACATACGTGAGAGCAGGTGGGTACGTGAAAGGGTGGAAGGCGGAATGTACGATATTTTACTCTAAAGGTCACCTTATCGGCTCGCGGCGAATCCTGCTGTCTGGGGGCGATACTCTGGTGACCGACTGATAGGGGAAAATCCATCAAAATATGCCGAACCCAAACCCCTCAGACCAGTGCACACACAGGTAGCGGAGTCTCTAAGAGGCTACTGGAACTGCGCTCGCTTACCCGCCTGCCCCGTGTGCTGAGTGTGTACAAATCGTTCATGCAACAGTGTTTTTACTAAGTGGGAGGCTCCTTCTATGCCTAAGAGTAATCTGGCTAGGTCCCATTGCCACTGCCAAACAGCAGTGTCACAACTGTTTTGTTTCGGTTTGAAAGCCATAGAGAGCCTGTATAATTACGGCTGCGAGGCATTCCATATAAGTCCTCAGTTGTTTGCAGGGTTGCAGTAGCCGGTCACCGTCAGGTGGACTGTAGGCTAGTTTTTTACCCTTTAATAAAAAAAAAGGAAAAGGGGACGGCGTAATAAAATCCACGCATTATCCCGTGGATATAACTTGTAAAAGTCGACTAACGCAAATAATAAATGAGGGAAAACAACAAGGGGTGGCGGAAAGTGCCACACATCATCAGTTATTGTCTATCTAATACCTAAAATATTTGTTAGTACTTTAATTTCCTAACAGTGAATTCTTTATGTCGGTCTTACAATATATAAGAATAATCTGTAATCTCCCGTACATAAAAATAAAGAAAGATGGAGTGTAAGCATAGTTCAAAATATTAATTAAATTAAGCATGACAATATAAAAAAAAAATTAGTATACCTACATCAAGCCTACCTCGTGTTTTTTATTAAAAAAGGTTTAAGTTCTCGATACAGACAACTGGTTCTTCAGGTTCCACGTTTTGGAGTTCGATTCGAAATTTCCAAATAGCTGTGAATGGGTTTTAAAGAGATTTCGAAACGGCGTGGTTTTAATGTGATCGCATTTCACCACAGTAGGTATCAATTTATTATAATGAAATGATGTAGCGTCATCACAATTTATCGACAATTTTGCACGCCTCATAACGCGAAAGCGTTTGATGGCTATGTCATTCATTATCGATGGATATATCGATAATGCATAGTAGGGTTAATTTCTTTGAATATTTTTAATGTGTGTATTTTCTTCTTTCTATAGTGCTATACATTTTTTTATTTAAATTTTGGAATAAATATTCAAATAATTTCTTTCAGAAACAGTACTTTGAAGGTTTGGTCGATGCCATAGTTTAGGTTCAATACTACGATTCTATTTTAATGGAAGTTCATTGATTCCGCTATAGTTAATCCAGAAACGGGAATCCATAAATCCTTTAGTGGCGCTGTTTATCGCCTCATCGGAGTTGGAATTTTCCCCCTGTAAAATGTATCGAAATTCCGAAAAAAATAGGAAGCGTGTACAGTGGACAACGAAGAGTGGATGAATAAATGTCGGTTAGTTGTTAGCGAGTTTTTCCATCATCGTTTGCAATTATTGACAGTGGATCCCTGCAATAATTATTTTGCCACTTCTAAAGAAGCTAAAACCTAATGCGTAGACGATACTTTGAAGAATAGATAGACTTTGAAATTCTCCCCTTTTGAAAATGGGCTCAATGTTTTAGTGTCGTACGGTGCTTTCACTTAATCTATGTTTAAAATGTCAACAGCCCATCTTAAGAGAAACAAGAGATATGAAGGTGAGAAATCCCGAATGAATTTGTTCAAGTAAAGATACAAATTGGCTAGCTTGCTGAAGCTTGATTTCCACTTATTGTTTCGCTTAGATATTTTTATTAAATTGTATACACCTGTGACGCTGTTGTTCTAAATAATATCTCGTGAGGAGTGAGAAAGGACTAAAAATAAATGTCTACATCTCTAACCACCCCATTACTGGGTATAAATACGTGAGAACTTATTACTATAAAACCAGTGTGTATGTAAAATGAATATCTGAAGCAGCGTGGCAAACTTTGACGGTCCGAAACCATTTATCCCAGTCGAGATCGGCCGAGAATTTATTATGTATTTTTAAAAGTTTATCAGCACCGTCGCTCACAAAAGAAGACCTTGTGAATTATTATTAAACAATTATTCGAGTTCACTAGTTTTTATACAGAAGAAAATAGTGCCATTGTAAACATAATGGATAATAATTGTTAGAGAAACATAAAACATAAAAAGTTATTGCTGTTTTTCATTCTGCAAAGGTCATAAAATATACGTGTCCTCTCTGTCCGTTTGTCTGAATGTATATACTTGAAAACTTGAAAAATACTAGCGTATGCGATTAACAGAAATTATAGAAAGTGTCCGAAGAACAAACTTAGTTATTCCGTCCCTCAGAAATCTTGTGTTTGTATTTACACGAATTCGTTGCGAATAAAGTTACGGGCATATCTTATCTTTAATTTCACTTATAAAAATAATCGAAGTTTTTTCATAGGATAAAGCATAAAATTTTCGTGCATTGGTATGTCCTGGTCTAGTTTCTTAGAAATGGCCTAACCGATTTTGAAGTCACTATGACGTTAAGGTAGAGGACTGTGAAGACAGTAAATGCGTTTGCTCTTTACCCGGACATGTTTAAGGTTCCTGTGCGAAAATTTAAAATATATAAAAACCTTCGATCAAAATTCCACGCAGACAAAGTCGCTGGTAACGGCCAGATAGAAATTAAAAATAATTAAAAGGCGAATGAAGAAGAATAATGCTGTGATAAAAAATTACGGGCTTACTTTATTCACTTGCTTGTTTTCTTTTTTTTTAAAAAAGTTCCAGCCATACGTAAAAAACGATAAATTTATTTAGCACACACACGGCAACCGCAACATAGCTGAACTCCATTCAGATCTGTCTCCTTCTTCTTCATCAGCCTTTTTAATTCACTGGTAACGGCCAGATAGAAATGAAAAATAATTAAAAGGCGTATGAAGTATAATTCTGTGATAAAAATTACGGGTGTACTTTATTCACTTGCCACGTTGATAACGATGACATACAAATTATCTTTTATTATATTTATTTGGATTGGGGTTAAAAACGAGCTAAAAGTCCACCTGATGGTAAGTGGCTACTGTAGCCTATGGAGCCCTAAAACAGCTTAAATCGAAGAAGGTTACAGAAGCGTTGTCACCCCTGTGGCCTAAGATGGAATGCCACACAGCCCTTAATTGATATAATTTCAGACTCTATACATTTCAAACCGGAAAACAATTACAGTTGTTACACTACTGATTGGCGTCAGAAATGGGTAAGAATGTGTTGACTATTAGGCAGTGAGGGAGCCTACCGCCTAATAATAAATAATGAATAAAATAGTGTCTATACTAGTATATAAAATTCTTTGTTCGTTTCTACCAACATTAAGTTTTTTTTACAATTTTTGTCCGTCTGTGCGTTTATCTGTCTATTCAGGCAATACACAATAATGCGTATTCCTTGAACAGATAGATAATTATTTATCAGGCCGACTTTGACGCGATTTTACAAAAAAGGCATTTTCAATCCAAGGCCAATGTTAATAGCCTCTGTGATTCGCGCGTGTGAAATTCGCTAGCTTACTTCAATGCGTGTGGCCGAGGTCTACAGCAAACAGACTATAACTAGTTTACAGAACTAGTTTAGTGGACAGAACGATTGCACGGAGACCTTGTCACCAAAGCAATTTTCTTTTTTTGGAAAAGTTCCAGCCGTACGTAAAAAAACGATAAATTTATTTAGCACACAGACGGCAACCGGTACATAGCTGAACTCCATTCAGATCAGTCACCTTCTTCTCCCTCATCAGCCTTTTTAAGTTCACTGCTGAAAATGCGTACCGACATTTGCTGCTTGGAGAGTTTGCCCATACTCACCACGTTTTGGGCAGACGAGGTGGCGAGTGCAACGGTACTCTACATCACAAGTCTGTGCTTTACGTTGCACAACTTTTTTTCCACCAACAGTCGGCCGCCAGAACCTCGTTTGTTTGCTAGCTGGCGACATCACGTGCAGGTGTGTGTTACTATTTAAAATTGACTAAAATAATGTGTTTTATTTCAGAAATAAAAGCACATACCTACCAAATAATATTTCGGGTCCAATCTGTTGCGCCAGGAGAACGATGGAACAGTGTACTCCACGAACTCAATCTTGTGGTCACGTGTTGGCACAAAGCTATGTCTTACAACGCAACTGTGGTGCGTGTGTGCACCAAACGCCGCGCGTGGGTATAAACTCTCAACCAGGTACTCGGTGGATTCCTTGGAGATGCAATCCCATCGCTCCTCGAACAAACTGTTTCGCTCCGGCAAAGGAGCAGCGTCAGGTTCTGTGCATACACTATCCGACTCTCTGTATAACGGATAATGCTGAAAAAACACATTAACATAACAAGAAAGCAAGTGGCGCAGTGGCTAAACGTTTGGCTGCAGGCCTACCGCAAGAGGGTTCCATTACCGCACGGAACAAGTATTTGTACGGACGATAAATAATTGTTCCGAGTCTGGGTGTTTTTCCATGGACGATTTATGTATGTAAAGTAAAATGGCGTTTACTTATTTAAAATGAGAGAATCTCATAATATAGTAGTAATTTTACAACTATTTTTGCTACACAGTTCTTTACGTTTTGCAAGTTATTCACAAATAGAACTTTGTAGGACAATAATTGTAATTTTTTAATTATTTGCTACATTCGGTTGTTGGTAATGTTACAATCTTTATCGGTTAATTTCAGAGAAACATGACTGAAGCATATTATTTTGAAACATATTATTTTGTCGACCAAATTATGTCAGCCCAGAGTAAGTAGATTCTTACATGAGTTGTCAATACGCCAAAAAATCTCGTTACGTGGCCCAAATAATTACACTTATTAAAACCGGATCAACCGTGTTGTTAAGAAAACGTCCGATTTCAATACCAAAGCCACGACTTCTTGATTCCTTTTTTTGATATTGATGAATTTCGTCTGCTCCTCCTCTTTTAATGGGAGATAGTCGTTTCTTCTAAATTGCTCTTGAAGTTCAGGGGAGAGCCGTGTCGGTCGAGCCAGGTTTTAAAAATACAGAGAAATTTCCACTTTCATTAGTGAAAGTGGAAATTTCTAACCAATTACGAGCGTAGGTATAATTTCCTTTCCTTTCCTTTTAGCCCTTTTTAATTAAAATCACACACAGTGAAAGCTACCATGTGTTAACGGCATAATCGAAACATATTAATACAGACCCTTCCTTTGACTGTATTAAAAGTGTTTACGCCTCACGACTTATCATACAAACTTTCAAGTCCAAAATCTTCGAAATTAATAAACCGACTTTAATGAAATTTGTTAAGGAGGATACATAGGTCTAAAAAGATTTTAAGAAAGAAATAGAAATTAGAGCGATTTTAAGTTTAGCCGAAGTCTTTACTACTTTCACAAAAATGAAAATTTGTGACTCCGACTCCCCCCAACAAGGGGGTGTCATACGAACCATGATTGATGATGGCCGATGACCTCGGTAAACTTTACCAATAAATTGCGATACTTCTTTGGAGCTGTGTGCATCCATTTATGCATACACATCGTCATTTGACTTATTGTAATGTTCAATCGTAAAATGATTTTCATCTAAAAGGAGCATATTTCTGTGTCTTAGTACCCACCAGCGCATTGGAACAGGAAGCGTTTTATTTGATCCACTCTCATAAGCTGCAGGGACTGATTTTCAGGATTACAAGGTTTGGTCGAATTCTGGCCTAAAAGGCGTTCACATCCCGTCTGGTCTTACAAGCACGGGCTTGCTCCGGCTTTTTATGGTCTTCTTCTTCTATAGAAATGTTGGTGTCACAAACATACGGCTGATGCCTAGCTTTTGAAACGACTTAAAAATTACTGACCATACCTACTTAGTGCAAATCAATCACTGCAATCCTGTTTTCTTTAATGCCTCACACTCCATAAAGTAATTTAACCATCACATTGAATAAATACATATAACAGAGATAAGTAGTACTGGCGCTTCCTACTGTCAATAAACGGAGTGGTTATTCGTTGACAGTTATGGCACCGGACTGGCTATCAACTCTTTACCACTACCTACTGCTAATAAAAAAAAAGACATTTACTTGCCACTATAATTGCAGTAGACACCGACGAAACAGCCCAATAGGTAATGGGAGAAACGCAGGATTAAAAATAGTCTGTACTCCGACCATGGCTTTTAACAAAGTATGCAACTCATCCACTAATAATTTTAAACTCTACCAAGACCACTTTACGACAGCGGGAAGCGCAGCGACTGCGACAGCGGGGCGGTCGAAAGAGCGGAGCGGAGCAAAATATATATATTATTTATTTTGTTCAGGGCCATTCTCCTCGACAGCGGGAACAGCGCGGCGTAATGAGCGGGACACGAGCGGCGAGCGACAGACGAGCGTTGACACTTCGATTAAGCGTTCGTGGTGTAGTCGACATGCTTGAGCTTTTCTTAAAATAGCTGCTACATATTTTCTTGACATTGATCTGATTCTAAACTCAACCTAATGGCCTTCAGAATGCAGTCGAAACTTTGAACACGCATTATAGTGAAGTCGTAAAATTAGACATCTCTGATCTACATCATTTCTTTGAAATTGACTTTTCGACTTCCTTATTAACTTACGTTTCTGAGTAAGTGTGGGGTGTACGCCATCTTTCACCCTTAATATGTCGTTAGGAGATGCTATTAAGCATAGACGTTCACTGGATAGCGCGCGTATATAATCGCGTCACTACGCTGTTATGCATAATCACGAGCGGTATGTCTGCTGCCGTTGAGACGTCACGAGTTCTCGCCGCCCCGCTGTCGCTGTGGCTCCGCTACCCGCTGAAGTCGTGAACGCGACCTAAAGAATTAATTATACTTCATCATTAGTTATAATAGCTATCTTGACCACATATTTATTATTACCTCTGTCTCGAATAGTATACAACCACTATGTTTTATGCGGTATCAATTTGTGTCAAATTATGTCAATTGTCTTTGCATACCGCGATGAAGCACCGGAAAGATGGCAATGAAAAGTAAATTAAATACGATGAAATCCGTATATAACAGTTTCATTTCAAAAGATCACAGTCTTAATAAATACCTGCATTACTATAGGCCGGCTGTACCATTCCAACTTCTTATGACTTTTGCATAATGCCGATCCACTACTACATTTCAGAATATCTGAAAGTTCCAATAGTTATGGATTAGGATATGCTTTTACATTAATTCGAATTTAACATCAACCAAAAAATTCGTTTGAGTAGTATTAGTGAAGTTCTACTTGGTAGTCTTCGTTTGCCAGAATATGGTATAACATTACAATCTTAACTAATATAATTAAAGTACAACATATGCAATTTTCAAATTCTGACCCTTTAAATGATGCATTAAATAATGGTTAACCATTTACAACTAACCTGCAATCTTATCAATCTCAGCAACAGCACGGGAACACAATGAACATCCATCTCCCTCCATCGCCATAGAATTAATAAGGACAAAGTGATTGCCTCGAAGACTTACAAGGTCAACAGGGGGCGCATTCAGATGAGTCTCAAATCTATTTGCCAGATGTGGTGTAATCCTTTGCAACCAAACACTTATTAAGCATATAAGTATAGTCTTCATCATCCAAACAAACTGTAAGTTTCCCCTACTTGGAGCCTTAAACACAACACTGCTCCCTTTCACTGATCTAACCTTTCTTAGGTCATATATACAGGTTGAATGTGACAATACGATATTACATTAACACTCATATTCTACAGGCCATTTCTAGTTTATATAATTACAGTCATTTAGTCACATGATACTTTTAATTTTTTTTTCCTTTGACTCATTATACAGAATGGATGTGATGTTACTGCTAAATATAAATACTAAATTCAATCTCATAATTTTCAGGCCATTTCTTGGCCACCAAAAAAGTAGCAGTCTGTATTGTTTTGAAATATTCTCACTTTAGGTTTTCACAAATTGCAACACCAATAAATAAGTTCTCACAACCATACAACCAATATTGGGGTGGTCAGAGGTGTAGATATCTATTTTAGTTGTTTTAACCTACTTTTCAACAGGACTTATTTGGAACTTTGGTTCCAACAATATAAATGGTAAATAAATTTCAAAAAGTTATTGATACAAGCTTTTCAAATATAGGTTTGAACTCAAGTCTCCTGATTCAGAGGCAGACACCCTAACTATGTGACTATGATGGCCTAAATTCTATAACTTATGTCAATAAATTGGTCTGGGCAGGCAACTAAACAATGATAATAATGAACATACCTGTAGTGAAACCCTATGTCGTGATTACCAACAACAGTATACATAGTTGTACCATCAGGAACTTTAAATAACTTAAAAAATCTCTCAACATAGTCATCAAATTCCTTTTGTGAACACCATTTCCCCTCATCAAATAAGTCTCCTGTAAAAAATAGACCAAGGAAACTTCAGATTTTTTTAATTATGTGTAATAAAAGACAGTGTTAATTATTAAAAGGAGGAAAATATGATTATGTACAGATGCATCCCATCTGTTTTAATTTTCTACAGCTTATTTGTAGCTTATGCTCAACAGGTTATTTATGGTTCATACACCAAACATTATAAGTACAGTAATTTAATCACTGGAGATTTTTTAGTTTTTGTTACTTTGGCTCAGGATATATTTGTGCTACTAGTTTATAGGTTGACAAAAGCCAGGTCAAAGATCTTATTGATGGTCCACTGTCTGCGTTTCTAGTAAAAAGAGCATCACCAAAGAAATGCTGAGGTTAGTAACCTACCTTTCATTACCGTTTGTAAGCTTGCATTTTATTACGATTATTTAGCTATTTAAGGTCATTAAAAAAATATGCTTTTAAATAGTAAATTTATTTTTCAAGGTTTTTAAATATTTCTAAGTACAATTATTAACCAAATTTCTTTATATTATCTTAACTATATATTTAATATGAAGAAAAATAGTATAGGTACCTAAAACAAATACCAATTCTGGTTGGTGTAAAGTCATAGCCGTCTGAAAAGCTCGATGCATTTGCCACTCTCGTCTCCATTTATCTATCCAGTGACCATTGCGAGTGCCAAGCAGATGTATATCAGCCATAACCATTGCATGTACTGGTTTCATGCCATCTAAATGATTTTTCGTAAGAGAAGGCCATCCGCACTTTAAGAATATAGTTTGGAAAAAAATTAAATATAATGCATACTTTATCGTTTATTTTGTATTATGATTACAGACAGTTAAATCATTATTTACCTGTATTTGAGTTACATAGTAAATAATATATTCACAATATAAGTATATGAAAAATAAACCCAAAACAAAACGAAGGAAAGTGCTAAAAAATATTTTTTGGCGCCACTTGCTCCTAATCAATACCATTATAACATTATTTACACCTCATTATTTAAGTTCAAGCGATAACTTGATAATTTAAAGTGTTTACTGTGTACCTATTTAAAATTTAAAAACATATACCAATTCAAATAATACAATAATAATGATGATATTAATTTATCCCTAATAGAAAAGGCAAAGGACTTTAGTCCATACAGCCAGATCTGATGCACCTCTACTCTGTTCAAGTGCTTTGATAACACTGAAAATATATACAATCATTTCAGAACGACATTGATTGACAGCTTTCAGGACTCCGGTGCGTTCTGAAATGCTCTATATTATCTATTCAACATATTGGACATTATGTACATATATTAGGGATCTATAGTATTAAAATCAAAATTGTACCATGACCATTTTTATTAAATTTTAAATTAATATCAATATAAAAATTGAACAATACCGAAGAAAACGAACTCATATACAAAATTGTTACCTACGAAATTACTAATCAGCTGATTGTCAATATCTTAATGCCAATCTGACATTTATCGTTGTTTATTTGCATGTTTGATATTTATACTATAACTAAACTATTAAAGTTATTAATATAGAGATAAAATAAATACCTTTATATGCAGCTCAATAGATCTTTTTTACTCACCAAACATGTCAGTACACTGGAGTTCAGAAATCGTAAAATGGGAATACAGAGAATTGCAGGCAACTGCTATGTCTGTTGATTATTCAGGAAACAATGTGTTATTAGCAGGACGTAGGTGGTTAGCTATAAAACACATCAACCTGGAGGATGATACCGGTGGAGATATTGTAAAAAAATATCCTCGACATAGTAAATATGATGCTGCTGGAGCGGAATGGTGTCAAACTTACCAAGGAAAAAATCTTTGTGCAATTGCGGTAATCTAAATCGAATTCTTGACTGTTTCGCCATGTCTTTTGATATGATTTAACTAAATGTCTATTTACGATTCATTACTCCTTTTTTTAGAGTAATCAACGTGTGGATGTATATGACTGGCGCGCAGGAAACGACCTTACGTGTATATGTTCCTTACGTGGCCACACACGGGTTGTCAGTGACACACACTTCCACAGGCAAGATCATAATCTCATTGCAACCTGCTCCATAGATACTTTCACACACTTGTGGGATTTGAGAGATGCAAGAAAGCCAATTTTGTCTCTGTGTGCAGTTGGTTAGTATTACCAGAATTTTTATTGTTTGTGTGTTACAATTTATACTAAGATACCATCTACAATGAATTTTTCTTTTTCATATTAAATTGTTTTTTTCAGCTGGAGCTTCCCAAGTACAGTGGAATAAAGTGGCCACACACATAGTAGCTACAGCACATGATGGAGACATAAAAATTTGGGACTACCGTAAACCAACTTCACCAATACATTATATTTCAGCACATTTATGCAAAATTCATGGTGTTGACTGGAGTCCCCATCATGAATACCAGTTAGTAACTTCTAGTCATGATGGGAGTATAAAATATTTTGATATTAATAATGCTAGGAGGCCTGAAAACATTATAATGACAAATTTTCCAGTATGGAGGGCAATTTATACTCCTTTTGGAAGTGGATTATTGACAATTGGTGTTGGATGGGGAGGATTGCCCAGAGTAGAGCAAGCAGGGGTTATTGGTATTTGGGTAGGAGGTGCTTTAACTCATAGATTAGTAGGACACACAGACACAGTTCAAACTATGGTTTGGAGACCAAACACCTCCCCATCCAATTATCAGTTGATTACATGGGGAAGGGATCAGTCACTAAGAATTTGGACAATGCATACATCTTTATTAAAGATGTGCTCTCATTATCTACCAGACATGGACAGTGAGGAAGATAACAACAGTGATTGTAAGTCTGTTATATTTTAAGTTTTTTTTAGGTTTCTTAATAGTTGTGATGTGAATATTAAATGTGTTTAAACTGTTTTAGCTGTAAGCTATGCATCTACAATTGGTTCTGTTAATGATCTTTCTGTAACTGACAAAGGTCAAGATATTCAAATGGTATGGAACTATTTTATACTTACATTGAATATACTATTAATTGATGCTATTTTATTAAATTAATTATTCTCTACATTTCCAGAATAAGTTATCACTCAAAGCTACTACATCTATAGATGAAGAATTTGAATCAATCCGTGAAATGGCAAACATTGAAGTTACTGATATGAACATAGAGACACGAACATGTCAAATCCATTCAGAACGCAATGGTTACATTGCTAACTTGCAAGTGACATTTCCCAGAAATGTTACTGAACAGGCTATTCCAAAGTTTTCCTGGCTCTCTGGCACTAATGTAGATAGTGCAACTACTATTAAAATTTTACAGGCAATCAACAAAACAGCTTATCGTAAAAAGAAAGAAGGGCATAGGTGTCTTCTGCATTGCTTAAAAACATTAGCTACTTCTATTGATGAGGTAATATTTCATTATTATTTCTGTAATTAAATTACGGTCATAAATGCAATTTATTTATGTTTTGTACATTTTAAGATTCCAGTTAAATCCAATGACGATTCAGACTCTATGAAATCAAGTCAGAGAAGTCAGTCGGAAAGTGAGAATGCTGGAGATTCCTGTATACCTTTCCCTCGCACTTGTGGCGCCAAATGGTGCGGTGTGAGCACTCTGGTAGTTTTCAACCGACCACCAAATGCAAGACGGCTATCATTGAAACATGAGACTGGCACTCCTAGGTCAATGTCTTCCTTATCGTTAACGCCTGGTCTGTTTGGTGGCGGCTACAGTTCTGTATCACCGCATGCAACGACTACGCCGTCGCCGACGAACGCTTCTGGTTTCCCCCAGTTACATCACAGACATCCATCGAATTCCATAACCACCTTTTATTTCCAAGATAGATGGGTAAGAATTATATCTTTTGTCCGTATGTAAATAAATTACTGTTAGTAACGGTAATAGTTATTGTAATTAATTTAATCTAGTTTTTTAATTTGTGTAATTCATTTTTAAGGACATCATTGTATAATTATGCTACTGTAAAAATTCAGAGATGAAGACATTTTGTGGTTAACAAACAAATAATTGTTATCAGGACAGATTATGATATAGTGCTGTGAGTATTAGTAGGTAGGCCAAGTCTGTGCTGAACTCGAGTATTGTACATACATACTTCAAAACCAAAAATTTGTATGTTGTTTCAAATCAAACCAGACACGAACCCAGAACCTAGGATTCAGTAAGCTGTACGGTAACGATAGAGGCACTTTACACAAATATACCCATAAAAATTTCACTCTAATCATTTTAAATTTAAAGAAAAAAAAATAAGTTATGGTTATTTTATTTATTGATTAGTTACAGTACACGTTACATTACAGAAAGCTCAAGGCCGCCGACCAGGCAACATACGAAGTCGCGGCAGTATATCTGGCTGCTCGTCACCCCGAGTCGTATTGTATGCTGCTAACAATCTTTTCCCCCTCAATCGTTCACTTGCGGAAAAGTACATTATCAACGCCGATGATCCTATTGGTAAGTCTTGAACGTACATAACAATAGACTACTATAGATTTAGTAGTAAAGTTTGAAGGTAGTTTTCACAAAAATATTATTTATCACCAATAGCACTTGGGTACTTCGAATGCGTGTGGTGTGATTTATCGTAGTCTGTTTTCTAGACCTTTACCGTATTACATTATCATTTATCTATTATGTTATCAAAGTGATGCTCCCAGGGCTTGCACTCTCATATCACTAAAATGTAATAAGTTTGTACATTCAATATTGTTTTTAAAGTTTGTGTTCGGATGTTTGGGGATAAAGTAGAAGCCAATTCAATTTTTTTTTTAATTTTTTGCCCGTTTGACTGTAAGTCTGTTTGCGCGGGCATCACTTTTTAAATTTAGAAATAAATGTCATTAGACAAGTGACATTTTTAATTCTTATGTCGATATTGGATTATTTTATTAAAATGGGGTGACAAACAAGCTAAAAGACCACCGAAGTAAGTGGCAACTGCAGCCCATGGATACCTGTAAACATCTTCAATCGAAGAATGTTTCAGATGCTTTGACTGGCTCTCTCTACCCTTCAAACCAACAGTTGTTACACTGCTGATTGGCGGTAGAGGGGTAAGAGGGTGGAACCAACCCAGACGAATACTGAGCAGAAAAGGAGCCTACCACCATGTACCCAGGCGAATCCTGGGCAGGCAAATATACTTCTCGTTTTTTAACGACGGCAACGAATATTCATGCTGAATTGAAATACTAGTTTGGTCATGACTTGGTTGTATGTAGGAATCATGCGCAGTCATCATACCAATGCGAAATGATGAACGATTTTTAAATTAAAATATGACCTCGATTTGTTTGTGCTATGAAATTCATTATATTGTGTCTTGTATTATTTTTTCCTTTCATAAACACAGCTTACCAGATGGGTAATTCTTTGCCGACTGAAAGATTTACCAATTGTAGTATCAGTGTCCATTTCAATTGGTTACACGGATCTTTTCAATTGGTTATTTTTCTACTTTTCACAGACAAATAAATGCTGTTAATTCGTTCCCAGGCCAACAGCAATCTATTATCTGCCACCACTCACCTCGATATGGTTGATGTCCCGGTATTTCCTTATCTGAAGTTATGTAATCTTTACTGCTCGAGAATTCATCACCACTTTAAGAAAAACTTAAGAATTTGAAACAAGGACAAGGATTGCTTACCATATAAATGTTACTTAATTTATATATCATGTTTTTTTTATAGAAATGTGTGAAAAGAACGCCAAAGTGGCTACAGATGAAGGCGAAAGCGATCTTGCGCATGCGTGGGGCTTAGCTGCCCTTGCGGCTCGCTCATTATCCGCTCGTCTCACTGACCATCTAGTATCGAGTGAAGAGAGCATGGGCTGGGTAGGGCACCCGCTCTGCTGCAACCTCGTCCAGGCACTGTTAGTTGTGTTTTAGTCCCTTTTCTTCTCCAGGCTCTTTTATATCCATAATTATTAGCTTTGATTAAACTGTTAATTAAATTTTAGTTATTGGAAATTGTGAATCTATGCCACGTGGTGGCGTATTCGACCTAGGCAAAAGCCTTTGAAATCTAATGGCATATGACATGGCAGATTAACTATAACCAATAACTAACCAGAACATGCCAGACCGCGCAGCAGCGTCTAAGGTGTCAGGCGTCTGGCACTGCGATCACAAAACCTCCCGCCAAGCGAGACGAGCATGGTAAGCCCTCACATAAGGAGAGACTTATAAACTATAGTGAATTTTTGAGAAGTGATAATATGGTATGGAGTGTGATAACGAAGAAGAAACCCTTAAAGAATAAGCAAATATCGTTCAGTGGTAGGCCGACCTTACATCTTATAGTGCCTGAGTAGACATCGTTGTAAGGTGGTATAGAAATCCTTTTATATGTCTTGTATGTTTGGATAGGTCTTACCTATATCTCGCCAATGACCAGCGCAACCACTGTTGTTTTCCGTTTTGAAGTAAAGAGAGCCAGGACAATTACAGACTGCGCGAGGTGGACTGTTAGTTCGTTTGTCACTCTAAAAAATGTCATCTGTCATTTTAAATACAATCAGTATTTATCTCGTATTAATCTAGATCTGAGAAATAACACAATCATTTGGAGACCATGGGAAGTATACACTTCTCCATGGCTACGCGTGGTGAACTCCTCCATGTTAAAATTACTACAGTGATTTAACATTGACCACTATTTATCTTATGATGAAATTAATGATGTTAGCATTTTATATTGGCAAAATAATGCAGCTAGCACGAGTTGACAAGTGAGACGCCCGACTAATGGCAAGTAATCCATTCATATATGATGAATGCAAATCCACAGACTGTTGATCAGAAGCAACATTATCAGTACGTATCACACCAACTCGCCTGCTCAGATTTTGCTAGGACTTTCATAGACAAGCCTAAGTCCAGAAGTAAACTCAGAAAGACTAACGAAGAAAAAGGACAGCTAACATTAACCACAGTTTTTGAAGTTAATCATAGTCTATTAATGCACCAGATTGAGTGAAGAGTGGATTCGCATCACGCCTCGCACCTTAGACACTGCAACGCTTCACTGGGTTCTTTTTTCATGTAGTTTCCCGCCACTTTAGCTTTTATAAACACTTCAATGTTTGAAAATAGTCTATTTGCTAAGAGTTTTGATATTCCAGGATATCACACTACGCTAAAGCTTCTGATTTGCAAATGGCGGCCATGTTGGCGAGTGCTTTTGCTGTTTTTAACGATACCAACAGTTCAAGCTCACAATCAACCATTAGCACATCGAGTTGCGTGAGTTTTTTTTTAAATCAAAATTGTTGATTTTAAATGTTTTAGTTAGGTCATGATAATCTAAAAGAAAATATATAGATTGAGGATACAGTTTTGTTAAATTAAAGGTATCGTCTTTTTTACTGTTTCGAATAACAATGTAGTGATGTATGATAGTCACAGTTACATCCTGTAATTTCAGTAACTATAAAAAAGAAGAATGAGAAGTACCTTTTACAAATATATACTGCAGTGATGTAAGAAGAGCACCTTTATTAACAAGGCCTAACTATATCTGTACAATATATCTTTTTCTTTAACAGCCACTAATCAGTCCACTGATAGATAGATGGGCTTTTCTCGGCAATTCACCGTGATCGCCACGCTTGCGGGTTAGCAATAACGGTAACGACACACACGAAATTTTGTTTTCTGATCATCCATATCGATGGACCTAGGCAAATAATTTAAAATTTAATACTGCATAGATTTTTACAGTAAATTTTTCCTCAGGGCAATGGAACCTCACCATACAACACAGTGAATCAATACAGCGAGATAAGCGCTGACGGGTGGACACTGCCGATTATACTTCGTAGCAATTCATGCTCCGAAGCGGAGAATTTTCACACAGACTCAACGTTGTCAAAGTTGGAGCGGGCTTCCGCTTGCGTTTTAGATGAAGCCACCGTCCATTTGTATAACTGTTTCAAACGTGTATACGCGGATATATTGCATCGGTGGCAGCTTCTCTATAAAAGAACCGAGGTAAATTTATTTATCACTTGACTTATTCTACTTGTTTATTATTAGTCAGTTTATTTTGTAACTAAAATATCACAAACATAGCCTTGCCCTCGGTTTTACCCCTGTTAAATTTGGGTAAAGGCGACTAGCCTTGAAAATCTCATGGCAAACTCCGGGAGCAAACCCGGGGGCGAAAAGCGAATTGCGGAATGAACCTCGTTTTGACTATGCTGAGCGGGCGTGTTAGGCGTGCTTAATGGAAGTCCGTAACCTCAGCCTACATGTCTGCGAGTTCTTTAGTGTTTTGTTCTTAGTCTTCATTCAAAAAATTGTTTGAAAAATTAAATCTATAAAATATTCTACGTTTAGATAACCGACGAAACAGTGAGATGTTTATTTTTAAATCCTATATATATAAAAATAAGTTTTATTAGAAATATTTGTTATATTCATTTTAATAAAAAAATGTGGTATAGCCTAACCGAAGCACATTAATATTCAAAATTTAAACAATCAAAAGTATATAAATCCCACTGACAATAGTAAATACGGGGGATCTTCCAAGAAGTTTATGTAATATGCCAAGAGAAGAACAGCACAAATGTTCTTCTCTTCATACTTCACTTCAACGATAATCGTTCATCACGACGTTATTATAATATACAGACTGTGGACCGTGGACACATATTCCGCCGCTTATTATAGACCGCTCTTAATCTCTACATTCCATATAAGAAATGTATGCCGGTTATTAGTGGCGCTTTCTTGGAAAGGCATCGAACTAAAATAGGCTGATGTATTAGTACGAAAGCCTCTATGCACGATCTCGATGTGCACTTGCCCGTTTTAGTTTTATTTGTAATTGAATGACATTAGGTGATGAAGCTGGTGCGCAGCGGGCTAGAACGCGCGTCGGGCGCGGGCGGTGGGGCCGGCCCCGAGGCGGTGTGGGAGTGCGCGTGGTGCGGGCGCGTGTGTCGGATGGGCGCGTGCGCGGCGTGCCGGCGGCCAGCGTTGCGCTGCGCGGTTTGCGCGCTCGGCGTGCGTGGCCTGGCCGTCGCCTGCGCACTTTGCGGCCATGCTGGCCATGCCCAACATCTGCTCAAGTGGTGACTAAATTTTGTACTCTGTTTAATGTTTATATGATCGAAAAACCCGCACTCGTCATTTAGTTCTCTAGAAGTCTCTAGTTTTGTACACTGGTAATAATAGATATTGTGATTAATCTACATAGATAAATAATCCTTATTTTTTTTTATTTACTAGCCTGTAAAGTTCACTACTTCATAAAGGCAAGGAAGATGCAAGTATAGGCAAATACTTACATTGCTGGGCGGGCCGTGTTGGGTTATATTATTTATTTATACATTTTCGAATAAGAGTCAATATTATTTTTTTAGGTTCGCCCATCACGATAACTGTCCGACTGGATGCGGCTGCAAATGCGTCATCGAAGGCACCTCGGTTTGGAAAGGAGTAAAATATGCGTAGGATTAAGTAACTTGTTTATATTATCAAAATATATATTTACGGAAAACTTCAGGTTTAATTATAAATCAAATACTCATCAACGTATCACCTTAATGACAATGTGTGACAAGACTATCTGTAATTCTTATCTTCACGTTTTAATGTATAATACATTCTTATAATTATAATACATCCTTCTTATTGAGTACCAATTAAGAAACTGTATCTTCAAATAATGGATACATTTTAGTTTACAAGTAACATGAACAAGCACATTTGGTATTTGAATTCACCGCAAACAATATTTCATACTGCACAAATATCTGATATTAGTCATTCCATGATTAAGACGTTAAATATTATGTAATTTTGATTGTGAACAAAGCATTATTAATCATTCATATAAGAGCGGGCTGACAGATCATATGACCCTCAGCTACCACTCCGCGGTTACCTCTGCGCACGCGTCGAGCCATAAACATAACTACTGCGAAGCCAAATGTTGCAAACTTCGGAGAGGCAAAGTTAAAATATTCGTATCATACGAGGCTGATTTTTAAATATAATTGCCGAGTACGCGGTTACTAGCAATTTAGATAAAAATATTGGCAAATATATAATGTTTTCGCCTTTAACGTGTCATAACAATAGAATTTCTGTTATTGCAGGACATCATAAGTTCTTTGTTGTGAATGTTATATCTCCATAAAGAGTAAATTCTACCCGGCGAGCTTGAGATCTGTTGGCAATTGTTTGTTTTCCTGGATAGATATTTTCTCTCGTAGATCATTTCGGTCCGCCATGTTAGGTTAAATCGTTGCACACAAGTGATATAGTTTTAAAATAAGTCATAAGCGTGTCATGCATTGACATACAAAAGTGATGTTACATAAAATAAAACAATCTATAAATTTTGGTTCACTTTATTTAACAAACTCCTTAGATGAAAATTTTCAAACAAATTGTAATGTGTGCGTGTGCTCAGCAATAGATTGTGTGATAATATTATTTTCAAAATATTTTCTAGAGGCAGTCTAATTTCCTTAAACATTATTAAAAAGCTGCACTTATTTATGAGAAATTATATTGTAAAATCACAAAGCTTGTATTTTTACAGACAATTTTCTACAAATAAATTAAGAACATAGACGATAGTTACATGAATGCAAAATTTTGCTCTTCAATTTTGGCTACTAAATGACCAAATGTTTGTCAATGGAAATTTGAAATACAAAGTTTTAATGTTATAATTATAAAAAACACATTATAATATAATATTACATACATTAGAAAAATCGTGTTTTGTAATAATTCGATGCATTTTACATTTAAATTTATTATACAATTACGAAAATAAGATTATTTGACTTTTTACATATTTTTCTTAAAAAGATTGAAGCTTTTTGCATCGTTTTTGTTGTTTCTGCAGCGCACTTTCTTTTTTTCGTAAATATCCTGCTTATTCAAGTAGTATAGTAATCATTGTGAAGTCCTACTATACCGTGAAATTAATCCTTAAAAACCCAATTAAATGAGGTGTCTTTTAAGATAGGCGAACATTTTTCATTTTAATTATTTTGTCACAAAGTCGTTGTCGAAGCATTCATTTAATTTTTCCAAGCACTCATTTAATTTATACGCGATTGTCACAAAGTATCTGAAAAGATCCTGAACATAGCCTTTAAGTAATTACTAACAAAAATAAATAATGAAAAATAAAGAAATTATTATTTTTGAAAGCATCCAAAATCCGGTTAACCAATGAAATATTTATTTTCAATAGAGAAGATGACTGGAATCTTGGCATCCAGTAATAAATAAAATTACATCAAAAAACAAGGACCCTGCACGGTTTCTATATACTGTGATCGCCTTCCACGTAAATCGGACCAAAATTGATAATTAGACAATCACGGTAGTCCGGGTTAACTATGACATTAGGACGTCTAACACAACAGCACCCGACACGTCAAGAAGTTAAAATAAAACGCGATAAATTTCGTAAAATTTGTTTCATTTCGAAGCCAGAAATTTTATCAAGAATTATTTGAATAGAGTTTAATAAAAAGTAAAAGATAATATTTTATATAGAAGAAATAGCTACTAAAGACGACCATCATACGTGCGGCCAACACGCTCTTGGCCAGTTTAATTTTCCATTTTGTCTTCACCAAGCTATTGCTTACATAATTGCGTTGCTATTATTAAAACAATCTGATGTTTGTGAAAATTTAATTTATTATAGCATCGTAGTTCCATGACCACAATTACTATAGCTACTACAGCTACACTTTTCCTAGGACTTGTGCTCCATATTTTTATTAAAAATGTTTTATATCACAATATGTACAAATTGTTCGGCATCCTTTAACAACGACCATTTGCTTCTTTATTGTCAACACTCGGAGAATCCAAGGTGATTTCGATCGTTTCCAGAACATTTTAAACATGGGCATACCAGTCAGCGTGTCGGACTCTTTTTAAAATGTCAACACAGCATAATCATTCTTATTAGGAAAACTTCAACGTATTGAATTAACCACAAACAAGGAATAATAAATTAATGAATGACTGGATTATGGTCGATTGTGCAACGATTTCTGATAGAATTCCCATCGTCGTATTTGTCTGATCGTGTATTTAGTGGTGTAGCAACGTTGCTAACTAAAAAGAGAAATAGTTATGCGTTGCGTATGTCGTTTAGCGTGACTTACATGACATGTTTTTAAGTAAATTCGATCCTCATAGTTGAATTTCAACAGATTCACCTCTTCTCGTTAGATACATTTTAATGTCTAAATATATGGCTAAATATGATTTTTAAATGCTCTCATTGAAACATTCTTCTTTGAACTCGGAAATACCATATGGACCATATCCTATCAAACATATCCATATAATACACGTTTAAAAATGTTATAATTTGTGCAATTGTTATTTTTAAAATGCGCAACAGATGGTAAGTTAAAACTTTTTGGGGAGGCGAAATAAGTTTGAGAAACTGTATACTAGACCATGAGTCTTTGCTTCAAATTCCAAAGGAAGACAATAATTGCACACATGTATTTATTGGTTTGGGTGTATTAACATGTGTACATCTGGTACTGCATCTAATCCATGCTAGAATCATATCGCATAAGCGAACATCCTTTTACAAAAGTAGAGTACTGCATGAATATGAAATACATAGTCGATGTACTGTCGCTGCGGAATTTTGTGAAGAGCTGAATTTTAAAAATCCTTTATGCGACAAACAACGGTTAGTGTCTGAGTTAGTATACGACTTTATTTACTCTATACATGTTTAAAAAATACGAAGTCGAATCAAATTAAAACGTTTGTTAGCTCAGTTAAACTTAGATATTGTGTGCGTTATAATTAAAAAAAAAAAATACGAATGGATTAAAATGCCTCCTTTTCAACAGACGAAATAAAAGTAAGTATGTCTCTGCTCTTAAAAATACTGTACGAACTATGTACAAATATAATAAGCTATAACTAAATCAAGACCTTCGTAAAACATCGACCTGATAACATTTTTTTGTGCATTTACATCACAGCGTTACGTAAAGGAATGACCGACTTATATTGCATTAATACGGTATAATTACGATAAAAATTATCCATAAACATATCAAATACATTTTAATGTCTCTAAATCTTTCAAAAAGAAAATTGAAAAGTGGATGTCACTGCTTTTTTGTTGCTATTAAATATACTATTAAATTTGATATACTATACATTAAAAACTTTTTTTTATTACTTTGTTTTATGCACACCGATACAAATACAATGACACGGATTTCCTTTTAAAGATGGATATTGTTAACATTTAGTGTAATACATTAAGCAGCCTTAATATTTCCTTACAATAAGGCAAAAACTACAACACATAGGTAGTCAAACTAAATAACACTTTAAAACGTAATACACTAGGTAATAGGCACCTCTCTTCCTCTTTTAAGCAGACTACTTCTAAAAATTAACAACTATCGACTAGATTCAAAAAATATTGAAAAAAAACAATTTATTTAACTAATCATTACATTCTAGACAATTTAGCTATTAGACGAAACTGCTGAAAATTTGTGACTTGAAACCAGTCGCCATGCTGTACCTTATATCGAAAGCGATTAGATGTACTTGCTGCTTGTTTTGTACAATATCTACTATAAACATTTTTTCTTAAAACGTATCGATAAAATATTGCCGAATGATTATTATAAGTATTTTAATCTGTAGATGAAATTGTAGTCATTAGTCATCTATTTCACTCCAAAGACTGTAGATAAGACTTCAAATAGATGATATTAGTGGTCGTTTTAATGTTTATGTTGATAGAAAATGCGCACAACTTTTAATATACATTTATATTCTCTTGTTTAAATATCTAGCTATATCCATGTTGCGGACAAATTGGGGTGGAGTATAAAACTTTTTATATTATTTACATACAAATTTGTGTGTATATGAAAATAGAATAGACATGAAAACGTCCACACTACGTGGATCGGAGAGCAATAAAAAATTGCATCGGAGTGGGGATAAGAGGACTACGCCCGCTTCGCTTCGCTCAGTCAGCTGGCTCCGTTCCGATTACTATTTTTATTAGATTTAAAATTAAGTGAACTAAAGCTCTTACAAACATATCATATGTACATAACTATCGATATAAGGAACAGTTCAACACACATGGACAGTATATTTGGCTAAATCAGACTGTCTTTGTTGCTTCTATTATCTACATTTAAAAAAATATTTCGACTCATGCACGACGCAACGGGACGACTTTTTTCATCTCAAAGTCGAGTTGTTCTATTGTAGCAGCTAAAACAATAAATAAAACCAGTTAGTTTCTAGAAACATCAAGGGATAGGATAAATATAAAAAAACGGCTATGTGTACGTTGTGCCAAAAATATATTAAAAATATTAGTAATAACGACTACTTTAAGTACTTTTCTTATCATATATTACACAGTTGCTATTTTACAAATATCTGATTCATAATATGTTATGCATGTCTATTGGTGCAGAAATATAATCTGTCTAGTATAGATATTTATTATGAAAGTAGCAAGGTGCAAGTAGGTTAATCTAAAATCGAATGATAATAAATTCAGTAAAAAGAATAATAAGGATGGATTTATTCACAAATTTATGAGATTTACAATTGCTGTGTCCCAAGTGTGAGCTTTTAACTATTAATACAAAGTTTGCGTATACTTACAATTTGTATGGCTTCGAAAAAGTGCTGCTACTTGATAGTTTGGAAAACTATTTTGTTTTCATACAAATTGTAAGTAAAAGCAAACTGTGTACCAGTATGCTTTTAGTTAATTGTACTAGTAGTAGTTGCAGAAGCTAGTAATTGTTAGAAATTAGTACTCAGTTTTACTTTTTACATTTCTATAAATAAAAAAAAACTAAAATCTTAAATTTATTGAGTCTGATGATTCTATAAGTAAAAACTTAAAAATAAACTAAGAACTAAACTGGTAAAGAAACATAAGAGTTAACAATTCTTATCTCCATTTTTGATAAAAGAACAACAAAGCACCCGTAATTTCCGAATCTCTCTTTCATTTCAACGCATTAAACTTTTATTTTCATTACAAGTAATATACAATAATTCCTTTTTTAAAAATTTTTAGACAGCTATTCAATTATACTGTATAGACTACTCACACATGTACAAACAGTTTAAACATTTACTCTTATTTACAATTAGTCAACTCGTGTCTGTCTTAGAAACGGCGCGAGTATGATAAGCGTAAGGCGATTGTTGGCGTACCTCTCCAGCAGGCGTCGCTTGAGCTCCGGTGGGTAGGTGACGTAGATGTAATGGTCGTCGTGGTCGTCGTCGAGCGCGTCGTCGGCTGCTAGCCGGTCGCCACGTGTCGGCGACGAGTGTGTCGTCATCGACACCGAAGCGCTGCCCGCCACGCTTCCCTCCTCCGAACTAGGGAACAGTGTGTCGACAATTAATGTCAGTTAAGATCATGCCAGGTGTGAAGGAGGTGCGTATAGTGGTTGTATACTCTTTGGTGTGTAGCCTTAAGTGCAATAACCATAAGGAGAAGACGTAAACAAATAATATTACCAGTTTTAGACCAAAAAATAGTGCGCAGCTGACTACAGGTCACTCACAGGCTCGCTTGAATGTGATGATTTAAATTGAGCTGAAGAGCTTATTTCAGGCAAAAATATTATTATAATGGGCTTCTGTGTTTGTTTGGTGCAAACGGTTGCAGAAGAGTCTGTTGCCGACCTGGTAGAATAGTTATTAAATAATACAAAAAAAATATATTAAAAATTAATTTAATTTATTATATACAGACATTTTCAAATTGAACACTTTTTTTCAAACTAATTTAAAATAAAGATTGTGATCTAGTTTTTATCATTCAGTAAAAAAATTTAAGTTCTTTTCAAGTACTTTCATGAAGTTTATATTTATGTATCTCCTTTAGGCGTTAGGTTGTCGTTATGTAAATATGTGGAAGTTTGTCGCAGGTGGATCAACAATATGCATTGAAGCGATCAATGGAGGGGTCTTTTTTTTATCAGTGGTGTTGCGATGGGCTCCTTTGACTAAACTTGCCTTCTAATCCCTTCAGATCGAAATAATGCTTTCACACCTACTGCTGACCGGTAAAGTAACTGGAAATATGTTGCTATCAAAATAATTCTGAACTTACGGACTCACAGGCTATCTCATGAATGTACCTCCAGATGACGAGTGATAACCTTCATTAATTCCTGCAATAAGATTGATACAGTACTAGCGCTACTATAGAAGCAACCTCGCTACCACTGTACTAATTTCGCGGCTTAGACTACAATTTATCTCTTACGGCGAGTAAAGAGAAAAGTACACCGTGTACATCTTTACACACTTTGAGCATCGCGTAGTGTGTGGCACCCGCTTAATGGTACGCAATATTAGTCGTAGGAATGTTAAGGTATGCGTACTCGAACACGATCCAAATGATGTAGTAGCACATGCAGAGTGCGAGCGCGAGGCCGGTGGCGAGCGCGAGCAGCAGCGGCCAGGGGAAGGCGCGGCCCGCGGGCGACGCGTCCTCCCAGTACCTGTCGCAGCTCAGGTACCAGCACACTGCGCGCTGCAGCTCCTCTGCATCATGTACATACACCGAAATATTACTGCTCTCATGACAGTCTATCCAATAAGAGTAGTCTGAGATCAACCCACGTAATATGGAACAAAGCAAAAACCGTCGCCGTCTTAGCGGGCAGACCAACGATAATTATCGTAAAGTATCGAAAAACAACTCCGATGGAGACCCGGATTAGGAGTGATTCACCTGACCACTCCGGTATCCTGTCCTAACTGTACACACTATACTACAATATTACTGCAACGTCAAATATCTCAATTTTGGTGGAGGTGTTAAATGTCACTGAGATCATATAATTTTCAACAATTTTCATATAATCATCAAGTCTATACCGTTATCATAGCTACACTTTTTAGGATTTGATATTTCCAACTAAAATTGAAATAATATGGTACATACATGAATAACAATTATTTTTTAGTACGTATTACTAAGGAGAACACGAATAAAACAATTTGTACCACGAAAGATATTACACAAGATTGCTGAAAAGGTAAAAAATTGTCTAATTTTACCGCTCAATTGCAAAGTGACGGCTACATTTAGGTAAGGTTACTTTAGTGAAACAGTTATATTACTAGGTGATAGGCTCATTCTCGGTCTAGGAGTTGTTTGGGTAGGTCACCCTCTTGCCTATTTACTTATTTCTGCCGCCAATCAGCAGTTTAACCACTGCTGTGAGGACTGAGATGGAGCATTCTATCACATTTCTTAGGGACGCACGCGCAACCTTCTTCGTTTGAAGTTGTTTGCAGGTGTTCATGAGCTGCAGTAGCCACTTACCATCAGCCTTACAGGCTCGTCCGACACACAAACCCAAAAAATACTTCCCGAGTAGCCTTCACAAGTATTATCCGGTTATCCTATCAATGTTATTATACTTCATAATATATACTGAACCTTAACATTAATGTTGAATTTTCTTAATGATTCCTAATTAGCGCACAATTTTTTTGGATGTCCATAATAAACAAAAAGTCTGTAAAATTTTTGTTCATGCTGTTATCTGTTAAGAACAAATTGAACAACGATAAAAAGAAAAGACGCTTTTTGTCGACTTTACTGGCAGGTGTGAGTATAGAGAGCGATCCCATTCTTTATCTGCACGGTTAATAATTAAACAAACTCGTATTATGTATCCTATAACTCTTCTGGGTACATACCTCAGGGGTCAGTGTATTACATCTACATCACCCTATTTCGAATGTTGAACATAGGGCTCTCCAAGAAAGTGCCAGTAAAAGATAGCATGTATTTCTTGAAAAGATGCCCATACTCACCACGCTGGCCAAGCGGTGGAATGAGCGCAGCGCTGGTACCGTCGCACTAGTGATGCTGCTCCCCATCGCTAGTCTGGAATTTGGGTTCGGCAAATTTGGATGGATATTCGGCCAACATTCGGTGGCCAGAGCCTCGTTTGTTGCCTAGCAGGGTGTCGCACGTGCAGGACGTTGGGATTTGTAGAAAGAAACGATATATTTGCCCTTACTCAGGAGTCAGGCTTTGTAACTACTTACCTAGCACTCTGCAACATTTAAATATAAAGCTTAAATTAAGCTTCATCTCAATATATGTGTAACTAATCTTTGTCTCAAACTATAAAATATTTTAAAATTTTACAATAAAGTAAGAACATGAAAGAAAAATTGTATACCGACCTTCTAATTCCGTAAACTGGTTTTGTGTCAGATGCAGCAGAAGCGTTGCAATGCACGAATGAACAACCCTTTCACATCGCACCTTGTAAACACACAAAACCGAGATTACAAGTCATAAATAAAAAGTACCACTTTTGTTTAGCGTGCTTTTGGTGACCATTGATAAAGGCAGTCAGTGGAATATGATATTTCTCCAATTGCCGACGACACAAGAACGCCGTGCGCCCGACTCCTTTTTTTACTTTTTTTTCTTTTCAGAAGTGTAGGGCACAGTTTGTAAAGGTTTGCACTTCTTTATAAGGTTTATGTGATGATATCTTCCTGGTCCATTTTAACAACACAATTTTCGAATATCATCGGCAATTGTCAACTACGCAGGATATACTAACAGTACGTATGCAAACACAAAGGCACTCGTCTTTACCTCACCACATCCGATGAACCGCTTTTAAAATAAGATCGGAGCAAGGATCAGGATGTAATGTCACCACAATCAAATCATGGATGCAACACAACCCGATAATTGATGATAATTTTATGTTGCAAAAATACTACCTTCCGCTTAGATTTAAACCTAGGACCCATGACTATAGTTTATCAGGACCAGTAGTCAAGTGGACTAACCATTATGCTACGATCGTCAAGCAAGGCAAATGTGTACGGCCGTATGGACTTTGAAAGCCGGCTGATAATATCGATAACCAAGGCAAGAGAGAAATATGTCTGTTCATTTCATATCATATAATCGTTACCTCTGCGCAGTGCACCCTCATCCCGTGTCCCTAATCTTCCACCCTGGTAGGATTCAGCAGGAAGTTATAAAGACTTTACGACACTCGTGGGATTAGATGGTTATTATAATACTTATTTGTACAGTACCTTAAGACCCTGTAATCTCGAGGGATCGCAAGCTGCACGTTCCGCCTGCAAGTCTGCTAATCTCTTTTGCCTACTGTCAGGTGGCAAAGACGACTCTACCGTATCAGCGTCACATAACTCTGCCGTTTGATTTGTGTCACCTTCGCTTTCTTCTCTTCTTTTCTCTTCTGCTTCTATATAGTTTTAAAGAACTTAAATCAATAATTACTTATAAAATCGTGCAGACAGAAAGTGTGAGTTTCTTCGTTCGAGTATGTTTATGCAAACAAAATTTGGAAAAATGGCTCAGTCAGTTTCTCTTTTAATTTTCAATCGTTTGTTTATTTTTTTTAATTGTTTGAACCCATTTTTCACCTGAGTTTATATATGAAACAACGTGATATATGGTGAGTATGTTGCCGCCTAAGGCTTCAGGCTAACGGTACATACCGTACAAAGTTTTGAAATACTCATTTGCACAAGCCCTCCAAATAGGAGATCGAACTTGGATCTCCTGATTTAACGACCGATCAAACAATGACTCAAAAAAAATTGATAATTAATCATTGAATCATAATTTAAATGAGTTGGTACACCTGCTTTGTTTTCTTTTTCGATAGTTTTTTTGTATAGGAAAGAAACTTTTTATATACAAGTATGACCCGGGGGAATCAGAATCAGAATTCTATGCGACGCCACTAGGTATATCTGCTTTTGTTTGATACATACCTGGATCATCAATGTCAGGATTATGTCTGGGACAGTCAGGCGCTGGCGCAGTAACGCCGGGAGCTGTGCGAGAGCGTTGCCGGCGTCGCTGAGGGGCACGCGCTAACCCCCGAGCACCGGCCGGTGCTAACGCCCGTCTTGCTGCTTCAACGTCTCGCCACACCTCCACATCCGTCACCGGCTCTTCGCCACCGCTCAAAAGCCCGTGCGCTATTAGCACCTGGCACCGCATGATGTCGCAGTAGTCAGCCAGGCACACTGCGTCCTCCGCCTGAGGGAAGCGGCTACGTTGCTTTTATTGCTTACTAGCTGATTATACCCGCGTTTTACTATGCTACGCTAAGTTGTAAAAGCAGAATTTTTGAAAATTCTTTCAAATTACACATCAATGAAATGATGGCCTCAATCTAGCTATGCACTAAATTTGAATTCTTTTTGACCTGGAGATTTCGTGATCTATGCATCAATGAGTGAATGAGTAGTGTTTGGCTTTTGTATACATAAATATTTCGATTTTGACATCGCTGTAAACTGGTTACCATAATATTTCCAGATACGTATTTTTTATTCTATAATACTAAATTGTTTAGACTTGTTGAAAGGCCAGGCTTTTTGTTCGCCTCTTTATTTATTTTTTATTCCCATATGGTAATCCAATGTGGAACGTTATACTAAATAATTGTTTGAGCTGTACGAACCAAAAATATATTATTCTATAGTAAAATAACATACACCTTTGCAATTAAAAATCTACGTTCGTCCACGTTATGCCTGTAAGAATCGTCTGTTACTCAAATTATGTTTGCATTGTACTTATGATTTAAAATACATATAATCAAATAGGTGCTATTGTTATTGTTAAGACTGTAGGTCTTAACCAGTTAAATTACATGTTATAAGTTGGCGTAAATTGTTTTCCCCGAAGTTACGAGTGTGGGACGATACCATGTATTTATTTTATCTTACCTGTATGTAGTGTAGTAAGTAATATACTAAATATAATAAATATTTATATATATTGTAAAATATTACCATACGCGCATAAAAAAATAACCAAACAGAACATGCACTGGTCAAAATTTACTTACTTTAAAAAAGATCGACCATCGATATCTAATGAGGAAAAAACTGGCACTATCTAAGAAACATGACAATTAGTTGGTCATAAAGAGTAACCCGTTGTAATCCCAAAACAATAAACTTCTATTTTAAAATATTTAACAACGTAACTACAGTTTTTCGTTAGGGAGAATGTACTCGTACAATCTCTTTCTCAAGGCCAACCACACCTGCACTTGGTATATCCTGTTGGCTAACAAACTAATCTGCAGCGTCACTAGTGCGAGGGTACTGGCCTCATATTCATCAACCCGCTTGCCCAGCTTGGTGAGTATGAGTAAACGTTTCAAGAAATGAATGCCGGCTTTTGTTAGCGCTTTCTTGAGGAAGCATATGTTCAGCGGTGAGCTCCAATATGCTAATGAAGAAAAAGAAGAAATTTAGAGTGGCAGAAACCTTGTTTTTTTTTGTTTTTTCTTTATTAAAAGGCTTAATCAAATATGCGATTATGTCGCCCCGTAAGTTTTATACATTAATTACTTACTGCCTAGAAGTAACTAGTCTATATAATAATGCAGCTACGTCTGACAAGGGCTTTGCCAAAATAATATTACAATCCCCAGTTCCGAAATCAAGTGCATAAGAGGTATCCTTGTATTTTAATTTTGGGCACATTCCATCAGTACATGGTAAACATCATAGGCAGGATGAAACATCAACCTTGAAAGATGAAACTTTACGACTGTAAACACACGAAATCACCATGTATTTACTTTTATTGCTACTTAAACAACAGTCCTCGCACCTTGTTAATCTGGTTCTTGTGTCGCTGGTCGAAGTGAGTGTCGAGGTGTCGCTCCTCGTAGAAGGACTTGCCGCAAAAGGCACAGGTCCATTGTGATGGCCGATGCTGCAGCTTGGCCGCGTGTTGTGGCGCAAATATATCGCGCGCGGGGTGGAATGGACACTCTAACGGCAGTTTCACCTAGCAATTTATTGAACGTTGAAATAAATAATTTATTGCACTAATTTCTTACGACGATTTATTATACCTACTTATTTTTTAGACTACTAATTAATGACCACATTGATGCACGAAATTTAAAAATGGAACACATTTGCATTATACCTTTTTTATAAGAAATAAGAAATTATGTAAAAAACTTAAGTGTAAATTATAAAAAATAACCTTCTGTTCGTATTTTGGTGGGACTTTTTACATGCATTATACATTCAACGAAAATAAAAAGGCAAATATAACGCACGATGTTTGGGTATGGACAATTGTTCCAGTAGTATAGAGTACTTTGCAAAAACCTCAGAATATTTGCTAGTGTTTTATTTCAGTGTGGACATCTAGCAACATTTATGCAGTTAAATTGTATGCAAAGATTGCCTTGGATTAGTAAAACGTTTGTTTGTTCAGTAGACGAGACCAAAGATAGGATTAAGCCTAGAATAATAACGTCTAGAAACGGAGAGTTACGTCCACGTTAAGTGTAGCAAGTAAAACTAAGCCATTTTGACTCAGTAGCAGCCTCTCAGTGCCTACTGCTGGGCATCTACAGACAACTATTTCTCATCGTGTGGAATGAGATGTAGCGCTCGAGTGCGGGTCGCGAAGTCCGCCAACCCATACTAGAGCAGCGTGGCGGATCCTTCCACAAGTCCCCTACTGAACATGGGCTTATACATTGTTCTATTGTCTCTTCGGTAAAACAAGTTGATACTTAGAAACTATCCTCCTAGTGAACGATAGATATTCCGAAATCATCACTTATTTTTCAAACACGCGGGTTTTTACGTGGTAAAACTACATTGAAAAAGTTTAGTTGACAAAATTAATGAATTATCATCATCATCATTTCAGCCTATCATAAGTCCACAGCTGAACAGAGGCCTATAATAATGTGGTGGCAGGGGGTGCCGTATCTTACGTTCTGAGGGACTACAGTAATCTTGCTGCAACACGATTATTGCGACCCCCGAAGAAGCAATAGGTGACAGCATCACTCAAAGCAGAGGAATTTTACCTGACGAAGTAAGGCCGTCATAATTGTTTTCAGAGAATTGTCCATCAACAACCATGTTTGTCTAAAAATTCATATTATAGATATCTTTGTATTATTGAAGTTTACGTTACCCAGCGTATCGTCTCGACAACCCATCCAAGAATCACTGATATATTATTTCTAATTTCGTTAACATGTGTTTTTAAAAATTAATTAATGTATAATTAGTCTATTTAAATTTCTTACAAATACGTAAAGAATAGTGAGGGATAATAGTGCCGTTGTGGCCTAGTGGGCAGGGCTACGTTAAGTTTGAAGTCCGCCAACTCACACTGGTGTTGCGTAGTGGACCCTTCACGGCTCCAAAAACTCTCTCAGACATTGAGCGAAGGCCTTTACCCAGCAGTAGGACATTTACACGCTGCTATTTTACTTATAATATAAATATAAACTACTATGCGAAGAACGCATTTACGTGGCAAACTAGATTCTGGCGTACGACTGATGAGATGACGAAAATTCATCCGAAGTTGCTGATACTAAATCCCACAGACTGTCGATGGGGAGTAGCACCACTGATGCGAGGGTAATGACTCTGTAATCACTCAATAGCCTGCTTAGTATGGTGCCAGGGTAACTCCGGCCAGTAAGGACAATCTAAAGGATTTTGTCCAAGGGTAAACTTAAAAAAGCTTGTAAAGAAGAAAAGGAAGAAATACCTGAAATCTTTCTAATACCGGCATCCATTTGTTTTGAATGACTTTTCTGACAATTTTGGAGTTGTCACGAGAACAAGTGATCTTGAATACTGACGGTCCCGGCCACGGGATCAGAGTAAGAAACAGAAGGGCCAGGACCTGAATGTGCATGAAAAAAAAGTACAAAAATTATTTTTATTTCAGATTTATTCTTCAAGGTATTCTGCAATAATTATTCATGTTGCAAATTAAATTACGTCGTCCAAGTTATAGTTATAATAAGATTACATACATATAAATCTAATTATATTTTTATTGTCGTTGAAAATTAAATTAAATTTGCAATAAAAAAATTATAATTAGATTTATTAGTATTTAATTTGCTACGACAATAAAAATATAATTAGATTTATATGTAATCTCATTATAACTATAACTGGAACGCCGTAGTTAACAATAAGTGCAAGTGCAAGTGCAATCAGCCCCCGTAAACACAATTAGGAACAATATTAATTAGGACAATATATAACAATTAGGTAATTTAACCTTTTAAAAAGAACATGATATCAAAATATTGTCGTTTCAGCAATAATAATAAAAGTTTTATCAACCAGACACTGACATATTAATAATTATTATATCAGAAAATGGTTGAGTTATAGATCATTAAGATATTATTTTAATAAATCAAGTTAGATATAACTATACACTGAATTCTTAAATAACAATCTAATTACTTCCAATTAGTAAAATAAAAAATGGGTTTAATGTTTTAATAAAATTCGCGTCACATATATACATAATATTACTCGAATGTCCATGCGGAAATCGTTAAGTTACAATTGCTAGGTTATGCTTGTGTTATTAGGTTATCGATTTTTCCACTCGAAAACTCTCAAATGCTGTTACACTAAGGTAGAATAAACCCTACTCACCTCGAGAGAGAACGACGTGGTCCTCATTCATATCCTGTAGCCGACTTATAATGAATAAAACTTTTTCAATGATGTTATTATCTAGACACTTGGGGTTAGTTTACAGAGTGAGAGAAAGAATTTTAAGGGTTGACAGCGGCTGATAGTTCGCGCATGCGTAAGAACTGCTGGAGCTCTACTCACCGTTGAAGAAAAATTAAATTGTAAAATTAAATTATTTTGGGATAAGGGGATCAATATAGAAATGGGTTAGAAATTACCGTGATACTTTTATTTCCCCCTTACATTGTTATTTTTATTTAACATAATCCGTTAAACTTCCTTATTTCGAAATTTCTTTATAATAATATATCTTATATTATGCTAGTGGTTACGAGCGTGTTATAAACAATCAGCCCTATTGATCAGAAACGCTGATGTTGATTTTTAAATTTGTTTCACAAGGCAACAAAGAACAATATTTTTTTGTGAAGTTTACAGTTCATTCATAACAAAGTACATAACATAATGCAATTCATCCCAACACGCTTCCTTATACAAATTTCGTGATGCAGACAGTATTGTATGTAATTATTTATTTTATTTACTTATGATGTCATAGCTTTGTCGTTAACATTTCGTATTCGTATTATAAGTACCTATAGTGAATTATGTGCTAATGAAGTTTTGGATTTCCTTGGTAAGTTTTTTGTAATGGTTGTGTATATGTAATAGTATAAGACCTGTGGAAAACCTTTGAGGGGATCTGAGAAAGTTGCGGATTTCTAGAGCGGTCTGTTGTCTCCGCAACTCTCTTCTTCCTGCAAAAATTGGTTTTGGGATATAACGATCGCTGCAAGTCCGGACGTTAACTTGAGGCAGTTCACTGAGTCCCGGGCAATGGCTTCTGTAAAAAATCTGAAACCTCTTGCAATAATGCGACTGTATTTTACATTAGGACAGGGCTAGAATATTTATGAATATAGGATACCTACTGCTGCTAATCTGTAAGTTTATTCTCAAACTAAACGTTCTAGTAGTAAAAATTATTTCAGATTTTTATGTCTATCGAAATTCAGATATATTAGGGCAATGATATTGCACGTTTTATGCACAAGTCAAAATCTGGTAACTAATAAAATTAAAGCATGGATTGGATACCGTGTCAGGTGGTGTGCCTGTCGCCGTCTTAACGTGCAAGTCAACGTACTTCATACATATGTTTCGAATAAATATTTCTTTTTAAATACTTACAAAAAAAGTTAGCGGGATAAACATCTCGAAAATACTAGACCAAAATGAAACGGGCCGATGACGGGCCGATGACGGGCCGTAGGGTCTGTAGTACAAGAGACACCGCGCACTTCAGACGCTATGGTACTGCGCATCCGCCAATCCACTTGTCGAGAGCGGCGATTATGGCAAACCCTCCTTAGTGCTCCCTCCTACGGGCTTTTAAGGTAAGGTAAGTTAACAAAAAAACGCAGGAAATTAAACAAAAATATGCTTTTCGTGTTCTCAATTTGCTCCTTATTTAATTTTAATAATTTTAACTAAACGGTATGGTTTCGGCGACGTGAGAAAGTCCGACAGCCTTCATCTTCCCTAAGTGTCGTAGGAGTCCACAGGACTAAAGGGAAGCCTTGAAACTCTCATGGCATCCAATAGATAACGTATTGATTATTACAAAAAATGTCAGGTTGAAAATACGCAGACCGATGGCAGGCAGCCGCCTGTCCGGCGGGTCATCTCCATCCAGTCGCTAAGTATGGCGATTATTACATGTCCTTCCATTTAGAGAGTTCTCTTTTAAATAGTGAACTTTTGACAGGTTTAATGTGAAGAAGAATAAAAAATATTTCTGGTATATATTTTTCCCCGATATATATGAGACTTATACAAATTCAATTATGTCTCATCAAAAGGGTTTCTTGAACTTTCTAAGTTTAGAACCCATACAACTAAGAATGAGTAAGCGCATTGTTAAATCAAATTAATTAAATAAGCTCAAAGTTAAGAATTTTCAGCAGGGATTTGATCGCTCAATCGCATACTGTTGTATAATTTAAAGAAAATGCTATTTTTATTGTCGATTTCATTTTCATCAATAATTTTCGGGTATACAATACTATATTAGTTAATACTTATTAAAGTTTGATCACGTAGCTCAGATAATATGAAATACAAAGAAATAAATTAAGTAGTAAATTGAAACCTTTCGTGCACTTTAAGGCGACGTGTTATCGTTTATCTGACAAGAAACAAAATAGCGTGAATAGAAGTAGCGCATTGCACAACACTCTCAGCCACGGTCTATGCTAGTGAGGCCAGTCGAAAAATACTCATAATTATGAATTCACATATCAAATGCTAACAAGGCTATAAAATAGCAATTAGGCGGTCCAAACAATGACGTTCGATAACAAGTTGTTGAACCATAGCTATGCGACAATCACAACTACCTACTGCCGCGCGAACTCTGTTAAGATTTTTAGGTCTAAAATTTAAAGGTAAGTTTAATTTTTCTGTCTAATTTAGTAATCATACAATATGAAAGCTTTTATAAAAGAATAATAATGAAAATCCTTATTGGTTAGTAAAATACCAGCTATATATCCGACTGCTGAGTAGAGGTCTGAGGGTTTTGGAGCCGGGAAGGCTTCACCGCGCTGCACCTTTGCAAATTCCCAGACTATATGTTCACAAAATATTTTTTATTGTTTCTCAGACATGCAGGGTCTAGTACATGGTAAATACTCGGTACGACTCGTGAGGACAATAACAATTGTGTGTCCTGTGACAAAACTAATTTATTCCTTTAATTGATATTAGATGTATTAATTAACTAAAAATGGCGCATAGAATTTGAGGTTTAATTTCATGTAGTACCGTCCATCATCCCTGTATAAATACTTTTAATCCTTCTCACAAGAGCAGAGCCTTTTCACAAGATGACTTTTGGCGTGAAAACTGTCATTGTTCCGGAAAAACGTTAGTGTTCAGTGATTCAAACCATAAATATAAGTTGCGAAACACTCATCGGTACTAGCCCTCCACATAAGATATCAAACTTGAGTTTCATGACTATCGGTCACTCGGTTATCGGTTAGGAAAACTTGTGGAAAGTGTATTTATAAAAGTTGCCAGGAGGATATCATTATCAGGAAGGTATATGAAGAGTTTCGGGACAATTTTTTGTATGACCTACAAATAATTGTTGCTTGTTTGTTGAGCAATTTATGTCTATAAAATGCCTCCACGACTCACGCGAAAAATGTACAGCAGGGTAACGATGCGTTGTCACCCCTGAGGGCCCAGATGGAATACCTCACAGACCGTTATTATACGAGTACTGGCTCTCTACGAGTATACCATTCAATTGTCGTTACGCTATTGTTTGGCAGAAATGTGTATGAAGGTGGTACCTACCCAGACAACTCCTAGTGAACTATAATGACTAATATTTGCTTAAAAAATAACTTAAAAAAAATACTATTTAACATAAGTATAACTTCGACGCATTTCGTTCCACTGAAGGAATGTAAACTATGGTAGGTCAAACTTAAATTATTGGCTTACGTGACGTAGACACACACACCACTACACACTAAAACTACGTTGGTGGAAATTGAAAAAGGCGCACATGCATAAGTTTTACTTTAATGTTTGACATTTTATAAGACATCGTAGTACCTAAAACGGTCACGATATTGCATGTTACAATAAGCAAAAAGTAATTACCACATTCAGTTTGATACTTTTATACTAATATTATTATAAAATTAAACTGTAAGTCAAAGTCGAAGTCCTCTTAATATTACTTCTATTTTAATACTGTGCTAATACCACGGGCTAATAATGCCACATTAAAATATTCAACAGCAGTTTTGGTTTATAGACTTAACAGAAAAGCAGAATGCGATTTCTGGATAACAGAAAACATTTATAATAATTGGTAATAAATATATATACTTTTTAAAATATAAGTTCTATATACTTATATTTAAAAATATAAAATATTACCTTGAATGTCTGAAAAATATTATTTCGAGAACCCGTGAAATCCGCCAACCCGCACTGGAGTAGCGTGGCGGATATTTTAAAAAGGAGGCCTTTGCCCAGCTGTGGGCATTTACAGGCTGTTACTTTTCTTTAATGTAAATAAATATATTATCATCAAAGATTATATGATGATTCAAGTAGGATTTAACTTGATGGATAAGTTGCAAAAAAATACAAATTTATCCACGATTTTAGACGAGTAATTCATAACATGGTGACGCCAATAGTTTATTCACTTATTATTGTTTCGCTATTGAAAGCATTATTATTACATCATAACTTACATTATTTACAAAAAAAACCCATAACTAATAAGGTGAAGAAGGAATTATGACCAAGTTTTAAATACCTAAAGTAATAGACATAGTACTGTAAGAGCGATTACCATTGTCGTCCCCGACACGACAACAAAAGTAATATGATAATGGTCTCGTTCTAATGAGAGGTACGATGTTAAAGCATCTATCATAAAAGTCGACCAAGGAAAATCTTGACGATTCTCACAGACGGTACTTTTAAGATGGTATGATAGTCTCAAAATTGCAACCAAAATTACACAAACTACTACTAAAAGACTACAAATTTTCTTCCCGTCATTCAATCGTCAAATTGTAGGTAAGTGTTACCAGCGGTGGACATAACACACTCGTACAATGTGACGATACAAGTCTTTTTAATAAAAAAAAAAAGAAACTACAGCGTGTTACAATGTGTAAGAGTTATAAAGTAACTTTTCTCCAAATGTCAATCTCACCCGCACGCAGTGCTTTCAACTGACTAACAGACGAGGCTCTGGCGATCGACTGATAGCGGAAAATGCATCCGACTATGTTGAACCTATATGTTACAGGGGAGATGGGCAGCAACATCTCTAGTGCGAGGGTCCTTCAAAGACTATTGATGAGAATCAATAGTCTTTGAAGGACCCAATAGCCCAAAGGCAAACTTTTAAAAAAAAAAATCCGGCTTTTGCTGGCGCTTTTTTGGAGAGGCCTTTGTTCAGCAATAGACTCGAATAGGCTGATGAAAAAGAGTCTGTTATAGTTATGCTATATTGCCTACTGCTACATCTACTAGTAAAATTTGTTTCTTGTTTGGGTGAAATCTCTGGATGGTAGCTATTTTTTTTTTCTTTGTCTATTTCCTCTAATGTGACAGGTATTATAGTCAGTGACTAGACTGTCTACTGCTGGACATTATTCGATGAAGATTTATTGTTCCTTTCAAATTTATCATCATCATCATCACAAGTCCACTGCTGAACATAGACCTCCCCCAAAGCTCGGTCCTGAGCCACCAGCATCCATCAACTTCCCGCAAATGATCCTCAAATTAAATTAAAATTTATCCTCATGTTTAATTCTGTGTCAGTTAATATGAATATAGAACAATGAACATTGTCGTTTTCAAATTGGCTTGTCGTGCCGGATCAACCAGTGGACAAAAGCTCAGCAATAGGAATCGCGCATGCCCACAGCCTCTGGTCCAAGCGCCCTCCGCTTGGAACTACGTACAGTCTCGTCACCGACATGTACCTCGACGACCACTCCAACTTATTTAGGATACAATGAACTGCTATATTGTAAATCAATTTACGTTAAATCCACGAAACGTGTTTACGTTCTACAATAGTTCTGTTGACATATAACTTGTTGTTATTTCAAAAAATGATCGAAAATACTTTGTCAAAATGTGATTTGTGTCTAATAGTCTCTTCATGCTGAGTTAAGTGATATGATTAACACGTTAGGTAAGTCAACAGTTTGTCAACTTCGTAAATGTAAAATTGTAATTTTCGTATTCGTAATTGTAAAATGATTATAAAAATATTAAAAATTTAATTAAATTAATTAAGCCATTTATTGGACAATTTACATTAAATAAAACAGCAATGTAAATCAGAATAATCGAATTTTAAGTTTCGCATTCTTATAATATTCAGTAAGATTTATAAAATAAGTAATGAGGTAATTATATCACATTTCAGAATGGTTAATTCGATGAAAAGCATCGTCGGGCGAGTGGCGTCGGTTCGGTTTCGATACATATTTCTCCTTGCCACTATTTTCGGAGGAAGTTTCCTAATTTTGATCATAAATAACATTATGGACATATTTTACTTCAAAAACGACGTAAGCTCTACATGGTACTCCACTCACCGGTATGACCTTTTAGATTATGATACAAGTTTTACGATCAAAACAGAGGGCTGCACCATTCCAGGTTTACATCCTTTTGATGACAGCATTAGGAAATTTATTGAACACCCAAAACATTTGAAATCCTGTATTGGAGCTAATGTATCACTACTAAAAAACAATGACACACATATTTGGATAACGCCTGATAATTTTAAAATCCCAACAAACGCAAATGTATCCTGCTGTTACAAATCTTTCTACAGACCTTTGGCAATTAATGACATATCCTCCGCTGATGTTGACGATAGGGTAAAATACGAAGAATGCATTTATTTCTCTGATAACATAGAAGTAGCAAATGAATTTGTTAAAGTGTCTTGCAGCAACCATGATTCAATTGTGCACGAACAGTTTTTTTTATTTGCACACAAGAAGCCATTTTTATCATACAAGGAAGATTCAAGCGAAGCCCCTTGGAATAAGTCAGGGTACAACGTTATAGTAATGGGCATCGATGCAATTTCGAGACTGAATTTTTACAGAACGATGCCAAGGACTTTATCGTATTTAAAAAAGAAAGGTGCTATAGAGTTATTCGGTTACAATAAAGTTGGTGACAATACTTTTCCCAATCTAAGTCCAATGCTGATCGGCATAAAGGACACAGATTTGAAAAGAACATGCTGGCCTAATGCTCGATCTACTTTTGATAACTGTCCTTTTATATGGGATTGGTATAAAGAGGCTGGTTACTATACTGCACTCGGCGAAGACAGCGCCAGTTTGGGTACGTTTAATTTCGAAAAATTAGGTTTTAGTGGCACTCCCACAGATTATTATATACACACTTTCATGCATGAAGCCGAAACACAAGTGGGAAATAATAAGGATTTCAACTCATTTATATGCATGGGAAATGAATACTTCTTTAAAGTTTTACTTGATTATGTGGAAGACTTAACGAAAACCTTAAAATCTTCAAAGTTGTTTGGCTTCTTTTGGGAAGTGACAATGAGCCATGACTATTTAAACTATCCGGTCATTATGGACGAAGATTATGAGAACTTTTTAAAACATTTAGACATTTCAAATTATTTGGAAAAAACAGTATTTATTTTACTAAGTGATCACGGTATACGATGGGGCGATATAAGATTTACCAAACAAGGGCGGCTGGAAGAAAGACTACCGCTTGTTCACATATTATTACCAACATCGTTTCGAGAAAACTATTCCTTAGCATACAGTAATTTAAAATTAAACAGTAGACGCCTAACTACACCATTCGACTTGTACGCCACTCTCGCAGATCTCGTTAATTTAGAGACAATTAAAAATGAAAAAATCAAGAACCGAAGTTCAATGTTTTACGCTCAAGATAGAGGCATCAGTTTGTTCTTACCAATACCGAGTAACAGAACATGTCAATTGGCCGGAATTGACGATCATTGGTGCACATGTCACATTGAGAAAAAGATATCAATCAAAAGCATTGAAGCATCAGAAGCCGCCGCCTTCTTGGTTAGACGATTAAATTTACTGTTGCGTTCTCATACGCAGTGTGAACGTTTGCTGCTTGCTGAGTTGTTGGAAATAAGTGAAATGGAAGCGGGAACACCGGGGGAGGACGAAGTGGGGTGGCGCGAGTTCATGGTAACAGTGCGCACAGTACCTGGCGGTGGGCTGTTCGAGGCTACCTTACGCCACGACAGCAGCGGCTGGTCACTCGCCGGCACCGTTAGCCGGCTTAACCTCTACGGCAACCAGAGCCACTGTGTTCACGACTACCAACTAAAATTATATTGCTACTGTAGATAAATGTTTAATAGAGACAAAGTTGAAAATCTGTGATATTGTTACTTTGTGTTTGTAAAGCACATTTGTGAAAATATATATAATAATTATGGAAAATATTAACTGCAATTTAAAGCATTATGTATTATGAGTTGCTCCAAAACAAAACCAAATCAAAAAAAGCATATCGTTTAGAAAAATATACAGTGATTAAAAATATAAGGGAAATATTGGATTTTAAGACTACATCATATCACTTTTGATACATATTACATGTATTATTATAAAATTGTACGTAAAATATGGATAAAATACCAAATTTGCCAAAGTATGATATAATTTTTAAGAACTAAGTTTCGAAAACTTTTGTTTTTGCGCCAAACAGAATTAAAACCCTTAACGTTTTACCACTACAGAATTTGTGTTATTACCATACCACATAAAATAATTCATAACTTTTTTTTCTTTAAATTTTGTTTGAAATACCAAGAGGTTGAATAATTCCGTAACTTTTCTTCTTTTACCAATCGAAATTAACTACATTACTTCAGACTATGTACCGTATTTGAATTTTAAATAAGTAAAAGCCCCTTAACCTCTTAACGTAAATGGATTAACTACCATTAAAGTAAGATTTAGCGCATGAAACTACAGCAAACAGAACAAAATGTAAGTTATCGCTCTACTATTGTTAAAGTACGGTTCCTATACGTTCATTCCGTTAAAATAGGTATATATTTCGCTTGTCCCTATCAATACTAGACATTGAAATAAAACATTTTTTTTTACGGAATTTTAACTATGTCATCGAGACATCAAACGCTTTAGTACCCCGTGACCTTGGATGCCGAAAAGTACTCGAAACTTCGGGAAGAAAAGATAATATTAAACGTAATGAATTCCGAAAAAAATTTTTAAATTATATGTCTATAAACTGCGATCTATGATTTGGTGTGTTCTCTTCGTGCCTGCTCGCGTTTCCTGTATGCAGAAAACAAAAAAAACTGTGGAAACCGCGACTAACACTTGAAAACTAGACGGATTTCCAACTACTTTGTGGCCAAATGTGACACGATAAATAGCATAGGCAGATAATTTTTTTTTTTTAGTTATACCATGAATACTTAAACTTAATGTATGTGTATAGAATAAATAAGTGTTAAGAATGTATGAGTAGGACATGTAAACTTGTCAGCTTTAATATGAAAACGTAGACGAGCTTTATTACTATGCTGTTGATAAAATTTAATCTGTAATATACTGTTCATAAAAACCATTTATTTTCATCACAACTTGTATTATTTGATAGTAGCAATATGAGGAGTAACTGTAGTAATAGTTATTAAAAAAATAAGCAGCGTAAAAAAACAGACATTTAACGTTATAAGTTTTAGGATCACTTTGTTGTATGTCTGTCTATCCGCAAATATTATTTTTGTCAGTGACCGTATAACCATCAAGTTGAAATTAATTTGTAAATACAGAGTTCATAATACTTATTTACCATTTTCTTATTTTGACGCCCTGTAATTACAAATTATGATCTTTATCTACTGATATCTTCTGATAAATTTATCAATTTTTGCTATAAAAGTCAACATTATCGTCCATTACTTAGAGTGTATTAAGAGATTCCCGCCTTGTCATGATGGAGAGATCGAAGATCGCCAGTGGCACGCGGTCGACATGGTGCAACGGAGGACGATCCAAGGTGGCAGGTTTGTATGTGAGTTGGTAGTTTGTGGCGTCATTGCGTTGCATCATTCTTTCTGCCCTCCGCATCCGTAATGGGTCGCTTAAAAGCTTGTTGAGATTTCGCATGGATCAGATCTGGGGAGCTGGGGAGGTGCATCTGAGT
Organism: Bhutanitis thaidina; assembly: GCA_029286595.1. Lineage (NCBI taxonomy): Eukaryota > Metazoa > Arthropoda > Insecta > Lepidoptera > Papilionidae > Bhutanitis > Bhutanitis thaidina. The sequence goes on along the minus strand of JAGSMS010000004.1, from coordinate 6,476,841 downwards.
GCTCTCTTTCCTAAATATCACAGCCTCCGGGTTGCAGACTCAAGTAGGTCTATTGCCCACGTGGGATTAGGGGCCATGTAGGAAGGTATATCCTATTTAATCACGCCATATAATTAGTATTTTTTTCAAATAGAAAGTTGCTACACAAACCTAGCATTACCTAATGATAAATTCGATCCTTATTTGCTTTAATGACAAGGTACGTGCTTTATTCTTTACGTTACAATTTACCCAAATGAAAGTTGCGGACCTGCTTGTAGCATTAAAGTTCTTAATTCATGTGAAATGAAAAGACCTATTTTAGAATACTTTTAGAACATAAATCCGAGGACGTTGATTATAATTCAAATTTTGTAGAACACAATCATATTGTATATGCAATGACTTTTGAAACACACAATGCATATTTGTCACGGTGTATTACTTGGTTCCGAACATCTGAATATATTTCTAGGTAAATTTTAAGAGTACAACAACTACGCGGCACAATAGATAGTAGCTCATCCAAAGCCAATCTTTCGATTTCGAAATAAATGCTTTTTTTTATCTCATATAATTATTTGCACGATACTACATACAAAAACTCGTTTGAAAAAAAAACTGTTTGTCCGAGTAAGTTTTGGAGACGGTTGAACCGGTTTCTTCTGATAGGACTGACTAGAATTTATATGGGGCAACTTAGGCTACTTTTAACCCGGAAAATATTTATGAATCAATTTAAAAACCTTTATAATCTGAGGCGTAATCTCCAAAAGTTAGTAACTGTCAATGCTGATCGACGCAGATCATAGAGATCACATTTTCAGAGCCTATGTTTAAACTCTTAGTTATTCCTGTGCCATCTCAACTTGAGGCCCTAGCGGCTGATTGATGGCGGAATAACCATCCGAACATGCCGAAACCAATTGATTCCTCCAATTGGGGAGCAGCATTTCTACCGCAACGGTTCTGGCACTGCAGTCACCGACCCAGCTAGCCCTGCGCAGTGAGTATGATCAAATGCTATTCACAACACGACAGCTTACTATAAAATAATTTTTGATTTTGGAAATCAAAATAAAACCTTTTAGCGAATACTGATGTCAGCGCGGAAGAATTCCCGAATACAACAAAAATTTAATACATAACTAAATATTTATTGTAAAGCGTAAAGCTTTGCTTGCATATTATAAATAAAATAAATATTGCTTGAATATTATAATATAATTTCACCAAAGTTCTTTGTCCAGCGGTGGGATTTTATAGGCCAATAAAAAAAAGTCTAATATTGTCAGGTGCATTATACGATCAATAAAAAGCTAATAAATCATTAAACCGTATAGTCAAATATTTCTGTATAGAATGATGTTAAGATATTTAAAATTTAAGAAAAATATTTTCGTATTATACCGTGAAGAACAATACAAATGAAATTTTACACGTTACTTATTGACAAATGGTTTCATAATAATATAGCGTAACAAGCACTCGCTTATTACAAGAAGAATGATTTATTATTTTTCAGTATGGGACGAATCGTTAGTGGAGGAGGAGGTAGCGGCGGCGCAAAGACGATTTCAACCGTTAGCTCCGGTTTGCCAGTGCGCTTACGATATCTCTTTCTCGCTGCCACCGTCTTTGGAGGAAGCTATGTCATCATATCATTGAGTAACTACGCAAACATCTTATACGTCGACGACGAAGACATTCATGGAATATCTGGCACCTCTTGGGAATTGCAACATCAAAACTTGGAACCATTCGGCGAACGCTTTACAATCAGAACTAATGGCTGCAGTATACCAGCTCTTAACCCTTACGACGAAGATGTCAAAGGATTTATAGAATTTCCGCGCAGTCTGGAAGGGTGTCCTAATTCTAAAATAAAGTTATTAGATAATAACAGAACCCACATATGGATACTGCACGAAAACAAACAACATTATAATATAAGTGACCATCACAGTTTTTCTTGTTGCTATAAAGCATTTTTTCGACCAGCAGCTGTCAAAGACATTTCATCGCCTGACATAGACGATAGAGTGGAATACAAAGATTGCATTTATTTTGATGATAATATGGAAGCGGCAGACGAATTCGTTCGAGTTTTATGTCACTCGGATAGAATCAAAGCCTACCAACAATTCTTTTTGTTTGCACCGCACAAATATTTCAAGTCACATGGTACCGACGAAATAGCAAGTGACACAAAAGCCTATAATGTTATAGTAATGGGAATAGATGCAGTATCAAGGCTGAATTTTCACAGAACTATGCCCAACACATTACGATTTTTGAAGAGTAGAGGAGCTGTAGAGTTACTAGGTTATAACAAAGTTGGTGATAATACATTTCCAAATCTGGTACCATTGCTGTTAGGTGTTAAAGATAGTGAACTAAAAACAATGTGTCTTCCTTCTGAACAGTCAACATTTGATAACTGTCCATTTGTCTGGGAATGGTTTAAACAAGCTGGATATTACACGGCTCTTGCAGAAGATTCCTCCAGCATCGGCAGCTTTAACTACTTTAAGGTAGGCTTTAGCAACACTCCGACTGATTACTACATTCACACATTTATAAACGAAGCCGAAAAAAATTCTGGAAAAGTCAAAGACTTTAACTCGTATCTTTGCATGAATGAAAAGTACTTCTTTCAAGTATTGTTGGATTATATAGAAAACCTAACCATCACATTAAAGTCTTCAAAACTATTTGGCTTTTTTTGGGAAATAACAATGAGTCATGATTATCTTAATTATCCAATGATAATGGATTTAAATTATGAATTGTTTTTAAAAAATCTAGAGACGTCAAATTATTTAGACGAAACAATACTAGTACTTTTAAGTGATCACGGCATTAGATGGGGTGAAATAAGGTCCACAAAACAAGGACGATTAGAAGAAAGATTACCTTTTGTGTACATTTTAGCGCCAAAGTCATTTCGGGAAACATACAGTGCAGCTTATAGTAACTTAAAGTTAAACAGCCGACGGCTTTCCACTCCATTTGATTTACATGAGACATTAAATGATCTAGTCAACTTAAAAAATATCGAGAATGAAAGTATAAGATGCCGAAGTGAGGATGTTTACGCAATAAACAGAGGCATTAGTTTGTTTCTACCTATACCCGAGAATAGAACTTGCGAAATGGCAAACATTGACGATCATTGGTGTACGTGTCACAAGGGTAAAAAGATGTCCATTGATAGTATCGAAGCTCTAGAAGCCGCTGCGCACTTGGTACGCGAACTGAATGTTTTACTTCAGGACCACATGCAATGTGCTCGACTCTCGCTTGCCGTGGTGATGGATGTGTCAGAAATGGTAGTAGGGACGCCAAATGAAAGAGAGATAGGTTGGCGAGAGTTTATGGTGACGGTGCGTACTGCACCAGGCAATGGAATATTTGAAGCAACACTCCGTCAAGGCAGCCTCGATTGGAGTCTCGCTGGTACGATCAGCAGACTAAATCTGTACGGCGATCAAAGTAGCTGCATCCACAACTATCAGCTAAAGTTGTATTGTTTCTGTCAATAACCAGCAACACACCAAACTGTGTAGTTACGGGTTTACATGGAGCGATGATACGAACAGATATTCACCAAAAAATCAATATAAATAATTGCAGTGTTGCATAATTGGAAGTGAAGAAAATAATTCATTACATCTAAAATCAATACATTTGCTATGATAATGTCCTTCGGGGAGATTTCAACCACGGCAACAGTTGATCGTTTTTAACAGTTGTCTACTGCGTACGAAGCAATTAAAGCGCCGCAAATGTCCGCGTAATCTCAAAATGTTTACCTTTAGGTACATATATCGGATAACAACGCGTATGCATTTATATCGGAGTCTGTGAAAAAGGCTGTCAAAGTGTCATGTGTGATATTTCAAAGACACGGCACGCATCAATACAACCGGGCCTGAAAACCAATGATTTGTGTGCTGAACAAATATTAACCTCGGCAGCGATTCGAACCCGTCCATGGCTCAGCACTCAGGTATGCAAACCACTAAAGCACGCGGTCATCATATAGTAATATCACGACGCCCTTTCCGCCGGTTTCTACCAAAGCGACATCTTCTGATTATGGAGCAGAAGTTATCACAAGCACAGATAACGACGATATGCTAGAATCATAGAAATCCTAGAAATTGTACTTTAATTACTTAAAAGTGTAAAATATACAAAATAAATATTAGTTAAGACTGTAATGTAATATTGTAAATAACGAATGAATATATTTTGGTATTACTTTATATTAAGAATAAAAAAAAGTAAAGTAGCAGCCTGTAAGTGCCCACTGCTCCTTCTCAAATACGAGTACCAGAGAGGGTTTAGGAGCCGGGAATGGCCCGCCACGCTCCTCCAGTGTGGGTTGGCGGGCTTCACATATCGTCGAAATAATATTTTTATTATTTCTCAGACATGCAGGGTTCCTCACGATGTTTTCCTTCACCGCTGAGCACGTGGTAAATACAGCACTTAAAATTGCTATTAACAATTTTAGAGGTGCCGGCACCGGGGATCGAATCCAGGTCACTCAAGCTCTATGGAACTAAAGTGAGCGCCCTGAACACTAGGCTACCACGGCTCTTAAGAATAAAAGTGAGAAAAATAAAAACCAAAAAGTTAAGAAAATTACATAATAGGTATGAGGCACATACCTGTAACATAAATATTATGTTACACGCTCAATATAAAACATACTACGATCTCCTTATTTATCAGCCTCTAAAATTTAAACTGCTCCTAAATTCTCCTTATTAGCCCTGCTACGAATGCGCCAAAAACTAGCATGCGTTTCTGGGAATTTTGCAGTAGTCCCTGTGCTGGATTAGCGCGTTAGTGAGCGCCAAGCTAGCAGTGACATATCTACGGTGAGGCAGGTACTGCACTTGCGCTGGGCGCCATTCAAGGAGATGCAATGAACTAATTATAAAACTTAAAAAATTTATAAAAAAATAATGTTTGATGCAAAATAAAAATCTTTCTTTTATCACCGCAAAATGTTGTTTCACCTCAAATGCTACTATCCACAAAGAAATCTACCGACCGTTTCATTTTAACAATTATACATCTAATCTCAACTTTGGACGGTTCCTGGAGTCCGAGGCAAAGTTGAACACCAAGAAAATTGGCGTACTGAACATGGAGCATTAGTACTTTACATAGCTGCTGCAACTATTAGCTCAATATATACTGTGGTGCAATGAAATCACACATAGAAACACTTTTTGAAAAAAAAAATGTATTTAATTTTTTAAATTATTTTTAATAATAAAGATTTTTTCAATACCTATTCGATCGTACCATATAAGCGGTGATAAGTTTACCTCATCACCATTACCATTTCAACGCTCAACCTGAAAGGACGTCTAGTAACTATAGTTGCCTTCATCTGAAGAAAATGGATACTACCCCGGAAGGCGGCTCAAGACGTTGCTCTAATTGAAGCGGGCCAGAACCAGAGTGCTGTAGCTCGACAGCTGAATATCAGCCTATTATATTCAGTTCGTCTTGTATATCAGCGCTATCGGGAAACTGGTGGCTATGAACGGCGACAAGGATCTGGTTGAGCCAGAGCTACAACGCGCTTACAGATTTTCCGTAACGACGGCATTGCGAAATCGTCGTCTGACTGCCCTTGAACTTGCACAACATCTTCAAGATGTTCGTAAATTGGAAGTCAGCCGTTGGACAGTCAGAAGAACATTTGCTGAAGGTGGCCTGACTGCTGCTCTAAACTGATGCCAGCTCACCACCAGGCCAGTCTTCGATTTGTACAAGAACATGTGCACTGGATTGTCGACAAATGGAGAGCAGTCCTGTTCTCAGATGTGTCCAGGATGTGTCTTCTGGCAATGCTGGACGAGGAAAGGTCTACAGAGAGATTTTCCCAGGGTTGCGTCACGGAACGTGTGGCATACGGCGGTGGTTCGTGTATGTTTCGGATGGGACGCTATGCCACAAGACTTTATCAAACACTTGATAGTCTATGAAAAACCAGAGTCAAGCCGGGAGCAAGAGCAAGCTGTTTTTTTTTTGAAATTTTGATTTTTTTTTAATTAAACCTCAATATTCGGACTGTTTAGTTAAGCAAAAATCTTCTCATAAAGTAATTGTAAAAGTATTTGTTGTTGTTCTTTATTTTTGTCACAGGGGTAAACTTATCACCGCTTATATGGTATCATTGAATAAGCATTGAAGTAATCTTTAATCCCATATTCAAAAATATAAGTATTATTATAAATTAAAAAAAAAAAATTCAAAAAATGTTCCTTTGTTCGATTTCATTGCATCAGAGTATATATCGAACTAATGTTTGGGCGTGTGGTCGATAACTACGGCGAGGAGTTGCCAGTTCCTATTGCATTCTATTGCTCATTTAGTTTCAATTGTTTTAGAGAATGTATCAGATCTTTAATACCTACAGATCTGTCCGTGCGAAACCGTTGCGGTTCGTTAGTTCTCTATAAACAATGGAAAACATACACTTTATTCTACAACAAAGATAATAACACAATAAAACATACATACGAGTATATTTATTATAATTGGACCAACAAAAGGCCTTATTGCTACACAGCATATTCTCTTAAGGCAATCCAATTAGCGTGAAGAAAGAGTAATGGGTAATTAAACACAACAAAAATTAAACGCAAAAATAACAAATTGCTAGCAGCTAAAAATAAAACAGTACAATAGTACAGACAATAATAATCCGTGATCATCAGGATGAGTGAATATTGGACGAGGAGGGAGTCAGAGAGAGAGAAAGAGAGAGCTAGATAGACAAGTTACGTTTCTTAAGCCGTTTTTAAAAGGATACTAAGATTTGAGTACTTGAGTATTTCGATTTTTAATAAAAAATAGACAAGCACATAGGATTTTTATGGATAAAGTGTTATGGAACCTAGAGAAAGATTATGAGAGTCGCAACGTAATTGAAAACGCTCCTTCAAATATCTTGATATTTTAAATAAGACGCAGTAGAGAGCAGAAAGAATGTCAGTATTCCGGCGAAGATGAATCGGGAGCATCTTTTTTACGAAGTCCATATATGCCTGCTGTCTCATATTGATTTTGGCGTCGGTCAAGTTTAATAAGTTGCTCCTGAATGATATCAATATGATTATTATAAGGTTTAGTTATTGTATGACTGACGACATCACTTCTTACAGCGAAAGAATTACTATAGTGTATGACTATCTTAACATCACAATCTGCAAATTGCCTGAATACAAGTCGGGAGTGGGAAGCAAAGAAAGTTGAGTACGTGTTGTTTATTTAGCAACATTATCTATGCAAGAAGCAGATTAAAAATGCCGTTTAACCATTACGCCCCCGAGCCGGCAAACTACTAAACTTATTCGCAGACTGTCCAAAATCCATTTCAACAAAATTACGCTGCAGAAATGTCCTAGATTTGGCTTTGGGTTTGGGTTTTCGTTCCTTTTTTCTTATAATAATAAGAAATAAACGTCCTAATAATTCTGACCCGAAATCAGCCGATCATTCAGTTCCAGTGTACGCGAACGGTTAGACTTGGTAATTTCCAAGACAACTTCATACCAACAAATGAATATAGATACCTGAAAATAACTAAAAATTATTGTTTTTATTGAGAAAGATTGGATACACTTTCGGATTGATTTTAATTTATATCAATTTTCATGGTTTAAATCGATTATTTACGAGTTGCTTTACTTTTACTACCAAACAAATTTACTTTTACGTATTAATAGATAAATCGTATTCATGAGTAAGTGTACCATATATCTCCTTTTCGGTTTAGCTATAGTCGGATAAAAAAAATATTTGCAAAATTCAATATTGATTGTTCTCTTTTATTGATAATGCCAAATAATATATAAAGTAGCAGCCTGTAAATGACCACCGCCGGGTTAAGGCGTCCCCTAAATATTTTTGAGAAATTGGAACCGTGAAGCTTGTATATGCGAAGCTAAGAGCGAAGGTTTGCGGACTTCGGATGTACTCGAAACCTTTTTTATGTACTTATTTATTTAACAGACAGAAGTCTTCCATCGCCGCTGAGCACGTGTCAAATTCAGTACTTAAAATTGCTGTTAACAATTGCAGTGGTGCCGGCACCGATAATCGGACCCTGGCCATACACGTTCGATGAAAATAAAGTGACCACTAGACTATCTTGTCTTTAAAAGTATCCATATACAATTCTAGTACATAAAATCCATAGACACATCTTTCGCCTTTTTATTATTTACATGTTTTAACTAGATATCGTGTTCTTGGTACTAACTTTGAAATTCAATGGCCAGTCGTATGGTATTATGGCTTATTCACGCGTCATGTGTAGTAAAAGACCAAGTAATAATTATTTCTCTTTATTTGGAGAAAAGAGCTTGAAGAGAAAAGGTATAGAAATTTTAACATATAATATCAATCTCAAACATAATCAATATAAAAATAATGAACTTACAGTTTCGACTATGTACATAATATAGATGAGTAATATAAACAAAATGTTAATTAATATGCTCGTTCAATCCTAATACACAATTTATAAAAAAATGTCTGCCTGTCTCTCCATTTGTTCGTGCATTGTGTAAAAATTATGCAGTGGATTTTGGACTATATTTTATGGAGTTTACCTTAAGATCTATCTCTACATCTGTAATAGCATCACGTTTACTCATTTTTGGAGGCCGGCAGAAGACTAAATACCATGTGTTTCATTCCATCGGAATATCCATATCCATATCCGAATTCGACAAACCCAAACGCCCAAGATTAGGATGGGAAGTAGCATCTCTTTAGAACTGCTGACCACCTTTGGACAAGTCAGCGTGGTGAGTAGACCAATTCTATATATTTTATGAACGTATTTCGAGGTTCATTGACATATATTCTACCGATGGATGAGAACGTTCTTTCAAACAATATGTTCCAAAACTTACCGCTACATTGCCATTAATTATTCATATTCTTTATACGAGTAGTACAGTACTCTCATCTGTTCAGCAATAATTAGTACTTCAATTTTTTTCAGTTTGTCTATGAAATAGGAACTGTCAATGTCACATGTGTCATTGTCAAATTACCTTCCTGGTCCTGTGTCAAAGTAAACTACTAACCAAAATATATATTAATTGCTAGTATGTAATGACTGTGTTGTTATAAAATGTGTAATACCTAGTTAATGATCCAAATTACATATATTTATTTTTAAAATGGCGCTTATATTTAGAGTTCTTAATCGAAATTATCGATGCTTTAATGGTTTAATGATATCTCCTAAATGTTATAATACGAATTCTACCAGACTTTTAACAAGAGTGATTTGTTCACAAAAAATCGTGTTTAAATCTGCTGAAATAAAGCAGGCTAGACTATTTGTACCGCTACGTTCATGTACGACACAAGGCAGCGCCGGTACAAACAAACCACCTCCTGATTTAGAACCCAAAAAACAAGGGCTTATACAGAAATTTAAAGAAATGTATAGGGATTATTGGTATGTAGTGTTACCTGTGCATATGACTACATCCGCAATATGGTTTGGAAGTTTTTATTATGCTGTAAGAAGGTAAGATTTTTTCTAAAATATCTTCTAATCCCACAATATCGTTTTCTGTTCACTTTAGTCTGCAATGGCTAATAAAGTTATAATTTTCAAATTGATATTGTTTCACTAGATAAATATATTTATGTAAAAATCTAGTTAGAAGTAATTACGCACTGAGAAAATATATGGTGTAGAAAATTGATAATTCAAATTACTTTTAATGTTAACCCATGCTACAGCCACATAGTCATTGAATAAAAATTTTCAGTATTATAACAAATGTGATGTGCATCTTTTTAAATTAATTATTGAAGAGAAGTACTTTTTTTACTTGGCTTTCAACAATAAGGATATGGGTAGGGTTTTCTAAAAATTTAATGAGTACTTGTCTGTTTCCCTGTCTGTGCAAATGGATTTAACTTAAAAATACTAAAGCTATTGACATACATTTTAATAAAGTATGTCACAGAATGCTAATATTGTCAGAACTTTATTATAGATAAAATATTAAGTTTATTCTACATTTAGATTTTTCGTTTAAACAAATCCAAAAGTCCATGCCAAAGAGGTCACAGGCACAGCTAGTTAAATATGTATGTAATATATTAACTAAAGAAAAATGTGGCAAAACAACATGTTCTGTTCTATTTGTTAATCCCAATATTCATCTTTTAAATAAAATTGAAGCAATATATATTTGTATGAGCATATTAAAAATATTTTTGATACTTAAAAACAGGTCACATCAATTTCATGGTATGTGAGTGACCTCTTTCTGATCCCTGGTGCTGACTCCTCTAAAATTTTTTACAACATTTTATACTTAACTATACTATTATGGTAAATAAGTGCAAAAGAACATGCTTAGCAGTGAAGGAAAACATTGAGAGAAGTAATAAAATAAAATTAAAAAGTACTGTTTCAAGGACTTTTTTTTATGTAATCCAATAAATATTTTTGCAAATGCTCAATAGCATTATCTATTAACTGCTATGTCAAGAATGACATTTCCTGGATTTTACTTTTGAATTTCCCAAATTTATTTTATAATTACGAATTTCTTAAATTTTTACTGATATGGAGCATAAAAATATGATTAATTAATTTGTTACATCCTAACGACTAGGTTACTCAAAAACGATTATTACAAATTAATATTATTTTCAGTGGTGTTGATGTCATAAGTTTACTGGAGTATTTAAACATAAGTGAAAAATTATTGACACCATTAAGAGAATCAAGTGCTGGTTACTTTGCTCTTGCATTTGCCCTCTACAAATTGGTAACACCTCTACGATATGCTGTAACAGTTGGTAATAATTTAAATTTACTTTTATTTTCACTTAATTTATCATTAATAAATTTAGCATGCTTGGTACAATGGTGGAATGTTTATCTTACACAGGTGGAACTACTTATGCCATCAAAAGACTAACAGCTTTGGGGTGGATAAAACCTGTACCTTCAAGGGAACGGATTAAAGAAATGCTTCAAGAAAGGAAGGACAATCTTCAAGAAAAAATTCATGGAAGTAAACAACATTATCAAATTCAAATAAAAGAAAAAGGTACCCAAGTAATGGAAGAAATGAAACGGTACAAAACAGAAATCCGCGACATTAAAGATAAAGTAAAGAAGATGTAAATAATGAAAGGTTTTTTATATGTTACTATGGTAATTCATTCTACATTAAAGCCAAAAGATTTAAAAACAGTTCTGAAACTGAAGCTTTTTTCAGAATTTTGTAGAATGAAAAAGGTAATCATTAAACTTTGTTATAATTTTGAATAGTTTATTGTTTATGATATAAATATAAAGTAATCCTGAAAACATTCCATAATTAGTTTTCATTTTTTGTCTACATCAAAATTAAAAATTACAAGCATCAAAATGTACAGATATAAAACAATGATAATTACATTAAGTACCTACACAACAAGGCAGCACAATACTGGAATGTTCATGGTAGTAATAGAAAATTAATACACTGCTTTAAAATAACATATTACTGCAGTATATTTATGCCAGATGTGCTGTTATGTTTACAAATATTAAATTAGTAAATGCATTTAAATAAACAATTGCATGGCAAACACAGGCCTAATTTACCATTTTGTGACTTGTTAACTAAGAATAATTGGGTATATCACTTTAAAAAACACATACTATAAGCCTAATGAACTTGAAATATTCTGAATTTTTGTACATTCAATGTGTACTCATTAGAGATGAAGTATTAAGATTGTGACCCATTAACCTTTACAAAAATAAAATCCAAAACTTCCGATTAATTTCTCGATAACAAAAAACCTACCTGTATTTTATGCAATCCTAATTTTCAAAATTTACATTCGAATTTCCAATAACTAAAATAAAAAAATTAATGATAATTTTACATTTCACGTAACTTTTTAACATTTATCCATATTACTGATGAATATGCAAAGTATTGCTACTATTATCACAAAGTATTGTAGGCAATCATAATCGGTAGTTCAAGAATCACAATAATTCGAATACTAACTGCAACATATCCATACAATTACCCTTATTCAATAATAAACAAAGAACTTAAACTTTTATATTCCTCTGTAAAATTTACAATACAATACCGAAAGGAACAGTATGTTGTCTTAGTAGTTCATTGTTAGATACCCTTGATATTTTAATGTTTTTGTTCAAAATTTAATTTGATACTAAGCTAAATAATTTATATATACTATCCCAGTACTACTAAGAATAATACAATAACTTACATATCATTAAATCCTTTCATATAAACCCTACATTAAAGCCGTTTTTAATAAAGTAAATTTTAATTTGTTCACATACATACCTATTGTCAATCACTAATGTTGATTGATTTTTGAGCGTCACCCACTTACCAGGAAATTTAACTTTCTGCCAACATCTTAATAGGGATACAATAAATACACATATTTATTTACTATTAACCCATGTACTTGTATGAGGCAGGAGATAAGTGTGGTGCTGGAGGCATACCGGGTCCTGTAGCAGCTCCAATAGTAGCCAAATGACAGGCTCGGCACATTAATTTCCCTGATGTAAAAACAAACTTATTTACTTTTTTATTAAACGAAATTAATATCACAAAAAACTTTGAAAACAACTCACTTGTTTGGAAGTTAAATTTTTTCACTATATATAAAACCTTTTGGAATTGTCATTTTGCATATGCATGATGGCAAGTTAGTAAATTATATAGATAATATATTTGTAAAGAGATCTATTTTTATATTTCACTTTAAATTGTTTATTTATAGACAGTTAACTAGAAATATTAAAAATCAAATCAAGTTTCCCTTACCAGCTAAAGGATAACACCGCTTGTCTGGTTCATCAGTGAGCTGCATCCCACAAACACAACACATATAACAGTCAACGTGGAAGTCTCGGTCCATCGACACAACGCGCACCGTTTCATCTGTACCCTCCACTGGTGTGATTCCTGCAATAGAAGTTGTTTAATAAATACAATGATTTTATATAGAATTTTATACCACTATTACTAAGACAAAAATTTAATCCAAAAAATATTCTGGGAAACAATTACATGGAATTTTATCATTCAATGTAAAAAAATTGTTCTTTTAAAGTTTGCTCTTATTTAAAAAAAGAATTGCAAGGATTGGGTAATTATTAATTCAAGTAACTATATACCTTTTCCGCAACTAGCACACTTTGGTGCAAACATACGATGGTAGTCATTAACACAGTAAATTTTGTTATCAACATCAACTGTAAATGGTACACCATCCAAACATTCATTGCATATGCAGCAACGGAAGCAGCCAGGGTGGTATGACTTGCCCATGGCTTGCAAAATCTGTATAATAAAAGGAATTGAGTATGATCCTATATTACAACTACAAACTTAAAATTTTCGCAAAAGACATCTTACCATTTCCATTATCAAGTGACCACAGATTGCACATTTCTCTGCTGTTTGTTGAAACCCAGAATACTATAAATTTAATGAATATATCATGTTACATAAGAAAGCAATAAGCATTTGTGAACAATTAAGTTGTTTATTTCAATGATATCTTAATAAAATTGCAGCAATACCAACCAAATAATCCTCTTCACAGTAAACTTTTCCATGAACATTGTAGAAAGCCTTTCCACGTAATGCTCGACCACAAGAACAGCAAATGAAACAATTTGTGTGGTATAAATTTCCCATAGCTTGACATGCTTGTCCTGCCCCTGTCACGCCACCTCTACATGTATGACATATGCCTAAAAAAATATGTAAAATGTACTTAACACATTAATTAATTCACAATTTATATATATTATATATATATAAGGTGAAACTGGTTGAGAACTTTGAGTAAAAAATAAAATTGTGGAACAAATGTGTGATTATAAACAGGTGAGAAATGTAGTCCCATGGGACAGTAATTCCAAGTATTAACTATAAATATTATTAACTTCTTTAGCAGTATTTAAACTCCCACCTGCCCACTGCTGAACATAGGCAGAACCAACTAAAGCTGGTACAAATTTTGTAGAAGTATGTCCCATGTATGGACCACACTGGACAATTGGGAAAATGATAGCAAATTGTAGTACACAAGAGCAAACTTTGCAACACTTTCTTACACCCAGAGAGGGTAAAAGCAAATTGCAAAGGGCCACATGCCCAAATGGATATTGATAATCTCTGCCTATAAGTGACAGATGTGAGTGCTTATTCAAATACACAAAATGGAAGTGCACCATACCAAAATACTCCCCATCTTCATCCTGTCTTTCCATTTCTTCTTCAAGCTGTCTTGTAAGTTCTTCTATTTTACGCTGAGCTTCACTAGGCCCAGGGGGTCGAGGTGGAGTAATACTGTAAGGAAGAAGACTTTTGCCTCTTCCACCAGAACCTCTTGAACCTGCAGAAACTTGAGATACAGAACTTGGTGTGGGACTGGGAGCTGGTGATTGTGCTGGTGAACAAATTGAGGTCAGACCAGACACTAAATTCCTAGATCCCATTGATTCTGATGCAATTGAAACATTATCCCTTGTAGCTGCTGCCACAGCCGCTGCAGAAGATCCTCCAGTCATACACACATAATCGGAGCCATTAGTATCATCCACAATTTGCATTCTGTTATTAAGCAGTGGCTTTAAATTAAATCCTTCATTAACTGATGTCAAGGATGGAGGTTTATCTTTTCCTAGACCATTTCCAATAGTTGGCTTAGGATGAAAGAACTTTGGAACAGGTGTCATAGTTTGAACTTCTGTAGCAATATTTGCTTTAGGTCTTTGGGCACTTGGAGCAATTGATGCATATATAGCTGTTGATGGTATTGTAACCACTTTATCATCAAAACTAACTGTATTGTCACTTTTCAAAAGAGCACTGACATCTGTGTACTTAGGTGGAGCAGACTTCATAATTGTATAATCACCACTGTGGTTATTTTGAACTTTAATATAAGGAGGAGGGGGATGCGCTTTTTCAATCTTTGATTTATCATTTATCACATGTGACATATTTCTGTTTAGAGTTGAATTTGGGACTTGTGGCCCAGGAATTGATCCTTGTTGTACAAACTGCTGTTCTTGACTTTGTTGTAGCTTATATTCAGACTTTTTATCATTATCAGAACAAAGCATATTTTCATAAACAGAAGGAGTTACTTTTGACTTGGAGTTAACTGGCACCTGTGGTTGAGCTTTGCTGTAGCGTGTATCGTAATATCCATCTGAAGCAGAAAGTGGTGGCCCTTGCTGGTATATCTGATGAAAATACGGCGGCTGTGGTGAACGTTGTTCACCGTAATAGTCTATGTTTTCGTAAACAGGAGGAGGGTATTGCGAGTTAGTATTTCCCGGTATTTCATACAAATCTTCGGTTTGGTAACTGAGTGACCTTTGCGAAATACTGTCGACTGATCGCGTAGGGCTAGCGGGCAGAGCTGTAGTATTGATATCACATTTATTGATTGAAGCAATGGTCTCTACACGTTTAGGTGTAGCAAACTTTGATGCCGCTATCACATTTGATCTTTCATAAAAGCTATAGTCTTGACGATTCGTTGGAACATTTTCTAAAGTGAAACTCTCTATTGCACCTACAGGTCTGGCTTTACCGATAGTACTTATATTAGAAGTTCCAGCACTGTGCGCTTGCTCAGTATCGTTCTCATTTTTGTTACATATTTTTAAATCTTGCAATCCAAGTATACATCGCTGCTCTTCAGCATTGCTTCTTCTTGAGGAATCCATAATGTAATGAAAATATGAGAAGACGTCCACTCTCAAAAAATTATAATAAAATTTAACCACTAAGAGAAACAAAAATGAATCATGATTGTGTTGTGTTAATGATTTATTAAACAAAAAAGTCAACAACGAAACGGACGGAAGAAAGAGAAAGAGTATAAAAAATCCAAATTATATAGTGTTGTACTTGTAAAATAAAGCTAAAACAAAAGTCATAAACTTTAAAACTAAGAGTAGGCAATTAAAAGTAAATTACCTACTTAAAAAAGAAACACTCTATATAGGATGATCTCAAAACAGTAAGACTTTGGCTTTATAATTGAAGTAAATCTGTCAATTATATTATATGTTATTATACCATGTATAATACATACCTAGAAAGTAGAAATATGAATTGAAGACTCATAAATGACCCAATTGGGACTCAGACTTTGGGACAACTCGCAATCTGTTAGCGCCTAACAAGTCTACGATTGCGATATCTTAAAACAATTGAACTAAAATAGTGTGTGTTTCGAAAGTGCTCAAATTGTGGTTCCAAAAATAATAAAGCATATCATATGAAGGTAGGTAGGTAACAACTGACACGTGGCAAAAGTGAAACTTCTACTCACTCGAAAATAACTGCATAGAATATAAAAAAATTATAATTAATATTATACTCAAATATATTTAAATTAGACTCAAATATTTTCTCACATCACGCCCAAGTGAAATCTCTTTAAAAATATTCGATTTTAAGTACATATTTAAATTATTTTTTGGTTTTTCGTAAAAAAAATGTGCTAAAGAAAGATCAGACATAAAATATTTTTAAATTAAGAGTTAGATAAGGATGGCGAAATAGATTAACGTAGGTGTCTGGCGAATTATAGTAGTTTGTATTAGTTCAAGTGATTATCGTATATCCTCCTAATCCTCTATATGTGAAAATAAAGTGTGTGTAAAGTGAGAGACTGAAGGACGCGATTGGTTTTGCTTTTAAAATATATTTACATTTTTATTGTATATAAGCGTAACATACACCATGGCACTCATTGGCCACGATGCAGAAAAAGCGCCCTAACTCGTCACAAGGCAGGTCCACCACTTAGGACGGCTTGCTTCACTCTCGTCAAACTGTGATCACTGATAATTCTCCAGCCTTGTTCAATCTGATGGTATTCAACTACACGTACCTAGTTACATTCTAAGAATGCACTGCATTCGTAGTGAAAGGTTTTATATGGTCTGGTGGAATATGGTTCTCTTAGCGTCGAAAACAGCTCATGTAATAACGAGGTACGTTTCTTTAGAAGTGCAGGATTAATAGGCACAATATCACAAAGTCTTTTGTCACCAATGGCACCGTTTGTGTAAATTACAATACAATAACAAATATGCTATGAAAAAAGTTGTCACACTGAGCATTAAAAATTTATAAACGGATGATTGAGTGAGTTGTATTAGAAGATTTATATCTTTTTTTATCAATCATTCCTGAGTTACTCATCTTTAATCAGCCATTTAATGTACTCTGTGACAGCCATTTTGTCAATTTGCTTCTTACTGGCTGGCGGCTGTTGTTAGGAATCAGATTATTAAAATAAAACAGTTAATGTGTTTTAATTCAGCAAAGACAAACATTTTAAATATTTAGTTCTAAGTTAGTAAGGTGTTGACAAATAATATTCTATAATGTACGATACCGAGGATGATCAGTTTGAGGAGGAAGATAATGAAGAAATTTCGTCAGAGCTGTGGCAAGAGGCTTGTTGGATTGTTATCAATGCTTATTTTGACGAAAAAGGCTTAGTACGACAGCAGCTAGACAGTTTCGACGAGTTCATACAAATGTCGGTACAACGCATCGTTGAAGATTCTCCTCCAATAGAATTGCAAGCTGAAGCTCAACACTCTTCCGGTGAAATTGAAACTCCTCCGAAATACCTTTTGAAATTTGATCAAATATATCTTTCTAAACCCACTCATTGGGAGAAAGATGGTGCACCTTCTCCTATGATGCCTAACGAAGCTAGACTTCGCAATTTAACCTACTCTGCTCCTTTGTATGTGGATATCACGAAAACCATTGTCAAAGAAAATGAAGATCCTATAGAAACCCAGCACCAAAAAACATTTATAGGAAAAATTCCTATAATGCTTAGGTCTACATATTGTCTTCTAAGTAATTTAACTGACAGAGATTTAACAGAGTTGAATGAGTGCCCATTAGATCCTGGGGGCTATTTTATTATCAACGGATCTGAAAAAGTTTTGATTGCACAGGAAAAGATGGCAACAAACACAGTGTATGTATTCAGTATGAAAGATGGCAAGTATGCTTATAAAACTGAAATTCGTTCATGCCTTGAACACAGTTCTAGACCTACATCTACATTGTGGGTAAATATGATGGCCCGAGGTGGTCAAAGCATTAAAAAATCTGCAATTGGTCAAAGAATTATTGCAATTGTACCATACATAAAACAAGAGATTCCTATTATGATTGTTTTTAGAGCTTTAGGTTTTGTAGCAGACAGAGATATTTTGGAGCATATCATATATGATTTTGATGACCCAGAAATGATGGAAATGGTAAAGCCTTCTTTGGATGAGGCCTTTGTAATTCAAGAACAAAATGTAGCCTTAAATTTCATTGGTGCTCGAGGAGCCCGCCCAGGAGTAACTAAAGATAGGCGTATAAAATATGCTCGTGAAATTTTACAGAAAGAAATGTTACCTCATGTTGGTGTTTCTGATTTTTGTGAAACTAAAAAGGCTTACTTCCTTGGATACATGGTACACAGACTTTTGCTAGCTGCATTAGGGCGCCGTGAATTGGATGACAGAGATCATTATGGGAATAAAAGGCTAGATTTAGCAGGGCCTTTGTTAGCATTTCTGTTCAGAGGATTGTTTAAGAACCTATTAAAAGAAGTAAGAATGTATGCACAAAAGTTTATAGACAGGGGAAAAGATTTCAATCTTGAATTGGCTATTAAAACAAAGATTATCACTGATGGTTTACGTTATTCTCTTGCTACCGGCAATTGGGGAGATCAAAAGAAAGCACATCAGGCTAGGGCAGGAGTATCCCAAGTATTAAATAGATTGACCTTTGCATCTACATTGTCACATTTGAGACGTGTTAATTCTCCAATTGGTAGAGATGGTAAACTAGCAAAGCCACGTCAGTTACATAACACACTGTGGGGTATGATCTGTCCTGCTGAAACACCAGAGGGTGCTGCTGTTGGTCTTGTGAAAAACTTAGCATTGATGGCTTATATCTCTGTAGGAAGTCAACCATCTCCAATTTTGGAGTTTTTAGAGGAGTGGTCTATGGAGAATTTAGAGGAAATTGCTCCTTCAGCAATTGCAGATGCAACTAAAATATTTGTAAATGGATGCTGGGTTGGAATTCATAGAGACCCTGAGCAATTGATGGCTACCTTAAGAAAACTACGACGACAAATGGATATTATAGTGTCTGAAGTCAGCATGATCCGTGATATCAGAGACCGTGAAATTAGGATTTATACAGATGCTGGTAGAATTTGTCGCCCTTTGCTGATAGTAGAAAATGGAGCTTTATTGTTAAAAAAGAAACATATAGACCATCTCAAAGAAAGGGATTATAATAATTATGGCTGGCAAAATTTAGTGGCCAGTGGTGTGGTTGAATATATTGATACATTGGAAGAAGAAACAGTAATGATTGCTATGAGTCCTGATGATCTGGCACAAGTAAAAGAATATGCTTATTGTACAACATACACTCATTGTGAAATTCATCCGGCAATGATCTTGGGTGTCTGTGCGTCCATTATTCCATTTCCCGATCACAATCAAAGTCCAAGAAATACTTATCAAAGTGCTATGGGTAAACAAGCCATGGGTGTTTATATTACGAACTTTCATGTGAGAATGGATACTCTAGCCCATGTTTTGTATTATCCACATAAACCATTGGTTACTACTCGTTCCATGGAATATTTACGATTTAGAGAATTACCAGCAGGAATTAATTCAATTGTTGCTATTTTATGTTACACTGGATATAACCAAGAGGATAGTGTTATTTTAAATGCATCTGCTGTGGAAAGAGGATTTTTCAGATCTGTATTTTACCGTTCATATAAAGATTCCGAATCTAAAAAGATTGGTGACCAAGAGGAACAATTCGAAAAACCGACTCGACAAACATGCCAAGGAATGAGAAATGCTTTATATGATAAATTAGATGATGATGGAATCATAGCTCCTGGAATTCGAGTTTCTGGTGATGATGTAGTAATTGGCAAAACAATAACTTTGCCTGAAAATGATGATGAGTTAGAAGGCACTACAAAAAGATACTCTAAACGAGATGCATCAACATTTTTGCGTAATAGTGAAACGGGTATTGTTGATCAAGTCATGCTAACACTAAATAGTGAGGGATATAAATTTTGTAAAATTCGTGTCAGATCAGTTCGTATCCCTCAAATTGGCGACAAGTTCGCTTCCCGCCATGGTCAAAAGGGAACTTGTGGAATTCAATACAGGCAAGAAGACATGCCTTTTACTTGTGAAGGTCTCACACCTGATATTATTATTAACCCACATGCCATTCCATCTCGTATGACAATTGGTCACTTGATTGAATGTATTCAAGGTAAAGTATCCTCAAATAAAGGAGAAATTGGTGATGCAACACCTTTTAATGATGCAGTAAATGTACAAAAGATATCATCATTACTCCAAGAATATGGATATCATCTCCGTGGTAATGAAGTTATGTATAATGGGCATACTGGTCGTAAGATCAATGCTCAAGTTTTCTTGGGACCGACATATTACCAACGTCTAAAGCATATGGTGGATGACAAAATTCATTCCAGAGCCAGAGGTCCTGTTCAAATTTTGGTGAGACAACCCATGGAAGGAAGGGCTAGAGATGGAGGATTGCGTTTTGGAGAAATGGAGCGTGATTGTCAAATTGCACATGGTGCTGCTCAATTCCTTAGAGAGCGCTTATTTGAAGTATCAGATCCTTACCGTATACATGTTTGCAATTTTTGTGGTTTGATAGCTATTGCTAATTTGCGAAACAACACATTTGAATGCAAAGGCTGCAAAAATAAGACTCAGATCTCTCAAGTGCGGTTACCCTATGCAGCAAAGTTACTTTTCCAGGAACTAATGTCTATGAATATAGCACCAAGATTAATGGTTGTTAGCTGAATTATTCTGTAACGTGTCCTAACAATTCTCAAGAATTATAAATAAAATACTTGAAATATTTATCATGATTTTTATTATCACAAACTGACAACATAAAATGTAGCTTATTACAACAATTACAATACATAATTGTACAATAAACTTCATACCTAATTTATCATATACATAAATATCTTTATAAATAACAGTAATTAACTGCATATAATTGAGGTATATAAATTTAACAAAAACTTAAAGCATGTTGTTTTAGAATTATGTCAATCAAATATATTAACAGATTTTAACATGAATAGACAATATTTAAAATTTAATTCAATCAATAAAATTGTAAATTATAAATGAAATAACACTTTGATTTCATGGGCCTATAGTTTGTGGCATACAATTCTTAATTTACATTTCTTAAAGGTACAATCCTTATTGTGATCTCAATGTCTATCTGTTTGTCCCAGCTTTATCTATTAAATACGTAATATATTTTTTTCATTAATTAAATTAAACATATTATGACTAAAGTTTATAATAGAATCGAAAAAATCAACCCTACTTTCTTTACACATCTCCATACTGCTACACTATATTAGTAATTTAATATATATAGCTTTGTCATGATTAATTGAAAATATATTATGTGTTTTTCACAAATATTACAATTTAAAAGTGCAATTAAGTCCAGTCCATATGTTGTTAAAAACTCATTTATAAATATTGCAACTGAAATTTAAAATTATTTAAGAGAGCATATTGAATACATTGATTTATTTCTTGAAGTGTTGAAACAACAAATTTATGTAAAGACATAATTTAAGTATACAAATACAACTAGATAGTGGGTTCACATACAATATAAAAGCGAAATTGTATGCAACATAATGTATGTAAAACACATTAATTGAAGAACCAAAAATTGTTCTAAAACAGTATTTCAAGCAAATAAAAACACTAAGGTTATAAATTTAGAAAATTGATTTCATTTTTGGATCTCTCATCACAAAAAATGGTAATTTTAAGTTCTATCACTTAGAAGAGAAAAGACGTAATTGTTATAATCTGTATTGCAAAATCAATCTTATGCTGCAACATTAAAAGTTAAAATTAAAAAGTAAAAGACACATTTTGAATACAAATCTGTTACCTAGTTGTATACTACACATTGATGCTACGATAGGAATTAACTTATAAAATTAAGTACTCTTTAGTATTGTGTGCACCATTACAAGAAATTGAAAGTGCTGGGTATACAAGAAACAGTTATATTTAAAAAAAAGGTTGTTTAGTTCAATCAAATCTTCATTGAAAAAAATTACAACTGATTAATTTGAAGAGGCTGTAACTTTCAAGTACCGCTATTATTCTTATGTTACCTAAATTGCCCTTACAGTACAACTTACGTAGGTAGTATCATATTCATTGATTTTCTTACTTTGTTATGTATAACTGGAAAAGAAATGTATTTCTTCTCGCTTTTCAAATATTGGATGGCAGCAAACTGGTTTCACAATATGTCAATGATAATTCCTTCAATCAGCTTTTTAATTCTAAGCCAATGCTTGGATTTTTTTTAAAGATATGACAGGTATAAGAATATCTAAATCATTTTTCCTATCAAATAGAAGTTCTAGCGGGGCGCCGGAAGAGCTCTTTGTTCGTCCGGTTCTTCTTTCGGTCTGCTCCATTTTATCATAGTCTCAGGGGAACGGTACAGGAACACTAGTTTAGCGAACAGGTCTTCTTCAAGTGCCAGTTCAAGCGCCTCGCGTACCTGTTTATTAAACAAAATAGGTAATTTTCTCCATATTATTTATTTTACATTGTAAAAAAAAACCCGATAGGTATTTTTACGTATATTTATTACGCATATGACATCCACAAAAAAATCCAATGAGTTTTTTGTAACTTATGAAAGAATTTTATCGGTGGACTGTACTGTTGCTGAGCAACAGGCTTCATTGTCAGATCGGTCCTGCTCTCTGAGCTCTGGTGAAGTGACCTTAGACCATCTTAGCTCATTTATATATATCAGTATCGCCTGTGGTCGAAATTGGACCAATGTGGTAGTAAAGTAACAAAATTCAACTTGTTTTTCAGATAATCAGATGATTTAGCGTTTTATAATCTTTTAAAATCATGTGTGTATTATATATTTATTTCAGCTGCCTTAACGGCAACCCATATACGAGATTTTCTTTTTTGTGTACATCTATGGTACAGTACCTTTCGAATGACATAGGTTTCATTCATCTCCTTAAATAATAGGGGTTAATTTATTTTAGGTATGAAGCTGCAGTTTTAATGAAGTGGCCACTTTAAATTGAAATTAAACCTGCATGGTTCAAGATTCGTGATTTTTTTTTTTTGAAGAAAAACTAGTAGTTTTTCTCTTATCTTTTATCTTATCTTAATTCAAAAATTTGATGACACAACTTTGATTGACTTTCAATAAACATTTTTACTCAAAAGTTATTGTAATTTTCGAATACGAGTTCCGTCGTGGTTCTTACGCAGCAGAGATAGGCTGCAATATCAACACTGCATTCGGAGAGGATAGGACTATCGAACGCACTTTGCGTTTTTCGTTTGATCGCTTTTGTAGTGGAAACTTTGACTAGAAGAATGAATCACGAGCAAGACCAGAAACGAAGGGATTTTAGACTCATTTGTGACGTGTCAAGAAAAGAGGATTCTATACGATAGTCGCACTTGATAAACGTAATTGCTAAACTCAGGTCAAATACCGGAACAATGCCCTAAAGCTAAGCACACCCATAAAATAACAATGGTAACCTTTTTGTGGTTTAGTCATTTTATAGTGTAATTCACTATAGCTTTTTGAGATCCGGTGTATCAATAACAGCAGAATTTTTGTTCACAATAGACATAAACAATGATGGCGAAATTCTCTGAAAAACAACCCAGATTCCTCAATCGATCTTCGCCATTATTACTCCATGATAACCCAAGACCTTACACTGCTCGACAAACCTACCTGCTGCTAGTTAGAAACCATACGTTATCCTCCATACTCGCCAGACCTAGCCCCACCGATTAGCATTTTACCATTGGACAATTTCTTGCAAGGAAAAATATTTGTATGTGTACAAAATACCCAGAGTATGTAGAGTCCAGATCCTCAGCGTTCTATCGCAAATACATAAATTGTCTTCTCTCAAGATAGCAAAAGTGGTAGATAATAAGGGTAAATATCTATCGATTAAATAAATAGGTTTTTTCTTAGAAAACTAAAATACTTTAATCCATAATTTAAAAAAATGGTACTAAAATTATCAATATTCACGTATTTAATATAATGATTAACATATTCTACAACTGCATCAGCTTATGTTAGTCCACACTTGAACATAGGCTTCAACAGGAAAGTGCCCACAAAAGAAGGCATGTATTTCTTCAAAGGTTTGCTCATACTTACCATGCAGAGCAAGCGGGTTGGTGCGCGGAGCGCTGGTACCCTCGCACTAGCTGCTTCTCATTGGTCTATGGGATTTGGGTTCGGCAAATTCGGATGGATATTCCGCCATTATTTGGTCGCTCGAGTCTCATTTGTAAGAGCCTATTATTTATTTTTTATCTGAATTCAAAGTATATGTATAACAGTTTTCTACGTACGAGATAGATGTCGAGGCAGAGCTGCAGCACGCGGTCGACATTGGGTAGATCGTCGAACATGATCTTGGTGTAGATGCCGGAGAAGAAGCCGCGCAGCACACGGGACGCCAGGAACACGAAGGTAGTGTACAGACCGATGATGCTGTTCATTGGTATAGTGTTAGTTCATTGTTATGGTACAGCGGTTGCGTTGCGACGTGGGTTCGAACCTCATTTGAAGCAAGTAATTGTTAATAAATTAAAGGATTTACTGTAACGAATTAGATATTTATTTTCTTATGTGTTAATATACTCACCCCCCGGCTGAAATGAAGTTGAGTGTCTCGGGAAACAGTTTATCATTGAATGTGTACATAACGAGCATGTCGCAGTTGTTCATGGGTATCGATGCAAGTGGATCCTGTATAAAACAAAGCATTTCCATTTTTAACGACGAATTAAAAACATACTTGTAATTACTATAGACTCATCATGATTAATTATAATGAATGGTAATGACAATGAAATTGTAATGATGATGAAGATAATGTCTGTAATAATGAAATAATGAATATTACCCTTGCTTCGCAAGCTTCCCGTACTCGCCAGTACATCGTTTCAGCTTCTCTCTCCAAACGGAGCTGAACGTTGCGGTACAGGCGAGCATTCTCATCTAGACAATTTTACAAAACTGTCTAAGAATTATAATTAAATTACAAAATAACACAAAAGTTTAATTAAATTATTGTTTAATTAATTATTATAATTTAACTTGTATGTTATAAACTGTGTCTGTGAAATGCCGTCGTAACTTAACGGACAACGTTACATTACTAGTAACATTAAAGAAATGCGATTACTTCAGTCTTTTCCCAGCAGAAACTTTTTGAAGTTTTAAGTTTAATGGTAGATTTATAACTTTTCTGCGGCGAATGAACCCAGTCTATTCGAAAATAATATTTGCCAAAAGCGCTTGTCAATAACGTTATTGAAAAGCACACGAGGAAAGTATTATTCAAAGGAACGTGAGAATATTGAAATATCTACGACATGTAGAGCCGTAATAGTTCAGGTGCAGCATTGTTTCAATCCCTAGTGTTAACTCTACTAAAATTTTAATTGTGTTAGCGGAAGTATAGCGATGAAAGATAAAACCTGCATGTCAGAGTAAGGTTAATATAAGGCATGAAGGAAAATATATCCATCTACACACAACAAGACATGCATATATTTTCCTTCACCGCTAAAAAATTAAATATTTCGTGGATGATATTTTATACACGGTGAAGTTAATTTGGAATTCAAAAACGTCTTAAAAATTAGAAATTGCTCATTAATTGAGCATTTAAAGGCTTTGACTCTTAATCGTGCCGTGTAGCAGTATATTGAGCAGGTAACGTGTAGCAGTTAATAATATTAATCATTTTAACCGAGTACCTGATATCATGTAATTTCTTTTTTTATTACATTCAACCAGAAAGCACCATAATTATTAGTAACAAAAAGTATAATTACCTTCATCGGTGGTAGGCGGCATCAACTGGTATGCTGGCTTTGCTGCTCCTTTGTTAAATACCTTGACGAACTTAGGAAAAAGTGTCTTCACGTGTAACCTTCAATTAAGTAGATCATCAACATTAAAATTAACAATAAAGTAATTATGAACATTAATATCCCAATGATAATTTTGATGAACTCAACATTACCAAGAGAGGAAATTGGTCAATGAAACAAGATAATGATATCCATTTCTATAGGGAGTTTAACGTTAGAGCTACTCCTACTTCATCCAGCAAAATCTGGCATGTATTTCGGGAATGAACCCTTGTACTATTGACGCTGTTCCCCATCACCAGTTTTAGGATTTGGCGTCAGCAAATCCGCTATCATTCGGTATCCAGAACCAGCCAACAAAGAGCAGCCCAACATGGTGCTCCACGTGGAGACGAAGTTGGTATTTGGAGAATGAGATGGCGAAATTAATAAATAATTAATTGTTCTACAAACCAAGTATCAGGCGTAGAAGTGCCGGTCAGTAGCTTGAGGAGTGTTTCTCGTTCCGCGTTGGGCTTGCCGTCTATAAACGCATGCAGCTCCACCTCGCGGTGATCTTCCATGGTGGGCGGGTTCTGCGCGTTGTTACTCGGATGCGTGATCACGTACGTGAACTTGACAGTCAGTGACGCGTCTAAAGAAAAGTGTGAATAAAATGGTAACCCAAACATAATCAAAAACGTCGTCAGTCTTGTTATAATTGTGTAACCTAATTATGATAGCGGAGGTGTCTGATCTGCCTCTGAACTCGGGGTTCGGGTCTATAAATAGATATATATCCCCTATATACAAAGCTCGTACTAACGACTTTCGCGAATCTTATGTACGAATTATAATGTTTGCTTGGACCCTAAGACAGCGACAGGCACACAATCTGTTACGTTGTTCCATTTAAGCTCTGGTGAAAAGTGGGTTAAAAGGACTAAAAATATCTGACTACTATTGAGTATACGGTCGTCAGAGCTGATTTGTATTAAAACTATTTATTTTTTCTTCAGAGCATTAAGAAGGCGTCAGGCATCATATGTCATATTTGTGTCGAAATAGTGTGTAAATGTGCGATGAAACCATTAAATATACTAAACCTCTGACTATTTAATAATGAGAGTATACGGTCGTGAAAGCTTATTATAATCATATCCAAATGACTCACTGGAAGAGGCCTCGCGCTCGAGCCGCGCTAGCTCGGGCGGCGAGATCTCCCACTTCATGGTGGAGTTGGGGTTGATGGTAATGACGGCCACGTCGTTGTACATGTAGTTGGAGAGGAAAGTCTGCGCCGTGCGGTCGCGCGCGTACAGGTTGCTCAGCTGCGTGTAGTCCTGCTCCGTGTAGCTGACATACGAAAATAGATCTTATTGACAATGCATTCTATTCGACTATTTCCCGAATTTAAGGGACTTTTATGTATAGAATAGGGGGCGAACAAGTGAGCCGTTCATCGGATGTTAAGCTACTATAGACGCGCCCGAACTTCTATTACAGCAGAGGAGTAGCAGGCGTGTTGCCGGCCTTTGACTATGGATTAGGCTCCTTTCTCGAAGGTCCTTAAATCGTAACTGTTCGGAAATACTACTGGCAATACCAGATTTAACAAATAGTGCGGGTCAAAAAATTTAAAGATACTATAAAATTAATTGTTTTAGTTGAATAATTCAACTTTATAGGAAACAATTAACCAAAGAATAGGAAAATACCAATAAAACTAATTTTAATTATATATTTGGACTGCAATAAAGTTTTTAATTCACAACTTATTTCTAGTCTAATGTAATCATGCCGAGCAACTTCTAACTACTCATATTATACTATTACCATTATTACCAAAAGTCTCAATTTACCAATGCGGGTAACGTGTTCGTAATGCTTCTGTGCAATATCACTTTGCTTCTGTGTAATATCTTTAAGAGAACACAGAAACATCAAGCGATGTGATAAGAATAATATTATTTTTGCTGGCACTGTGGTGTCTCAGCGTATGTAATAAAGAGCTCTCACTTATTAGATACTTGAGTATACAAGAATAGACCACTTATTAAAACAATACATAATACATGAGTGTCCATTTTTCATGTCAACCTTTATATGTATGACGAAAAATTTATTATTTTTTACAGTGACGAAAAAAAGATTGTCGGTATTAAAATAAAATGGTTAAATGTAGTGCCTACATGTGTGAAAATTTAACATGCTAAAAAATAGCTGGATTTATACTTTTATCGGTGATTTGCTCCACGGTTTTGTACATGTGTGTGGTTTATTAATGTGTTTTGGATCACGCTTTGTTAACTGTTATATTTAGTCTGGTATTATATTAAATGTGTGTGGTTACATTAATTTAGTGCCTATGTTTAAAATCTATCTGAACAATGTTATCGACTTTCGCTATGCTATTATTTAAATATGTATATTTAAAATACTAGCCAGTGCAATACTAAGCTAACCATGAAATAATCAATGTTTTTTTGTTCTACTAAAAGTTTAGATACCTATAACCTGTATTAAAGTTATCCCACTGTCTATGGATAACATTTTGTCTTACTGGAGGTTTACTAAAGATAATCTAAGAGCTTGGTAAATTAGACTTTACTGGAAGCCTATAAGACTTTTAAGAATACTGTTTTCATGACAGCGCAAATGTACGGTAAACTAAAGCATTTACTATAAGTTATTACTACTTATTCATAAAAAGTTACCTTCGTAACTTCGTAACTTAATGAGACCGATATAGTTTAAATTCCTTTTCTATATCGACATGCAAAATTATGAAACTCACATGTCAATGTTGTGCGACTGCGCCGACATTTGATATACTGGAAGGAACGGTCCAATGCGGATTTTTACCGTCACGTCGTTAGGCGGATTTGGTTGACCAACCTGAGAAATAACGAGTGTTAAAGGATCATTCGAAAACTTTTTATACAAGGGTAAAAATATATTATGAGCAGATAAAGCGCAAAACAAATTTACCAGATTTTTGTATCTCAGGTTGTATGGTGTATATCCTTTTTACCTGCTAATGTACCCAACACTATTTGTACTCGTGTACTCTCTGTATATACGAGTATCTGTTACCCTGATATACTGTACCCAGACTTATTACAATGTCTTACCGAATTTCCAAAGGCAAAGAAAACCAGCGGGAACCAAATGATCGCAATGACAAAAGCGAGCACGCCCCCGCCCAGCAGATATTTCGACGTGCTGGACTTCTTCACACCGCGCGGCTGAGGGAACTCATCTTCAACGTATCGAGAACACTGAAATACACGGAGCTGTTTTTAAGTACCTACAATGGAGAATTGACTACTAATATTTTGTATTATATCAATTTCCTTATATATGCAAAGAAATTAAAAACCTATCAGAGAAATATAGTTAATTGTAAGTATAAATTGTACCTTGAGTAAGAATACGCTGGCGAATATATCTTCCATTTTGAGCCAGTCCATGAGTGTCATTGACGTGTCTGTCCAGATCCAATCCATAAGCGTACGCAGTTCGAACACGAACGGCACCGCCATAAAGCTGATACATAAAACGAAAGTAAATAATTACAGTTTGCAATAAAAAATGAAAAGAATACTTAATCAAAAGTAAATTTAATTCAAATTATTAAATCTTTAAAAAACTTATCGATTTTTTTTTGTTTATTTTTTTTAAAAAGTATACTAGCAATGCTATTTAACTAACATTACTAATATTCCTGTTAACCCTCCAACTAAGCATTAGAGCTTGTGTTTGGAGTGGTTCACGGCAATAGTCGAATGGTGGGCTCGAACCTGCGACGTCATGTTTCGCAGTCCGCACCCTAACCCATTAGGCTATTGGCGCTTTGAAAATATACGAAACAATTATGAAAATTAAAAAAAAAATCATACATTATTATACAAATAATCAAAGATATGGGGAAGTTCCCTGGCAGTGAGGATGACAAAGTATTATTTTACTAAATAGTTATCCAATTACCTATTTTACTATGTGCCGACCTACTCCTTACTTGAGAAATGACGAAATCGGCCTATCCTAGAATTTTTTACGTCTAATTGTTTTTTTTATTTCCTCTTATTTTTCCTACCTTTATCATTTCAATGTTAGCAAGAAATAGGTTAGTAAGAAAGTACATGCTCGACGCATTACTCATCAGCTGACTCACCCCCTGAAGAAGATCATGTTGAGGAAGCGGTAGGACTTGCAGAGGAAGTTGCCGATTATGCGGCGCGGGTAGCCGCAGCGGATCTGGTAGGCCGACAGCAGCAGGTACACGCACTTCACCATGTACCACATGGGCGGCGGCAGCAGCGCATTGAAAGTCCTGCGCACAATACCGCCAACTGATAACACTGTATTTATAAAATATTCTCCACTCAATGTATTATTATATACAGAATGGATGCAATATTGCGACATTAAAAGAGAACGCGGTCAGTAATAGTTAACTTAATTATTTCCAAAAATGGGAAAATATCTGTAAATCTACATAATAGGGTTATGTTATACTCATGGTTGAGAATATTGAAAAAAAAAGAAGTAAACGCGTTTCTCTGTAAAACGAGAGAACTATTTATTACAATATTTACAACATGTAACCAAATTTATGGTATATGTTAACAAAAGATTCACTCACCTGTAAAACTAGAGAAACAACAGTTAAATCCTGTATTTCAGGTCTTTATATATTACTATTTATAATTTAGAAAATATTATTTTCAGGAAAGTATATTTATCATTAATATCGCATCTTATCATATATCATATTTTCTTAAATGCCCCTCCATGACATCTAGTATGCTTCGTCGATGAAGTGGCAAAGACAAACTTAAAGAAAAGAGCATGAGTGAAGTGGTTTTCTTTACATTTATATAATTTGTTATAAAGTTTTTAGTACATAAAACTGTACTGACGTTGGACGAAGATAGTTCTGAACCTATCTAAAGTAAATGCAAGGAAGCCAATACGATATCGAAGATAAATTTGTGGTATTCTGACCAAAATATTTTTTAGACGACATGAGTGTCTCAACGCTTTTAGGCAGTAAGAATCTTTCTCTACATGTCGATGAAACAAGGCAACAGTAAAGGATATGTAAGGATCATTGCGAGAGAACTTGTATTCAGTTTGCTGAAAACAGAACAATAAAATATTAATTTGACAACCCTTAATATGTCTCCAAATGACGGTGCAAGTTCCAGCCAATGCGAGAAAGTCATAAAATTCAATGTTAGCCTGTTACTAAAATATCTCCATGCCCAAATATTTGCATTTTAATAAAATAAATGTTTTGAATGAAATAACTTCTATCTTATAACATCTAAACAGCAGCAACCGGCACTCTAAGCAGGCACTACAAGAGTAATTTACCACTTAACTTCGAAGGTTGAAAAAAATAGCATCAATTTTTTTTTATAGCTAAAGGGGGCAAACGAGCAAGGGGCTCATCTGATGGTAAGTGATTACCGACCCCACAAACATCCGGAAAACCAGAGGCGCTGCAGGTACGCTACCGATCTTTAAGGAAGGAATCGGCTCTTTTCTTGAAGATCCCTAAGGTGTAACTGTTCTGAAATGAAAGGACACAAAGTCCATGTGCGTGGCAGCAAATTCCGAGAGAAACGCACTGGGTTGGAATACCAAACATCTACGTGGTTTTGGTGGAACTTAGAATCCTGTCGCAATCACCATCGTACGGTGATTTAAGATACGCTTTGTACGATTTAGATATGGTATCCAAAGAATAACTTTTTAGAATTGATACGTTTAGGACTAAAGCGATGTTACAAATTTTAAAATAGCATGATTTGACGGCAGGCTAGAGTATAATCAAAAGGAAAAATTGTACGATTTCATGATATTGAATTCAAAAACCACATGCAGACAAACTTATTACTGCTATAATGATTCGTGGTATTATGTACAATTGGAAACAAATACGCGCTCATTCATTTCTGTCTCAATGCAAAAATTATCCACATTTATAAATGCATGGAATGAAGAAATTGTAACCTAAAGAGGTTACAATTAGTAAAGACCAAATATCGGCCTGGACATAAGATGTTTGTTTTAGACTGACGTTCAGATTAATTGCCTTAAAACCACGTTCCGGACACAATGAGAAAACATATATCAGGATATATGTAAACGTTCCAAGATCGCATAGGACTTTTAAAATTCGGAAAAGGTGATGACTATAGCACAAACTCGGTAGATGTATGATATAATAGGCTCTAATAACTACAAAATGTGTTTATTTGATGAGCCTGCGGAGAAATTTCCATTTAAACGTAGGTAATGAAACATAAGAACTCCCATCGTACCTCTCCGTAATGAAGGGCAGCACAAAGAACATCCAAATGTGCACGCAGATGATGAGAGCGTACTGGAATAGTATCTTGCCGAGCATGAACTTTCGCAGGTATAGCGCGCGGTCGATCACGATGAGAGCGAACTGCAGGATCAGCATCACCAGGAACGGGATCGGGACTTTGTTCTCCTCAAGGTATGCCTGCACGCCGCCGTCGCCTTGGTGCGTCTGCACACAATACGCATATTATGGATTAAGGTCAAAATTTTACTATGTGGTAGGACTCCTCTGCCTCGTGTGTCGTCTGAGTATGTACCACCGCTTGGCTATTTCTCCGGCTAATCATCAATGCAGCCACTGTTGTATTCCGGTTTGAAGGGTATAATTAGAGGATCTTAATTCTCAGGGGTGACAAGGTTGAAGCTGTATGCATTGTAGGCTGCAATAGTCACTAACCATCAAGTGGAATGATAGCTCCTTTGATACTCTAATATTAAAAAATTATTGTGTTAAGAGCGGTTTGACAGTCAACATAAAAAAAAGACATAGCGTTTTAATTAACAAACAAAGTAAAGAAGCTGGCTTTGGTACATTCGTTATTTATCCCTTAGTTATTATTTACTGATCATAGTAATAAGCAACAATGGTACCTATTATCGGTCTAAACAGTATTTCGTAAAAGAAATTTAATATATAATATAATAATGAAATGAAATAGTTTATTTTCGTAAAAATTGTAGGACAATTTTTTTTTATAAAACTGACCCTCTTATTTGCGTGTTCTGCGAGGGAAGCGTTTACGATTTCTACCAATAAAACGGCAAATTTACAAAAAACTAATTAAACTGCATAAACACCCAGGTCGGCCATCCCTAAGAATAGGTAGCTCAGTGTAGCCAAGCGGGTTTTTGCAACATACTTTCCGCTCCTCTCAGAGAAGTGAAGGGTGCCAAACCCGTCTATTCAAACAAGTTAAGAAAAATAAGGGATTGTTTAATGTTATACAAATATTAACAGATTACTACTAAAGAGATGAAAAGACAAATATTATGTGAAATTAACTTTTATTTTAAATTTATTTTATTACTACATTTTTTTTTAATATTAACAGCCAGTTAATAGTCTGCTGCAGGACATAGGCCTCTCC
Source organism: Bhutanitis thaidina (assembly GCA_029286595.1). NCBI lineage: Eukaryota > Metazoa > Arthropoda > Insecta > Lepidoptera > Papilionidae > Bhutanitis > Bhutanitis thaidina. The sequence continues at coordinate 6,443,235 of JAGSMS010000004.1, read as the reverse complement.
CACAGGGAAGATTTGCCATAATCACCACGCTCGGCAAGCAGATTATCGATGACAGTACCAGACACGTCGCACCTTAGATGCTGCTACTTGTCTGCTTATTTTTGGTCTGATATTTTTCGAGATGGTTATACCGCACACCGATCGGAAGCCCTTGCGATTTTCAAGGTTTTTTCCTTAGTCGCTCAGTGGGCTCTTACGACAGAAAGGAGGAGTAGAAAAGGGTGACCCAGGTAGGAAGCCCAGGAGCAAGGGGTGGCACATTCTTACGCAGATACCATACGGCTACTGTTAACACACAGCACTTTTTCAAATATCAAAAAAGCAAGACAGTAATTTTTAAATTATTTAAATATTAAAATAAATTGAAAATAAATTAATAATTGAATCTTTGAGGAATAAAACCTCTGAGAACTTGATATACAAAGACAGGATCTAATAATGCAGAGGTTACATATAATGTACTATTATTTGTCATCAATCAGCAGTGCGACCGCTGTAGAGTTCCGGTTCGTAGCGTATACTAAGGCTGAATAATTACAGGTTGTGAGGCATTCCATCTTAGTCCTCAGGGGCGACGCATCTGTAAGTTGTTTGCAGGCGACCATGGGCTTCAGTAGCCTTCAGATTACTTACCTTCAGATGAATAGTTAGTTTGTCACCCAAATCCATTGAAAAAATAAATAAAAAAAAGACAAATGCAAGCGCTGACCCCGAAGGCGGCGAAGCCGAAAATTACGACGAGGAAGTTGAGGAAGTCGCAGAGGAACATGTAGGCGTACACGTCCGCCGTGACGCGTGCCCCGGGCGCCAGCATGCGCTGGAAGAAACGTTGCGTCGGCCGAAGGTAGCGCTTCACGCTGCGCGGAAAGAAACAAATTCCTTTTTATTTTATTTTATTACACAAGGCAAGGAAAATAAAGTAGCATTTCCATTACAGTGTAAAGGCCTCCTCTCAATATTCAAGTGAGTTTTGGAACCGATGCTCCAGAGCGGGTTAGCGGACTCCACATGTTCTGGAAATATTTTTTTGGCAAGCACCTGGCGCAATGTTTTCCTCAACTGCACGGTGCTTGGTTGACACACGTGCCTCTGACAACCGACTAATGGCGAAAAATCTATTCAAATATGCTAAACCTAAAATCCCATGGACTAGTGAAAAAAAGTAAGTCGCTCTTGACATTATGATCACCAACCGTACCCTGTGAGGTGAGTAAGGACAAATTTTCCATGCAATACACGTCAGCATAGGCAGGCGCTTTCTAGGGAAGGCATGATCACCAGCTGTTGTGTTTCATGTGTTTCTTTGTAAAGTTTTTTCTGTATTTGTAGCCGTGCTTAATTAAACCAGGCTTTCCGTGCTTTCGTGCAGGTACAGCCGCATGAAAAAGTATCAAGGTACATAATATATCGAAACTTACTAAGATTTAGAATAAATAATAACTAGATTAGGTAAGTCCTGATATGACTTATAACAAAAAGGATTACTATTGTTTTAAAATTAAGACACGTGAAGAACTTTTGAAGAAAAATACTTACGACAGAAACATTACTTGAGGGTAATGTTTGTACGTGTCTTCCAAAGTCGTTGTTACTGCAATTATCGGTTCTTGATCGTCGTTTACTCTGAAAAATTATTATTATTGTTTAAAAAAGTACACAATTAAATAAAACATATGCACCATAATATGTGGCACATTAAAGACTGGGCGACTGTTGTACCTACTTTTAACAATAACGAAACAGTACGAAATCAGTTATTACTTTTTTATCACATACCGTAATGAATTATGATAGTTAAGGGATGTTACTTCATCATGATAGTTACTTGTAGTGATCGTCATAGGAAGGCTTAGAAGGCCCAGCCTCTTCTTGTCGTTCGTCAAACTCGTGCGGTTCGCTCGCTGTGTCCGTTATGGGCTGTCCTATTACTCCATTTGAATCAACGTCAAGATGTCTATAAAACAAGAAAGTCTTTCGTAAACTTCACTGCAGAACTAACTTTCACAGTGGATCGTGTAATAGAAATAGTGATATATGAGTATGTCAAGAATACTGCACATTGTGCTGAGGATTTTGTTAAATATATAAATATAGGTATTGTTTACAAATAGAGACACTATTTGCAAAAGAAGTATCACAAATACTATTTGATTAGCTATATTTAGGTCACCTGATATACTTAATTATTGTGGGAATTCATTGCTATATCGGAGTTCAAAGAGTCGACTAGGTAATAAACTAAATAAATAAATTAAAGGATGGTCTTTATTAAACACTACTGTACTTCTGTGGCATGCCAAGCATGAGTATTATGGCAATTACCACCATGCGATTGAATCCAATATTATTACTTGTCCAATATTATTATGTTATTACTGTAACACAAAAACGTACCTGCTACTGGAACCTAATAACATTTTTATAAACTATAATTATATATTATAATAAAAAAAACCTACATGAAGTACATTCTACATACAACTAAAATTACTCAAAATTATTCTGGATACGACTATTTTACCAACAAAAGAAGAAAAAAATCATGAATACATTGTAGCTACGTCTTTCGTTTAAGTTGTACTAAGTACGTATCGAGGTATTCGTAGTACATTTGGAGTTGTGAAGGTCCGAGCCGTTTCCAGAGCAGGCGGGCGATGTTCGGCGGCGAGCGGCGGCCCCGCACCGTGTCCCCCGCCCCGGCCCCGGACACACGCTGCAGGCGCGCCGCGCGGGGACCACTGTCTGGGTCCGCAAACTAAGCATGTAGTGCGCCGCCCGGGTGCACGCTCACCACAGTTAGCGAGCAAAAGTCTCGATGTATATCTAATTTTCGAAATTATAGTCACGGAAGCTCGCAGTTCCTTCCGAGAGGTATTAACGTACACAGATACGTGTACGTAATGTAAACTACTATGGTACATATAAAAGAGTGCACGGGCCTTCATGATATGAAAGTGCTGCATCTTTTTATAGTAAAAAAAAATGTATACGCACAAACTAGTATGCGGGCATAGCATACTTGCACTCAGACTTAGGGACGCTATAATATATTCTGTGTTGCTGATTGTATTAATAAACACATAATGGAAAGTTATTGCAGTCGGCGAGAGAGACAATGTCTTATCAGTATGATCAATTTACTTAAGCTACACATGATACTAACGGGCTGGTACGGTCATGCAACTTGACGTATTTACGGCCAACTTCTGCACCGCGGCCCTCCACGATGAATTGGGTGTCGTCCGCAGTCAGTGGGTACTCCATATCCTCCCGCAACTCTATCTCCGGCGAGGACTCCTTCCACAAACCTAGTGACTTCAGCATAAACCTACCAAAAAGTTCACAGCGTTTGTATTAAACCTTATCCCATTATTTTATATGAACGAGGGTTCCTGAACTGTTAACGTACCTATGTAAAAATATAATGAGTAGAAGTAATAAATCGTAGAGAGCATAATTGTATTTCCTCTCGATGCCGATGATCCTCGGTGCCGTGAACGGCATGTTGGCTGGTATCGCCTTTTGATTCCACGGGAGGATCTCGAATTGGAACATACTCTTTATAAGTACGATAACCTGAACAGGAAAAGATTTGAATCACAGTTACATACAACATACAATAACATCTTGATTATAATAACAATAATTGTAGGAGCGCTGCTCAAGTGAAATACGAGGTTATGTTCGGGGAGGGTTTAAATGTATAAATGGTCGTCTTACATATACATTAACAGTGCGTGACCTCGCGACGGGAAGAGTGAGCCTGTCCCTTTGCATACAATTTGCCTTTTCATAGTTCTATCCAGTGCCATAGCCTTTTATAATTATTTCTTTGCGTTTATATATTACAAGGTAAGATAATCGTTATTTCCAAAATAATCTTTTTTTTAAGCTCTTAACGCTTATATATAAGGCTATACATTTAACATATGAATTACTTATAGCTATTAATTACATGTATCTCCAAATGTTCTTAAGTCTTTATTTACTACATAGTTATACAATATACGGTATATATTTACATTAGTTTAAACAAAGATCTTTTTATATTGTGTGTTTATTAAATACGGATGACTGGGTAGATTACAATAATAATTTAATTATTTCTAACAAACACCACAATGAGTACGAGGGCTGGTAAAAAGTTTAAGAAGTTACTTATAGTTTGACGAGAAATGATTACTATTGTACCCGTGTACAGTACTATTGTACTGTTCCTATTCTACCCGTGTTTAATTTTTCGACCAAACACGCTGATTGAAGATTTTATTATCAAAATAATATGTCTTACTTTTTTTATTAAAAGTTTATTGTTTTTATTCTTTAATAAAATATTATAATATTGGGGGTAAAAGTTTGAAATTGCAGTTTTGTATTGAAATACACAAACAACTTTTTTCGAAGAAAAAAATATAAGATCTAGATGGTGTTGATGAACTTTAATATTCTGACGCAAAGTACGATGGTGAAACATAGCGACTGGGATTGTTCCGAACAGTTCCTTGGTATATTCCGCGTGGTAAATGTGCGAGATGCAACATCTCTGCGTAAGGACAATGGATCAAGCCGATCAGAGAGAGCTTGGTCGCCGACGATTCGTGCCGATTTTCTTTCAATGCGGTCAAATGGAAGAAGCTGGTATGGAGTGCCCCGGGTCAGAGATGAGAACAGTATTTCATGTGGGTCAATGATATGTCAACGCCAATGGTTCCGATACTGGCTGCGGCGACAAGGGGAATGTTTTCAAAAGAAGGGAGAAGCGACAAATGAATTATTTTTAGCGGTAAACGCGCCATCACCAACACCTCGCTGTCGTCTGCATAACACTGCCGTTGCAGCATGTCACTGATATGCCGCCAACTCTCTGCCGATCGATGAATCAGATAAACTAGAAAATCATTAGCTGATCGATCCTAAAGGAAACCGGCCACTAGTCAGCTGGTGCTCCTCTAGGTAGCTGAGGAGCTAGCTGTTATTTATAGATAGTCTATATATTGTTTTTGTTAACATGGTGATGGAAAATGGAACCGACACCAACTCTGGGCCACACGTCCCCAGCTCAATTGAAAGGATTCTGCTGTTGGTTTTTACATCCTTGGACTCCGACGCATTGGCCCAGGCCTGGCACTTAATTTTTTTTCTTTCTTAAAAATCGTTACCTTCCACTGTAGGAATTACTCCTGTGTTGCGGAGGCAGTTTATATACATGAATTGCACATGGACAAACACCCAGACCCGGAAGTTATTATTTATAGTCTATACAAATAATAAACCCGTGCGGGAATCAAACCCGCGAATGCCGCAGTTAAACGCTTAGCCACTACGCCAGCCGTAATTCACTTTCGCTTTCGGTGTGATACAATTTTGGAGGAGTGTCCAAACTAAAGTGTGGATTTGCTACCAACCGGCAATGCAGAGAATGGAATGTAGAGATACCACGAAGTACCACGTCGGCGACAGAATCAGCAATGGCGTTGGGAGCATACCGTGAAAAGCAAACCTGTCCCATACGGGTAGGAAGCAAAGAACAACCGCATCCATCCTAATTTGCTATCCTGTAATTCCACACACGGCGGAATATGCAATCGACACGTGACATTGAAATCGCTAAGAATGACGATCTTTGCGGATGGGAGATGTTGTAGCTCAGAATCTGTATTCATTTGGACATGGTCGATGAGTTGGCAGTAGTAGTAGATATTACCGCTATGAGTCCTGTAGAGGCACTCCTAGACGCGGGTATGGTCGTCGCTGTCTATGCTCTGCAAAGGGTGGCTAGGTCCGTACCTTCAAGACTATCGAGGTGTCGAGAACAGATATTCTTTCCGACGTTTTCACAAATTCCGGCTCGCGGTTCAAATGAGTGTTCTAGTTTGTGCCCCGGGTAATGGAGATAAGACTGTCGGTACTGTTACCCTTCTGGGGTAACCATTGATTTAATTCCGCTACCATATTTGGGGAGAAGAGAGTACGCCTCCGATTACCTCACTCACCGGATGAAACACAGAATCACAAGATGCTTCTACTTCACGCTGGTATTCTGAAAGTCCGTGGTACTACCCCGGTCGCGCCAGCCCATTCGTGTTGTGTTTAATTGTAACTTTTAACTAATACCTACAGTAACATCATCTATTTTTATAAATCTTAAATTTTAATGAGTAAAAAAATATAAACAAAATAATACCTCGGTATAGGCGATCAATGTAACCCAAAAGGTTTTAGTTGGGCGAGGTATAGTGAGTGTGCCCCACAGGAAAACCATAAGCGGCAACGGTATGGACAGAATAGTAGCAGACTGAATCTATAATAGAGAATATAACATGATAAATACGTGTTAGAGAAAATTGCTTTCAAAAGGAAAATTTAACAAAACGACAATATTTAAGTTTCGATCAATACCTGGTTAATAAACACCATAATGTAACAGACGATATCAGTGTGAGCCAAGACAGCGTACCACAGCGCATAGCCCAGGTGTACTATTGGCGATTTGTCCTGCTTGAACATCGAGTCGTCTTGCTCCTCAAGCGTTGTCACATCTTTGCTGTAATGATACGCATAAATGTAAATTTACATAACAATCAAGCAAATAGAGAATACAAAACGTGCAAGAGACATCGATATATCGAACAACTGCCGCCAAGAAGATTGCTGGACAACATTATAAAACAGTGAGAAAGATATAAAGATATGATTGCAAGTTAACCAATTTACATACACCATCACGAAAATACAACGAATATTATGGTTAAAAAAACCTGTAATACTTACTCTAATATGCAACCGTGTGAAAATGAAAAGCTACGACAGTGATCAAAAACAAATTGACACAAAAAAAAATGAGAAGAGTGATATCAAATAAAAGCCAGGCCCATCTCAAGCGACGATATTTAAAGTGGATCGAGTGGAACTTGGGCATATTTTGAAAAGCCTATAACAACTTTACACAAAAGATTTCAAATGTTTTGTTAATATATAGATAACAGTTAATACATAGATATTGGTAAGAAAATATAAAAAAAAATTACTTTATTTCAATAGACATGAAATGTGGTGACAATAGAAATTGAAGCCAATGTCACCAAAGAGCGATTTTGGTTAGGCGTATAATATTTATTGGTTAATATTAGATAATGTATTATCAAAGCATATCAAGAAATAAATCAAGCAGCCTAAGTTCCATCTCGAAACGAAGCATTTCACTCCACCTTTCGGTAGTCTGTAAACTAAACGCGCTCTCGTGTTCCGACGTGTCGTCCGAATCGTCGGAGTCGTCTAAGACGTGGGAGTCGGGAGAGGCGCGGGGGCCGCGAAAGGCCGGCGAGGCGCGCGGGGGAGACGCGTCCAGGCCGCGCTCCATGCTCGGCGCCAGGATGCGGATCTCCGGTACGCTTATTTCGCTTAACTTACGGCTGTAAACACCCCTCACGTGTCATACAACCGACCGATCAAAATGATCTAAGCGAGCGAAGTGCTCTCCCTAAACGTTTAAAAATATCATAATCACCTTAACCTCTTGTTTTAACATCGGCATATTTTTAGTACCTCACACTAAAATACTCAGAGCGCAATGATGTTTGATCTTAAGCGCTAAAATTTCTACTAGCTACAAGCTTGATTACAATGTTGAATAAAAAAATATGTTATTCATTCTAATACGTATGCCCCTTATGTGCGAGCTTCTATGGATTGTGCTTGTTATTAGACTATTCTAATTAATTAAACGACTTTCGATAATACACTACATTTAATTGTAAATGTGTTTTGATTACTAAAATGAAAATTCTAATACATTATATATAAAAGATGAACGCTAAACATCTCTACTTAGCTAAGGTTATGTCTTAGACATAACAGATAGTTAGGCACGTAATGCTATTTAACAAATTTTCAATAACATGCGTTTCGGTAAATTAAGCTTAATACAAACCCCATTTCAACAGAGGGCACCAGTAGATGTTGCTCAGATTGTTCCGTATCCTTTAGCATACTAGGCAGCATGCGAAAATAAAATTTCTAGCTAATAAACTCTAGAGACTCATAGCATCTATCTATAACATGACTAAATACACTAATTTAATGCAAGTATATATTTCTAAGGCTATAATTTTTGTCATGTACAAAACATTTAATTACGAAAATTTAATCTACGAAATGTTCGTAGTTTTTGTTTGTTTAGCCAGCATCAATAAATCCACAGAAACTTATACCAAGATAAGTACACAAAGGTTTCCCTTCTCTTAATTAATTTAAGGCCGTAAAAAGAGAAGCTAACATATTTGAATCTACGCATGACAGATAACTGGAAAAGAACGATATTTAAAAAATCAATCAAGTTTGAAGTCAAAAAACAAATAAAGAAACCCATTTTAATGGGACTTTATATGCTTAAGCAGGATACATGGGTCTAAAAAGTAAGAACACATTATTGAAAAAGAATATTAAAGCTAAATTAGAGCGATTTTAAGTTTTCCTTAATAACAGATAATTACAATTATTTTCATGGTAACTGAACATTTCGAAAATAATATCTACTAACTTTTTAGACCTGTTTCCTGCGAACAAAGTTACTTTAAAATCGATACATTCATTTCGAAGATATTGGACTTGAAAGTTTATATGAAAAGCAGTGAGGCGTAGACCCTCTTAAAGGCTAAAAAATTAGAGCGGGTTAAAGGAAATTAGACCTCCGTGAAGAACCCGCAATAAACTGTCTGGTTAGTTGCAATCTGTTATGAAAGCACTGTGGCCATAACCCGTATTACCGTATCTTATTACGACACTATACCATTAAGCTTATTTAAGTTATTTGTTTCTATGATGGTAAGTAGTTTCCAAAAAAAATACAATATTGATGTTGTCCCTAATGAATACAATGACAATCCCACCGGACTACAGGTAGTACATGACCAAAAAACATTCTTTGCGTTCAAAATAAAAAATGTTTTAAATTTAACTTTTTAACTAACTAAGGATATTCATGCAAGCATTACAAGTATCTAAAGTACATTAATTACTATTAGTCGCGTAGAGTAAGTCAACCAACATATGAAAATGTTACTTACTGGTGTGCTAGTGTTTCTGGCATAGGCTCCCATATCATTTGAGATCCTTCTCGAAGTCCAATGCCGAAACCCTCCTTTTCCTACAAGACACAAATAACCTAATAAATTAGAGTTATTTATAATTACATAATACCTACTTTCTCCTCTTCTACTTCTTCAGACTATTCAAGTCCACCGCTAAACATAGGCCAAGGAAGCGCCAGCAAGCCGGCATACATTACTCAAGGGGTTTCGCCATATGCATCACGCTGGGCAGACGGATTGATGACCGCAGAAATCATTGATATTTAGGCTCGGCAAATTCGGATGGATCTTTAGTTCTCAGTGGGTCGCCAGGGCCTGGCTGTTTAGCTGGCTTGTACTTAGTAAAAACTGTTATCGATTTCATCTACACTACTACAATGGTTATTAGAATTATCTCTCTTTTAAATTGAAGGTATTGCCGTCGTTCTCTAGTATTTTGTATGATTGCATCAATCAACTAAAAGCGGTATTACGTAAAATAAGTAACCTCTTTCTCTATCAGCACCAAACTACCAACCTTTTAAGTAAGAGCAGCTCATATGATGGTAAATGGCCGTCAGACACTCACATCCTCAATTAATCTAAAGGCTGTTCTGAGGACAAGGGCGCCATACAGCCACAAATTTTAAAATTTTTCATGTGATGGATAATGCCAGTAATGCCACGCATGGCAGATTGACAGACGCAGTACAGTGGTTTGCACAAAAGATGGTGGCAGCATTCGACGGTAACCTCTAACCTCTAACGACCCATCACAGCGCTAAGTATATGTTATTAATAAATACTAAATAGATAGCGAACTGCAATTCTACCGAACTAATAGCATTGTCACTATATATTGAATAATTAATTTTAATACTTTGAGTATTTTCTTCTCGACGGAGAGTGTTCGTGACACGTAGCGGTAGTCGCGGGAATACTTCATGAGATGTCGCGTCAACGACACCAGGAAACTCGAAATAAAAGCCCACGCCGTCTCCGTGTAGCACCTCAACTTATCTATCCATGATTCTTTTTCTGTAATAAACCGTAAACATCATTGAAAAAATAAACCTAATTTTTTATGATGATAGTAATAATTTAAGTCTATAACGAGCACGGCGTTTGTTCAAGGTAGAGACAAGTAAGTTTCACCTTTGTGTTAATCCATCCGAACCTTTATTTTATGCGAATGCCAACATCCGGTTGTCAGCCGAAAGTTAAAAAGGGCCACGAAAATCCAGCAAGTGCAACAATGAAAATTACATTGTTATGAAGCGTAAGTACATATATGAGTAGCCATAATTAGGAAGAGGCATCTTTATCAGTCCAATGGCCACACTTAGGCCTTTGAATAAAAATGCCAAAAGCTGGCATGCCATGCATGGAGGAGCTGAGCTGAACAGGCAACTTGGTAAGTGCAGTGCGGTACCCTCGCACTAAAGTTGCTGCTTCCCATCATTAGTCTAGTAAGATGTATAATAATTATTATTAATTATCCATTTACCGAACAAGATTCTGGCAAAACGCTTACGTGGCGATGAAAGTAAATTTCTAGGGCCCTAGCATATATTTTGCAAACCTAGGTTTGTTATCTTGATGACCTTCAAATTGAACAACGTAACAGCTATTTATAAATAAATATAACACAGAAATCAATGACAATTACGAATAGTCATGAATCGTTTTCAAGTTACCGGGCATAGGTGCGAAGTCGTCGATATCGGAGGGTGGTCGGTCGCGCTCCGACAGTTGCACGTCGCGTTCGTGCGTCACATCCGCGGGTGGTGACGATGCAGTACGAAGCTGTGTTATCAAAGTAAGCTTTATAGATAGCCTTCACGATAATGAACGACAGAGTGTGCTAATTTCTTTCATCGTGATAGCTCATCTTGTTATATTGGGTCAAGCCTTTAATTCAATATATAAAGATAAACAACTAACAAGTCTACGCTCGCAAACGATAAGTCACAGGAACTTTTTTGCAACGCACGCGAAGATACGTACCCAAAATCAGAGAAACCTCAAGAAACTTCTACAAAATATTTCTTTAAAACATTTCTTGAATCGATTGAGGGTGTGGGGTTTGTATTTTAATTTTAGATGTGTATTTTAAACTTAAATGCAACTGAAATATGTGTAAAAACAGTAATTAAATTTGAAATTATATTATTGTTTACAGATTTTATCGCGTAAATTAAAATGTTTAGTCAGAGTTAACTACGTCATCAGGACGTTAAACACAGTCCCGCTGTGACCTCGGATGCTGTAAAGCACATGAAAAGACGGGAACATAAAAACTAAAATTAAACGTGATAATATCTGTTATTTAAGAATTTCATAGTTTAATTTCTAATAGTGTTCGCGTAAATACAGGAAATCTGTAAATAATATGAAGAAATAATTTCAGTTCTTGAAGGCAAGTTCATTAACAAATTAACATGTCGTTAATAAATTATCGATAGATTCACCATATGAAAACTAGTGTTAACCAGCTGTTTTTATATAAAATGTTCGTTAATTTGTCAGTGAAGTCTTGCCACAATGTATTTAAATTACTAAAACAGTCTTAACTTTAATTATATAATAACATAATATTAATACTCAAAGTAACATAAAATACATATAACATTAATATTATAATTTATCACAGGTATTACAAAACACCAACGAATAAAGGCAGGATACCAGAAACTGAAGAAGCATAATCACATGCAAAACATTTATATTTCCTTACCGTATTTTCCTGGCGGAAATATGGTATTTAAGGGATGATAATCTAAGTTCGCGAATAATATATGGAGACATTAAGGACAAGAAGACATTGTAAACTACATTTATTACATTATATGTGACACAAGAATGATTTATATACGCATATTTTAACATTTCATATAAAATGAGTAAATGTCCATTATTAATGAGGTTTCATTAAAGTAATAAATGAGTTTGTCAATTACCATTGTCGGTACTGTAAACGGTGGACATTTAATTATTAAACCATAATTTCAAGTTTGTCAATCTTTATTTTGGCTTGTGGCAGAGACCAATGCGAACTAATGGAATGTTAAAAAAATCTGGTGACCTTCGATAGCTTGAGCAATCACAATTTTAAGTGTGCTATGCCTGAAGCACCCAGATTGGTAAAGGTATTTGGTACAGTGATTTCCTTGATCAGAGTCTTACCTCCAGAAGAGGACTTGTTCGCTTAAAGGCATGGCATACTCTTTAAATGTCTGTAACTTTACTGTCTGTATGTTTTCTGTTATGAGAATTTGGACGGTATCCAAAAATACTGAAGTGGTTGCAGGTCTAGACATTTATTAGAACCTGCGTTTCACAAGAGTTTAACTGGAACAACATAACCGGGGAGCCTGCCTCCGTTTTAGTGTTTCGGCGTACGATACAAAACATAAGTTTCGAAACATTTATTGGTATCGAAATACTCATTGGTACAAACCCTCCATATAGGGGATCGAAGTCGGGTCTCCTTAAACACTCGATAGCCGATAGTCATGTGACAATAGGATATTACCGATATGAATTTACCTGGTGCGGGAAGGAATGCGGCGCACTGGCCAGCGAGAGGCGTCGCGAGGGCGCGGCTCGCACGGCGGGCGCAGAGGCGCGCCGTGCGGACACCGCGCGCCGCAGGTCCGTCTTGATCACCGTTGAGAGCAGCTGCCGTGCCAACGTGCACACGCTAAGCGCTAACCAACGCGCGTTGCTTCCCGCTCGCGGATCTACGCTTTTCCCTACCTACATGCTTTGCCAGCAACTGTCTTTAAATTAACTTTAATGTATCGACTCGTTACTTTATAATCTATCTGTCTATAATCTGTGTAAATAGCCTTAACATTTTTGAAGTTTAGGGTTCTGTGTTATAGGGCTTGTAGTGTCAGACATAGGTTCTATGAATTATATATATAAAACACTCAACCCGTGCTTTTTGTTATCTCAAAGGAACGGGTATAGAAAAGAGACCAACACGTATAGAAAATCGTCTTTAGAAGGCAACCAATAATAATACATAACATTAATAAATAGAATATTTGTAATGTGTAAAATAGCTGATGAGAAGAACTTGTATAAAAAGAAACCATTTAATTTTCTATATCGTGAAAGTAATTATCTATTTCTAAAATCAATTATTATGTATGTATTTACGTTTGGGTATCCTTAATACTGTTTTAATTCTCTACGTTGTGGTATTGTAATTTGCCTATGCCAGTAAACTCTAAATGTCACGACTGGGTAAGGATTTCCCTCATTAATTATTTCCACCTGCCAAGGATGGATAGGCAGAAATAATTAATGAAGAAAGAGTGGCGAAGCAAACTTATGCTGCAGAAGTGAATAGCAGAGCTAGACGGACGTACATCGACCAAACTGGGGACATCTGAAATCGGGATAATTAAGAGTAGCCATTGCGGACTAGCGTGTATGTACGGGAATAGGAATAGGTGAAAAAAAATTGAGAGAGGTGTTAGAATCGGCCCAAATGTTAATTCGAATATCTGCTGATACCTCTGTTGAGTGCGTATTTATTTATTCGTGCGTAGAGCCAAGCGGCGGCTTTTGTTGCTGCTCGAATGGGCCGGCTCGACCGGGTTGGTACCACGGCCTCGCAGAATACCGGCGTGAAGTAGACGCATCGTGTGCATCGCGTTTCGTTCGGTGAGGTAACCGGAGATCCACTCGCCCCTCCCCCTCCCCCTCCTCCCTACCATCTCGCAAATACCCTTAAAGATCGGCAACGCATCTACAGCACCTCTGGTGTTGTATATGTATATGGGCGACGGTAATCACTTACCATCAGGTGAGCCGCTTGCTCTTTTCCCGCCTTTCTCATTAAAAAAAAATTTACTGTGAACATTCCTAGAATTCTGACGAAGCATGATGATAGAAATAATTTGTCAGCGACAGTTCGAATTCACTGTGGGTGTTTGGAGGATAGTGAACAGGCTCCTACCCTGAATACATAACCATAAAGCACTTACTTACACTCAGTAAAAAAAAAATATATACACAAGTACGTATTAAATATGTAAATTGTCCTAATCAGAAATTATGAAAATCCTAATTTTTAATCAAAATTTAAAAAAATGTATGACAGAAAAACTTAATTTCTTTGGGAAGCAACACGAGTTAGTTATAATAGAAATGCTGTGCAAGTTATCGCAGACATAATGTTAGTCACCTTAAGCATCCCCTAGCTAAAGTCCCGCAAGAAATTCAACAAATAATAGAATCTTTTGACTTCTGTAGCTTACAACTCGCCACATTCCATTATTTATTAACATTTTGTGACATATACATATACCCCAAAAGGTTTAATCCCTAAAAACTGGGTCTCAGCATGCTGGTATCAAAACGGAACGGACGTCACATTAACATTTCTCACCACTACAAACTTTCCCCTTTTATACATGCTGAATGTGTATGACCCATGCGTACCACAACCGCTAATTATATGTAGTCAATTCCCAATAAATACATTACTTTGAATTTGGTACGTCCATGTAATAAAATGATTACCTTGCCAATTCCCATTTCTTTGGGAGCATCTTCATCAGAGCTGGACTCATCGTCTCTTAGATGCAAATCGGTGTCGTCGAACTCGTCGAACATGTAGTAGTCGCCGGATCGCACCGCTGTGTAAGGTAAGCACTTTTAGTATACTAGAGTGTGCATCGTATACGTGCGAAATAACAATAAAGCTGAACATTAGCGTGGCTGCACTGGCGTCAAGTTATGAAATAGTATTTAATTTAGTTTATAAAAATTCAGGCATATAATATTAACGACGCTTATGTTCCATGTATTTTTTTGTAAATTAATATTATAATAAGATACTAATAAATAAAAGTACTTTTATATTATATGAACCAAGTACGTACATTGAAAATTTTGTTAAAAATATTTTTTTATTTTATTTAAATATTTGCATAAATTCTATGGCCATTACATAAATTACATTACTCTTTACATAGCATGTGAAGTGTGACTTCCCTTCAAAGCAACGCCGATGAGAAAGGTAGTTACTGACAACAGTTGAGATCACGCGAATGCCAAAAATCATATGTAGTCCATGTTAAAAATGCATACTTCATACAATTTTTTTCAAATCTATATACATACTATGCCGCAGCATAAAATGTCAGAACGCTCATTGGTTTTTATTTGATCAAAAATCTGTAAGCTTTTTTGAACAATAAACCGATTTTTGTCACTAGGTGAAACTGCATCACTATGAAAATTATTATAAATCACACGTATTTGTTTTACATTTATAGTTTCTATAAAACGTATATATTATACCATATGTCGTGATACCCTGAAGTCGCCGTATGGCGAAATCAGTTATTTCTGTAAAATCAATAAACTGGTTTGTTTTGTTATTTTGGTTTAACAGTTCGATTAATCCAGCATAACCACTACAATGATTTGTCACACAACTCATGTTATGTTAAAATATTATAGCATATTTAAAAAAAAATGGTATCCTTACCAATATATTACTATTTCTATAAGTAAGGTAATGACAATACATTATAAAACAGTAAAATATTGGTATGATGTACTTAAAATCAAGGTGTTAAATCGGTAAAAATAATAATAAATTTTAGAACAGATTTATCAAATGAACATGCACAAATTAAAGGTACACAGACCATGCCAGTGACAGTGCGAAAAGCCCAGAAGCAGCATATACCTAAAGCATGAACCATTCAGGCAGTGCACGGGCGTATTCTGTCTCAAGAGTTTGACACGCGTGATATTAAATTATTTACATTTTTTACATTTATATATATTCCAATCGATTCTCATCACGATAAGACAGCTCCCGCCAAAACAATGCAACCAACTTGCCTACATACCATCACCTAGAAGCCTGATTATTAGTAAAGTAGTACCATGTTAGAGCGAGCTTATGTTGGAGACAAAACGTTACCCTTTTGATGGCTGGCGGGCGGCTTATACGGCGGTCTGTCGCGTGCTATAAGAAAAAGGCACAGCTCAACACTACAATCTCACACCTTAAGAAGAAGCCAATGAATAAAGCTCACAAATACCAGACGCAATTAACAGCTTACGTAGTTATAATTTTGAAATTCGTCCACGCAGCATTGTAGGAAGTTATTTTAAGCGTACCTTCTTAATAATTAGTAAAACCAACTAAAGTAACTCGTTAATTATTGCAGAGAAAATTTAGGTGTTCACTAATGGACCTTGAAATCGTAAAAACTTTTAATGTTCCTCCTTATTTCTAGGTTCACGAAGATCAAGAACAATAATTTTTATTTACTCAGAAGAGCAATGTTTTTATCTTAGAACAATAACAGGTACATAAAGTACGTTATGACAAACATCCCCACACCAGCCGTGTTAATGTCGACTATACCTTCGTGCCGCTTAGTGAACACACGTCGCCTAGTTGAGGACCCAGTTTCACTTCCTAAATAAATAAAAATCAAATTTTAACAAATAAACAGTGGGCCGCAGAGACAATGCTTTACATTATTTACAATGTGGAACACTGAACAATGTGTATTCGTTTATCTGGCGTGAAGAACTTAATGTTTCAAAGTACACTCCACGTAAATCTAAAGTCACATCTAAGCTTTTAGAATACTAAAACGTGCACAAGATTTGGATTAATTACACGTATGATGAGAGTGGGGTTCGGCGCGACTGGACTGCGATATAATGGAAGTGCGCTGCAGAATGCTGGGGCTGGCCACCGTATGGCGGCGCCGGATCGGGGGAGGGGAAAACACCGGGTAGGACTCCTCCGGGCTCTGCGCGCGTGGGACCAGGTCGGACGATGGCGGGGACTCGAACGAGATGCGGCGAGGTTCCAGGTAGGCGTCAAGGGAGACCGTCATGAGGGCGGACGAGGGCGATGGCGGTCCGCCCTGCGAGGCGGGGGCAGGGATAGCGGGTAGTGAGTGGGGCGGCGGAGGAGGCGGGGAGTGAGCGGGGGATGGCGGGGCGGAGGGCTCGCTGACGGGCGTGTGGAAGCCGCGTGGCGAGGCGGCGCTGTCGGGCGTGTGGAAGCCGCGCGACACCACAGAGTCGCCACGCACCAGCGGCACCCGCTCCGATTCACCCCGTTGCGTCTCTTCTTCCTCCTCTTCCTCTACTTTTTGTTAGCGACACAATTGAACGACAACATAATTTCACGCTTACATGTTTTTAACCAAAACTATAATTAAATTCAAACTATGCAGCAGATCATAATTACTACATAACATTCATAAAAATTAGTAAAAATATTCTTAAATAAATATTCATTATATTGAGTAAAAATATTACACAAAAATTCTGTTTTGTATAATATAATTAAAATTCCTAAAACGACATTGGAGTCCTAAAAATTGATATATAAAATAAAATCCACGCTGTGTTTTACCGACAGCGACCACCATATTGTTTGGCTGGTTATTCAGTATTTGGAATCGCATTTACTTTTTAAATGTAAGTTACTTTTGAAGGATCAAAATTTAGATGCAACGAACGAAAGTTTTATATTTTTCAAAAATTATAGTGTAAGATTGAATTCCAACCACTTTTTTGTATTTTAATAACCCTGTATAAAAATATTATTTTTATTACTGTCATCTATGCACTAACACTAAAACAATATTTAAAAAAAAAGTTTATTAATAGAGGCATTTGCAGCTGCAAAGTGTCAAAATTGCTCCAGTGCGGGTTGGCGGACTTCATATGTAATGGAATATTTTTATTATTTATATTTAAGAAAAGCACCGCGAGGAATATTTTTTATTATTCATTTCCGAGCACATGTTAAAACCTACACCTCAAATTGCAATTTTAGTGGGAACCACTAAATACACACACACACACAGGCGTCGAAACCTGATCACTCAGGTTAGTAGTAGTAGGCTAAACTTTCGAGCGCCCCATAGTTACCAGGACCTGGCAGGAATATTGTTTATTATGGCATAATAATCTTTTTAATCTAAAATACACTAACTATTGTAACTTCGATTAATGTGTTTAATGTTCATAATATATCACAAGACTCCAAAGAGTTCACTGCAGTAATCTCCACACTTGGTGAGCGCATTACCAGACATCTCGCTGCATCCTGTCACCGGTCTAAATATAAAGATGATTGTTTGCTCATCTGTCGGAGTTCACGAGAATTTTCCTAAATTTTCCTTAATCGATTTTTACGGCACCCTCGGAATAAAATTAGGTGAAAGTTGCTTAGTCATAACCAATACTTACCAGCATCATGCTGCAGTGGTTCCTTAGACATTGCCCCTTGTATCTTCTTTTGGTTAGCTTTTATTCTCTCCATCTTCACTTTGATTTTTTCCAATATCTTTACCTCCTGCTCCTCTTGCACTTGCATCTGTTTTTGCCTTAGTTCTTCAATCAACTCTGCTCCCCTGGTCAAAATCTTAAGTGTTAATTCATATGTTAGTAAATAATGCATACATTCAAAGTCAAAAGCAAACAATACCTTGAAGCGAGTACAGTAGTAGCTTTACTTTCGTCAATAACTCTGTAAAAGTAATAGCTGTGGAATAGTCTTCGTTGAAGAATGAGAAAAGCAAAGCAGACGCCGTCCCAAGCAAGTCCGATATCCTCTTGGGGAACCGAACACGCCGAGTCCTAAAAAATAATAAATCATTCGTGATAGGATGCCAAGAGACTCGACGATATAATTTTGCTCTCATTGCAGAGAGGTAAAGCCGAGATTTGGGACTACATCTACATTGTGAATGTAGTTCACGTCACATTCTGAAAACATTAACAGCATTTTTAAGGAAGTAAGCTATATCGCCACTCACGAATTAATCTATTTAGCTGATTCCGAGCACCACTGTTTGAACTAATGCTGGGTAATCGAGAATATCAAAACAAACACATAATATTAAAATATTAAAAAAGGTTTTAAAAAATAAACCAAAGACAGAATTAGTGTTTAATTCATAAATAAATACATAATAAAAACTCAAATTAAACTTTATTTGATTGGCTTAGTGGCTATACTCGTAGATATATGGCAGAGATTTATCAAGATATTTATTTAAATTTTATTTGCATTTATAAAAACGACGGGAACTTCCTATTTCAGGCCAAATATGCTTGATCAGTCGATGAAACGATGGAGATCGAAATTTAGCTCATTAATAGCGTCTTTGATACTGGTTACTTCAGCTTGAGCAAAAAATTGTAAATCATTAGCAGACAGATAGATTCTGTATGTGGTAGAGCCAAGCGACGGCTCTTACTGCTGCTCGAATGGGCTGGCTCGACCAGGTTGGTACCACGGCATCGCAGAATACCGGCGTGAAGAAGAGGAATCTTGTGCTTCTGCGTTTCGTTCGGTGAATGAGGTAACCGGAGGCCCACTCCCACTCCCCATCTCCTTCCTCATACTCTCTCCCTTCTTCGAAATACCCATAAAGGGCGACAACGATGCTGCAGGTCGCTGCACCTCTGGTGTTGCAGTGTAGTAGTACGTGGGTGACGCTAATCACTTACCATCAGGTGAAACGCTGGCTCGTTTGCCGCCTTTCCCACTAAAATGTGATAAAAGAGTAGAATTTAACCTCGAAGAACGCTAGCAGACAGTGTACACCAGCCAGTTTCTTTTTATTATCCATGTTACTTTCATATACTTCCTCTTTGTCATCCTTAGGTCGAAGCTCATGTGCATCGAACGTATTGCGTCACAGGTTTTATAACCATAATCCCGGTTAGTGGCGCGCAGTTGTTATGCGTAATCGTTCTGAATATGCAGCCCGACTCTGTAGTAACGCTCACCTTATCGTACTGCATCTTGAGGAAGCGAGCGATGTTGCCGCCCGCAAACTTGTCGACGCAGCCGATGCCCAGCAGCTGCACCAGCCAGCACGTGCGTTCTTGCATCATCGTGCTGAACATGCAGCCCGGAATCTGCAGTAACGTTTTCACAACCACAACACATACGTTGTAGCGAAGCAGCCACGACCACCTGAGGATTAAAGAATTAGTACACTTGGTTACAAGGATGGCGACGACATATTGTATATTATAAGCATTGACATAAGCCTGGCTTCTTTATTTGGATCTAAGAGATTTTTGAAACTATCATGAACTTTTTTTGGAGTGTTTAAAAATTAACTTTTAATAATGATGCGGCTACTTAAACGACAAACGTGCACGAGTCGTTGTAACATCTCTATGTTAAAATAGCTTCATTACTTACCAATTTAATTATTAGTGCCTGTCTACGGATCAGCGCGCGTAATATGAAATTTGGTCTGATATCTTAATCTTGAGGAGCATCTCTGAGAAACTCATGATCATGATAAAAGTATGATGTTCTGTTCTATGTATATTACATACAAACTTTCACATTTATAATATAAGCAGGATAACACAAACATGTTTTAATATTATATTGGTTGTTTCAAAACTATTGAATGTACTACATACCATTGCAAAATTGCCTCTTTTGGACGCAGATAGAAGTCGGTGCCTTGCCAGAGGAAAATAAACGATCCTATAAGGTAGCCCATTGAGAACAAGTTCACGCGATTTGTGCCCGTCATGAACATAATGGCCAAGGTCACCCAAAGCATTCCCAAAAACACCATACGTTTGATGACATCTAACCACGACCTGCAATGGAGAAAATAGTAAATCATAATATTATTTATAAAATACGTGACGTGATATTTTTTTTATTAGTATTTATGCATCCAATAAATACTAGGGCAAATAGGTTACTATTTTATATGGTAGCAAGTAATCATAAAGATTGAAAACGACGACAACGTGTCGGATTACAATTGTTTAAAATAAGCTCACCCCACATATCCGAGAAAGTCAGGCACTGGGTTAATAAAGTTCGGGGTCTCCCAATCCGTGCCGATATCCTCGCTATTGGAACCTCCCGGATATACGTCGCCGTGAGTTTTCTCCAGTCTGAACACGCGGAGTTGACGCGCCGCAAACAGAAGCAGGAAGTAATCAAAGATGAGTTTTATTGCATGCGGTGGTTCCGCCGTGTAAGGCAAGAATAGCCAAGTACGGATGTGTTTCATTTGCTGCAAAATAATAATAAAGGTATTATATTAAAGGTATAATATTTATAGACATATAATATTTCATATAATGTATTATAGATTAGAATGATCATTTCAAATGTTAGACCTCTTCTAGCAATTAAGCAAGGTTCGTCTAGTGCATGTCGGACACACTCAAAGGTCTGGAACTTTTATTTTTCCTGCAATATAAGTGTGTGTCAGATGCACCCATACAGTAAAAATATTATAACTGTGCCTCTCGGAGAGCAAGCCTTCAGAGCGTTCGCGACAGGGACAATAAAAAAGTCCCTGTCACTTTACATAACATATCGAATGTTTATAAAATTATTGCAAATGTTTATAAAGGTAAAAATGCACTACTTAACAACAACGTATAATAATTACAGTAACAGATATAACAAACAAAACGGACGGAATGTGAGGCACTTTTTGCATCGACTATTTACTGCATGGAGCGAGCGAGACACTTGAGTATCAAGCAATGGTACGAACGAGCGACAGAGAGATCGTAATTAGCTCCCACTTCGGGTGCATCAGGCCTAAAACGCAACTGCAACGCCTACAAACATCGAAGAGGCAAAGTTAAAAATATTGGTACTATATTTGTATTTGTTCGTAGGTCAAATACAAATCGCATTAAATAAAATAAAACAATTTTCAATACTTAACACTCAAATGTATTAAACAGAAGTCCTTTCACCGACATTGAATCCGGGCGAATGACTTTTTTCAACTGTGTCAAATACAAATCATTGTTAACAGTAGTCACTAAGTAAAAGGCATACTTTTAGGTGTAGGGCCTAGATGGAGGCCAGGTTCAAAATCTACAAGGAGTACGGTGCGGTGTGCGGGCCCACCTGCGTATCCCCGGCCCATGGATACTGCAAGCAGAAGTGCGGCAGGAAGCCGAGCGCCAGCATGTACTGCAGCGGCAGCAGCGCGGTAAGGCAGGCGGTGAAGGCGGGCCACAGCCGCGCCAGCCGCGCGCGCGCCGCCGACACCAGCGCCAGCAGCCAGCCCGCGTACACCGCCGCGTACACGTCCATGCGCGACCCGATCACGCCCATCAGGCAGATCAGGCTTATCTGCGTGCCACACAACACCACATTACGACTTTTGCCGCCAGCTCGAAAAGTAATAATTGTGTCTCAAATTTGATATTGCAAAATATGAATTAATGATCTTTTAATATATCTTTTTTACTATTTTTAATATAACGTTGGAATCAATTTACCTCAACACCGAATTTGTAAAAACCGTAGTTCACTAGGTATTTGATGCAATATATCAAGTCTTTATCAGCCTCTTTACGTGTGATTTCTGGGAACATTAACTTATCCGCTTGTCTCGGTAAAAGACCTCGATCTCTGCGAAGGATACCAAATAAATAATGACGATGAATGAACAGACAGAATTTAACAAAAAGAAATCACTATTGAGAAAATCATAGCGTCTCATATTTGCGGATTAACTATTTCAAACAATGACCGTTGATAGGCAGCCGCGTCTGGAACTTCAATCGAAAATCCCCTTGCCTGCAGTAGACTATTTAACACATAGAGAAGAAACAGCCCTTTACTTTTACCAAAGAATAATAATCACAACAATAGTCATAAGTTCAAGCAATTTCAAACTGACCTAATATTTTGCTGCCTGTAAGTGACTAGAGAGTAAAAAGTAAACACCGCTATTAGTCCAATATAGCCTTTCAGCAACACAACCAGCGGCCGGTCATGTGTCGCTTTGTAGAATCCCACCCATTCCGCATTGTTGTATGTTGTAACATTTATTGTATTGTTTTCTCCAAACTAAAACACAAAAAATACAAGTTTCACAAAATTGGAATTATTTAAGTTCTTATACAAATATAAAAATACATCAAAGGTACTAAAGATCATCAACCACATATACAACATACTAACAAGTAAATCTTTTAAAAGGTGTTTTAAATGAATATTATTACTAGAATTGCCATTATAAAATAAACGCTTCACTTACCGATGTACAATTGACATCAAACATGGAGTGCTTTATGTACTCAATTTGGTAAACCATCTTCGCCATTAGATATATGCTAATAAGAGTTGAAATGAAAAGAACGCAGAAACGCTGTTTTCGTGAGTTCAGTAATAAAGCAGGAGAAATTATAATCATGATTGGAACATGTAAGGCACACACCTGCAAAATGATAATTATATCATTAATATCCATTATTTTATAACATGCGAGTACACACACTATAGCATAGTATTTCAAGATTTAAAACGTTATGTGCAGATTAAAATTTTCATCTGTATCATCATTTCTTTTACAACTGGAAGGATGCCGGAATCTAGAGTACAGGCAATGGCTTTTTTAGGAACTTGCTGCAAAATTGATTAGTGTAATTCGGCATAATATACAGGTGTTGAATGTAATAATGCAATTCTGGAGCATGGTTCCATTCTTAAAGTGACAGTTTATAATGCATTATATACAGACATTTTGTAACATTTACTTTCAAAAGTGTTAGGGGAGAATACACCTTATTTTCCCCAAATGCCAACCTTAGCTGCATGTGGTGCACCCTGCTAGCTAACAAATGAAGCTTTTGGTGATCGAATGATGGCTGAAAATCCATACGTATATCCCACGCGTAAATCCCACAGACTTGTGACTGGGAGCAGCATCACTGGTGCAATGATAGCGGCACTGCGTTCAATATAACCCGTCAGCCCGGCGCGTGTATGGGCAAACCCTCCCAGAAACGCGTGCTGGCTTGTTGACGCTTTCTAGGAGATGCCTATGTTCAACGGACTTAGGCTAATGATGATGTATACTTCTACTTTAGTCAACTGCTATAATGGTAAAGCATGGTTACTTTACTTAAATATATTCTATCACTTGCAACATCCGCGTGGCTTATTTGTCATCGTACCTAATTGTCGTATTGGGTCTGAATCCCAGCCGGATTCAATATTACGGGTGTGGATGTATTATATATGTTTCTATCTCTCTGGCACTGCAGCCGATCCCACCTCCGATTTTATCGTTACTGCGTGATCGCTACTGTTTGCGTGTACACTTCAACTTCCAATCAGCTTTTATTAGCAGCTAAGATTTCAGTTCACTTGATAATGTCTAGTAGGAGCAGCGGTACAGGTTTTCAGTCAACATAAAAAAGAAGTTAGTTATAAAAAAATTGGAGATTACATTTAAAGATTGCAATCGTACCCATAACGTTGTACTGCGAAGTCTGTGTCTACAAATTTGGTGTGCAGATACCTAGAACCCTAAGGAGGGATATGGGCTACTGGCTATGCGTTACATTAGCGGACGGAGGCTAATCGTTAATAATTTCTAGGCGGTACTCACGTTCATGACGCAGAGTAACATCAGCGCGAGGAAGATAATCTTGACGAGGTGTATGTCGAGGTAGACGAAGGTCTGGTCGGTGCAGTGGCGCAGGCGGCGGCGGAGCTCGGTCAGCGCGCCGGGCAGCCACGCGCGCAGCGTGCGCGAGCCACGGGACCCGCGCTCCGTTATTGTCGCCGCGTACGAACGGCTGCGTGACGGCTTCCTATTAAATCAAAAAAAAAATTGTGACGTGGGCTTGTGTTATACTAAAAAAAGTACACTAAATTGTTCAAATAGCCAACACGTTATAATGACTTTGAATGTAATTTATTTAGCTTAAATGAGCACATGGTTATTTAATCTTCTAATAATACATAGATAAGCATTTAAAGAATCACTATATTATTACCTCCACTGTAAATAAAAACTTATTTTAATTTAATGCAAATATCTGATCAACACATTTACTAATTTTAGACATTCTATTTTAATATCTGAAATGAGTATATACGGTTCAATTCACTAAAGAGCCAAACCGCTTTCCTTGCAACTTTATTTCATATGTACCTGATTTGAAGTAGATATTAAAATATTCCGCCACACGCAGACAATTCACGTTCGGTAAGTATCTTATCATCATAACCAGTGTTAGACGTAAACAATTTTGTTAGGATAATAATACGTCTGTACGTGGCAAAGCTGCGGTATTGGCTACTGCTCCAGCAAGGTTAGTGAGATAACCGGAGACCCACTCCCCCTCCTCATCCTTCCTCCCTCCCATTCTCCAAAGAACCTTAAAAGCAGACAACGCACCTGCAGTTCCTCTGGTGTTGCAGCCCCCTTTCCCATAAAAAAACCCTTTCAGAGCCGCCACACTAATTACTCTACTCTTAGATCAAGCACACAATGTTACCTTCCATGGTGGATCACGACTTACTTTATTAAATATATGGCCAAATAACAGGACTTTCCTTGGCGGAAACAGAGCTGAGTAAAGTAATATCAGAACGTGTGTGATACCCAAAAAGAAAACTGCAAGCAAGCCATGTCAAATGATGAGGGACTTATTGGAGTTACGGAGCAATCCCAACAATCCAATCTATTATACCGGAATTGATTATACTGGATACAACGAAGTTAAATTCAATGAGGGTCAAAGTATAAAACCAATAAAAGGATACATAACGATCTTTGTGTGCATGGTAACGAAGGCAGTTCATTAAGAACTTGTATCCGATCTTAGTAAACTGGCGACACCGATGCAGTGAAAGCGACTACAATTTTATAGGAACTGCTAACACACCGTAACAAGAGTAATTATTTTCATCAACAAGTTTTTAACAAAAAAAAAACACCTTTAGAAGTTACTTAAATGGGATTCAAGTATTATTGTAATGCCCCATAAAGACCAAGTGCTGTAATCGCTGTATATTTAAAGAAAAATTAAATCACAATACCACTATTTATCAATATGTTCAGGTAAATTATTCATATTATCATTTATATATCATATCGTCATAACCGGTTAGGTGTTAACTCCAACGAATACTTTATTCATTTTTCAGTGTAATACTACACTAGATAGTAAGCGCCAGTCACATAGTCCGCACCGCCTGAATAAATAACGAACCTGTTGCGTTGTGAGAATAGTGCTCTCGCGCCTGCTCTGGACCTACAACTTATCTACTGCGCGAAGCCATAGGACCATGCCGTCTCATTAATGAAAAGTATCTAGTGGTGCCAGTTTATCGGTAACCAAAAATTATATACATATTCTAGATACTATACAAAGTATATGTACAGCCTCCAAGAATAAACTACCCTAGGCGCTAGGGAGTTTATTCTTGGAAATTTCCTTTCTTTACCTGATAAATCTGCTCCCCTTTTAGTTTCTAGAGTTGAATGATAAGAAGCGGAAAATGACCAGCACAAAAAAGTTGCGATGGCAACATCATAATAATAAGTTATGAGTCCGTCCAGTCCTTTCTTTACTCCACGGTTGCCACAGAGAATCGCAGATATTGTGTACGACTATTGTACAACTATTTGTAATACAATACCCACATAATAATTAAAAACATTCAAAAATTTTAAAAAGTTGTTAAGAAAGGCTTCTAGAATAAATGTAATAAATTTAATACATAATACTAACTACAGGTAAACAATACCTGTATAATGAACGTTTGGCTGAAGACATCTCCAAAGAATGATCTGCTTCAGTGTCACTTTTAGGATCTGCTTCAAATGAACCCGCTTGTTCTTCTTCTAAAGGTAGCGCTGGCAACTATCGAAATATTTTTTTTTTATTATAGGCCTATGAGATTCTTATCGTAGATTTGACAAATTGTATTAAGGTTCGATTTCTCCAACAAAATATCAACCCTAACAATAATTGATAATTTTGCCAAAAGATAACACGAGTTTGGAATTAGCACAATTTTGGGAGCCGTAGTAGCTTAACGGAAATGCGCTTGCTTTTAATTTCATAATAGTATATTAATATTATAAGTTATGTTACGAACACTAAAATTGTTAATTGCAAGTCTAAGTGATGACTTTTTACCACATGCTCGGCGGTGAAGGAAACGTTGTTCGGAAAGCTGCACGTCTTGGAAATAAAAAACATTTCGATGGTGTATAAAGTCCTCTAACTCGAACTACTAGAGCAGCGTGCATTTCCATCGTTTAATCTCAAAATCTTATTTTATTTAATTTTTGTAATTATCCCGTGATATTTAATTTTAGTATTTACTAGGCAGTGAGTGATAAATTTTATTATTATACTAACATCATCTTTCATAGTAGAGACACCGGTTTGGCTCGGTCGACTGGACTCTCTGACGACACTATTAGTCCTGTAATTTCGTATACAAAAAATAATTTAATTCGGACCGTTCACAAAAAAAAACATGTATGTATATGAATGTGTATATAACCAACCTGGTTTTAGGATCAGATAAAGCCATAAAGTCTTTGTGGAAATAGTGAACCTGCATAATTGTTATAATAAGAAATAATGTAGGAGTCAATAGTTTTACGAATAAATCTGCGGGATGGTACGGTTCCAAACCCAAATCGTGTTGTCTGAAATGAATAAATATCAATTATTACCTTCAGTATAAAAATAAAATGTTCCTATAGTTAAAAATATTTGGCTTCAATAATTAAGCACTCACGCCTGTCACTCATACATACGAGTAGGTAGTGTAGCAGTAGTAGTGACAGTATTCTGCAAACCCATTTTTTCGCCACTATAGGAATCAGAAGTACAAGTACAATTATATTATAAATTCAATTTATTAAGTGTTATATTATATAGACATGCATTTTAGTATAGAGTAATTAAACTTACAATCTTTCGTTGATGAGTAGATAAGTCTCTATAGTCTTGGAAAAATTATCAAATTGGTATATGTATATGAGTATTAGATTGATCATGGAGTATATAATTACTGTTATCCAGAATATGTACATTAACCGTCGCCACCAATACCAACTTATCTGTGGGGAAAAAAAAAGTATTTAATTTGACCGTTATAAGTATTTTAAGACAAAGTGTAATGAATTTCAAATTTAAAAGTAGGTTTTGAAGAATCAATAACTTTTAAAAAAAATATTTCAATCTGGTGTCATTATCACGGAGTAGATATCGGTTCTACGATATCCGATAGGGTAGGAGATTTGCCTCCGAATCAGCAGACCCGAGTTCGAGCCTCTATGTGGAAGTGATTGCACCAAGAAGCTTTTTTAAACTTATATACGATTTGTATCGTTGGGTTGGATACTAAAGCTCACCTTATTATTGACAGGCTCGCTGTTGGGAATACCCACCGTATACGGTCGTTGGTACCTATTTTTTTTATTCATATCGTACAGAAGGTCAACTTTCTCACAAATTACTAATAAACACTTGCGGCGTGACGTTTTTTTCATACTACTAATGTAGACACATTTTTTGTTAACGTGAAATTCGAGGTCCATAGTCGAGGATTCGCAACGCCCCTATGTAATAATAATAATACTTATTTCTTCATCGAGAACGTGGTAAGTTTCTATTAATCACAGTGTACATTCGCCATGAGGCGGATTGTCTGATCTTTTATCACTGACACTAAGAAGACACAATCGGGCTAAGACGTCGAGCTTACTCACCTGGAACATAAGTATGAACGCGAGGAAGAGGAACATATAGAGGATGCGGAAGATGGTCATGCGGTCACCGGTGACGCCGATAACGAAGAGCATGATGACGACGACGTAGATCCAGTAGCGCGCGCAGGCGGCACGCAACCAGGCGCCGAGCGCCCGCAGCAGCCGCGATTGCGCGCGCTCATCCTCCGCTTCCGCTGCTGCTTCGGGCACGCATACTTTTTATTTTTTGTTATTATTATCTTTATGATCAATCGATAAATCGATTAAAAACATAAATGTTTTCAATTAAATATCCTAGTGTAAATAATAAATATTCAGACTATCCATACAAGTGTTAGCAATGTAGGAAAAAATATGTAAAGAGAAATTGCCAGAAAATTAAAAAAGAACAACTATGCATAACATTTCTTTGAATTAATTATTTCAAATTCAGTGTTCAATAAGATATATCTTTTATGAAAAATATCAAAGGTCGGGTAAAGGTTTTCATTTCAGGAAAGCCACGTCCCTGTGATATTTTTATAAGCTTCCATAAATTACATCAATTTAAAAATACTAGTTTCCATAAATGACGCAATTGCAAAATAACTGTTTTATGTCTGTGTGTTATAAAAATTACCAAATTGGCAAAATGGACTACTTATAAAATCACTGTATTAAACTGAGACCTACTTGAGATGTACTTACGTATCTTACCCTTAGCAAGATCTGAGCAAATTGCAATAGAAAGGAATGTTAAAGATTTCATTAATATGTATACTCGTATATAAGATTTAGAAACCTACGTGATTTAGGCGACTGCTAGTTAAGGATTTTTGAGTTATAAAATAAACATTCTTTTGTTTTAAATTGATCATTCAGCTGCGAGAAGAAAATTAAAATCGAACAATAAAATGAACTAAGATTCGATCCATTTACCACACGACTTGCTGACAACTACATTGTTGGCAACCTTTTGTTCTCGGTTTGAGAAATATGGAGGATATGAGATTATGTGCGGTATCACGAATACCGTAATATTTAACATAAATAATTTAAATCTTATGATTCACACGATCAAATGCCCTTGAAATATTACTAAAAACACTGATAGCGTCATGGAACTGTTTCAGGCCTGTAAAACATGCGTTACGTTAACCTCTACCGATATATTTAACACTAACTTCCGCCCGCAAGGAGAATATTGCTGCGACTTTCCACGGATAAAAAGTAACTACGTCCTACATTGGTTGAGCCATTTATGAGG
Source organism: Bhutanitis thaidina (assembly GCA_029286595.1). Lineage (NCBI taxonomy): Eukaryota > Metazoa > Arthropoda > Insecta > Lepidoptera > Papilionidae > Bhutanitis > Bhutanitis thaidina. The sequence continues at coordinate 6,413,359 of JAGSMS010000004.1, read as the reverse complement.
GATTGAATGACAAACATCCAAGCAAACGCACCTCCAAATTTATATTAATAGTAGGACAGTGTGTATAATTGTGTTGTTGTGTGTACATTGAAAAGTGTCGTTACAGCTGGCGGCGGTGGAGACGGCAAGATGCAGCGGCGAGGCGGGGTAGGCCCCGGCGGCAGGCGCCGAGGCGGCGCGTGTTTGTCTGCGCATGCGCAGCTCCTGCACGCGCTGCCGCAGCGTCACCCAGAACATGCACGTGAACAGGGACTTGATGAGCAGCGCCACGCACGGCTCGCCCTCGCCGCGCCCAAGCCCGATCTGCCGCAGGTTCACCTCCTGCCCCGCCCGAGATAAACGCAAACATTGTGAACAATACGAATACCACACCGCTAATCAGCAGTGCAACCTCTGTTGTCTTCCGGTTTGAAGGTTATAGAGAGAGAGTATAATTAGAGACTGTGAGGCATTCCTTCAGTTTAAATTGTCTGCTGGTGACCATGGGTTACAGCTATTCAGGATGAATAATTTCCTACATTGCCGAATTTCTTTGACGGCCTGTGGTATAACTCTTATTACAGAGAGTTAAAAAACAATTAGCAATTATTTACAAAAGTACACGAATTCATGAATGCGAAAGAAAGCGGCAAAGTATGATCTTTTGTCAGTAAGGTCTATGATCTTATTCCCAGCCTAGTGAACTGCTAGCGCAAATACGTTTTGATTCAAAGTAGCAAAATATAAAACACAGTTTCACTTATTTAAGATGACTTATGGCATATATAATACGAAATGTAATGTAATGTCGTTCTGTTGTATCCGTTTTTTATATGAGTACACAAACTTTAACAGGGTTGAAATCGTTTAAGTTTCATCCTACATTTAAATGATAAACTTGCTAATGCTAATGGATATTAAATAACAAAATGTCACCTTTACTGTAAAATATTGTATTTATACAATGAAGATCACGTAACGCTTAAAAAATACATGAACACAAAATTGTACAATACAATAGAAAATTTAAACACGAGAGTATAACGAGTATAGCGGTTACATACATCCATCATCCTAGCGGACGCGTTTTAACTTTTATTAACTGAGAAAGCAAGTTGGACTACATTAAAAGTGTTAGATTTAACTTCATTGACTGTTCAATAGTCAATACGTCGGAATTATTAAATCCTATAACAATGTATGTCGGTCGAAAACTGTAGCAAAAAAGGATTAGGGTGTAAAAATGAGTTTGTTTTGATGATCAACGTAATATACAATTATATCATATATAGTATCATAACATATAATATTTAGACAAATTTAGGTCTCATATAACGCCCAGTAGCCAGCAGAGCTTGCACACTACATAGAGTAATGGACAATGCGGTGGTACCTACGTAGATGAATTTTAGCCCATCAGAGCTTCTTTTAATACCATTCTTTATTCTACTTATTATTATTATTCCCACATTAGTCGTACATTAAAGACACAACATATTAAAATTTAAATGTAAGATACAAATATTCAATTAAATAATTAAAAAATATATATTTTTTTTAATTATATAATTGAAAACAACGGAAATCAAAAATAAAACGTACGGTTATATTGGACGGCAGCTCGCTCTCATATAAATTCATGCCGTAAATATACTGCGCGAGCAGAAGCAGCATCGCATAGCACACGAGCACCGGGCTGGTCTTCAGCATGAACGAGCGCTGGTTGTGACACAGCCACACCACGTTCGCCCACATCAGGAACACGAACGTCAGCCACGAGTGGAACATGATGCTCCACGCCATCATCGTGATCGTCGTCGCTATGTACGACGACCTGCAATACAAGTCTCCATAATAATTCAGTAAATGATACATCAAAATATTATCATTAATTAATTCTGCTTCATCATCGGCCCATTGATAGTATACTATTAGGATGTGCTGCCTCTCCATATGAGAGGATTGACCCAAACAGACACGATTGGCAAACTGGTCGGCGATCGTTATACCACACTCACACCTTCGACGCTGCTGCCCTCATCGACCCGGAATTTCTGTTCATAGTTAATCAATCCACCGACTATTGGACCCCATTAGATTTTCATAGTCACCGTTTTTTCTTTCGTCCGTTACGACACCTTAAAGAAAAAAGGGTGTGGCATGCCACTAATGCCAGATCAAATACAAAACCATGGGATATACGTCTATTAAATTTTTTGTTTAGAAATATGCTACCGTAAATTTACTATAGGAAGTAAAAGTAAAAGACAGTTATATCTGACTATAAAACATCAGAACGTATTGTGAAAAGTTAAATATTGGTATTAAATAATTAATGGAATGAGCAAATATTTATCAATGAGCCTAATATTTACAATACCGAAAAACCATATAACCACATAATTCGCATTTTTTTAATGCAATGTCTGTTTTCTATATAGTCGGTATGGATCATCTGTTGTTAGACATGTCAAACCAAATAAGGAAGACCCTGAGTTGCTGCACGACCGGTGGTGCATACAAATGTTGTTTTGCGCGTCATTTAATGTTATATAAGCATTTTAGTTCTCAAATGTTGTAAACTAGCAGTACCTATATAATATTTATAAAATAAACAACTAGTATGAGATATTTTTTTTTTTACTTAGTCATATAACTAATTTTTGCGTAACAAATCGCTCACCTGATTAAAACTTGGAAGAAGTCTATGATAGCGGCCACAATATCATCCATTAGTGTTGGTTCTTCGTCCTCGATTATTGATTCTGGCAAACGAAAAACTAATTTATTTGTAGTATAGCCTGCAACGCTGTATTACTGAGCTATTTAGAGGAATATCTCGCTATTTATGTAACACAAATCATAATAATATTTATTTATTTACCATATTACAGCATAAAAATCATTTAGTGGGGCATATAACGTACCATCATCAGGCACGATGACGGAGCCGGTGGAGTCCTGGTGCAGCGCGCGCGCGGTCGAACCCGAGCGCACGCTGGACCACCGCTTGCTGGGGCTCGCGTTGCGGATCAGCTGGGGGGCGCGCAGATCCCTCTTTATTATACTTATTTAGATCGTTTAAATGCTTTTAAGCGCAGATGAAAATAAACAAACGTATAGCGCTTACATATCAAATTGACTTATATACATATATGAATTGGTTCATTAATTAATATTATAATTTAAAACGTAAGTTTCAGTAAAAATAGGCAGTTATGAAACTTTTTAACATACCCATGAGGAGACGCAAAGTGTATTTGAATATTTAAATGGGTTTAATTCTAGATATTTAGGGTATACTAATTTGTTATTTCATATAAATTTTGACTGGGTTGACGGGTAGAGAATGCCAAAGGCATTAAGTCCGTCCATTGTATTCCTTTTTTTTTAGGGACACAATAAAGAATAAATAAATAAATACAATTTACACACCAACATTTACAATGCAACAAAAAACGAGTGGTTAATGAAGTGTTTTGTGAAATCGGACATGCACATTGCATTGCGCGTTGATGAGCTTTGTATATAATGATTAACAATGAATTGCAAAAAGCAATTTAAGCAGACGCAGTTGTGACGCCTTGAAATCTTTGGAAAAACATTTAGTATTAAAACGAAAAGAAATAGAAATACATACAGGAGTGTTCTCACCGGCTTCCCCTCGCAGTGTTTGGGAATTTATGTATGAATATGCAACCTACAAAAGAATTAAAGCAGGTTGCAAAAACAACATAACATAAAAAAATGTTTCGTAAATATTGCCAAATATGAAACTATAGTAAAGAACACCCAAAACTGTTAGAACAAGACATGCCGTTCATTCAATACCTTAATACGTAAATACATGAGGTGCAAATATTATAAGTGCATTAACATTATTAATTATCTACAGAAATGTTGAACGAATCTATCTACCGCATACACTTATGTGCACAACAGCTAGAATTATACGTAAATAAACTAAAAACGTGTTTAAAGAATCTACGACCTTAAGACTGTAGAAATGAAATTGAAAATACAGCGAAACTAGTGCGTGTGGTTTCGCGCGCGCTTACTCGAACTTTTTTAGTGGTACTCTTCCATTTGTCCCGCGTGGCGCGGCGGCTGCGGTGGAACGACACGCCGCGCACCAAAGAACCGTTCACTTTCCCCGCCTCTACACTGGTTAAGGCGCTCTTTTTCTTCGCCTACATTCTCGTTAGGTTGCACAAATAACAAAATTACTATGACATACAGTGACATATCAAATCATCTACGGCAGCGGTACTAGGGCATTTCAGCTTCAATGGCGTCAGTGTTACAGCCAGATTGGACAAAAATGAGACTACAAGCGTTATGTTATTTGGTTCATGTTAGTAAAGAGGAAAATAATTCATCTTTCATATAGTAATAAATAGTTTATATTGTTCAATTGGGTACGTACCTTCGGTTTGAACAGTTCGCGACTCTCAATGGCAAGGAAGAAGTATGTAAAAAGTATAACGAATGGACTTGCGAGGGTTGCCCACATGTGATCGTCCGTCACTTCGTAAGTGAAGTTCAGTGCATCTGTGTCGTTTATTATAACTAATTTAGTTAAGCCGAAATATCTGTAAATAAATTTTATTAACATTAACAAATTATCGTGTGGTATCGGCGTAAGAATTTCCCATCCTCTTTCTTCCTGTGGGTGTCGTAAAAGGCGACTAAGGGAAAAACCTTGGCAATGGCTTCCGATAGATGGCGGATGGGAAATATACCAGACCAAAACTAAGCAGACCGGTGGAGGGCAGCAGCGTCTAAGGAACTAGATGTCTGGTACTGCGATCGTCAATACGCTTGCCAAGCATAGCAATTATGGCAAATCCTCCCTATGGGAGAGGCTTATGTCCTGCAGTGAACTATTTACAGGCCATTCAGGTCAGGTTCAGGTAAAAAAAATTATTTAATTCGTTTACTTACATAGGATAATATAATATATTAACCCCACAATTTATCTATGATCATGTCGTGGCAATTGTGGAAGAAGATACTAAATGCATCAAAATTAAAAAACAAAACAATTAGTGATCATGATAATAATATCAACATCTTTTTAGATTATTATTAGAACAGTGACAAATTATTATCTAAGATTTTGTGTTTTTTCTGCATTTTCATTACACAAGCAAAAAAAATGCAATTCGACGCCCCTGTAGTACAGTTGGCTCCTGCCTTTAGAGAGAGGGTTTTAGTATAAAATGTACACTAGAGGCTAACATTCTTATGTTTAATCATCTATTAATATAAGTAGGGAGTTAATGACGAATGAGAAGATAAATACATATATGTATCTCAGGTTAGAATGTCGAGTAGTTAGTACAATTATTATACATTTCTCTTCATGTCTTACTTATTAGCTAGAGAGACACTGGTAAGACACAAGTAATTGTAACAACCCGTGCATCACACTGTTCATAACAGTTTAATGGAGAAAATACCACACAATTTAGTCGAACTTTATATAGCCTTTTAATACTTGTTTTCGAATCCAGGTTTCAGAAGTACTCGCTCTAGTGTTTCAAATTAAATTAAAACAAGCACCCCGCAATTTAATAAAAAAAAATACATACCTAGCAAAGTTCTCCTCTGGAGGGTAAATGTCGATAATCCAAGAGCATTGGTAGACGAGCAGTACCGCGATGTGCACGGCCATGATGGCCATGAGACAACGGTTGATCACCGCGAAGCCGCGCTCCAGTGGCCGGCCCAGAGCCCACGCCGTCGCCGCGCCCATGAACACCAGAAAATAAATACCCGATGTGATGCTTGGCCGCATTATACCGGAAAACATTATAAGGAATAATGCAATGTACTTTCCTGTAAATAGAAAAGGTTGTTTTTTAATAATGGTGACTTGTTATCTGTTCGATAAAGTGCAAATTGTCACCATTTACGAAAAAACTTAAATCCTATTTATGTGGTTCCAGAAATAAATCCTGCGCTTTTATTTAAAACCTTACGTTTCATGCCAATTTTTTTTCTACACCACTAAAAGTTAAACCTCTGGCAATGGAGATTGTATAAGGTGTAAAGTAACCCAATAAAAGATCGTAATAGAATGAAAAAAAATATTTACTGTATATATATATATATGTATATTATTCATGACTAATCTACATTTGTGCCAAATTTCGTTCATATCTGTTCAATCTTTAAGTGTGCTTTAATGACAATACACACACAACTTTCACATATTTCTATTTATTACGTAAGATAAAACATAGCCTGCACGTCTCAAGTCATAAGAAACATTTTAAAAAACTTTAAAAATCAGCATAATTGCTTTTAAGTCACATCCGTTAAAAGATTTATACAAAGAATTTAATATATTAATATATAAGCGAGCGTCTCAAATGTACCTTAAAAGTTTTTACAATGTATAAATAGTTAATTTTTCCTCGACTTCTAAAATTGTGTCCGAAGGCGGTCATTAAATGTTTCAAATAGATTAATGAACCATAAACTTAACCGCCCTCAATCGGACTTTTCCACATAAACACGGTCGCGATCATGATAGATTTACAACCGATGTACATCAGATGGCATCGCACACTACGAATCTCTAATATATCTACTACACTACGCTACGAGATATTAAAAAAAAATTAAAATATTTAGGTGGTTTCAAAGTGCACAATTTATAACAATACAAAAAAAATGTCATACGGTATTAACGTTATTGTAAATTGTATTTCTTTGAAATGGTAATTGGGAAGAATTGCGAGCTATGAGACACGCAAATATGACTACCGCAAGTTGACGATGATAATGATAAGATGAATATCATGACTGGCGAGGCAATTAGAAAGCATACCGCTCGAACATTCATGTTACCTTTCAGCTAGGGATGCCTACTTAAGATAACAGAGTAACGAGAAATCGAGTATTAAAATACCTCACTCCGAATTGGCAAAACATAAACTAAATAAACGCCTAGTTTTGTGAGGTAGAAGTTGTGCCAATTATTGATTATTTACTAAAATAAACACAAGTACATAATTCGTATCCATACAAACACGCACGATCATAATTTAGGACAATGAGCGTCCTGTCCTGCACGCAAATTTCGCGTGACCTGTGCATGAGATAACGTTATGTCCCAGCTCTCGCGAAAAAATTGGCAACTCTAGTCTAGACATAAACGCGAATATGCAGATGGGACGTAAATAAGGACTCATGTGTCCTTCAGCTTTTGCTATAATATAGACGAAAAAAATCTTCACGGCATAGACGTTTGTAGCGAAGAGGAAAAGGTTAACGCGTGAAAAATCTACTCATGTACAGAGATTTTTTTTATTTAAAAATCTTTATTTTTTACAGCTTATAGTATGAGGTGACAAAGGGAGGACTTAACGCCTGTTCGCATTCTCTGCCGGTCAACCCAAGGGTCGGTGAGATAGCCGTAGCAGGTGTATTTGATCATAACGTCAAAACGACATTTCTTTGAGCTTGTCAATTTTCTGTGATGTACGCAAGAGACAGATGAATCACATTTTATTTAGTTAGTGATAAACGGTGTATCAGTAACTAAAAAACGATGATATCCGCAGCAGAACTAAGGTTATAGCCATAAAGATCAGCAAGCTGAAGTGGCAACGGGCCGGCCACATAGCTCGCAGAACTGACAACCGTTGGGGAAAAAAGGTTCTCGAGTGGCAGCCACGTACAGGCAAACGCAGTATAGGACGACCCCCCACAAGATGGAGTGACGAACTTCGCAGTGTTGCGGGAAGTCGATGGATGCAGGTGGCTCAGGACAGATCTTCGTGGCAATTGGGAGAGGCCTATGTTCTGCAGTGGACTTATGATAGGCTGAAATGATGATGAAACAGTACAGTTTTCTATCGCCGTGCGTAAAAATTATCTTCCGTTTAGGTCGTCTATAATATCTGTTGTATATTATATCTTAATAACGGAACGTATAAATGTAAGCTATTACTAGAAAGAGAACAACTAAATGGGACATGTCATATAAAATATAATATATAACTTAACGTTAAATAAAAACGGTTTTAGTATCGTGTACTCAATTTATTTGCAAATCCAATACTTTGAGAAAGACTAACACAGCGATCGCTGAATAGTGCAATTGTTGATCATGCCAATATGACGAAGGTATTACCTGCACTGGTGAGCAAAGGATATTGCTGATGTTTCGAGTCTTTCCTTTGTGACCCCTCAAGATTTGGACCGACGAGCAGTCTCCGAACAACAAGGAACACCGTTAACGATAACCCCGTAGTCACTAGCTGGAATCAGTGGTAGAAAAATAATGAAATTTACTTTGCTCGAATTAATATATCCCAATTGCATGAGAATAGAATAATACAGTTATTTATCGAAAATTAATATCAACTTAGGAATGGGATGTCTGAATTTTGGAGACAAGTTGGTTACGGCAATCACCATAATTTTTAAAATGGAAGGAAAGACAAAGTGTTTACAGAAATCTTCGCCTACGAAAATTCACACAGCTAACATAAGACTGTGTGCCACCGGAAAACTGGCAAAGTTCCGTTGTTTCTGCAATCCGTTACATAAGATAGCTAACTGTTGAAACTACATGGAATAAATTCATGTACATTTATTTTGCAAAAACATTGGAACTTCCTGAATCACGTTCACACAACAATATAGGATAGATGATGTGTGTGTGGAAATAATCTATCCTACAAAATAATTTCCCAAGGTGCGGAAAAAAAATACGGCATTATTCTGTCTGTATAATTTTATTGCAATTTTAAATTGACATTATAATGTTATAATAAATGTTATCGAAAATTAACTCAGATTACATACAATTTCTTTTGTATAAAATAAAATTATGTCCTCAAGTTTCCTCTATGAATGATAAATGGTGTTAATTATTTGTTAAAACTTGAAAAAAACCTGAATTATTCAAAAATAATAATAAACTATTTGTCTCTTCACAATATTACAACCGCAAAATGTTTTAATTACATTCTTTTACACAAAAAAAAACGTTTTTATTTTTTAATTATTCCTAATCATAATTTTACTAATCCCAAAATTTTTACCTCCTAATCAGGACTTCTCTCTTCCACCAACTAATCAATTCGAAAAGTGGATGAAGGTTTTCGTTCCGTATCCGATAACACTTATGCGATAAGATTGGAGGAAGGGTCAGATGCAGTGTCAGAGTCACGGAACGCAATACAATATAACCAGACCCACTAAATCATTTTGTATTTCATAAATATTGGCTTAGGCTGGGATTCTAACCGCTGGCAGAATAGCCAGTTACACTAATGACTGATCCACGCAGTTTTTGAAAAAATTAAACACAACGTTGTACCTAGGACATTGCCTTGAGGAACTCCATAGGCTACGTCGGATTCATTATTGACCTACTTTCCAATTTTTGAGCGCTGTTTGGGATCATTAAGGTAGTTTGAAAACTCTAAAGCGTACAGCGGTAGATGCGGTATCAAAAGCTTTTTAAGACTCGAAAGACTTTTGCGCTATCTACTTGGTTAACCAACATGGTAGAGCTGAAGAAGTATCTACAATGAAGAACCTTTTCTGTAGACAAATTGTGAATGAAACTGGATACTAAATGTTTGTAAGTATAGCATAGAATATTTCTAGAGGGTCAGATATTCTGCAAGCACAAAAGAGGAATCTGGTAAGATTTTAAGATTATTGAGAATCAGGTGTGTGGGACACCTAAGAGTAGGGTAGATAACTTGTACGTCTGTGGACATTTTCAGTGTTCATATTTGGCGGTACCCCATCTGTGTTGTTAGTGAGGATTATTAAAAAGAATGGTCTCTGGAACAGTTAAATATATAGCAAGCAACATGAGTTTGGACAGAGTTAATCTATTTTTCTATCTATTTTATTACCAGTTACATCCACCAGGTCGCTATATATATCGTACCGGCTTTCATTTGCCAAAGAATACCAGTGTTATATATATTATGGTCGAAACCACAATTAAGACTAGAAAATATTCCATTGGTAAACAATTAAATAATCCTTAAGTTTTTAACAAATTCCCGATTTTGCTATGGTGATTGATGTGATATGCTCGATTACCTCTGGCGCCAGATAATGGACAGCCATTAGTGGGTCTATTCCGGCATAGGAGACCAAGCCAAGGTTGTGGCCGATCTTCTGAAGCAACGGATGCTCATCAAGTAGCGACCCGTAGGGGCTGAATGCTGCTAGCACGCTGTGCCATGCCGCGTGCGTCAGCAACAACAGGAACGACACCACCACGTTTAAGACGAGGTATCTGCCACGCCATCCTTTAATCCATATTTTCATTGCTTAGTATATAAATCTACGTAATTGGGCTAAGGTGATCGCAAAATAAGAGGCTCGTTTTGTAGTTTTCTAATTATCATGGCGAGCTAACTTTGTACGAATTTTATTCCACAATGAACAATGCAACAGAGCGTGGTTATTATGTTGTGCCATTACACATGTTGCTACAGTTGTGACCGTTTGAAACAATTTTTTAACAGAGATGATTGATTAATCGATTTCGATATTACAATCATCGAATTATCAGGAACGTAATATTTACATAAAATACAAGTATGAAAACAGGAAAGTTTACAAAAGCGTCAACTATTCTGCAGTTCATCGGATACCAAAAAATAATTAAAATAACTAGTAAAAAATATAATAAACTCTTACGACTGTATACTAAATAATGGGGTAGTCAGTTTTAGTAGTTTTAACTCACCTTAGCAGACCTTATTTGGAACAATGTGACGTGTATTGAGTTTGACGCCGTCTCAGTGTTCAGGGCAACGATAATATTTGTACATAAGTTTCGAAAAACTAATATATGTTATATTAGTTATATTAGTTAGTTATATATGTTATATTAGTTCGAAAGCTAATATAACATATGTTAGTTTTGGAATGGAACTTGGGTTTCCTAATACGCAAGCAGAAATTAATTGCAATAGGTAATGAATATAAAACTAAAAAAAATTATAGTAATTTAATTATATATAATTAAATTAACATTTTCATTTCCATTGGATACCAGTGATATGTCTCGGCATTCATAAGATTCACATACACGATAAATCGCTTCAAAATAATTCCGGGCTTGAATAGCATGTTTATCGTTGTTCATGGGCCTCTTATTTTGCGATGAAATGAAATCTCTGTACTCCAACTTATTATAATTTTTAGAAATAAAAATTTTTTACATCGTCATGCGTGATTTACCTCCAAATGTTTTCGTGTCTGGTACTTGTGACAGTGGAGCTATTAAGTAGAGCAGAAGATAGATCAACGACAGCCCAAAAGGTCGCAGCGCCATAGCTGAAACAAAAGAATGTTTAAAAATGTCTCCTACAGTTAAAAAATATTAAAAAAAACATGCACAAATAATTAATGTATCCGAAAATCGTAGTGGGTCATATACAGTTAACACTGACTTACGATATCTAATTCAAACCAAATTATTAATCTTTGAAATAATACAGCATACCTATTCATTATTTATCCATCGTGTTGTCTTTTTGTGATTGAAAAAGTTAATAGCTATTATCGTGTGGTAGCGTTTTAAGCAATCTGCCTCTTTCTTCCCGTGGGTGTCATTAGAGGAGACTAAGGGAAAAGCTTTATTAATCACATGGAAGGAAAGGGAAATAAAGCGAAGACACCAGTTACTTCCTATCTCCCGGAGAAACGAAAATTGGGTTGCGGAAGCTCTTTTGGCTACTCTAGAGTCGTGCCAAATGGTAATATGTATGCCGCCTACCCTTAAACGTGTCGAGCGTGTTCCATTTCTATCCCCGTCGGGGTCGTAAGAGTAAACTAAAGGTAATATCTTGAAATCCTCATAGGGTCCGATATGGCGGAGGAACCATTTCAAACAATGCCAGACCCATGACAGTAGCGACTAAGATGATATGGTGATTCGGCGTGGGAGGTAACCGGAATCTCACTCCCCTTCCCCATCCAGCTCCTCATCCTCCCTCCCATCTCCCAAATAGTACGTGGGCGACGGTAATCACTTACCATCAGATGAACCGCTTGCACGTTTTCCGCCTTTCCCACAAAACATCATATTCTGTCAAAGAAATACCTAACTAGATATTGAGTAATTTCTATGTAGGTTTTTAATGAAATTCACTTAAAATATGTACCTAAAACGATGCAAAAGTGCCGAAGTAAAAGTATGGCGCTGTCGGTTGTGACTCGTGTGAAATGGACAAGTAGTGTGTTTCGTAAAGAGAAGTCCTCTTTCGGGTGTCTGGCTATGAAACTATGAGTTAACCTTGACCGGATTGAGTTAACGCACACGAATGTTGACGTAAAATTTAACTGCACTGTCGCTGAGCAGTTTCGATCAATTCGTATTAAAATAGACTTTGTTGAAAATATTATTTAAGTCAATAAATTGCTATAATAATATTTCAGATTCTCTGTAGAGCGCAGAACATTTGTTTATACCTATTTTTTTTGAATGATTACCACGATCGTCAACGGTTTATTTAATTAGAACATATGTCAGCATGCCCATAGCGTTCCTGAGAGATCTAAATATTTTTTTTCTTTCCAGACTACCTCTCAATGGGTGGTCTGTGTCTCAAATGGTTTTACTGTTAAAAGCGTTATTTTTCTATCTAAATTAATACGTATTTACAGAATTTAATGTTTCATTGATATGTTGTTTCATACAGATAGTTTAGTGTCATAGTTAATGCTTAAGCTGGTGAAAATAGGTGAATTTAGGAAGGTTTCAATAAGTAGTCTAGGAGGAATTGGCATACGTAGCGAACGAAGTATGCCAATATTGCCGTATATTTTAATTATACATATACATACAACCCATATTTTTATTATACATACACAGGTATAATTAAAATATGGGTTATTAATAAACAATGAAAATTTGTATAATTATTTATCAATTTGATCTCGGATTTTACTTTTTATACTTGTACGAAGATTCTGAAATTCCTTTATTTACATTTGCACCAATTACCTCCATTCTGTTATATATTATATCAAAATATTATTGATTTTCTTTTACAAATCAACCTGTTACCTGATCAAACATACATTTTTTATCGGTTACTTTCATCATTGCATCAATTCTGTTGTTTTATAATTGTTAATTTGTTTTATAAAATGAAATTTACTATGAATGAGAAAAAAATATATTATAAATCCAACAAATATGTAAGAAAATATTGATGGTAATTAACGGCTAGGGTCGCGAGACTAATCACAATTTTTTTAGAAGATAGCCACTCACCCTCACTCGGTCACTAGAGCATTGATTCTTAGCTAGCAGTATGTGTGCAGGTGAGGTTGACATTTACATCTACACACCACGAACTAAACAAACCTTAGCCATGTACAATGTTAAATTCAGAAGTGAAGCACTGACTATTAATGAAATATAACGGACATTGATTGGTTAATTGCTAAACCTCTATTTATAAATATGCTTTTACAACTCAGCGTGAAAGACGAAAGCGAAAAGCTAATCGGGCTATAAACAAAACCCACTGGGAGTTGAAACCAAAATGTCACTGTAACATTTTGACGTTATGAATTTGTTCCGCACCGTTTTCTGTTCGACCTATTTTTTTTATTTCCCAGTGTTTTGGAACAACTCGATCGTTTTTATTAAGGTAGTTGAAACAGATATGTATTACAATCATAGTTAAGAGTTACAAGTCAGATTCTAATCCTTGATGTGTATCGTACACATGTAAGAGTTGCTTAAACAAATATATGAATAGTAATAATTTGTCTACTATACGTACATCTTAATTGTCAAATTACGGCTAGTAGTCTAGAATCATAGATGAAACTTACAGGTGGAAAGGAAAACAAATAATTGTGGATGCCATAGAGATCGATCAGAAGGCTATTAAAAGAAACGACAAAGTTCATAAATAATATTTTTAAAATATTATACACACCATGCAACCCACTGAAATATTGAGTAGCTATTGCTAAGCAGTGGGATATTTTTATTACATTTATGTAACAGTTAGTCTCCTTTACTAATAACTTCACCAAATTCTTATCTCTACTGTATCATTACCAATGATACGGATACGATAGCCGAGTGGTTCTCCGTCCGTATCAGGAGATTTCAGTTCGCTTCCAATTGTGGAACGCTCGTACCAATTAGTTTTTCGAAATTTATGTACTATATGTATCGTTGGCCTGGACACTAAGACGGTGACACAGTTCCCACCCGTCACGTTGTAACAAAGTGGGTTGAAAGGACTAAAATTACTAAAGCTTTGTATTGGGTACACGGTGGTGAGACCTTATGTTATATATTATATTGTATATAGATTTATTTGTTTACATTTAAATTATTTTACATTACATAATATAGCTTAAAAAATATTGTACTTTTCCAGATAGCACATTCTTGCTAAAGAGATTATTAAAAGATAAATGTAAACAAAATAGCGAGAGGAGATTGCTTATCCTTTTTGATAGATCTCCAAATGTTAACTATACACTAAAAGTGGATGGCACTTGGCAAACTCCAAGATATTAACAGTTCAGATGAATACCTCGAGACGAGGATTTAAAAATCGCGTGTAACTTCGACGTCTACTGAGGAGATTGCGCACAATCAAATGTCGCGCGAAGGTCCATGGATGTCGGAAATCTGAAGGCGGACAGACGCTCAACTCAAGAGAGTGACTGTCCTCAAGTGTAAGAAGTATACATTGCCGCCAGACATGAGGAGGGCAAAGGGAGAAAACTCTTGACGGAATGGTAGTAAAAGCATTCAAACCGAAGAGCCAAGGAACTCTGTTACTAGACAGGTTGATGGTTGGTACAAAGTTACCACGTAGAATATGAAATATAAACACTAATGGCAGTCGCCCGTAGGGGTATGCAGAGATTATGATTTTCATTTGGTACGACTCAGTGTAGCCAAAAGTACTTCCGCAAGTCATTTTTCGCTTCTCGGGAGAAAGAACGTAACAAGTGGCAAGCCACGCTGTCGTCATTGAAGACTTTTCTCTTAGTCGCCTCTTACGAGCACATCATCCATGGGAACAAAAGAGGCAGATTTTTACGCCGCTACTGCATGGCATTCGATGTGAGAACTCGTAAAGAACAATAAGGATAATAGAGCAGTAGCCTTCACTTAGCAGTGAGATTGAGTATAATGATTATTCATATGATATGTATTTGTCTAAAACCAGTATGTATCACTTTGGTAGCGGAATTAAAAAGTTTAGCAAAGCTACAATATCTTAAGACAGATTGCAACGAGAAATTCTAACCCTTATATTCTTCTTCATTCTTTAGTTTGTCGCCTCTCCTAACCCTTATCGTGTCAACATGAATTCCTATTGTTGCAACACGTTAACAATTAAGGGATATATTATGGTTTTACAAAGAAACACTAAATCATGTTGCCGACAATACGTTTTCAAGTTCAATATCTCACAATAAACAATATCACATTTATTGCAACCACCTGATTTATAGCAAAAAACTATAATGTAATAGTGTAAACAAACGTTAGTTATTTATAATGTAAAGGATATCAAAATGAAAAAATACTTACACGCGCTTTCATGCTCATTTTTACGACTTTTTGTATTCTTTTAAAATCAAAAGAATTCTGTACAGACTTATTACTCATCCTTGTTATAACGACGTTGTAAACTTCGATGCTCTCAAATGGCTAATTCGAGTTGAGGCCTGCTAATTGAATAATTACATAACTGGGCGCCAATTGCCAAATCTCGGATATAAAATAGGTGTAATGGTGATCTTACTGTGTGTTCTCACACCAATTGACACATTACATCATATGAAAAGGAAGTAATATAGGTATGTGGTATTCTTTTTTTATCAACGGCGTTTAGCATTCTCATCGCTTAGAGTAATGAATGAGTCACTGTTCTTGGAATATCCATTTTTGTCATTATAGAATAAATATAGGTCTCATTCATCAATTGTATTATTATCAAGCTTCTCCTTAGTAAAGAGGATTTGTTATTGGCGCTTGGCAGACATGCTTCGCTTATTCGTTTCAGGGTCGAAATGGTGACCTCACTTCTGGTCCATGGTTACGAAATGGCATAAAATACCTAACCAACGACTGAGGAATATGGTGAAGCATCGTTCCCTAATGTCTGGTAACTATCCAAAAAAATATCCTAAAAATAAATATTTTTCACGCACGCGTACTTTATTACCGCACGTAACTCGCTTTCATCCAAATTTGGTTTGCTTTATCATCTTGTTATGCAAAATAATTAATAAAGTATAAGTACAAGACCCAGTCTATTAAGACACTTATTGTTAGTATAAATACAAGTGATTATAACATTTAAAAAAACCTTTAAAATGGGTTTTCTTTTTATGACTTTCGAAGAACTTTTAAATGCACCCTCGTACAATACACAGTATCAGGAATAAAATTTTTATCAACGTGATATTTTTAAAACGCTCATATGAATAAAAATCTACTAAACTCCCTTTTTTCATTTTAATCATTAATTCATTTAATTTTAATAATATGCAATCTTAACCAGCGTGATGAGTATGCGCGACCCTAACTTATGTGGCGTGGCATATTTTGAATCTATTCCTTCTGCCAACACTCTACTAGTAATGAGCTGGGATATACAATAAAAAATAAAAGCCTTGATAAGATATTGAAAATATTTAATTAAAATATACTTTAATATAGGAAACACCGCTTTGCGAGTTTAACCATGCTCATGAAGACGGAAGTTGAGTTTTATAATATGTTAGGATGGAGATAAATTTCACAAGAAGGGATACTCTACTAGTCAGAGTTGGTTGTTTAATGTTAGCAACAAAAATAAATTATTTTATGGGTTAATAAAATAAATGTAATAACCTGTATTACATTTATTTTATTAGGCTTAGGTTAGGTGAGAACAGCGATCGCCCCCGAATGGATTCTCTCTTTGTTGTGGTGGAAAGCTTAATAACCGTTGCATGATCTACCGCGGTGGACCGGGAGGAACCTACATGGCCAGCCTGACTTTGAGGGGAGGGCTGGCGCGAGGTGGCTACTCCGAGTGGGTTTGGTGAGCTTACTTCGGATACAGGTTGGTGGACTGTGGGGAGAGCGTTAACGTCGTTGCTTTGCACCCTTCGCCTTGCCCACCACAGCTGAGATGGAAGAGGAGTTTTGGTATTGAAATAAACCTTTCGCCCTATCCTCCGCGGCTCTGGTACATCTTAAATAGTAATATATCATCGGAAGTGTTCTGAGACTCTTTTTTGAAATTGTGAAGAGGCGTCTTCTTACTATATCGTTGTAGACAACCAAATCAATCTTGAAAAGTTTTATGTCCAGACGCGGATTAAGACGGACTTAATAAATAAGGAAACGAAGTATAAAAGTCGGAGTACGCGTCGGTATCGGTAACAAACGGTATGCTAAAGTTCTACACTAGACAGCGTTATCGTATATTTTATGCCGACTAATAAAAAGCTACCTGTTTATGTTTCGAATACCAAAGAACAATTTAGTGCTGCTATTATCTTCACACTGCGAATTTCTAAACAATATAATGTGAGAGCTATTAAATACAAGTGGTTTACATTGTTATTTTCTTATTTTGTTTATGTTAAAACAATATATAGGTCTAGTATAGGTATAAGAATTGCATTAAAAGTATTATATTGAAAGTATCTCTCATTATATTAGTATCATCTAATTATCACGATCATAACTTCGCCATGTGTGAAGTTTAATCGAAAATTATATTAGCATGATTAAAAACCAATTACGAGTAGATATCCCAAAAAAAACTTGCAGATTTATTAAGGCATAATAGGTAAGATTATCAATGAAACTGTAGACTATTACAACAAAAATAAACAATGTCCATAAAAATTAAATGTCAATTAACAATTGCAAGCGAACGAGGTTTTTTTGCCAGAAACGTTATTAACTCTACTGGACTGTGTGTGGGTGGCACGCGTACATTAAAAATACACTGGACTGCTGAAGCTTCCATACATATCAGCTTGCACAACGATGAACGCTGGTGCAGACGTTAGAAACAGATTTTAGAATACATGTTAATGTAGTTGTGTAATTGGCCTTTCTATCTACGTTTATTGTTTCATCGGCCCATTCTTACGATCATATATTAGTTATTGTATTAAATTTTTCGAGATGCGTAAAAAGAACCCTGGCTAATAATTAACCAAAACATTACATACCTACCTCATCATGTACAATTTAGTTTTTTTTTTCACGTATATCGTTCGTGCCTTTGCACATGAGAACTTTGTTTGTTTCATGTTCTAATTTCTTATAGATAATAGATGATGTGCCTGATTTTAGAATTTCATCTAGTTATACTTTAAATTACAAAAATTTATGAAAAAACAATCATTTTGTTTTTAGTCTATACCATGGGTTTATGAGATTGCGTATTGATGAAATATTTATATTATTTGTATATTAGTTAGAATTATTACATTGTGTGACTTACAAATTTTGAAAATCTATACTATATCAGTATAATACTGAGTTCTATTTAAAGTTTTAGTCTAGATGAACTATCTGTATAGAATGATGATGAACGATGAACATAATCGGCTTTTTCGAACATTTACGGTTCGACCGGGTTAGTACCACGACCTCGCAAAATACCGACGTGAAGTAGAGGTATCTTGTGCTTCTGCGTTTCGTTCGGTGAGTGAGATAACCGGAGGTCCACTCTCCCCTTCTCAACTCCCTGTCATCCCTCCCATCACCCAAATATCTTAAAAGGCCGGCAACGCACCTGCTTGACAGTATGTCCCTGGGTGACAGTAATCACTTACCATCAGGTGAGGCGTTTGCTCGTTTTCCCTCTTTACTAAAAAAACGTATAATTTGTTATAATATCCAAAACAAATAGTAAGCCCAAAATAATTCATGTCTACAATTAGAATTTACACCTATCGCCAAATAAAGACTAGATCGTGATTAGGGACGAGAAACTCCAGAAAAGTTTATGTCATACGTAGTCCTTCTAATCTGGGCTATTTAATTTGTTAGATTTTTTTAAATTGACTGATTGATGATTGAATAGTTACTACTAGACTTAAAAAAATCACTAAATATCAATAAAGTCACATCCAGGCTGTATATGTTAAGATGAAATAATATAAATTGATTCAAGAGTTATGATAATATTTTAATAACTCTACATGCCTATTTTAGGTTTAACCCTAAAGATAGACAAGCGAAGACAGAAGTATCTTACAAAACACAGCTAAAAAAATTTAAAATGCAAATATCAAAATTTTCCGACAAACACTACTATTTTATTGATGATTATAATTTACCTATATTTAAGATGTATAATATGATATTCAGTCGATAGTTGAATATCATATTGTATGATAGCTGAATCTATGCCGGTTTTTGCTAGCGCTTTCTTGTAGAGGCCATTGTTTAGCAGTGGACTAAAGAAGACAGATGTAGTATGTAATAGAAATAGTATTATTTAAATATCAAATCAAATTAGAATGGACGCTGAAACCAATACAAATATTACTATAACCAATTAACTCAATCACAGGAAATATTATAAATTGAATTCATACATTCTACCTACTTTCCCCCAAACTCCTATCCTAATTAAGTACAAATAATAGACATGTTTTGTATTAGATTCGGACAACATGTCATAGGTTATTGTATTATCTCACTTATGAGACAAGCAGATAACTTTAATGCCAACTACTCACTTTATTTTGACATGAAATTATTTAAAAAAATGGCAATATTACTTTCATATTTGTTTGTAAGTGACGTTCGTTTAGGTGATGCAGGGTTATTCGTTCATTCTCAAGCACAATTTTGTCTTGATAACAGCTACCTAATATTTTAGAAACCATTTGCTATGTAAAATACTTACATTGAAATAAGAATACGTATTTTATGAAACCAGCCTAACCTTTGCCCGCGATTCTTTACACCCCAGAATCAATGTTTTTTCTTAATAAACGATCACGTTAAGTCGTAGGCTGTTGAACAGTGAATGTAACAATAAAATCGTGTTGTAACTTTCAAATAGTGCTCGACAGTAGAGTCGCTTCATTACTTTTCTGTATAAATCCGTTTTGGACAATCCTGGTGTGTTCCGGAATCAAAAGTATCGCAGGTTCATAAGCTTTTCAATAAATGAAAACTGCGAACTTGGTTTAGTAGTTATTGTGTAATGCCTGAACAAACAGATAAAAAGACAGAAATAAAATTCAAAAAATTAAATTGTTCGGGTTCAGGCTTATATTTTGTCCTGAGATGTTTATTGAATATATTTTTTAAAGTTTTATAATAACAGTAAACGAATAAAGACAAAAATTGTTTACCATCTCGCGGTATTACTTGCTGCAATAACTAGGGTATAGGAACTCGGAAACCGTTAGTGTTTCTAGCCCACAATCTACAATCTAGGATTATAGCGTCGTCAAATGGCGTCCTAGAACCGGCATTTTCTGGAGCGTATTCGACCTACTTAAAGGAACTGGACTGTAAAGAGAAGAAAGAGTTTTAACGACAAAATTACATTCAGTAAAAATAGTGTATCAAGTATCTAAAATGTATCTTTTGTAATAAATTTCGGTTGGTATATCATAATGCTTTAAGCGAGCAATTTATTTATATGATGTTTTTTCTTTTTTTTCTCTGGAAACGGCTCTACGTACTCTAACGGGTTTATAGGCTAGATAGGTGAAATGTCTGAGAAAATTCGTTTTCACACATATAATTAAAATATAATTTTTTCTCTCATCTCATAGAATATGGACGTACCTGTATGATAGCTTCTCAACAACAGATGGGGCACTATTATTGGAAATTAATATAAGCAACGTTTCCCGCGGGAAGTTATCACATTCCCAGGTGAAACTCGAAGGTCGCCCAAGTACTACATATATTATTTGTGGATGTGATTTTTAATCTTACCAAGTTTTAGTTTAACCATTGGCATTCGTACAGTTCGCAAAAATTATTTTCTAATACCAAATGTTAGGATTTATGGAATTATATTTTTCTATCCCTAGGATTTTTTGTAACAAATTTCATGTGAAAACACAGCTTTTTACAAGCTTTATTCTAGTTGATAGACATACTTGTGGATAGTTACATTATAAGTACTACTTTTAAGGAAATGCGAGTTACCTTGCTATTCGCAGGAATAATTAAAACTTACTGAAAGCAACGTGGTAATACAATGTTTCAAAGAAAAGAAAGTAAAAAACGTTGATACACGTTCATGCAAACATAGATACATGCATACATTCACGCCTGTATTCAATATAACGGGGTTGGCATAGATGTCAATGCTTCCTATTGAAACTTCCGGTTGTGAATTCCGATTGTAAGTTGATGAAAATTGTAAACAGCCCGTTGACAAATACGTGTGGATGGATGGCCTGTGTCACCGGTTGCCAACAGCCCATCCATTCTTAAACGTGGTCCCCTCTTCATTTTTATTTTTTTATTTGTTACGGTATTTGCCATAATAGCAAATGTTCTACGAAGAACCGGCTACCTGTAACGGTTCAAAAAATACAGCAATTTAAAGGTAGATACAGATTTGTAATAGAATTTTTTATTCAGAATTAAATATTGAATTTCGTCCTAAATGTACTTACTACACTTTCGACCAAGACAGCATTGTAAGGGAGAAAGTTTTGTACACACGTATTTTAACGAATCTTTCAATCTGATACCAATTGAATTTGTTGAATGTTTAAAATTCGGATCGTGTCTATGTTTATAAATAGTTTATTGATTTGCAAGCAGCTGAGATTGAGTATCTGGAATACGTTATAATTCTTAAAAGCAGGCGGAGGTGGAAGGCACTTAAACAATATCTCCGTAAATTTGTATATTCTACGGGTAATGGTTTACCACTCTACTTGCGATAATTTACCTCTGAATGCAAATTTAATAAAAATACTCGCCACGCTTATTATAGAATTCTAATACCGGGACTAGAAAGGTATAAATCATAAAGTATATATATAACTTCATGATTTATACTGTACCTATATTGCTTGAAATACTTAGTTTTTAAAAGAGATTTTATATTTAAAGGAGATAGACACTGGCCGAAATGCGTATATATAAACATACATTTAAGGTAGCAAAGTTGTCTTTGAAAGATGTGTGTAAGGGGAATATGCGATCTTATTTTATTTTATCAGGGATAAAAAAACAATCTTTCAATCATGCTAAGAAATGCAGACATTATCTTAAAATTAATCTGCAAACTTTAGTCTCTTATTCTACACCCCTATGGTACATAATACTATTATCTATTGTATGCCTAAGAGTTATTTTTCAAAAAACACTTAAAATTATTAACCGAAACGTCGATTTTGAAGTTCCTAACTTCAAAAATACAGGACTTCCATACCGACAGCCACAATTTTTTGGATTTTTCGGTTCAGATGCTTACACCCTCCTGTCAGGAATCTACCTGCCAAAAACCAAGTTTGTAGTATTTATAATTCCTGAGATTCGATTAGTCGGTGTTATTTAGCATTAAAAAAAATTATGTGTAAGCTACCATCCGTCCAAGCGGCTCACCTGATGGTAAATGATTACCGTCGCCCACGTACATCTGCAACACCAGAGGAGCTGCAGGTGCGTTGCCGGCCTTTAATGATATTCGGGGGATGAGAGAGGGGGTTTGGTGTGGAGGGAGTGGGCCTCACTCACTCACCGAACGAAATGCAGAAGTACAAGATGCCTCTACTTCACGCCGGTATTCTGGAAGGTCGTAGTACTAACCCGGTTGAGCCGACTCATTTGAGCAGCAGCATAGATAATAGCTACATCAAGAACCCGTGACTTTGTACGAGTGCATTAGATGGAATTCATTTATATCAAGATTTTTAGGTGTTTTGATAAAGCAAGGACAAAAGACGATACAAGGGTTACAACCAGTAATCTATATAAAAATCTCGTTGTTTTCAGTCGTCCCAGACAGATATTATTTTATTATCAAATTCAAGAATAGTAGGTATTTTATTATTATTATTAGTACATTTTAATTAGAGATAAGAATAGTTCTCGTTAATTTCAATTTATAAATTTAATATTTAAAAATTGATTATGTAACTATATCTACACCAAAGGCGTTAAACTATTATTCCATATGGTGAGATCACTTTTAATGTAGGCTACCGGTTAACAAGTTGAACTGTGGTTTGACCTTGTGAATCAGACATTCGATAAGGCAACGCCGTTCGATGCCGAATGTTACCCAATGCGCTTCGCATCGCTCATTTGTACTTAAGAGTAGGTTAATTTACATTATAGAACCTTTGTTGCAGCAAATCATATTTAATTATAGTAGGTACATATTTATTTATTTATTTAAACATTACTGGTAAACCTTAAGAAAAGCAATACAAAGGGCGGATGGACTTAATGCCTTTTGGCATTCTGTGCCAGTCAACCCGAGCCGTGGAGAGATATTGTTAAGGTGCATTAAAATAAAAGTTGTAAATACAACTCAAACACATAAATATCTTAAGTAAATTTTAACTGAAATCTAAAGATATGACCTAAATAAATTATGAACGTCTTAGAATCTGATTCATTAAAATAACGTCGCATATCCATCGAGTGATCGATTGATCGATTTAAAACGATTATTGTCTACAATAATTAGACTTAACAATTTTTCATCATTATCATCATCACTTCAGCCTGCCACAAGTTCACAGCTGAATATAGTAACGTAAAATAGCTGCCTGTAAATGCCCACAGTTGACCAAAACCCTCCTCTCAATTATCTCGAGTTTCGGGTATTTACGATGCTCTTGCCCTGATTGGCAGACTTCACACGTCCTCGAAATTTTTTTTTTATATCGCAGTCATGCTGGTTTCCTCACGATGTTTTCTTTTACCGTCGAGAACATTGTAAACTCATCGCTTGAAATTGCTTCTAACAACTTTAGTACCGGCATCGGGGATTGTGCTTAAAGCGATCGCCCACTATTCTACAGTGGCCTGAACATAGGCCAAATTTGTCTCAAAACTCGGTACTGAATACTGAATCATCGCCTTCCCACAACACTGTGCGGTTGGTCACTCCAACTTGTGAAGGGTCGTCTACATTGCGATTCCCTGTACGAGATTTCCACTCGTGAACCATGCTTACCCAACGGTTGTCAGTTATGCTAGTTACATGGCCGGCCCACTGTCGCTTTAACTGATCCTTGCGGTTTTGACGGTTATAGTTCTGTTGACGGTTATCGTAGTATCGTCGTAAATTTTATCACACAGAGAAACACTGAGCTCAATTACGTAAGTCATCACTGGCAAAACGTACTGATTGTATTTTTGAAATTTTGAGGTATACTCGAAACGAAGAAGAAGACATAATTTCTCAAACACTGCCCAGTCTTGTTGGATTCGTCGATAGAGCTCTGGGTTAAAGTCAAACTTATCTAGTCTAGACTTACTTACCTAGTAGAACAATTTTTTCCAGGTTTACGTAATCGTCCACAACTTCCAGCGTAATGTTTCCATTAGCTATTGGTATATTAGTATCATTGTGATTGTCCGTTGTGAGGACACCATTAAAGTAATAGAGTATAGTGCTAAGCTCCACCAGCGGCCCGTCGGTAAATCGAAAGTGAGTAGTGTATTTGTCATTGACGTTGACACCGTAGCCTTTACATTTCAGCAACCTAAAAACATCTTCAATGCAGCGTTGAAGAGTTTTGGGGATATCACATCACCGTCTTACACCTTCCAGCAATTGGATGAGTTACGTACTCAGGTTTAGTACTCATTCTACAAACACTAATAGTTCGGTACACGATGTCTGGTACCAATGATTGTTCAAATTTCGACTGAATAGAAGGTTTTCTCAAAGTTCACATACGCCAGACATAATAGCAAATCATACCTCTCGGCGTTCTGTATAATCTTCCGAAGAGTATGTATGTGGTCTATGGTACTATAGCGTTTTCCGAAACCGATTTGTTCGGGAGGGTTCTTCTTCACGCTTTGGGCGCGCTTCTTCTTCACGCTCTCTCATATTCGCAAGTTCTCAAGAAAGAAAGTTCGCAAGAAAGTTAGCGGGGGACAACCTCGCAACCGACATTTAAAATGTAGAACGAATTCACTCTAGTAGTAACAAATGATGACCAATCATAGCCAATGCCGACCGGTCCTGTCATCAATGGACTTATGATTGGCTACAATAATAATGGTGATAAATTAAAATAAGTTCTACAACAGAGGATCTTGTTAATAAAAAAGATTTCAACGTTTGCCAAGTATAATGGTCAGATGAAACAATCCATTAGCTTTTAATCCAAGTAGCGGTATGCATGTGGTCCTACGTACTAAGTAATCAATGTAAGTGACAACTACGTTAACTAATGTTTTAATCACAATTATAAAAAAAACCACACCCGCCATCCGTGCCCTGTATGACTGCATCAGTTTACTTAATAGGTGAAAATGAATGTTGATTTCATTTCACAGAAAAGGTTTCACGTATAAATTAAATAAGTGGGACATATGTACGTAATTGTAAAAACTCAAGTTTGTGATTGGTGTGTTTTATACGTCACAGTAAGGAGTGTTCGCGATAGCGTTAAACATTTATAGATTGAAATAAAAGTAAATGTAGACAACTGTTGATCCATATCGTCTCTTTAATTACTTAAAAAACTGAAAATGAGAATTATTATTAATACTTTTTTCTTCATCATCAGTTTGTACATGTCCACTGTTGTATACAGGCCATAAATGTTCCGACAAAAGCTGGCATGCCACACATGGAAGATTTGTCCATACTCGGGTGAGTACTTATCAAATTCGAATGGATTTTCCACCATAGAATGAGATGGGGTAAGAAAGTAATGCAGAAGGTAATTTAAAGTGATAAATGCTTGATCACTGCTTACATTTGCTCCGGTTTTAATGAAAGTTGCAGGAGATTCAAAAGGTGTGCTCCTAAACTTTTACTTATCACCGGCACGACGGAGACCGGAGACCGGAGACACGAGGGCTTAATTAATAACCGACGCGACAGGCCCAGCCCATTACCAAGTCAAACAGCTTCAGCTTTGTTTCAACTTCATCACAAAACAGGAAAATAATATACCAAAATGCAGTCGATTTATTGTAGTTACCTATAAATTATTTATAGATAGCCCGATAGCATAGTTCCTATATAGCTATATACATGAACGATTTGATGATGAATGATAGCATTTTGAAAAATGTTTGTACCAGTCACGGAATTACAGACATTAAATAAACATATTTAATACTAGCATATCAACCCGGCGTCGCTAGTATATAATGTCAATAGTGGGAGCAAATAGTTGATAAAAAAATTAAAATAAAGTTCTTTCGCATTTTTGTCATCAACTGTATAGGCTCAGGGGTGTAATAGGGAACATGCTATCACTTGCTCTTAATGGCAACCTCACCTCCTCGTGGTGCACTCTGCAAGCAAACAAACGAGGCTCTAGCGACTGAAAGACGTGGAGTCTCCATCCGAATTTGATGAACCCAAATCCCACAGGCTAGTGATGGGTAGCAGCTTCACAGGAGAGAGGGTATCGACACGCCGCTCACCACCACGTTTGAACAGTATGGTGAGTATGAGCAAAAACTCCAAGAAATGTTTGACAGCTTTTGCTGGTGCTTTCTTGGAGAGGCCTACGATCAGCAGTGGACTAAACTAGGCTTAGTATAGTAGCACATGTAGAAGCATAGACTCCGAAATAAATATATCAAATTTCAATTCTTGATCTCATTTCGTTGTTCAGGTAAGTGGTGCGGAAAATATTTAAGGTGTTTTCATAATTGTTTATAGAATTGATATACAAAAACGGCTTCATGGATGTAGCCTTTAGTAACTTATTTCTTAGACATGAACGGCGAAATTAGTTAGGAGAAAATATTTTTTTTTTTCGCCTGCACCCGCTTCAACTTATAATTCGATAAGAGCGTTAATTTTGTGTTATATTAAAAAAATAATATAAGTCTATATCATGAAATATATGAACAAAAGTTAGCACATATTTTATTTCTAGAATTTACCAACCTTCACATTTTTAGTACATATATTCTACTACTCATCCCCTGAATAAAAAGGTAAACGTGATGTAAACTTTTTCAAATGCTGGTTCAGGTTTTGCAAATTTTGTCGAAACGTGTTGGGTAGTTTTGCGTGAGACTCAAAAAATAAAGATAGAGAAACAGACAATAATTATATAAAGTGTTCATTCGGTCTCTATTATAGCTAATGAGCAAATGAAGATCACTGTTTGAAAAACTGTATTATGCAGTGTCAGATCTGTTCGTTTGTTTCCTTGTATACATGTATGATTATTTTTCCATTTATGTGTATCTATCTTATCATAACCAATACCCAGGGAATCCACATTAAGGATTAGATAAAGTCTGGCCTTAAGATTTAAAAAAAAAATACTCTAAAATTGGCAACGGATGGGCTAATTTCACGTTGATTTCACGGTACATTCCATGTTACCATTTAAATAAATGTAAAACACTGAATTAGTGTGCTATTTAATATTATGATTAATAGGGGTCAAATAAAGCGGCAGCGGCGCGACTGACCTGGGTTCGGTCCCCGGTGCCAGCAACACTAAAATTGTTAATAGCAATTGTAAGTGCTGTATTTACCACGTGCTCAGCGGTGAAGGAAAACATCATGAGGAAACCTGCATGTCTGAGAAATAATATAAATATTATTTTCGAGGATATGTGAAGCCCGCCAACCCGCACTGGAGCAGTGTGGCGGGCCCTTCTCGGCTCCTAAACCCTCTCTGATACTCGTATTTGAGAAGGAGGCCTTTGCCCAGCAGTGGGCACTTACAGGCTGCTACTTATTATATTTTTATTAAAGCGGCAAAATGATTAGTACAAGAACACAACAAGAACAATGATTAGTACAGAAATATTAGTACAAGTCAATAGTTAATGCAACAGTTTGAATGGTTTGTGTCGTATGGTGGCGACGTAAAATTCTACTTAAGGAAATAACAAACAAATCTTATGGACTTTTATAGAAAGCGGATTAGAGCCATCCCTAGTCGGACGGGATCGCTCCTCTCACTCATCCGCGACCCCTGCGCCGGCCGTCTTGAGCAGCCCTACCTCGGGAAATGACACCTCTTCTCCAGAACACGGAAGCGCTTGCGATCCCATGTGGGTAACGGACCCCGTCATCAGGATGGAGATCAGGAAGGTGAGCGCTCGGAGGGATGAAGCATCAGCCTTTCCGGCACTCCGCAGCGGATGTATGTCTCCGGCGTCACACGACGGACATCTCGGCCCCGGAGGGTGTCAAGAACGGCGCATCGTAATACCGACACTCCTCATTTCCCGCGGTCCCACCGTGGCTGTATCAGCGATGCGGCCCCGCCAGATTCGCAGAGCATAGTGGGAGCGGCCCAATGCAATACCAGCAATCTTCTCCCCACGCGATTCCATCCCGGCTGCGGAGGGCATGGAAGGCGGCGCGTCGCAAAAACGCCAATCTTCCCCTCCCATTCACCACCAAGTCACATTCGAAGTGGGCTCGACAAGCCCACTTGAAGCGGCCTCCCTCTAAGTCAGGCCGGCCACAAAGGTTTCTTTTCACTACAACAAACCACGGCTACTAAGTCCCTCCGCCACGTCAAGGCGGGGAACCCGTACGGGAGGGGGGACCTACGCCTGATCTAAATTTACTAGACCGGGGACGGGCAACACGCATCTGCGACATCAAGAACGCGATAAAAGCCGAAAATAATAGTTTTATTTCAAAGTTTAGTACTTTTAATTACATGAAATCATTAGATTTGCCATTATCGCCACGATCGGCAAGCGGAATGGTGATCGCAGTTCCAGACACCTCGCACCTTAGACGATGCTATCCGCCATCAGTTTGATATTTTTAAAGATGATTATCTTGTCATCAGTCGGTAACAATTGTGATTTTCAAGACTTTTCCCTCGGTCACCTCTTACACCCACGAGAAGAAAGAGGGTGGTAGATTTCTACGATAATACAACATGGCATACACGTACTGAAATATACACAGCAATGTATAAATACAACAGAAACCGTTATACAGTTTATGAAAATAGCACCACTAGTATTTGAAATAGCTTTATAGCTCACGCAAGGTATGGGTGTAAACAAAGGGCCGAGCGAAGTAGTTTCCTAAATTGTTCGCTTTATGAGCCAAAGGGGAATTAGGGTCAGAGAGCGAATTCTTCACGGGTATAGAACACCATGACACATGAATTTTAATAAAGCGAAACCCATAAAAAAATGTAATTATGGTGAACTTTTCTTTTTTTAATTTTACTTAAATTAAAAAAAGAAAGGTTTAAAGATTTATGATATTTTTTTTGTATACCCTTTTACTAACAACTCCAACTAAGCATTAGAGCGTGTATCTGAATTCTGGAGTGGTTCACGACGAATAGTCGAATCGCAGACTCGAAACTGCGACGATATGTTTTGCAATCCACACCTTAACTAATTAGGCTATTGGGGCTTCTATGACTAACTCCTAGACGAAAGAACAATGCTAATATTATGGTATAATTTTAGATGAAAAAAGTCGAAACAGACCTAGGGCGGAGTCTGACTAGAATCGGCGACGGATCTTACGCATAGTTTCGTGAGTAGTCGAAGAGTTTTTTTGTTGATATTTGTAAATATATAAAATTTATTATAGATTTGATGTAATTTTCAATAATTGATAAAATTTTAAGTAAATATCGCGTGCTAAAGGGCATGTAAATTTCGGAGCAAAGCAATAAAAGGGCTCCTCAACTAGCTCAGGACATATCGGTCAATGGGTCGCGGTACGACTCGCGAGGACGCACCCTGAAACCGGCACACCCAAAGGAATACCTATGTTTTACTACTCGACCGCAATGCGACAATATTAAGTGATGATATCAAAACGGTCTCAAAAAAACAGATAAATTTCAATATGATGCATGCAAAAGATTCACTATTCATAAAATCGTTATTGGCGTAAGAGTGCAACAAAAAAATTACGGGAGTAGTATGTTAATTGATTAAGATTTTTCAAAACCTTTTAGTTCAATTTAATACTTACAAACTTAGATATATTTATCGATAGAAGATAGCAATATCGTCACGTCTTCGCGACGATGACGTAATGCATATCATGAGTTGGTATAGAGAATTCGTGGGAATATATTATACAGGTTATTATAATGGCGCAACGTAAGGCAAAGACATGAACAGTTTTTTAATTACCACAAAATGGTTAACATGTAATACTCAACTAAAAATTACTTACCACTTCAAGCATATCATAGAACAAATGTTTTAATTTTAAATATTTTGTTAGAAAAATCATTGCCAAATAATGATGTAAAATTTCATACATTTTCAAGGAATATCAAAAAATTACCAAACATTGTTATGTTAAACCTTTGAAATGAAACTATTTTTTAAGGATTTTATCCCGTTTAATTTTGGTTTTTATATTCCCGACGTTTCGAGTGCTTAACTGTAGCCGTGGCCTCTACATTCTGCGGAGATCGGACAATAAATTATAATTAAATGCCAAAGGTAGCTCGAGCCCACTATGACATCTGGACTTCTAACTAACTAACACCTCAGTCCCCCCGTGACCGAGGGAGCTATAAAGCACTCGAAACGACGGGAATATAAAAACAAAAATTAAACGCGATAAATTCCGAAAATAATAGTTTAATTTCAAATGTGTAGTGTTCGCGTAAATACATGAAAGCATTATTGATAAACCTGTTTAGTTCACTGACATGACATATGAGTCACAACCCATACTAATATTACAATTACAAAAGGAGTATGTCTGTTACATTATCTCAGCTAAAATTCTGAAACGATTTTGATGAAGATTGGTATGGAGATACGTTGAACCCTAGGGAAGGACACAGGTTACTTTTTATCCCAGAAATGTCGCGAGAAAATTAATTTAATAAATTGTCGATAAGGGCGAAGGCGCTTTGTCACATAAAAATCATAAAAATTCAATATTACATCATTTATACACATTCAGTGTTATTTTGACCATGCTTTCGTTCATCCAAGACTTGTTGGTTACCAGTGTCACATAGTCGCAGTTTAAATAACTGACGGTTGAGACTCGGCTGTCTTTATTTTCTGTTCCTCCCCTATGTGCAGATCGTACCTCGGTCCGTCTGCGCCTATTTCATTAGCAATTTTTTCTTCGAATAGGAAGCCTTTAGCTTTTGTTTAGCCTTCATCTAGTAGCGCGCTAGCGTACGCTTTCCTTTCGGAGCATACACCTTGAAGGGTACGATCTTCAGATATAGCTTTATGCTTATCAACGTGTTAAATGTAGATATAGATATATAATTATTTAGTTATATAATATTTAGTTATATAATATATGGTAACTACTTAAATTACTTTTAACATAGATTAAATTCACTTTTTACATGGTGTATTTACTAATACGGCTGACGTCGCAGATTATCAACAATACAAGTAGTTTTAAAAATAATTAGGGTTTTTATAAATTTTCCGAATGCCTAAATATTTCCTTGGTAAAAAAGACCTTTCTAAATTTTCGCGATTGTTTTAAAAATTGCCTTATAGAGTTTTGTTATCGCACACATTAGATGCACCAACCCAAAAATAAGAATAAGAAAAGAGTTTTACCTTAGGCCCCACTAAAATGTTAGCTATCAGTGGCAGTAGCAAAGTTTCGTTGATTTTTTTTTTTTCAATTTCCCGAAAGAATCTTAAACATGTCCCAGATGAAAAGTTAAGCCTTAGTTACTCCTTGCAATGTCCTCTATCTTCTGGGGAAAGTCCCGTTAAAATATGTTCAGCCATTTCCAAGATTAGCCCAAACAGACAGACAGATAGACAACCATTTTTGACTGATGATATCATGCAAATAATCATATGAACAATGAACTAAACAGTTATTAACACTAGTAATCCGCAGTATATAATATACATAATTATATATACACATATAAATTTTATAAAATGAGATATTTTCAACATAATTACGTAGTAGAAAGATTAGTTCATGAATAGTAACTAATGAATCATTGCCAATATATGGCTTATATTATTTCTGTTCTTTTTTTATATATTTGTGTATGTGTAAGTTTATAAATTTGTTTTTTATTCGTTTTTTGGTTAAAATATTTATTAAATTATTGTTTTTAAGGTTTATCCTTTGGTTGGCACCTGCTGTCTACTTTTCTCCATAACAGTATTATACGTTGACTGGAAGAGAATGTCACTTGGCATTAAGTTTGGCCAAATCCTCATAATCCTTAGTTCAAGGTTAAGTAAAAAGAATAAATAAATACAATAAAGTGGCAGCCTATAAAATTGCGTCTGCAAAGGCCTCCTCTCAAAGGTAAAACTACTGCTTACCTAGTAAAAGCCCTGCAGGCAGCACCAGGCGCACCAACATCACTGAAAGGTAGTACTTGTGCATGTTGGGGGCTGCAAAAAAGAGATTGATAAAAATTGTTTGCATTATATAACTAATATATGATAACAGAAGTAAAAACAGTTTTAGACACAAACCTCATTAAAATTATTTATGAAACTGCAGGTATATGATAAATTAACACATAAACCTGCAGTTTCAGCATAGCTGTTAACCCTACATGGTGGAACCACACTGATTACTGGTGTCTCATATATGGGTGTACAGCTATATAAGGGAAGACCACTCTATCACAGAATATCTGCATTAATTAGCAGTCGAAAGCTGCTGTGTTACTGTTTCATATTTTAGTAAGTGAAATAAACTGGTAACAAATTTACTACATTATTCAATACATTCCACCTACTTCAAGATGGTGGCAATGCACATTTGTGTTGTCCATTTTGAGAATTTGTGGCTGCAGATATCTATGACCCTCTGTGACCACTACCACCACCGCTGAGATTTAGGTAATGTATCTTATTGTATGTTTAATTTTTTTTTTGTTGTTTGTAAATGAGATAGTGATGTAATTTTTTAACTACACTATTTGTACAGTAAAAATAAAGAAAAAGGAAAGGGAAAATGTATCATCTTTTTCTCCCTTCTCATCATCACCTACACATGGTACACCCAGCTAGCTAACAAAGGGGGCTCAAACCAAACCCAAATGCCATAGACTTGTGGTGGGAAGCAGCTTCACCAGTGAAAGGGTACTGGCACTGTGCCACCAACTCGCTAACCGAACGAGGTGAGAACGAGCGAAACTTTCAAGAAACGCATGGTGGCTTTTGGTGATGCTTCTTTGGATATTATAGGCCTATGTTCAGCAGTGGAATAGAAAAGGCCAATAAATAAATAAGAAAAGAAAGACTTATTGAAAGCATGATAATTTCATATTATTAGAACTGAGAATACAGTATTACAATAAAACATTTTAAACCTCATAAACTTATATTACAACACTAGCACTTAAATAGTGAATTACCAGACCTATTTTATATAACTAAAAATGCATTACCTACAGTATACATTAAGAAAATGCTAAAAAGTAATGTAAATATTATATCGATGCAAATTAAAAAAACATTACTTTATTAAATAAAAATGAAGTATATAAAAGCAAAAAAATATTAACCGGCACTCAAATAAACATACCTTTCAATTAAGAATAAAATAAAATACAATAAGATCAAAATACTTTGATTGTCCACAAACACTTCAAACTCGTAAAAAGTTTTTGATGCAATAATTTCGCACAGTTTACACACATTTTACGTTACACCATAGTAAAATTGACAAACCAAAACACAACCACCTTCGCAAACGCCGATTATGCACAACAATGACACATTGACATTGACAATTTCATATTTAATTTGACTTTGACATTTTGATAGTTAATTTCAAATATGTTACCAAGATTCTCGGATAACTAATACCAAAATTCTACATATTTAAATTAAGTTTCTGGTTTTATTCTATCTGCACATTGATATAAATTCTCTAGTTCTATTTATATACACATTTTTATATAACACATCTATAATTTTAACTAATAGCACTAATAGACATGAGTCCTCTTATTTTTAAAGAGCAAATACATTTAAAGTTTAATTTAAAAGTAATCAGTCTACTATAATATTCGTGGTTTTAGTGCTTATTCGTAAAGTGAATTTTATGTTTTTTTTTATTTTTCTGCCCATATGCATATCACAGTCACTCACAGTGTATTAAAATGCAATAATTTCCATGACCATATTATTTAAGGTACTGTTGATGTTTTATCATATTTCCAAGCAATCAAAATTGCTGATGCATATTTAAAAAATATGTATTTCAGTACTTTAATAGTTCCACATAGTATTGAAAAAATCGAATAACTTTTTTATTCTACCCATAAGTAGATAGTTTCTAAACCTGCCCTTTTATAAACCTGCCATAGAGTAGCCCTACCTAGGTTTAGGGTTGAACCTAGAGAAGAAAGTTGTAATGATTTAATTCTTTTTTAAGTTATTCATTTAATGAATTAGTTTTTACATAACATTTTTACATATCAAGTCATCATTCAATAAAAGATAGTAAAAAAGTCAGCGAATGTATATTTGAAAATAATCATAAGACATGCGGTGAAGAACATAGACAACAGACATCACTAATCAGAATTTATTTTTATTGCGAATTAATGGCGTAGCCAGGTGAGTGTTCTTGTTTATTTCTTATTTCGATGTGTTCCATGGTTTTCAATTGTTTTGTCCAAATGTTTTTTGACGAGCTAAGTATTTATCCTCTTCAAAGTCAAAATTTTTCCAGCTAATCCGTTTTAATTACACGAAAAACCAATCTTGCGAGTAATGAACACGTATTGGAGTTGTTCCGAATTTATTTGCTAGAATCATTGTCATCACTTTCACTTTTCACGCTTTTTGCTCTAGTGTTTTTAGTGTACATATATTGCACAGCACTGTCGCCATGGATGAGTGAGTTTCACCAATTTTGTTGATAGTTCTGTTTCTGTTTCATTGTTTCACATGAATAAATTATGACAAGGTTACTAATATCCTCAAAAAAAAATTAAGTATCATACTTATCACGTCATCGCATTACAATCTCGATGCCTTGGCTTAATGAAATGTTTTACTTTACAGCACCATGTCGACCCTAACGAAAATGACCCGCACGGTTAAAAAACTGGAAGTGCCCAGACCTCTGAAATCAACCACCAGTTCTGCACATAACCGCAACTCTGTATTAGATGTGAAAATTAATTCTGGTAAGATGTTAATGTAATGTAATAAGGTAGTTTCTTCCATGTGTTAAGATGCGTAAAATAATCCATTATCCCTTCACATGTCATTACAATATAATTTCTATTGTTCTAACATGTCAAGAATAAATGTTTATATTTTACTAAAGTGACACATTGATCATGGATCACAATTAACTTGTAATTTATTTATTTGCTTGGTCAATGAATTTCCTCCCTGATATTTACATTTCAAGGTTTTTCTTAGTTGGTTCTTATGATGCTCAGGGGAAGAGAAGTTTTTTTGTCTGCACAAAATAAAAATAAAACTGCAGATTCTTACACAATTGATGATATCAGATCGCGAATTATGTAATAAAAATGCTAGTATTATGTACTTAATTACTTCTTCATCAACATATTTAACCTCTTCTACTGAACATATGCCTCTTCCAATGGGAGGATATACCATAATCAACAGGCTTGGTAGGTGGTGTTGGCGGCCAGATTACCAATTGCTTACCTTCAATGCTGTTACTATATAATAAAACAAAAACTAACTAAAATATATTGTTGCTATCAGTATGAGATAAGAAAATGTTATTGGAACAATCTTTAGTGCAATGTACCTTGAATCTCCTGTACAAGTAACTGAATAACAATTATTTTAATTTTACACTAGCAGTTAAATTAAGTTTATGTTATTAAATTAATTATAGTCTTTATTTTCTTTGCAGTTGATGATCTAATAGTGCTGACAGAAGGTGTAGCTTATCAGATGATGCAGGGAAATTTTGACCGTGCACTTCAGAGCAATGTTGCTACTATGTACTCTAACCTAAAACTCTATGGTGCTCAGCTTGAAGCCCTTTATAAGGATTTTCTTGATAGGTAAGTTATTATGATTCCTTACCCATTGAACTAGAAAAGAGGGAGCCTGATTTAATGTATTTTTTGATTTTAGCAACTCACAAAGATAGTTTAAGATTTTCTATAAAATTTATTTAATCATGGTTCAATATCAGTCCTATCAGTCTTGACACCTTGACTATTTCACCATTGTCTGCATGGTATAATGGAAATAAATACTTTGATGTGTGGAATATTTAATAAAGCTGGTATAATGGACATTTACCATCTCTTATGAAATTTTTACAAGATATAAAGTTTTTTTTTGAGTTTGAGTCATGGTGTTTCCCTAACAACAACATATTCCCTAATTTTTATTCCCAGCAATGTTAAATAATTTTCGAAAATTCGGTATTTTATGCTTTTATTAAGCCATAAAAACTTGAAACAATGTGAAGAAGCAGCAGAAGTTATCCTTCCAATATTAGTTTGCCTTATGCACAAATCAAAACAAAATGAAAACAGTACCTTCTTTTATGGTAGTTGGGTAAGCCCGGGTATGCCCATGACTGATGGGGGCCATAATGCCCCAATGTTACTATTCATAAACCATAAAGCAAATATTTTATGGTTGTATTAGCTTAATGATTAAGTATTCAGCACAATAAATCCAATTTACTTAAATTCTTTTATTTTGGATAGGGGCAAATGATGTATGGTAAGTGATTACCGATGCCCACATACAACTGCCGCACCAATGGAGCCTTCAAGGATATTTGGAGTAGGCCTTCAGTTACTTCTCTCACCAAATGAAACACAGAAGCACAATTATTGATATCCCTTATATTTACTATCCCATCAGTCCCCAGGAGTATGTGACATCCATACCATCCGAAAAATATAATAATGAAATTAATTTGTTTTGTAATTATCATCATTTATTTATTTCTTTCAGATATTTTGTTGTATTCCGTAATGGTTCCCAAGATGAAAGATTGGACAAAAAGACACGACTCCATCTTCTTGAGCTAATAGAATTACGTGCTAAGCATTGGCAAGGTTCTGATTACATGAGCCAATATTATAGGCACCGTGGTACACATGCTGAGGTAAATAAGTTAGTTATAAGGTTTTGTTTAAAAATTTTTTTTTTTTTATAATTACTCCCATTTAAATGTTTAGCCACTACTAGTTCCAACAATGGAAGGGTCGGGGTCATGTGGCTCGGTTTCCCCAACGCTGGCTGCGCCTGCCGAGCCACCCACTTTGCTTGGCCCTGGTGAGGTCATCAAACCTTCTGGCAAATTTCCAAAACCGACGAAAATACCTGGCAAAAATTATTCCAAGGATGAGGTAGTCATTAGAAATGCTGACTCTGGAAAAGGTAATCTAGATTTTTCTAAAGAAGGTACACCATTTTCTGTGGGGATGATGTACTATCTAATAGCACTTAAATAAATAATACCGACCGAAAGGTAATCTGCCATAGAATGAGAATTCATAGGTGCATTTACTCATTCACGATTGTTGTGCCTGCAGCACTCAAAAACTCTCTCACAGACAAGACATTTGGTTTGAAGCAGTTTGGTGCGACTACAAGATCATGCAGGCTTTGAATAAATTAATGGTTTATTTAAAAATTTATTTGGTTATTTGTAGTTACTACATACTATTATTTTACCATATGGTGGCGGTACAAGATAATCTGCCATCCCGACTCGTCCTGTGGTTGTCGTAAAGTCGACAGAGGGAAAAATGTATGTTAGGAGATGGGCAGCAGCATTAGACCACAAAAAAAACTGCGGTTGCCAACCCGCTCGCCAGGCGTGGCAACTATGGCAACCCCCTTCTCCCTCCTACGCAGAACCGACAACCGTTGGGGAAAAAAGTTTCTCGAGTGGCAGCCACATACAGGCAAACAGAGTGTGGGACGACTCCCCACAAGATTTCGGTTTGAGTGACCACCTGTGCAAAGTTGTGGGAAGTCGATGGATGCAGGTGGCTCAGGACCAAGCTTTATGGCAATCTTTGCGGGACGCCTATGTTCAGCAGTGGACTTGTGGTAGGCTGAAATGATATGAAGCCTTTTATTTTCACTTTTTTATTTCCTTACTTACAATAAATAATAATTATTATTTTTTACTGTTTTTGTACTGTTTGCTTTGAGCATTACAAGCAGCAACACAGCAGCAGCACAATTATCATTCTATTTACACAGATCTGGTTGTAATGGGATATTGGACAGTGTTGTGTTGACTTAGTGTTTAGGTAATATTTTTTGTAGTTATTGGGCAGATCACCTTCTTGTTGGTATTATTTATGCCTGTGCTAATAGTGTGTATCAATGCATGCGAATTACTTTAAGAAAATCTCAATAAATACATGTAATCAGTGCATGAGTGAAATCAATATTATGCTTATCTATTTCTAGTCTTATTTATTTAACTGAAATTGTGTAGTTATTTGCATGTATTTTAGTTACTGTTTTGTTTTGCAGAATCAAAAGAATAAATTTATTATTGTATATTTTGTAAAATTATGGTTTTTCATTTAAATTATTGTTGTAATCTGGTGCATAGATAATTAATTCAATGCATCCATATACATTATTATTTTATTTGTCATGCATCTTTTATTTCTTAAATGGCGAATATATACGGCGAGTTTGAACTTGTGTTGTGGTGTTGCAGTGATGGGTATCAAGGGCAGACGGGTGCACATGATCGAGGAGATAAGTGACACGATTATATCGTTTCAGCGAGGTATGAATGCACAGTGCGGACAGGGAGAGGTGCTTGTGCATGGTGTGGCGGAGTCTGTCTATCCTTGCCTACTACAACTTAATGCTTTTCCTCTTACAATGTGTTGTTATCATATTTTGAATGTTGCAATATATCTTTAATAATCTAACATAGGTCCCATAAAAAAATTAATACATTTACCTATCTTATTCTATAATATTTAAATGTCTGGTTTTGGTTTGTAAAATGAGAAGTGATGTCATCATACTCACTGCCTATTAATAAATACCATCTAGCTTTCAGCTTCTTCAACCATTAACACAGTTACACTAAATTTTGGAATGTAAAATTATTCATTGTACGAAAAGCAAATGTTTAATATTGCAGTGAGTCCCGGTGCTAAGGAGAGGCTTGTGCAAATCACAGGTCCAAATGAAGAAAATGTTAAGTGAGTATAATGCGGAGAGAAAAATTGTGCTTATAAGAATAATAGTTGACAGGAAATCAGTGACCTCAATTTAGATATTTTGTTCTTCATCATAAAATGTGTTTAGTAGTAATGTGGTCAGTTAATATTACCAATTTGAAATTTGTATGTTTTTATTGAATGATAATGCATGCATACAGCTGCTTATGCTATAAACAAAATTTGGCAGAGATTGTAGATTATACAATGTAATAGGAGGATTCAGAACATTAATTCTGGACATGATTCAACAATAGAAATTATATAACATTTTTATGATTATAAGTCCTTTGTGACCACGCGGGTAATGCTGCGGGCTGTCGCTAGTAAAGTATAAAGTAAGTAAAGTAAATGTCCACTGCTGTACAAAGACCTCCTCTCCAATAAATCTTAAATAAATTTAGCATTAAAGCAATAGATTAGCTATTAACAACTTTAGTGGTGGCTGGCACCCGAAATCGAACCCTGGTCACTCGCGTACTATGAAATTGAAGCAAGCGCCCTGACACCTTCGCTACCTCAGCTCCTGTATACATGATTATAGTATAATATAAATACTAATGTTGTTGTACATATGTTTATGTGCGGAGTCCTAGCACTATTAAAAGTGAATGGTGTGACGTAGCCATGCGAAGCACTTGATCGGGGACACGATCCGGCGCAACGCGTCGCCGGTGCGGCTGGAGGGTGCGCTGGAGGGCGCGCTGGCCGGCTCGCGCGCCTCGCTCGACTCCAACGGCTCCGACGAAGCGCCGCGACTCGCCACGCGCGAGGTAACACTGTCCAGCCTTTCAACATTATAAATGTGCCGTCTTTTTCTAACATTACCTCCACTGTGGCACTTTGACTTTTGTCGCGAAGTCGGTTTATTTATTTATTTTCAAACAGATTGAATATGGACAAACACGTTTACAATATATACTCAAAAGCGCGGGAAACAAACCCGCGACCCGCACCACCGCAGCCAAACGCTTAGTTTAGACTAAACCTGCCCTTGCCCCCGCGTGGGTTGGGGTATACGTTAGGTATTACTGCACGTATACTTATGTGTACTTAGATAGAATCCACTAATTTAATTTAATATTACTAATTTTTGCATTATTTTCAATAAAAAATATAATGAATAATTTGAATTTTTAAATAATGATTTTTTTTTAATTCTTTGCGACTCAAGTTCCGTTAACGTTGTGCTTTCATATTTATGTTCAAATCACATAGTAATCACTACGTATTTAAATTTGATTTTATACCTTTTATCTTTTTCAGAAATCTCCTCACAACAATACTCGCACTTTGCTCCATAGCTTCTCCACCAATGATGCCGCACTTGGAGAATATAAGTACACTGTGACTTTTGGGCAACATTCCATTAAGATCACGGGCAATAATTTGGATTTTGTTAAGGTAAAAGTTCTATTGTATATTTATATATATATATATGTACATTTTACTTTTAGACAATTTTTTATTATTTTTTTGATTGATTATCTATTAAAATTATGAACAATCAATATACAAACATATGCAAAATGTGCACGTTTTTATACTTGTCTTTATAAATCCACAAGTACAACTCTGAAACAAATCAAATCTTATAATGATCACACAATGTATGCTATGAATAAAAATCTTGTTTTTTTAAAGAATCACTTACAATGTATAATAATTATTGTATGCTGTCTGATACTGCATCTGACCTGTTCTTTGGT
Source organism: Bhutanitis thaidina (assembly GCA_029286595.1). Classification (NCBI taxonomy): domain Eukaryota; kingdom Metazoa; phylum Arthropoda; class Insecta; order Lepidoptera; family Papilionidae; genus Bhutanitis; species Bhutanitis thaidina. The sequence continues at coordinate 6,372,365 of JAGSMS010000004.1, read as the reverse complement.
CTTATCGAATTAACCTTACCGGATATAAGAACGTGAAGATTCGCTACACTGAACGCTTGCTGTTCAGTGTAGCGTACTCAGTTGAGAACTGCCGATACTATGCGAAAGCGAATTCTATATTACTAAAACTATAAGCGTAATTGCTATTAATCTTTCCCTTGACGCATATCAAATTTAGGGACAAAAAAATTTCAAGACGTTGTTTGCATTTATCTATGGGCTGCAGTAGCCACTTACCATCAGATGTACTGTTTAGCTAGTTTTTTTCCCCATTCGAAAACAAATAAATATATATGCGGCATGTTTTTCCGAAACAAATAAAATATTACTCACTTAAGAGACCTATAGAACGGTAAAAAATTAATGCAGGATTCTAAATACACATAATTTGTCTAGTAATTCCAACTACTGATTCCAACTAAGACGCGGGATACTTCTCGCCTCTGTCAAACCACCATAGTCACATTACTGCCATTTCACATAAAGCCCAACACGTGAAAGTTGTATCTTTTTTTTAATGAGTATACGCAGCAAACGAGCATATAGGCATACGCAGCACCTAATGTGATTACCGATGCTCACATACATCTGCAACACCAGAGAAGCTGCAGGGGCCATGCTGGCCTTTACGGATATTTGGGGAGTGCGAGAGAAGAGCGAGGGTGAAAGGGAAAAGACGGAGAGGATGGGGGAAGTGTACCTCCGGTTACTACACTCACCGAACGAAACGCATAAGGACAAGATGCTTCTTCTTCAAGCCGGTATTCTGCGAGGCCGTGGTTCTAACCCGGACGAGACGGCCCTTTCGTGCAGCAGCAAAAGCCGCCGCTTTTGATGAAACACAGTGTGTGTAGTCAACATCAAATGTGAATGATGTTGCAATGATAAAAAAAACTTTTGAAAAGTTGTTCAATCATCATCTACTTTTGATGTTGACTGCATTATTTGCTATCATAACCCCAACGTATCGATATCTTTACGCCGGACGAGCAGACGGCCAAGCTGGTGCTGGACGAGTACTTCGAGAGCGCGGGCGCTCTGGAGGCCCTGGGCGCGGGCTCGGGCGACTTCTTCACGCTGTCGCAGCGGCCCGGCGCCGCGCTGCTGCTGCGGGACGACGTGCTCAACGGCGACGACGACGTGTTCGCAGCCGCGCACCCCGCCGACGATGCGCAAGGTAAATCACACTAACCAGCTGCCGCGAACCGCTCTCGACTTGTCGACTTGCTAGCGATCCTCGTTTGAGCACATCTACCCACTCGTGAAGCGCTCCACCTTATCGACTCCTAGTGAACTGCTCGAGCTTATCGACTGGACAGCGATCAGTACTCGTGGTTATCGGCTCGCTGGCAGACGGCGTCCAAGCTCATCAACGCTCGCTAGCGAGTCGAAATCGAGCTGCTATATGCTCGCTACTATTCAGAATTAATCATAAATGAGGGGGAATGAATAATAGTTTAAGTGAAAAAATTATGGATTTTAAAATCAGATGAGGCCCAAGAGAATTATAAAAATAGAAAAAAGCGTTGCAGCATTATTCCTAAGTGGTGATATGAGCCAGAATGATAAAAACATGGTAGAAACGCATTTACTCTTAAGTATGTTCTCACAGGTCCTTTGTAGTTAAAAACATGTGTAAATGAAAGTCTTCAGTGTTATCTATTTATTCCATGAGTTTTTAGAAAACATTAGTCAAATAATTATTAAGAAAATAATTGTTAAAAATGACAAACTTAACATTTTTATTATCCCGGGAACACTTTAGAAACTTTGTATCCTTAAAAGGTGTCAGTAAAATTACGTAATAGTTCAAAACATTTTCAGTGTTTGTATTTTATACATTTGCTTTAGATGCCGAAGTGTTTTGATATTAAAAAAAATCTAGAAATTAAGTAATCAGGATATTTTAAGTTTTATAGCTCAAGCATTAACATCTTTTCTTAAATATTAAAAATAATTTCTTGCATCCCAAGATTTTTCAAGGCATGTATGTAAAACCAATGCTGCAAGTTAATCTTTTTGACCAATAGCATGATGGTGTGAAGATATAATATAATAAGGGTGTGCGGTTTTATAATTTATACAGTTTAATTTACGAAAGGCATACAGACTGACTGAAGCATGTAGATTTAGAAATGTAAATTCAACAAATTTAGTGACTTATTTTGTAGACACATTATCGGTATTAGTTAAAAGTCCTTTTTTTAATACATATTTCATATATATTTAATAACTATTTGGTCCATATTATTATATGTAGGTATTGCTATTTATTTGTAGGGTTATTTTATTTCTAATCCATTGACTTTTCCATCCAAGATTGTGTATAGGTTTATTGCCAATTTTTTTTTTCATTTCCATTTTTTAACATAATTATTTAATAATCCTTATCACTCGACCCACAACTCTGGTAACCCAATTTCTATATTGTTATCATAAATAACTGCCTGGGAAATGTTTGCTGTTCAGACATATTAGACTGAATACTAGAACAGTGGTAGGTATGATCGTATCATTTTCGTGTAGTTAAGATATCAACTTGTCATTGTTTCAACACATATTTAGTTAATCAAGTGTTTAATATTGATTATCACAAAACCTTTGTTTACCTAAACACTGCTTAATTTGATGCAAAATATCATAAATCTATATTGAAGAGGTTAAACTAGTATTAGGAGGCAGAATTTAAATTAAACCATGTGTGATGTTTCAAAAATTGCATACTAAAAATTTATTTTGCTTTGTATGATTTTTTGTAGCTCATAGAAGAATTAAAAGAATATATAGTATCGTTTAGTTGTTATTATCTTATGAAATTAAATAATTTAAATATTAAACATCATAAAAATCGATTTTAAAAAGTATCCACACGTTTTCTTACTTCGTCATATTATCTATCCTGTAAGTTAACATAGAGTGTAGTATTGCTTCAGAAGCATACAGAGTCTGATCAATGGACACGAATGTAGTTACTGCTGTTTGCATTATTCTCTTGCTATCGTTTCCGTGCAATGTGAACATTGTTCGGGTGGTTAGTTGTGGTAAGAGATTGGGAGGTAGAGTGCGGGCCTGGTGACGTGCGATGACGTGGCGTGTCGTGCGTTGTGTGCAGCGGCGAGCGCGGGGGGCGGGGAGGGCGAGGCCGCGCCGCGCCGCCCGCGCTTCTCGCGCGCCACCAGCACCGACAAGAACCAAGGTAAGAAGATTCGCCACCTGTGTCATTGCTATCGACCGTTACCTACACGTTTCCTGGACGTGATTCGGAGGGGTGAACGTTGATGCGGTCGTAATAAAAATTGATGTGGTATATTTATATTATAACTGGTTTGTATTCCAAGAAAACAAATATTATGTGTCGAATAAAACACAGCGTTGCATAAAAGAAACAGTTCGTAAACTGGCTCAATTATACCGGGTGACTTTTTCATGGTTTTGAAAACGAACAAAACCAATACTATTTCGTTTACACAAAATGTGGTAGTACCAGTTTTTTGTGTTGTATCAATTTACATATACCATTAACTGTTTCTTAATATTTGATATCACATTTTAATATTCATTGATTTTCGAGTCGTAGAAAAATAATTGAAGCTCGGCTGCAAGAGTTCATCAGCGGTAAAATATTTAATATTTCTTTTACCTTGGTTAAAATTACGCTCACACATGCGGCGAAGGTAAAAGTTATGACGAGACGCCAGTAAAATTATACTATGTCGAACGCGGCATCTTGAAAAGCAAGCTAGCGCTCAGTTGTTTGCCGTTGTTTCTTCAGTATTGCCGCGCGCTTAGAAGGAGTAGGTCACTCGGTTGTTGTCCTGAATTCAGAGCCAAATATGTATAAGATTATTTCTTAAATTAATGTTCAACGTAGAACCTATCACTGAGCTAGGAGTCGTCTCTTACGCGACAGCTAGTAAAGAGACTGCAATTTTAAAGAACGTTGTAAAATGTAAAATATGTTTTAACAATGAGTTTTATGGAGAATTGTCATCAAATTACGAAATATATATTTCGTCTAATAAAATGATGTCTGTATATTGTTTATTACGATTGCCATTTAAAAAAGTCACCGCTCACTGACAAGATTTGAACTTATGCGCGAACTCGAAGAGTTTAACTGAATATGATATGAGATTTAAAATGTCTATATATTTCTAGCTTTGACGTTTAATAATAATAGTGTATAATGCCGTAAGTGCTTGTGAGAATGAACAGTCATTGGAAAAATCACAGAAAGAACAGGTATATACGGTCATAATGGTCAGGACCATAACCTTCGGCTAGTTTTAGTATTTTCTTGAGACGTTCTTTTTGTTGCGACCTACTGCAGCGGTTTAGGAGAAAAAGACTCCATTCTAATGATAAAATGCATATCAGTATCGTATCAACTCAGGAAAATTCCGCAAGTTTATAAAATTGTTTTTCATTTTTGGGGTTATTGTCATTAGGACATCAGGTCTTCGCTAAAAGTTGCCTATAGTTTTACCGTCGATATAGTTTTCTGTATATCAATATAAATTACAAGACACTAGCAGATAGGTAACACTGTTGCTATATAGGCCTCCAAGCCCGAGAACAGAAATAATTTTTCATGGTGGAAATTTTTTAGGACGACGAGTAAATAACCCTTTCGTGATAATAAAAAGTCTTGTGTTGTCTTGTCTAGCACACATGTCTTGGATACCGTCGAATACGTGGTCAATTACACTATCAGTTATACGGTCCAAAAAAAACACTAACTTCCTCCATTTAATAAAATAATTACCGAATATAAGAAAGTCAAACCAGTACTCCAGTTATCCCTAACTGTTTGTTAAGTGGCTTAAGGCTTCAAGTGTCTCCTAAATGTACTACATATGCTGTAAGAAAGATAAGTCAAGTGAAATTAGTATTTCTTATGCCGAAATAAACTATTTGGATTTAATTTGATATAAATTCATTTTGACGTTTTCAAGCCACTTCATCCCGAAATTATTGTCAGTGAGATAAGTGGTTGTAAAGCCCTATTTGCTTCAACATATCAAGAAAACAACCTTTTAACCTTTTTTGTTTTAAATCTTAAAAATTTAAATTAAAATTTATAAAATCGTAGTCTAGAGTAAAGAAAATAATTGTGATTGTATTGAATTTATTAATAGGTTTATGAAGGGAAACTTTGTTGGGCATAGTAAATTACGGTAACGTTTTTTTGCATGAATGTATAATTGTGAATATATTATGTCTTATGAGTCTACCTAAACTAGTAAAGGATCATCAACTTGTCATTTATTTTCAAATCCAAGCGACGTGGAATTTTTTAAAAATGTCGAAAAAGGGTGTCTTATCGAGGTTTCGATTTAAAATGTAGCCGCAACACGAAACCAGTGACACTGTTCTAAAATGTATTTAGTAAGCCTTCTAAGATATTGCTTTTATTAAAATAACAGTTTCTGATTCATTATAAGTTCTAAAAAATTCATGTCTCTCTGTGTCTTTCCACAATCATGGTCTAGTAGCAATGATTGGAAAGAATAGGGTATACTTTTCTTTGAATATCTTCTAAGTAATTGTCAAGAACAGGCTCTATGATTTAGTTACCTAGGAAAATACTACATATTTTGTGGGTATTATAATATGTTAGATAGAGTTGTAACTGAGAAGTATATTTTAATGGTCTAAATTTATTTATAATCTAAATTTATTTTGTTGAGAAGCTATATCAGTTAAAAGCTAAATATATATAGCTACCTACTTTTATTTTTATCTTTTATTATTATTTTTACTAATGTTGAAATAAATCATTAGCTAGCTAATTTGACGGATGCTGGTTTCTTTATTTCGCATTCTCTGAAGGCCTGAAACCAAGGTAAAACAGCTTTACATAAGTACATTTTATTTAATTCGTAATGTAGTAGGTACTACTACACGAAATGGAGTACTACCATTACAGTTATGATAATTGCAGTTGACAAGTGACAACCTCTAAACTTGTCCGTCTGTGCGAATAATAGAGGAAATGCCTGTCACAGATGGCGCTTGCTGATAAAAGTTAAGGTAACAAGTGAACCTCAGACGAATATCTAAGTACATTTATACCACAGATCTTATATATTTGTGCCAATTCACGGACTGCTTCTTCAGTTCAACGCTGTGTTTTAGAAAGATATATAACGACGGTATTATACATATATAAATTTACCTAAACATTAGTTAAATTACTGTAATTTTCGTTCTTGCATGATATCATTTGTCTCAATCTTTATAACATTTCAAATCACGTAATGAGTATGCAGAAGTCAGTCATTAACATCAATTTTTGAATGAATGAGTTGGCATGCTTGCGGCTGATTTTCTTGATATATATTAAATCTAATTCGATAGAGATAGCACTGCAACAAAACCCCCCTTGATTGTGGAGTGCACTATCTTTATTTATTGACTTCATTCTGCAAATCCTTGTTTTGTCATGAGTTCAGACCGCTTTTCAGCGGAGTGTGTATGTGATAACAATATATGTTGTTTATCTTATTTATATATTCTTTTTAAGATAACGTAAGGCTTATTTGTTGAGTAATTCTTCGTCGTGCATGCTTACCGCAGGGTTAAGTTGCCTTTGTAACTTGTGATTATACGATAATTGCTTGCTTTGAATTTTTTTTACCATATAGCAACCTTAATTCGTTTTCGGCATTGCAATTGTTAATTTCGAGTACTAATTTACTTTACGGTGAAGAAAATCATCGTCAGGATACCTAATATCCAAGAAATTAAACATACTTTAAAGACTCTTTCTGCCAAGCCGCAGTGGAGTATCGTGGCGGCCTTTTCCCGCCCTCTCCAAAACCGTCTCAAATATGAGACAAGGTAGCCTATGTATGCGGTGCATCAACACCGCATGCGTGTTGGTAACTCTTCTTTAATTATCGTATGCACAGTACGAGAGGTGCTCGTACAGTCCACGTCGTAGCCAGCGGTGGGCGGGGAGGCGTGGAGGCCGCGCGGTACAGTGTGCGCGTGTTGGCAGGTGTGTCGGGCGCACGGCAGACCTACACGTACGAGACGCTGGTGCAGTACGCGGACTCGCCGCTCAGCAAGCTGCCGCCCGCAGGCCTGGCCGCCTTCCCGCCGGAGCTGGCGCGCAAGGTAACGCCGCGGCGCGACATGCGCCCCCCGCACGCCCCCCATGCCCCCCACACCCTGCACGCCCCCTACGCGCCAGTCTCGCAGCGTTTGCTCGCGCCTTTCCGCGTCTGGCCTCCCCTGCACCATCCCAACTACCTCGCCGCGCTGCTGTGCCGCAACTTCTACTGATCCGAGAGCGCTCCCGTAGATCCTTTTTTACTTTATTAATGACATGTATGAGTTTTTATACGTATGTTAAAGAGCCAAACTATGAAGTCAATTTTTAAATTTACTTCACGGCTCGTATCTCAAGGAGCTCGAGGAGGCACCAGTGACACATTAGACGTTGATCATGCAGTCTACGCACTAAACGCCGAAGGTTACCCCTTGCTGGGTGATTCTGTTAATAAACGGTTCATCTTAATATTGCGACGCAACAGCGCGGTGTACTGCTAAATACCGGATCTGTGCGGAAACCTTTCCTTTCCCAGCACTACAGCGAGGCGACGGCGAGCGGTCGGAGCGTCGCTGACCAACCGTAGAGCTCCGCGGCCATCTTCCGTCCTCTCTCCGCCCGCTTCATATCGACGACCACGCGGGTTTTTAAATTTGGGGTCAAAATGACATTCACATTAAATTTGGAAAAGATACGACGTGGTCGCCTGATATACGCTAAAATAGTAGCTAACTCGAATGTGCTCCTAAAATTCTGGAATTTACTATTCCGTTTATTTTTTTAAATTGTTATGTTTTCTGGTTCAGTGAATGGAACCATGATTAACTTTCACATTATGGATTTTGGATCGATCTCATTCGAATTGTCTATTATACACTTATGCTTTTATGCATTGATTTGTTTCTGACTGCACAGTGTTCCTGCATCTTATCTAACTAATCATTATAACGCTCAATGCATAGCATTGGTGTGTAAAAAGTTCCGTATAACCCCTAGGCTCAAAAATGTTCGTTGGGAATTAACAATCTAAGCATTTCTACATGGGTACCTGATTGCATCTGCATCAAATTGACGTATTTGGTCATGATAAGACTGATTTGAATAAAGAAAGTAGAAATTTATAGTGATAATAATCTGGAGATAAATTTAACTTCTCAATTTGAGTAGTATCTTCTATATTTCAATATAAATAATTTATAAACGATCTCGTAAAATTAATTGATTAACAATTTATAAGACTGATAAATCTTGACTAGTGCTGATCTATTTCATAGTAAAAACTTATATTATCCCTGTATAATTAATTATATGTTGTTTTTTTTTTGTTAAGCCTTTACGTACGATGTTTTGATTTTATTTATAGTGTATTTTGGAAAGATTCTGTAAATTGTTATTGTTTGTTCACGCTGCTTGGATAGAATGGGTATTCGAGAGGGGTTCGCTACAGGTAGACATACAGTGTTGTACTCACCAGTGGATAAAAAAATATTGATCAGTAACATGTCGAGGTGATATTGTATTGTTATGATTTACTTTAATTGTTAAATTCTTTTGTGTTATTTACCATTGTGAAATTGATTTTCAAATAAATCTTTAAAACTAACTGTCTTTGCTTGTTCTATTGCTTACCTACTAACAATGATGTGCTAACTCATTTATTTCACTGGTGCATTTATCCGCTTATTATATATCAAATTGCATGTGGTCTGCTTTGAAGCCTGCAAGCAACTCGCAACGCTGATCCATTGTGGCATGTGTGGAGGTCTGTGGGTATCGTACATGTATGAAATGCTTCGTTTGTATTTTATTTTACTTTTTTACACAAAAGGCATTCTAAGTCAACTCGTAAATAAAATGTAAATTATCAACTCACTGCGTGTGAAATAATTTTAATGTGGTTGCAACATTAAATTTATTCCTTTTGCTTTATAACTCCTACTCTTAAAGATATTAATTGTAATTCCAGTACATAATACCAATTTCAAAAAACACAATATTCTCATAATATCAAATTACCATTCGTAAAATACCAGGAATACTATTAACATGCACGAAGCAAGTGTGTGCAATTTAAATAGGAAAGGACTTCCGTCTGATGACCGATCTTCGTTTTGTTAATTTGTAGTGAAAGTAGCAAATTATTTGTGACTTATTTAAGTCACAAAAAACATTAATTAAATATATATTGAAAAAATAAGAAGTACTGTTGAGACCGTATTATTACCATATTTTTTGCGTACTAGCAAGTTACGTTGACACACTCAATTTTGTGTTTGTTTTATTAGAAGGAATTAAATCAATCATAGCTACTTATACTAGAACTATTTATGTACATTAAAATGTGTACTTCCTTAATGCCTCACAATAATTCAATTTATTATCGACATTAATAATTTTCCTACTAACAAAAAAAAGTTGATGAGTAGTCAGTATGGTATCGGCGTAAGTGGGCGTCGTAAGAGACGACTCAGGGAAAGTATTAAAAATGGCAATGGCTACCGTCAGATGGCGGGATAACTATCTCAAAAAGTGCTAGACCGATGACGGACAGCAGCAGCGTCTACGTTGCGAGGTGTCTGGTGCTGCGATCGCCAGTCCGCTTGTCGAACGTGGCGATCATGGCCAATCCTCCTTTGGGGGGAGGCCTGTGTCCTGCAGTGGACTATTTACAGGCTGGTAAGGAGTAGTCAGTAAGTGCGATACTATTTATATTTATTGCGGCGATTTCCAAGGGAAACTACTTAATTCTTTCTCGTACCTATCTCTAATACCTCTATTCACGATCACGTTTAATCAAATCAAAAACATGCTACTTACAGAAACAATTTTTATAAATTCAAATATCTCACTAGAAATTAAGTTAAAAATATTTTTCTATGAAGACAAAATTCATAAATTTGAATGTACTGTTTTACACGAAAATACTATTAAATGTTATCAATAAGTTCTCTATCAAAACAAACAAACAAAATTCGACAAAATATTACCAAATACCTTTTGCTTTTCTATTTTCAGTGAAAAAATAATTAAAACTTAAAGTACAACAAGCATAACCATAAAGTAAGTAGATACCTAATTAAAACTTAAAATGAACTCTCTTTAGGCTTGAGTGAGACATTTTTTATTCTTATACCGAACATTTTTTACCCAAGACGCATCTTTCTCCTAGGGTTCCTTTTCTTGCACTTACGTTCTCAAACAGATACCAGCAGACTACCTCAATGCCCTGTAAATGTTTAATCTTCGTGATTCAATGTTATTAAAAATATGGCTTTGCAAACACACATTTTATACACACTGACATGTTTATTTTTAATACTACATTACTGGAATACATGTTGACTAAATGAATAGGCAAAGTGAGGGTGAGCAGATCAGGACCGTGAATGTAAAACATGGATTCTTGCCGCAAATCAAGCTTATTAATAGGGTCACCTAACGATTAGGCTTCAAACGAAAGTCATGGCTAACGTTCAGAACTATACGCTCGAACTAGATCATAATAATGGAATTGTTGCAACACTTCATGAATTTACAATGTATACCTCCTTTGTGTGTATAATGTAAATAAGTTTAAGTATAACCAAATAAAAAAATAACATTTTTATTTGATTATATATTTTTTTTGTTACATTGAATGTTTTCGTTAGAAAAATTACTGGAACTAGACACTCGGCCTGAACGTTTTAGAAGCAATGTTTGTATTGTTCACCATTTTGTATCTTGCTATCGGGAACCAATAGTGGTAAGTGGAATTGGTACCCGAGTTTATAAGCATGTAGTGATAAGCAGACTGGTATTGACAGAGTTGCCTGGAGTTCGACAGCGCCAGCTATATGAAGAAGGTGCGCGCGGCGGTCGCCACCAGCGTCGTCGCTCTGGACGCGCCCGACTCGCCTGAGCCGGAGTAACCGCGTCCGCGTCCCCGCCCCGCCCGATGCCCTGTGCAAGCTTGCACACACCACGTTGGATGTATCACGTACCTACTTTCCTTAGCGACGGACGATTGTTTGGTTGATATATTTCTATTACGTTAAGCGATTCCTAATTAAGCACTCGAGTGGTTAAATTTTTAAAAAATTCACTCATCATTATTCCCAAAGGCGCCAAAAGTATAACTTCAATAAAAAAAAAATAGCGGACTGCCTTCGGCTTCACACAGACAGATGTCTTAAAGCATAATAAAAAATATAAACTATAATAAACTGGGCACATTAACGAACGAAATGTATCGACGACAAGTTCATTACAGTGTCCCACAGAACTTTGGCTCTTGATTTTCATCGTTATAGACCAATCGTTCTTTGCTATTGTCGACTTCTTTATCGCACCCTACGCACATGTATACTGTATTGATATAAGCTATTAGTCGGGCGAGCCTTATTGTAATATATAACTTATTATTTTCATAGGGCTTTTAAAAGTTAGACTTAGGTCATAATAGGGCAGCAACTGAAATCCTACTAGTGATTTATATTTATATATACGTTACAGCATTATTAATATATAGTGCGGAATGCAATGACTTTGTTAAAGCTTTCTTCCAAAAGTTTTTTTTTATGACTTGAATTTATCAACGATTTGTTTTGGCAGCCGTTGTAGTTGGTTTTTTGCCTTACGTAATACTAATTTAGCGGACTTATCTTACTAAAAGTATTAGCTCACCAAAATATTTTTTTTTTTTTATTATTGTTATAGTAAAAATTATTAAGTGAATATTTATAATGTAAGTTGAATGTGGGTCTATGATGATTTGTGATTGTGATATACGCGCGTATATTCAACATTAGTCCGCAATTAGATTTTTTTTTATTTTAAAAAATTTTAGAGGCAATATTCTAATATTCGTATAGTACTACTAAAACATTTAATGAAACTACTGTTTAAAATAATAAATCTTCAGAGTTCCAATGAGAATATTTCAATAGTATTGATATTGAATCTAAAAGCCTATCGATGTAAATATTGACTCTTACGAATGTCATAGAGATTCCATTTTAATTAAGGAAGAATGCATGCATTTTTTTGTGTGGTTGTATACTCATTCATATTTGGTTATAGAGTCTAGTCCTTCCACGTTGGTTTCGATTCTCATTATTCTGTAAGCTTCTATATTTTAGAGAGAGCCTAGTAATGGATTTATACAGATATTACTTAAATTGTTATAATAATTGTTACATTTATAAAAGCTTTATCTAAAAATATACTGTGCCACCAAAAAAATTATTTAAAAATGTTGCCGGGCTTTCTGTTACTATTTTACTATTTATATTGAATGTTTAAATAAAATGAATTATTTATATATAATAAAAAAATATTGTATAAAGACTGTTCATATTTATAATAAGCGTCTATAGCCCAATGGTTTCCAAACTAAACGTAAATTCGAATTCGCTATTCTTCGACTATTACTTTTAAATATTTATAATATATTCTAGCACAAGTTCATTTCGAGTGGTTAACGGGAAATTTTAGTAATGTTAACATTTTAAATAATATGTAACGATATTTGCTAACTACTACACTATTCTGGTTGGAACCAATATCTGGGTAATATTTTAAAATTTAAAATTAAAGAGAAAAAATTGGCTAGTCGCATTTTGAACCATTGTTAAAGTGTATATATGCAATAATTATCTACTTATAAAATAAATGTTTGATATTAAAACACATGGTGCCTCGTCGGAAAAGTATTATGTATCTTCGGTTTTAAATAAATTATATTTACACTTTTGTTTTATGTCAACTATAAGGCTATATTGTGGAAATTTATGATATACTAAATTTTCTAATAAACTTTAATTGAGTTTTATTGTCGGCTTTTCGCACTGTTTCTTTATTTTACAAGTAATGTAGTACCATTATATTTGTCACGTTACTCCCGAATCCTGAACAATAATTTACTTAAAAAGTAAAGTTTAAACAAAATATTGAAACATTGATCTGTTGCCGTGGAAGCTTAGTAGTCAGAGCGCAAACGATACACTAAAGTAAATTGATAACCTAAGTTTACGAGTTTGCGAAAAAAAGCGTCTATTAAACCCAGAAGATTGAATAGTTGAGAGCAATTGTAAAGCAATCACAAGAGAAATATCAATAGAAGTAAGAAGAAAACGTACCAGAGCGGGAATTCAACTTGCTTGTAATAACAACATATAAATACAAAGTAATGGTGTGCAACAGCCAATTACATTTTACATACAAACAAGAAGTAGATAAGTTACTACGCGGCCGAATAGAAAGAAGATTCTTTGACCCAATTGTGACATCTCGCAATCAATGCCCGCCAAAAAAGGTACGTTACACGTTCGTTACAGTTGAAACTAAGATAGGTAAAATCCGACGCGTGTTTCGAAAACATACACCCACAAATTAACAACAACATATATTCACATTCCCAACGGGGTAGGCAGAGACAATCTTCTTCCACTTGCTACGGTCCTGACATACGTCTTTCGCTTCTTCCAATTTCATCAATATTCGCCTGCATGTTCGTTGGTTTAGAGTACTTGGCCTGGCCTTCTTCCAGAACATCTCCGATTTGATCTAGGTCGTCCTCTTCCGACTTTACCATTTACGCTCGCCTCATATATTTGTTTCGTCAACCTACTTTCATTCATCCTCTCCACATGTCCAAACCAGCTCAGCATCCTTTTCTCAATTCTTGCTTATTTTCTGTCTGAATCACTTTTATTTGTTTCTTGAGAAGGCGTTCTGGCATATGCTGGTGCTTCAACTCTTTCAAACAGACTTTCAAAATATTCCCTTCATCTCTTTAGAACACATTCTTCTCCTTTTCTAATATTACCATACTGGCTTCTAATTTTATAGCGCTCAGAAATTGCTGACTTTGCTCGGGCTAATCTAATCGATTTCCAGAACATTTTTACGTTCGAGTGGAAGTTATCAGAAAGGCGCCTATCAAATTCATCTTTATTCTCTTCTTTTCTTCTAACAACCTCTTTCACCAACGCTTTCAACTTTTTGTAATCCTTTCTTGCATCCTTTACATCCTCAATGGTCGCAGACATTTTTCTATGATTAGCTTTTGTCGCTAACCCATCCAGCCATCTTCTTCTTTTCACTTTATAATTTCTGCACTTCTTCATCCACCCAAACATTCTTGTTTCTCTTCTACCTTTCCTCCTTTTAGAAACATCACATACATCAATCGCAACATTTACCAATCCATCTTTAAATGTCTTCCAAAACTCTTCTATCTCACATACCTCATCTAAATCAGTAAATCGCTCTTTCAACCGTATTCGTATTCATATTTAACTCCATCCTTTTGAAAATTCTCTACTTTCACTCGCTCTAGGCTTGTTTCCGGTACAACTGGCTTTTGTGCCACGGCTTAAATAGCCCACTTATTCGAGATACGACCAAAAATGATCAGAATCAATACAAGCACCGCGGTGCACCCGAGTATCTAGAATTTGGCTTTTCAATCTTTGATCCACAATTACAAAATCAATTATACTTCTAGAACCACATTCTTCTCTTGTATACATATGAATTCTTTTGTGAGCAAACTTAGTGTTTTCTAGGTTTGTTTTTATTGTTAGGCATTATTGCGTTCCCACGAGCAGCTAGGGAAATATAGTTCGGTCCTGACAGAACCCCGCATGCCTGGATAGGGTTAGCCTTGGTCTGAGTTCACCGGGTCCCTGGGCAATCGGCACGCTCTCGGCTAGACTCGGCAAAGGATCACATGTAAGTAATAGGGTTTTTAAGTATGAAATTGCCGTTTTAAAATGTAAAAACATTGAAAAATTTTGTATCGCTTCCAGAGAACAATATTTTTTTCCTTGCAGATTTTTTGTCAAATTACTGACAAAATGCTAACCGATTGGAGTTAGGTATGGCGAGTACGGACGATAACGTATGGTTTCTGACTGCAGGTCTTGTAATGATAAAACCGTTTATCGAGCAATTTGAGGTCTGGTCATGGCCCAGAATTCTGCCAGCCATGTCAGTCTTAATAATTAACATTCCTTGGTACATCGACCGTTGATGGATGTTGTTACACAATATCTTCCATCATATACCGATAACATTATTGGGTATCGATTATTAGCGGTACGCTTAATTAAAATAATAAAATAATTTAAATCCGATAAGTTATATTTACAAAATGATAAATAAATACACAATTATAGTATAAATATAGAAGGGCAAGATAATTTTATTACTGTAAATGTAATTCTAAGCAACAAAAAAATTAACATTCAAATTACCAAATTTAAAACACCTAAAAGTCCATTTTGTGTAATATGTATAATTAAAGACGACTATGAACGACGTCATAAAAAGTGATGAGTTTTTGATTTTCATATTCACAATAAACTGTGTCAGAGTATTGTCTTATATATGACGTTACTTTTGGATTTTTGAAAAAAATAATTGTTATGAAATTATTTGAACTGGCAAAAAAACCACTCATTAGGTATAATTTTTTTTTCATCTTGATTTAATGTCATTTTAGAGAATTGAAATTAATCTATATTTAAATCTAAAAAGGACGAATAATTAATATGAATAAATTTTATAATGCTGTTAAGTATAACTGGATTGAAGACATTAGATATTTTAGTGGAATGCATATAATATTCACAAACACATACACTAATAATCTTTTTTTTTCCATCGTTATGTTATTTGTTTATGATATCAATTACTAGTAACTGCAATTTAATCAGAACCAAAGAGAAATACTTTGCAAACCTTGCTAGCTAATAAATCTCCATTATCTATATGAATTGGCGATACCCTCATCGCACAGACAAATGATGGGGACTCCACACGACATGCCGTTCTCTCAGAACGGCACTGCACTCACCATCCATCGCAGCTCTGTGCCTTGTGCTGACATTTTCTTGGAGAGCCTAGGCATTGGAGGCCTTTGTTCAGCAGTGGACACGAATAGGTTGACAATGATGACAGTTTAGGAAAATGATGTTGTAGTGGTGCTATTCTAACATGATGCGATGATTGTTTTCAATTCTCGACAAGTTACGAGTAAAAGGTTATACAATACACAAATTTACATTGTATATCCAATTTTACATTATGTGTTCAACTACCATCACGAAATCACAAGTAAATCTATAAAAAGTTGAGTTTTATTTTTTATAACAAGGGGGGCAGACGAGCGAGCGACACCCGTAATTGTAAGTGATTGCCGACGCCCACGTACATGCACGTACACCGGAGGAGCTGCAGGTGCTTTGCGGCCCACAAAAGATATCTAGTAAGGTGACTCGTGATACAAAACGAATTTTAACTTAAATCTCCCTTAAACTAGGTACGTCAGTACTATATGTTATATTTCGCGTCCTAGGATTATTTTGACTTTATTTATGGCTAAGGTCAGGATAGACTAAAGATAAAACTCGTTTTGTAGTAGGTGGTTAAAGTATTATCGTAATATTTTGCTTCGATGCAACCGGCCGTTATACTTACACATTACCTCGCCTGAAGAACCTAATGCCAGAGAAAGGTTCCAGATAGACAATATTTTTACACATGTGACGTAATGTACATATTGTACTTACAATAATAAAGTTTCATACAATAATTATATCATGTCTTAATTTAAATATGGTAAGTGTTAACCCATAACGTGTCAACATAAATGGTAGAATTTATGTTTGCAACATGTCATAAGTTAGTTAAACTTAATGATAAAATTCATGTAAAATTATACAATTACCGAAATTTTAGTACCTATATATTAACTTTTATTGACAAGTAAGGCAAAAATAATCTTATGTTAACATGTTCAAGTTTTGGAAAAGTACACATCATTGATTTTATGGAATTTATAAAATATTTTACATACCGCCATTTTAGGAATATGTATATGTTAGGGAAATAAATAAGTAACACTTATGTAGTAAATCACACTTCACAATAGTAAATCTTTGTTGATATTGTATTTAGTCTGCTTCTAGCACATGAAAATGTGATTTTTTTCTAACAGCACAATTATTTATTACAGTTTAAAATAAAAAAGGAGTAAATCATTTGTCATTTAAACTTACAATTAAAATAAAAACAAACTCGGGACACATTCATAACTAAGGAATCTGGTAGGTATCACTCGAAGTTCTATGTTGGTTCTAGGTATAATACAAATTATAAATACCTACATTCTGTATATACTTCTTCTTTAAATGCTTCTACGTAGTCCACAGCCAGACCTAGGCCTACAATACAGAGGATCCGTGCCGCAATCACCGCGACGCATGCGAGCTGGTTGGCGATCGCAGTACCAGACAACAAGCGCCTTAGACGCTGCTTGCTGCTCTAAGTAATTTAGATCTGCTATATTTGAGGTCATTCCGCCATCTATCGAAGGGTGTCAAGTTTTTCACATTTCCCAAAGTGAAAGTCGACTTTGAAACGATTTGAACGACGCCTGAAATGAGATGGGGTGGCAGACGGTCCTTCACCACCACTCAGCGTGTTGGGTCTTAAAATACTGTTCTCAGATCCTTTAATGATTTTGTTTTGGATAACAAGTTTTCGCAAAACTAGGCTAGGGTAATGTCGGTATATATCCGACATTACCCTGCTCTTATATCCCATATGGCAGACATTTTATCTTCCATAGGCTAAATACTACCTACAGCCTAGAAGCAGATACAGATTTTTACCCGATTACTTATTATAAATTATCATAAAAAAAAATTAAAACTGCAATCAAAAATCGACTACGATTTTTGATTGCAGTTTTCAAATTTCTTGTGTGATGTTTCTTTCAAAAATAGTCCACGAAAATACTAAATAATTCTCTTAATTTACCAACTTCGATGTCAATTTTAAGCAAATTTTTCACAGATAATAATAAATAATAATGTCGATTATGATTCAATTTCAGAGATAATTAACAACTAAAATTCATGCCCTAAAATTTTAGAATAACTTGAAGGATCCCTTGACCGCGTCCCTTTCTAATTCCTCTCCGATAGCTTATCAGTAATATTGGCGGCTCTAGACCTGGCGTGCTGCATGATGTCCTCGGCGAGGTCCTCGACATTGGTGTAGCGGCACTTTTGGAAGCTGAACAGGTCGGCGATGAAGCTGACGACTTCGTCCTGGAAGGACTGACAAACTTCGCGGAGTCGCTCCCGGGGACCCAGGAAGCCCCACACTAGCACCGGAAGTAAATGCTCGGAGATTGAATAGAAGTGCGCCATGAAGCCCTCCGGGTATTGCAGGTAGCGACGCTTCGCCTTTATAACTGACCACACAGCTGTTGTTAGGGCCTGAAATAATTTTTTAAAATACCATAACAATATTCATCTGTAATACCTTGACTGTGTATTTTATTTTTCACAAAACAATACATAACTTATGATGTTCGGGTTAAAATATTTTGAAATAGATAAATTTTATCAATTCAAAAATGTTTTTGTCCGACACTGGAACATTTTTCAAATTTCACTTGTTAGAATATCATTATTATATGCCTGTCAACTCGAATTCCTATATCGATACAAATATAAAATTCCACGTATGTACGTGTTTAAACTTAATAAACTAGTAGTCTAAACTTATATTTTGAAAAAAAATTGAAGTATTTCGATTGAATAAATTTCAAAATAATCCTAATGTTCCAGAAGTGCTATAGGCTATGTTTAACAAAAAAATATAATACAAACATTACAAATGGGCGGAGAGTAGTTTATAGATGGCAACAAATTTTTAAATTAAATCTTAATTGTATCGTAGACCGTATTTTATGTGATAGTTCCAACAAATATTAACGTTATTATTAAGCCCTCCTATACTGAGAATTGCGTATAGGTGCCTAAGAAACGAAAAATGGAGTCGGAATATTGTATTAATAACTTTTTACTTGGCGGTAGGGACAGTAAGTCAGTCTACTCACGGTCTCCTTGAAGCCGTCGGAGAGCCAGCGGTTGCGCACGACGGCCAGCACGGAGGCGGGCGGCGCGGCCAGGTCCTCGAACGCGTCCAGCAGTATGTAGTCCAGCACCACGTCGTAGAACGACAGCACCTGTGCACCACACATTTTATGAAATCAACCATTTTTCAACAATAATAACTTATATCATTGTATCATTCAAACATCGGGCTTCTAAGGGACCAATTTTTAAGGTCCTTAAATATACGTGACGTTTCGTAGTATGAGATCCTTTATTTTAATAAAATTTAAACGATACCAAAACGATACTTTCTGTGCGGATCTATTGACGGAACATATTAGTCTTGGTTTTTATTTAATTCTAATAACTTTCTATATACGAGTGTATATTTTTACAATTAAGGTTTAAGCATAATTAAGTTAATTAAATGACAATGCAACTGTATATGAAAATACAGATTGAATGAGAAAAATATGAATATGTATGTAATTATATTCTACAATCAGAAATGTTAATAAAATTTAATTTACCTTCACGCCCTTACTGGTAAGCTCATTTTCAACTGTAGACCAATTAGAGACGTCTGTAGCCCATGATACCATTTCCTCGTACGCAACTAGAAACTCTTTCGGTTCCTAAATTGTAATAAACGACTGTTAGAAAATCGACACATAGTTTTAATAGTACAAGAACAGAAGTGTAAACCGAAAAGGTACCTCTTAGGACGTTTTAGTTAGACTACAAAGAGTAGGCTTATGTTGAAATTAATTCATCGCATGAGATCATATTATGATGGCTCCGTCTTCAGCTGGTCCAAATTCCAGTGTGTTATAACTTTGTTTTTATCACATATTCAAAGATCACTTTCAGAGTTTATGTCACAGGCTTTACACAACATTCAAGAAGAAGAAGAGCCCATGTGTTTCCGTGGATTTTTAGACACTATAACACTTAATCTTAAATTGATCCTATGGATGAAATCCTCCAGGAGGATATCGCCACATCCATACTAAACTTGCATATCTGCCACACAATTTGCCAATCAGTTGATACCACATGACTTGTTGCAGCAATAGAAATTCTATTGTTGTCCCACGATTACCCTTCTAGTGTCTTCAAGTCCTGACATATTCATAACAATAGAATTTCAACTGTTTCAAATTTATAACACGTAAAGGGTTGAAGGAATTAAATCTAATATTCGCATATTTACTTCTATGATTATCTCATAGACTATCAAAGTCATAGATTATGTCAGTTTGCTACACAGTATATTAGGGTTATTTACAAAAAACGGTCGGATGGATGATTCGTAATTTTGCCATGGAAGAGACAGTACACATGATGTCGCACACAACTGTGCGTCCGGTGTAGCGCAGTCACCTTGTCGGCGAAGAGCAGCAGGTCGGTGAGCACCTGTCGGCCGGCGTCCACGAACCAGGCCCAGGCGGACGCGTCGCGGAACACTTGCGCGAACGCCTGCCGCAGGCAATGCAGCTTGCACACGAACTCCGTGTCCGACGCGCACTGCACCACGTCAGTGCGGAGCGTCCTGCAACACCCACATCCGCCGCTTGCCTAACATTAATCATACTTTCAGCAATTGCTAATAAATTCATCAGTGTTATCGTGGGTGTGGTTCTATGTCCTTCGCTGATAACTTTTCAGATTTATCGACAGATAAAGCTATAGCAATAATTAGCGATAGGTTATTCGTAAAACCCACAGACCAAAGAAAACTTAACAGTCTCACGCGCCTGTCATATAGGGATAGGCGTAGGTAAACTGGCTTCCGCTAATCCCTATAATTTGTTTCTTCGTCAAAAAGAACGTTGCGAGTGGCGAGTCTCGGCGCCGCGTTTGCTGCGGCAGGTTTTTTGAGATAGTTCTATCGGATGCTCAACTCTTACGATACCCACTGGGAAAACTGGCATGGTAGATTTACTTACGTCAAAATCATGACTGACCTCAGGTCAACTAAGTCACGGAATTTGAAATTTTTTACCTAATGTGTAGTCGCGGGCAGTCACGAATTTATAAAAGAAATTTAATGTAAACTTAATTATAAATTCAATTTGTGTTACGTTAGAAATATAGACGGCACTTACCTATAAGGAATTCCAACTTCCAGCTGTTTCACAGCCATCTGGTACAGTTCCAAATTGTCTGTTTCCGTCGATGTCTCGGCGAAGTCATCTAATTCTTTCAAATCTGCGACCTGTATAGAGGAGTAAGCAGAGATTATTTTTTACGGTTATCCATTGGCAAACTCAGCATAACCGCGAAACCACTTTCCGCATCTCCGGGAGCTAGAAGCTGACGGGTGACATAATTAAAATTTTCAATTAATATTCAGTAATTATTATCCAATTTTTTTTGAAGATCAATTGTGCAACTTTGAATTAGTAAGTAAACCATCGACGATATAAATTATTTCGAATGGAAGAAATAAGTTTTTTATTTTACATAAATTTTGTTAATTACACACGTAAAAATATAAGATCGATATATACATTCGATTGTTGGTGCTTCCGGTTCTGCAACTTGAAAGTTGTTAGAGAATAACGTTTATTTTTGTAATATATACGTTTTTAAAATTTTTGGGGATTAATCGTCATCATCGATTTTCTGCAGTTGATTATATTCGATTGTGAAAAATCGATTAATTCCTTCCAGTGCTGTAGCCCTACAGTACAGATCGTTTTTGTATGAGCCTGCATTCACTTATGGTGTGAAAAAGCAGCGTAGTGTATCCGTTGTAACTTGGTTAACCCATCAGAATGTCGAATCAACATCTCATAATGTTTTATTGGTTGAGCATTTCGTCTCATGTGAGCGCGGGCTAGAAGTGTCAGAAGGTGAGGGAGTGTGATATGCGCGCAATAATACGTGTCTCTATTTAATTGTTTAGGAAAAGAAATATGGCAAGTGACAAGTCGGTGTTGATTCATGTAGAGTAGTTGTTGTAGGTGTCCTTTTATTTGGGCCCCTCATCCAGTCGCGGCCGTGGCGGGCGCTTTGCCATTCCTTTCCTTCCTTTACAGCCTATGAATTGCAGGACAAAGGCCTCTCTCATTAGGAGGATTTACCATAATCGCTACGCTCGGCAAGCGGATTGGCGATCGCAGTATCCGACACCTCGCACCTTAGTCTGGTATATTTTGCGATTGATTTGCGCCTCTTTCGTCACCCACGGGCAGAAACGCTCGGCTGCATGTCACTCCATTTTGTGGGAATCGTGTCGTCCTACACTGCGTTTGCCTGTACCAAGTTGCCACACAAGAACGTTTCTTCCAAAACGTTTGTGCCAGCCACTGTTCTGCCAGCTATGTGACTGGCCTATTGCTATTTTAGCTTGCTGATCCTTATGGCTATGTTGGTTTTCCTAATTCTGTTCTTGTTCTGGCTCAGGACCATGCTTTGTTGTGCGACAGGTCGAAATTATTTAATGAGCTAGAGTCAAAAATCTACCGACCTGATCCTCGGCAGAGGCGAATGACTCCGCACTAGAGTGGTGCTCCCGTCGTGTGTGCGACGAGGCGGAGTGGGCGTGCGATAGCAGCCGAGTGCGCCCGGCCGCCGCCTCGCCGCCGCTCTCCGACCGGAACAGCACCGAGCGCTGGTCCAGAAACAGCAGCTCGCAACGCTCCTGCAGCAATGGTCATTTTCTTTTATTGGATTAATGTGACATTCGATCCAATAGTCCATCACATGGCCATGCAGCCAATGGAGACTTGTAAACAACTTGAATTGGAGGAGTTTACAGATGCGTGGTCACTCCCGAGTACTAAGGTGGAATGAAAAGATCCAGTGGAAAATTGCACACGCAAGGGATGCAAAAAGAGCATCGCATCCAGTAGAAAAGGTACGAGGTACACCGCATCGACGTTTGCTCACAACCACGAGCGGGTGTGATCTTGTCCTGTGTATATGGCCGAGAAGTGTGTGGGTGCCCCGCGATGCACCAGGTGAAGCGGGGTTACATTATACACAATTTCCGCTGCGATGTAAACTTATTTGGCATAATGTACAGACAGCCATTATGGCGTGACCAATTTGTGTAAACTTTTAGAACCACAGATGATAACAACGTTAATAGATTCGCACATTAACCCTACACGTGGCATAACTTTGAAACAATAATTGTTTAAAATTTACTACCCTTTAGTATCAAGACATTTGACACTAAAAGGATTAACTCAATTTATAGTACGGCAGGTATAAAAAAAGAAATAAGCAATATCAACTTATCCTCTCCCCGTTATCTTCTTCAGCCTTTAAAGCCATCTCAGTCCATCGACCTCTCCCAATGGTAGGATCCCAAATTAACCACTTGGCGGGTTGGTAAATATCATCAATTTTTTTTTTATTTAAAATAGATATGTCAATTGATAACCTGCAAAAGATAGGCATTCTGTAGCAGCTCCTGTATCTCCCGACAGAACTCTGCCTCCTCGGGCGATGTGAGCGCCAGTGTTCCTGACACGCCGCCTCGCGCCCCTAATGAAAACGCCGCTAACGCATCTTCCCAGTAATTTATGCTTGTCTCTAAAGCTTCCATACCTGTAATTTAAATTAAATAAATACACTAAGTTCCCACGACCGCATACCCAATAAAGGAGTGGCCAGAGTTATTTTTACCAGAGTTTATTTGGAATACTGTTACACAGGACAAATGACACTGCCACCGTCTTAGGGATCAGGCAAACAATTAGTGGTACTTAGTATGAGCCCGCCTCATAGAGGACCGCATGACATACTTCATAAATAATCGAAGTACGTATCATACCTATCCAAAATTATATAAAATAGGTATAACTGTTCTTATAATACCGAATAAGGTTTTAAATAATGTAACCAAGTTTAAACCACGTGCTGGGGGCGTGCCCACCAACCCATCTCAATCGAGGAAATGCCACAAAATGTTGTCACCTCCAACACCTACAACATTTTATACGGAGTGGATGCGACGAATACATTAAAACTACTCTCTTTACAGGCCATTTCTAAATATATCACTTAGAAATTACCTTTAAGATATCATTTAAATAAGAACAGTAGTCACAGGCAGTGGCGTGCATAAGATTTTGACCCTCGGCAAACGGTACACATGAAAAGCAACGTATTTGTATCACACAAACGTAATTCCCTTTTTAAGAAAATACCTAGTCGACACTACTGTAGTAACTATATACATATAAACTGGGGCACTGTTTTAAACGGTAAGGAATCCACACCATTGCTTACAGGGAATCAATACGAATAATTATTTTATTAGGGTAGGGTTTGTTAGGGTTCCATGAAAATTTATTAAGAAGAAATACTAATAAAGACACCAAAGATAGGTGCTGTAACACCGAAAAGTAAAAAAATATGATTATTAAAATTACATATAAGTATTGTTAACTTACTGAATAATACTTTTCTGGAGACGAATTAAAAATTAAATTAAAACAAACAGATAGTAATATATTTGCTTCACGTAATGGTTATGTAATTTATTAATCACATTTAAAAGTTTCCATCAGCATAAAAAAAATTATAAAAGAGATAGTGGCTTCGCCCTTTTGCTCGCTAATTTTGTCCCAGGAAGACATTTAGTTAAGACAAAGACTATCCTATCCAAGACGTAATTTACATCTGAACCAAAATTCGTTCAGTCCATGTTAGCGTTATTAAACCACAAACACAAACTCACATTTCGCTAATAAACAGGAATTTGTAGAACAGCCTATAGCACTTTGGATGTTCCGTTAAAACCCGTAAAAGTTGTTTTTAAGCTAAACCCGTTCTATCATACTAAGAATTTTATATATTAGTAGAAAGACAAGATTATTGATATAGAAATCAAAATTAAACTTAACTATATCCACTAATGGCTCTTGGTCGAGTTATCGGTAAACATTCATTTAAAAGTCAAATTAGTAAACTCCTTCTTTTTATGAAGTCCATTAAAAATGTGTTCATTCGTGGACTCTTTTTGTCCCTAAGATGTAATAAGGAGTCACTGAATGTAAGGCAAAAAAAAACAAATGGTGGAATATTTTGTACTATATTTTAATTACATATGGTAATACATAATACACAGAATGTAAACTTATTTATTAAAATACTGATGAAGATATGTTGCCCATCCTAAATACCAGACTGCTAATTTGTTTTTTAGGATTTTAACAGTTTCAATGACTAGGATAGTAGGACGGCGATATGATAAGTGTAACCATTTTCAAGTAAAGTTAAAGCTCTCGTGACTTGAGCTACGCTGAGATCCGTCGTTATGACTTAGATTAGAGATCGCAAAGTAACAAGACAATAATTTTTTAAAATATAATTTCTTAATGATTTCTTGTATTTACGCCAATACTACACATTTGAAATAAAACTTTAATTTACGTATTTTATCGCGTTTAATTTTGTTTTTTCATATTCCCGACGTTTCGAGTGATTTACAGCAGCCGTGGTCACGGGAGGACGGAGGTGTTAGACATCCAGATGTCGTAGTCAACTTGACCTTCCTTTTTTATGATGCGATTCTCGGAATAATAAACGCAGTAGTAAAAGATAAAATATTTTTTGTGCTGCACACATAAATAACGTAATATAGTAATGTCACACAACATTAGATGACAAGTAAGACAAGGTAAGACAAGGCAAGGTAAGGTAATTATCGGAAGCATAAAAGGAAAGTCTTGAGAAACGCAATGGCTACCAACAAATGGTAACAATCTAGAAATGTATCAACCAAAATTAAGCAGAGCAACGACGAGCAGAAGCTTCTACGGTGCCATGGACGTCTGGTACTGCGATCGCCAATTCACTAGCCAAGTGCGGCGATTATAGCAAAACTTCCATAAGTCCTACAGTGGACTATCTTAACTATTAAAGTAAGATCAAAAATAGTCATAAACTTCACATCGAGATGAAGGTACGTCCGAAAATGTTGCGGATTCTAATTGCTAACGGTGGACCGATTCACTATTAGATCGTCTTGAGCTGAATCGATTCAAAGTTAATGTAATATTAATATATATATAAGTATATATATGTACATATTTTATATATATAAATATAAAATATATACAATGAAATCGGTGCAAGGTGCAATGAAATCGCACAGGAATATTTTTGAGAATTTTATTTTTTTTTATTTTAAATACTATGTATATTTTTGAATGCGGGATTAAAGATTATTTCAATACGTATTCTAAGATACCATATAAACGGTGATAAGTTGCCTCGGAAAAGAAAAGACAACAGACAACAACTACCCCCAAAATTGCTCAATACAGTTTGCGATACTAATTGCAGTTATAAAAAAAGTATGTTTTGAGTAAAACGACTTCGCTCCGCTTGCACGTGTGCTCGCCCCTGGTTTGAGCAGCATTAACACTGTGCCGGAGTTTTTCGTACCTGGGATATGTCGTGTCAGTTTGTCAATAGGTCATTGCTCTCTGTGCCACTATTGTCTTTCCGCGTATCATTAATAGTTAGTCCCCTTTTTAATTTGCGGGCATACGCGCCCGCAAGTCTCTACCGATGAAGCTGTAAAGGCCTCCGGGACAACAGCAACGTGGATGGTTTTTAGTCGGTATGTTTCTCCTTCCAAGATATCAGATTCAGAGACCGACGTAACCCTTTTAGTGGTCTCCCGGCCAGCAACAGGTAAAAAAAAAACGTTATCATTTGCATTTCAACGCTCAACTTGAAAGGACTTCTAAACTCTACAGCCGATATTCAGTTCGTCTTGTATACCAGCGCTGTCGGGTGGTAGCTTTGAATAGCGACGAGGATCTGGTCGAGCCAGAGCTACAACCGATTTCTCGTAACGACAGCATTGCGAAATCGTCGTCTGACCGCCGTTGAACTTGCACATCTTCAAGAGGTGCGTGAAGTGTCAGAAGAAGACTTGCTGAAGGTGGCCTGACTGCGCTTAGGCCAGCAAATTATCCTAAACTGACGCCAGCTGACCGCCAGGCCCGTCTTCGAATTGCACAAGAACATGTGAGATGGAGGGCAGTCCTGTTCTCAGATGAGTCCAGGGTGTGTCTTCATGGCAACGATGGACGAGGAAAGGTCTACAGAAGGCCTACAGAGAGATTTTCCCAGTGTTGCATCACGGGACGTGTGGCATACGGCGGTGGTTAGCTACAAAATACGCTAACGGAGGAATGGGACGCTATGCCACAAGACTTTTGATAAAGTAAACACTTGATAGTCTATGGAAAACTTGTGTCAAGCTGGTATTCGGGCAACAGGGGCTAACACTTAAAGAATGTTTTTTTAGTAAATTTTATATTTCTTTTAATTAAACGATGAATTAGTTGTTCTTCTTTATTTTTGTCAGAAGGGAAAACTAATCACCGTTTATATGCTATCATTGAATAGGTATTGAAATAATCTTTAATCCCACATTCAAAAATATACGTATTATTTGAAATAAATAAAAAATAACATTTTTTCAAAATAATTTTCTATTTGCGATTTCATTACACCTGAGTATATATAAATATAAAATATAAATATGGGTTTTAGGTTTAACCGTAACGGATCTCCCGCCCTCCCTTAAATTAATAATAATAATAAGAATAGCGGCGACTTTTGGTAGTAGTAGGTGAAATCAACTCATAAGAATGTCTCCTATCGCATTTTTTTTAAGAATTCTAAATCAGAATGAAATATACCTATACTGTCGCCCGTATTAATATTAGATGGAATGGCTCCATGCTACTTACATACTTCATATTAATAAATACGAGTTATTCTTAATGATTCTATATTTTTATACCCCGCAAGTAAATAAAGGAACTAAAAACATATTTCTAGAATTATTGTTAATATTAATTAATCAGCTTCAGTCAAACTGCTAAAGAAGCAGTACACTTACCAAATTACACAACTTTCTGTGAGAATAATTTTGCGTTTTGTAACGAATGTTTGAAGTTGTTGTCAATGCTATAGTAGAATACCTATAGTGTAGGTAAATCGTTACGAAAACTAAGAGTAAGAACTAAAAACTAGAAACATATGGCACGCAAAAATCAAAACTAAACTATAAAAATACATCATCTTTTATATCAGGTACACTTGTTTGAACAAATTGAGTTTGCTGTAAGTGTTGTAAGGCATCTTGAACGCCACTGTTAAGGTCCTGTACGGTGCCTGCGATTGCAGTTAACGCGTCAGCCATTCGATTCTCCAGTAAACTCCGTCTTTCCTCTTGTTCACGCATGATTTTTGAAATGGACTCGAGGGCCTCTGCTATTCGCTCTTCTGCTGTTATCCTACGCTCCTCCAATTCTAAAGCCCATTTTGGTGGCGGTGTTACGGAGCGGATGTCATTATCTGGACAAAAAGTTATATCTTTAGTGGTAACATGATCTGTATTACTGGTTCCAAATGCTAGAAACATGGGGGCCCATTTTGGAACTGCGTTACGCGGCAATGAAAACGTGTAGTGACAGAAAAACAATCGGGTGAATTTAATCAGTAAATCTATTCGATAGGATTAATATTGTAAATACAAGATTAATGTTCATCGAAGGAAAAATAAACGAAAGCAACATCTGGCTACTTTTATTGAAAATGTTTATCAGTAAAATATTTCAAGTCATAATTCGATACACATAGGTGAATTTCAATCAAAACGAAAATGTTCAATGTTAATCTAATTATAGGGGACACAAAAGATCATAAAGAAATAAAATGCAAAAATAAATAAACAAAACAATATCAATAACCGCTTGGTAACGTTGCTGACGATACTGCCAGCTGTTAGTTGAAGTCAAATAGCGCTCCATCGCACTGGAACATATAGTATCATATAAATTTTATTTTTATGAGCCTTTTTTTTAATTTACGGTTTCTAGAAAAATGCAGTTAAAATTTATTAAAACCTCCAAACACAACTTGTTATAAGAATTTAAGAACGAACATCTCAGTTTCTTCTATAACATTTGTCATAGAAGAAAACTGCGTTATCTTTATGCCTCTGCAGTAAAGTCTCTAACATTAAACAAAATCTGCTAAAATATGTTCCTCAATTTTTTGACCCCATGGGCGGTACTGAAATTCAAAACACGAATACAAACTGGGGATCAATACTGACAACAGCAAGAGGAAGGCAAGTGAAGACGTAATAAATTGTCTTCTGTATCTACTGTTGAGACAATTCATTAACCCACTAATAAAATCACCTGATTTTTAAGATATTTTAATGGTAAAGACACTACTTCAGAACTAAAGCATGTCTAGGTTGCTTGTTTGACCATATTGCTTTTTTATGTCGGATACGTGAAGTTAATAAAACAGAACATTGTACAAGAACATAACGGATAATGTACATTAAGGAAATTTCTTGACATAAAAAAGACAAATACAAAATAACCCTGAAATATACAATAACCATCCAAGGGGTAACAAATAGCTCTGGTACTTATACAAACCTTTGCACAACACAATAGAGATAAACAATAAAAGTGTAGAGATGTGAAATCTGCATTTATCATTTACTTTCATATTACTTAAAGTAGAAACTTGATAATATAATATAAATTAAAATAGTCCACAAAGACTGAATTGGATACAGCAATCTACAAATTAAAGAAGCGCATAAAGCAATGACATGTTACTACGCTCCGAAATACACACACTTGCTGCTATCCGCTATTTCTGCTCTCTTAGACCAATTATGCCCTGAGAGGTTACGGCAAATAATAAAAACAGACTGGTTTTTATTTTTAACCAACGCCTGTTTAAACAATCGAACTTCACTATCAGAATTTTCACTGTTTTTGACGAAATAAGTGCTGGTGTACCACATGGTTCTGAATTAAGACCTGTATTATGTAGGCACCTAATACAACACCTACACTCTGTTTACCTTTGCGATTGTCTCTTCATTAACAGTTAGCTTTAAAAACCCAGAGAAATACACTTTTATTCAAGTATCATTCTCAGAAAAGGCAATAGGACTATGCAGATGTTTTAACATCAGCAATATTGACTGATATCCATAAAACAGGTAAAAAAAGAAGACTAAAAAGAGCCGTATTTAAAATTTAAGTCTGCATTGTCTTTTTTATACTTAGTTTAATCAAACAAAACAACAAACTACAGGTAGACAAATTCTTTCTTAATTTCCAAAACCATGTTCAACCAATGTGGAATATATGGTAATACAAAATATCCATTTAACAACTCTTAAATAGTACCAGACACCTACAAAGTAAATCATATCTATAGCATATTTAAGAATACCATTCTATGGATACTATGTATAACATAACATGCATAAAATGCATAAATAATGTGGAACCATCCCATGATTTGTCATTAATAACGAGTCATGATAACCTATAACTGGGTACTGTGGAAGAACAAATTTCAATATCCTATTATTCTGGTAAGACAATTAACAAGCCAAAACTATCAACGCTTCAAATGGAAACAATACAATAATGGGTTTTATTGCCGAGGCAAATACAATTATTATTTCACAATGTAGATTTATCATACTCAGACTAAATTGTTAAAATTAAAAAATGAATACCTGTATGTTCTTTTGATGAACGAATTGACCGTTTTGGTTTTTTAATACTTTTTAGTTTATTATCATTAAAAGCTAGTTGCTCTGAATCAGAATCTTCAGTCATAAAGTTCTCTAATTTCTTTGAAGATGGTACAGCAGAAGTTAATGTTCCCTTTCCACTGAGGTCTAGGACTCTTACTTCTAAGTCATTGAGCGGTACAAATCTATTTGGTCCACCATCAGCAGCAGACTGGAATCTTCGAGCGTCAGCTGCTTTTCTTCTACATTTATGTCGCCATTCAAACCAATACTAAAAAAGTATTCTAATTGAGAAATAATGGAAACTTTAAATTCATTTAAATTAAGTATATGTATTATAAACTACACTGTTTTTGTATTTATACAATTTAGTAAATTATGCAATGGCTTAAAATCTTCACCACATCTGCAGATTTTGCATGTGTTATAATAGTTCAATAGACTTGCCATAAAGCTACAATATATTTTTAGTTATGCCTCAATATTCTTGTAACATAACATTTTTTTACTGTAGACCCGTTTGTTGGCACAATAGCACAGCATCCGGGTTATCTGCCTTCGAATTAGGAGAGACAAGTTCAATCAAATGTGAAGTGCTCATAACAATATTTTTTCCAAAAGTTACATACAATTTGTATCATTGGTCTGGACACTAAGTTCTGACCTCCCCAGTATTGGGTATACAGTTGTGAGAACTTTTTTTTTATAGATTTGATTTTTTGGGTCATCTAAGAACTTTGAATTTCTTATTTTTGAACTCATCGACATCATAATCAATTTATATGCAATGATTTAAAAATAAATTTGGGAAACAAACACTGATCTTTAAGGAATTACACAATCCTTTTTATTGATAATACAAATAGCTATTACCTACGTAACCTCGTATTTCTTACTTTTTTCCAACCATCCGGTGTCTTTAAAGCACCAGTTTGCACTGCATTGAGTTTCTTGGCTAAAGTGGACCACTTCTGCCGAGTTGCCTGGTGCGACACCGGTGCCCCAGGAGGTAAACCTTTTGACATGTCTTTATTTTCTTCCAAGAAATCCATTAGGATCTCCAGTTGCTGTCTTAATATTCGTCTAGGAGGTGCCATCTACGAATAAATAACATTTTGTAAAAGTTTATGAACTATCCTTTATTTATTTGTTAAAGCAATACGAATACCTACAATGAATTACTTACCCTGCCGCGATGAAACTTATGATAGTAGAAGAATACAATACGTTTTTGTATTCTAAACTCAAATACAAATCCAATTGGCGCGCAAATAACTTGACACAAGCAATTTCTTTCGAATAGATATTGTGAAAAGGATATGTAATGGCGACTTGGCGACAGGTTCACTGACGTTTCAATTTCATAAAAAAAAATGTTTGATTGGTAATTTCATTACTTTTGACGTTTGCTCCGTTTGAGAATAGTGGCGCTACAAGCAAATAATTTAAGGATTCAATTGTCCCATTCGAGCTTTGCAGCAAGAACCATAGATGGCAGTTTTAGAAGTGGTTTACAATCACAGATATTTAACTATTGTATTAAAAGTCTGTGTTTACAATATGAAACCATATATTTAATCTTATATAATATTTTAATATTTATTACCTATCGTTATTAAATATTATTAAATATAATTCGCTTATTGAATAACCAATATAAAAGAAATAAGATTATAGATACCGAAACAATCAATAACAAATAAATTTATATAATTTATGTAATTTTGTAGTTCAGTTTATTGCTTGGTCCCCAAATACCAGGTATAAATATAAATAAAATCTGAAATATAAAACATGTCAAAACTATTGTAATGAAATTTAGTGTCGGGTATATTCTGACATCTAGTGTCGGAAGGCATAACTACTATGAAATTCTATTCCTGTATTATTGTAGAGCCATCTTTCAAACGTGCTACAAAATTATACTTAATTTATTTTTATAAAATGAAATTCTATTCGTGACATAATTCATATATTCATTCAGTAAACTATTACCATGATAAAAATATTTTAACATATACCAGACTAAAAATGTACTTGTGAAACTTGTAAATTGGATTTTGTATACATACGGCCTGTATTTTGTGAGGAGAACATTAACAGATATGTCTATTATTATTATTGCCGAAATGAATGTGGAAAACTTGGTGGAGAAACTAAAAACTTACAAGCTATGGTTATATACCATATTATAACCGATGGTTCGGTTATAAAACTCGCACTTGCCCAGTTTGCAGTTGGGCCTCGCTTTATTTGGGCTCCGTACATATGACCAATAAACGTTTTTTAATCTGGGTATTTAATTTCGTAATCTTTTCTTGTCAACGTTCTTAGGTAGCGATAAATTGAAACCATGTGGGGTGACACAAGGTTTTCATTAGCTATTAAATAAATAATTGTATACTTCTTTAATTTTTAAGCTAAAGCTTTATTTGGAAAAGTGCGCCTATGTAAAGGATGCAATCACTGTAAATTACATTAGACACACTTATCTGTATCAGAATCTTTATTTGCTAAGAATTAATTACTAACTGATTATGGAAATGAAACAACTTAAGTTTTGAAAAACCTTATAAACTTTTGAATTTTGAAATCTTTTATATGAAAAATAACAATTTACTATTGCTTGCACAAGTTTTTCCACTGTGGTCACTTTTCAAATCTAACCAACCAGTAATAATTGTTTCACGCGTATTTTGTATATTTAGTTTTTGTCATAATTAATTAAAATTGAGTCTCGTTTTGAACCTCGACAAGCCCCTCATATTTAGAGCATAATAAAATTAAGTGTCTGTCCGCTAAACCCAACCCACTCAAATAGGCCATCCATTAGAGTAAGTCGCAGTTTTTTTTTAAATACAGTATGATTACCTAAATACAGAAACCTAACTATTTTAGTTTGAGATAGACCCTGTAACAAAAAAGGCCGGCCACTCACAACTTTGACGGCCTCCATATCTTATTTTCCTTCATTATTGTGAAGATAAAAGGAATACAAAATATATTTGTATATTTGTACTCTATTCAATAAGCTCTAGACAATGACATGCTCAGGTAAGAAAAAAATGAAATAAGAGTTCATGATGCAAAAAAATATAGTGGCCTTATGAGTTCACGTTCATCAAATGTGATGCAGAATTTTTTTGTAGGTATGTCTAAGTCACGAATTAGTGAATCCACGCTACAGCACATCAATGGATTGGTTTGACCACAAAAGTAGAACGATCTTTCAGAAAGAGGTAATTCGGTAAATTGTAGTGATTATTAGAGACGACCCATAACGTGAAAGCGTTAAAGGGATTGCACTTTTATCGACTTTATTTGTATTATAAGTCGCAATCAATAATATATGTAAATACTTATACTAAGGCAAAATATGTTAACAAAATTTTGAAAAATTAGATACAAAAGCTTATGATCTGACAAGCCATTAGTACCTTCCTTTCATTATATATTCTCTAGAATTAATCGATTTTGCTTTTATTCTTTTAGAATATACTTTTTTTGGGGTATTTCTATATATTCTCATTAGGTTGGGTTATATATAAATACGTATAGATACATATAATACCATAAAATTAATAATATTTAATGAAATATATATATTATAAAATTAAAGAAAATAAATAAAACCGGTTAGGGAGAAAGGGTAAGAAACCGGCGGAAAATACGAGCTCGGAGCGATCCGCCAGGGAGTCCCAGCCGCCTCAGATGTTCCGTGAGGCTGACTGGAATTAACCCATTCGCATATACGACGATCGGAATAATTTCTGTCGCCATTCCACCCCACATGTCGGTTACCTAGTTAGCCAGGTCTAGATATTTCGTCTTCTTGGCTGTGATCGGTCCATCAGTACGATGTCAGGCTTGTTCGTATTCTGTCTGTGACAATGGACCGGTCCCAATAGAGCCTAGCGCGGTCATTTTCGAGCAAGGCTTCCGGCGAATATTTATAGTCAGTAGGCAGTCTCCGATCCACGAGACCGTATTTTAGAGCGTGCTCCTGATGTACAATCCTGGCTACTAGGTTGTGTCTCTGGTGATACTCAGAGTTAGAAAGCGCTGAACAACCGGAGACGACATGCCGAAGTGACTCCCCGGGACGGCGACAGGCTCGACAGATGTCGACGGTGCTATTCCTTAAGATGTATCTCACATATGCTCATTTTGCTCACATATGCGTAGCATACAGTAGTATCAACAACACGACACGACAGCAAGAAACAAAAAGAAATTGTTTGTCTGACTATCTGTTTGTTTAGTCCTTGCTAATATTGGACCTGGCCAGAGGCACTTTTGACAACACTTGGAACGTTAGAGGTCTTTGTTGATTTAGTTCACTCTGGAAGAAAGTATATAATTGAATATCCTATAAAAGCAATGCAGAAATATCTAATAGTTGTAAGTCGATTTTCAACTATTTAATTATTCTTCTTTCACTTCCCTTTAATATGGTTGAAAAGGGCGATGGCAGAATTTGCAGTGCACTTGCGCTTTTATTTTGTGGATCACTGTATTCTTGTAGCATGTTTTCAGTAGTTTATTTGACCATACCTTTTATTTTGTGACGTTGTATGCAATACAATTATTGAAAAAAAATATCAAAAACGTTTCTTCTACGTCAAAGGAGCCTTTATTACGAAACGGGTGCAGATTGTAAAAAAATTAATAAGATAATTTCATTTGTCAACTGCCAAAATTGGACAACAAGTTATCTTTTATAAATCGAAAAATGATGTGTATGTTTATTTAACCTGCCTGAACGTGGCAGGTTAAATAACATACACATGATTTTTCAGGTTCATATAATGATGAACTTTTGCGCTGTTCCGTTCTTACGGAGTTTACAGGTCAAGGATAAGGAAGCATCAAAATCCTAGATCGTTGTTAGATTTTAAAAATGATTGCATGTTGTTAGCATGCAAGCTCACTCCAACATTACAGCACAAAGGTCATCATTTCCTTACTCGACGCTTACAATATGCATATTAATTAAAATCTTGTATCTTCTATTTCCAATGTCAGTAAAACACGAACTCTTTGGATACTAATGTATTCTTTTTTAATCAAATCTTTTACCAGCTTTGGTACAAAATAGAACAAGAGGTGAGGCAGTCAACTAAGTGTCGGTTTACTTTTAACCGTAATTAATTTACTTTCCATAAATTTGCTTATTTAGCGAACACTGAGCTTAGTAATTGCTTTTTAGTTAAAAACAACGATGGACGATTATGACATTTTAACGAAGCAGCTGATTTAAAATCAGATATATAATTAAAGATATTAAATAAAGTACATACATGAATTATTTATAAAGTATGAAAGTAAAATCGTGCCTAAAAGGTTTTACCATAAAACATAATTATATTTAGCCAAATTTATACTTATATACAAGCACTCTCTTCTCTCACCCATAGGAGAAGGCAGAAACTACGGATTTCCATTTGGTACGACCGAGCTTCAAACGGGCTTCTCTACTCACTTTTCCCCTCTCCGGGAGAAAGGCCACAACGGGTGGCAAGCCTCGTCGCCGGGTTTGCTCCCGGATAATGACATGACATTTTCAAGGATTTAACCCTTATTCGCGTGGAAGAAAGAGGCTGGCAAATTCTTGCGTCGCTAACACACCGCAAATTTTCCTAAAAATATATAATATACTTTATGCTATTGTAAAACGTCATTATGTTCTTTTAAACTACATAACTAGATGTCGAATATCCTAAACTACATAACCGGGACTAGATCGTCGTATGATGCCGCCGTTGTTACCGGTAAAAAGAAATGAGGATCGTCCTTCACACGGCGTTGTAATAAGGAATTATATTTCAATATAAGTATTAAGGTCATAAAATTGGGCAAAGGATGGGATGTATTCTCCAAGATACTGTCATTATTACAATGCACTCAGTAACATGATTATAAGACCTATGGACCCTTTACAACAATCAGTCCTGTCCTAAGTTGCCTTAGTCGTTGGACAGAATTTGCGACATGAGTTTGAAATGGGTGGTCGAAATTGACCACGAGGACACCATCACGGTCGGGCATATCTAAATCGATTGTATCGGAGTTCGTATGATGTACATATAGTTTTCTGATTGTTCCTTCGGAATCATGTTGCTAGAGCCACGGTTCGAAAACAATGGTTCCCCCAATGGGAAGATTTGCTATAATCGCCACGCTTCGCAGTACCAGATTCCATGCATCTTAGACGCTGCAGCCCATCATACGGTTTGTGTCCGATTATTTGTGATATTTCTCGAAATGGTCTTTAGTTTGAAATGGGATTTGAAAGTTTTTTTTCGTATGTGACAAATTTTCTAAAGACGCAACCATAGGGTCGTTTGTTGTAGTACCTTATACATTATTTGAAAACTTATCAATACCCATCTGTATAGAAACCATCATTAATAAAATAGAAACAGGAACTACGCAGCTATACCTACGCTAAAGCGTATGGGCATATTATTGTGAAGGTAAAGTTATTTATGAAAAAAATTATAAAGATGATTAGTACATTGCTGTTATTGCTTGCGATAAATGTATATTTGCCAAACGTCATAACATAGAATGCAAATTGGTGTCAAACTTAGCATACAAAGTTTATTCTAGCTGAGCGTTGCTTTTTACGAGTAGTTGTCGCTGTGAAATATAATAGCATTTTTTTTAACACATCATACAATAGGAGAGTTTATTGCGACCGTTACCTACTATGGTCCAAACCAATGTCGAAAACCGGTGGTGACGTCAGACCCCGCAGTTATATTTTACAAGTATTTATACATTTTAATATATTTAAGTTAACAATACATTTTCAATGACAAATATTTTTTTTACTTAATTTTCGTACTACTAAGACCTTATTGTAATAAAAGGGAATGTATGATGTTCGTTCCTTAATTATTTCCTAGCGAGGAATCCGGTGCCGCCATCACTATAACTATATGCAATAGCAATTTTAAGAACGATTGCTAATTTGATACCTGCTAAAAACGCTGTGCTGTAAAGAGAAATAAAATATTTTTTGGTCATATTTAATATAAGTTTTGTACGGTTGATGCGTGATACGAAGACCAAACTACTGGCAACGCGGCATTACAGTCTTTTTAGTTTAACGTGACGATACAACTACACCTTGCATCTTCTTCGGTAATGTATGTGTCCACGATTACCGTCGCCCACGTACATCTGCAACACCAGAGGAGTTGCAGGTGCGTTGCCGGCCTTTAAGGGAATTTGGGAGATGAGAGGGAGGATGAGGAGAGGGATGGGGAGGGGGAGCGGGTGTGGGCCTCTGGTTACCTCACTCACCGAATGAAACGCTGAAGCACAAGATGCCTCTACGTCACGTCGGTATTCTGCGAGGTCGTGGTATAAACCCGGTCGAGGCAGCCCATTCGAGCAGCAGCTAAAGCCGCCGATTGGCTCTACCACGTTTAGACTACCAACCTACCTGAAGCGTCCAAAGTAGACAGTATTGAGTATATATGTTTTATAAGAATGTAGTTCTCCGAATCTCAAATAAACAACATTAAAACACTTAGTAAAAAAATTAAAAGTTAAAATACAAATAAATAATAAAATTAATTAAATACTTCCATCGGCGAAGATAAATACTAACTTGAGTAGAATATCTGAACATTTTACTAACATAAATAATTTTCCAAATATAATACTGTACAGAAGATTTCAATCTGCTTTGGAACCAACTTCGTTTGAAGTAACTCGCTCGCGGATATTGTGGTCGCGTTTCTTGTATGTTATTCTCCACTAACCGACTCGGAAACAACACTGTTACAATAAGAGGAAATCGAACCACTTCCGTGCGAGAATTTCTTAAAAATCAATACCACTTTCAGCAAATTTATTATACGTCGCATACGCTTTACTCTCATGCAAGAGGCGAGCTAGGGCATAGTTCGCCTTTCTGCTCTAAGATGTATTGGTCAAACTAATCGACTCTTATATTTATTCGTCAACAAACCAGGCTACCGAACCCTAGATTTCGACCTTCGTCAGACACATTTTTTACCTTTACTTAGCCTAAACTTTGGATAATATAGTTATATTTATTTCTTTGCTCTATATCATGCCTATCACTATTCTGTGGGAATAGCGATTCATGTTTGTGCACATACATAATATTTTGTAAACGTATTTACAGGGAAAAGTTAAAATGTTGATTTCTTTGAATAACTCCTTGAGTGAATCACGAGTGCACCAATTATAAATAGCACACTCGGCTCTTTTTTCCTGTATAAAATAGTATCAGATTCAAAGTATAATACAATTAGACATTATACTGTGAAAGTAAACTGTTCGAGCAATGTCCACATCAGAAAGTTGACGTATTTTCCTAACAGCATAAGCAGCTGAACTGACTATTGGCAAAAGTTTCTATATAGGGACCCCACTGAAGTTTACAATCAACTATGATCCCTAAGAACACTGTGCTATCAATAAACTCTAATGTATGAATAATCAATATAACAACAATAAATCTTTCACCAGTTATCGAACTCTTTTAAGTTAAAATTAACATTTGCTCTCATGTTAACTGTAATCTTTCTACAACCCATTGCCATCGCATAATATATACCTACTTCATTTTAAAACTACTCCCTCCCATCTCTCAAATACCCTTAAAGGCCGGCGACGCACCTGCAGCACCTACGGCGTTGCAGACGTACGTGGGCGACGGTAATGACTTACCACCAGGTCAACTACTTGCTCGTTTGATGGCTTTTTCATAAAAAAAATATATATATATAATTAATTATAATTGTATATTAGCCTACATGTCTAGCATATAACTAGTCCAATGTTGAGAAAATGCTTTCACAGATCGTCTGGCCACGAACCACGGCTCTGAACAAACTCTAGTTAAAGTGGACAAACGCTCAGGTTTAATTTTATAAGAAGACCCACCACTAGGTATACCTGTATACGAGTAAACATAAATATGAATATCAAACAAAAACAAAAACGATTTAAGTCATTTTTAAATAATCTCTCACAGAATGTTAATTAATTATTAATATCCAGGTAGATTTCTTAAGTACGCAACCTGCCCCTTTTGCCAATAATAGGAATTGTTAATTTTTCAGAAGAAGGAAACCTTACACGAGCAGAGAGGAGGTAAAGTGCAAGCGTAGTGAGGTTCAAATTTAACGGGCGAGCGCCGCGGATCGGGGCGAGCTCGATGAGCGCGGAACCGGCGCGGTCTCTCCACGCGTCGCAACCGCTCGCCAGTCGCCAGTCTAACGGAGCCTCTGCACTGCGGCGGTGTGCTCGACACGCCTCTAAACCCACTACACTATTTACCCGATACTGACCCTCGTATCGTCACACATATTTCACGAATTTCATAATTCACCCTGACCGCGAAGTGTTGTTAATGTGACAGTGTGTCCGTAATTTGTGAGTTTTCTTGAAAGCTTCTTGCGTCTAAATTCCGCGCTTATTGACGCCGGACTGATTATTTTAAACAACAGGTAAGAAAATATAACAGGCATTAAACAGGATTTATAATAAATATTTAACGAAACATAGTGTGGTTTCAATCTTTGATATTGTTTTGTTTGTTTTTTAGTCAAAAAGATATTTGTTTCAATCAAAAAGATAGAGTCTAACGTAAAGTCGAAGTATTAAAAAAAAAGGTTCATTCTTTAAAACAACTGATTTTTAAGGATTAAAAGATTGGTGGTGAAATATCTACGTATGTGTCATAAGGTACATTTCATTAAATATATTTTGATTATATCCAACCGCAAATAAACTATTGCAATTCTCTTCCTCTATTGATTACTAAATGAGAGATATCAAAGACTGGTTAAGTTTTTAGTAAGTTTCACAAATCACCATGTCAAAACGTAATAAGAAATAGTGTAACATTAGTGTACTTAGAAAAAGACCTCCTAACACGTTTCTTATAAACCGGTTCGCTCGATACACGTTGTTTCGCCGCCAAGACTTACGCAATGAACAAATGGATCTTCAACTACAAGCCCGTGAAAGAGTTCATATCTGCCTCCACCTTTAACTCTTCACGTGGTAAACAATGTTTGCTATTGCGTTATTATGCAATAAAATTAAGATTGAAGTATCAATGATAATGGTATTGTTCGTCGTATCGTGCCTGCCAACAATGCCCAACGACTGCACACATTCCACGCGGAACATCTGGGTGCAAAAAAATTGTTAGTGATTTAGCGTAGTTAGACAGCTGCAGCGGTCCACGTGACATAGTTTGATTTCATCTTTATTAATATTAATTTATTATTTATTACACAAATAAATGTTCGAACATTATTTATTTAATATATCTAATGATTGTGGTGACAAATAAAAGAAATGCTAGATAAGGGTATTAACAGAAAATTAAATATTTGTCAAAACTTTAAAATTTAATCAAAGAAAAACTTAAGTAAAAAATCGATTAACCAATAAAAAACTATATATTTTACATAGGGAAAATATGAAATACCTATGCCCTCTGATAAAATGCCTAATTTTATTGGCTTTATGCAAATTTTACAATAAATTGTATTTCGTACTCTTCCTGTTATTTTTCAGATAGAATACACGTATAGAAATATAGCTAATACGAGAAGCGGTTGCCATGTGATCGTTACTAACGTTATGTTAACTAGTATTATCTTTTTACAAGAAATACCCTGGAGATATCTTTTTGTTTCTCAGACATGCCGATTTCCAATCGATGTTTTCCTTCACCGTTGATCAAATTACAATCGGTATTCTTGAAATTAACAATTATAATGTTCGCATTGATCTCTCCTACTAAAATTGATGGTTTTCGATAATTGAATGGCGGGTTCGAACCTAGGCTCTCACGTTTTGTTCTACCTACCTTTATGGTGCTTCAAGTGTATGTTGGCAATTCGCCGCCAACAGAACGACCGGTCGGCGTCACCATATCGATCAGCCAGCAGACCGACGGCGTTACGTGAATTAGTCACATTGTCAACAAAACAAAAAGCAACTGCTCAAAACGTTGACAAAGTATTTTGCAAGCTTTAAGTGCCTGAAAGTAAATTATAATTAGTTTATATTTGAAAGTATACCTAAAAAATGAAAACATTGTCGTAGGTATGATGTGCATTGATTATATCTTTTCAGACCAATCAAATCAGACTTTCATATATTTTTGCAACGGAGAAAAATTATTCTAGTTTCTAGTTCCTCTTCATTATCAGCTTGTTAAAGTTAATTACTGCACATAGGCGACACTTCACCAAGAAGGCGCAAGTAAGCCGGCATAAATTTCTTGGAGGGTTTGCACCATTGGCTCGTGCATAGTACCTTTGCACTAGTGTTGCTGCTCCACATGACTAGTGTATGATATTAGGGTTTGGCAAATCCAGATGGATTTCCCGCCATCAGTCGGTAGCCAGAGTAATGGATTAGGAGAAAAAGTTAAGTTGGTATATTCCCCTTTCATACATATTATTAAAAAAATAAATGAGATAATAAGAAACATTATCGTACGCACATCAGAGCAATAGCCTTAACAAAAAAATGCTTCGTATTAGGTAATACTAAAATATGAATCTGAAGTAAAGTCTGAGGTGCAATACATCTGGCGCGGCGGATTCTGTAAAAAAAAATTGGTCTACTCAAATACTGAATAAGAAGTCTTGTCTGGTAGAGTAAACTCAAATTTTGAGCAACAAATAAGAAAAAAAATTTTAGTGCGAGAATCAAATTCGCGAAAACAGAGCACCGGAACCAAACCCTTAGACTCTGTGACACCGAGCCGACAATTCAAAAATGTTGGAAGAATATTTCATTAGCACCGAAAGTTGAAGTTCAACGGTACAGCAGCCAGTCACACTTTTATTGCTAGTATTCGCTCCCACCGGGCCACCACCTACCAACATCACCGAATATTCATCACAATATCTATATTAAATAGTGCCTGCAAGATCATTGAACTTTGAAAGTTCTTGCTGTACAAGTCTTATATTTAGTTGACACAATTTTAAACGTGCCAAACTATTTGGCACCGGTTTAATTGTTTTCATCTTACATTTTCGGTCCCCTGTAAAATTAAATCGGGTATAAATCCGTGGTAACCCCGGGCTTCGATGCCCTACTTAGTCCGGAGCAGGCATTGCGGCGACATTTCGCGACGAAGTAAGTAGGCGCTTTGTCGGCAGGAAAATTGTGGCAATTTTAGAGAGGGGATCTCCCTTGAACATAATCAGTTTAATAGCTGAGGCGAAGGAAATATGCTATCACAAAACGAAGTGAGCAAGCCACTGAGTATCGTTTAAATTAAATATTATTTTAGAATATTATTTTTAGTACATATCTAGAATGTTTTAAGGGTCACGCGCTGGCGTGGCCCCTTTGCACAAGTAAAAGTCAAAAGAGCATTATTTGATTTGCTTTTTGTCACAGAATTTACAGACAAACGTAACAGCAATAGAACAGAACTTGCACCCATGAACAGTCTGATGGGGCATACATACCCAACAATGACAATAGCCACTAAATAATTAAATTATGAAAACTCTATGTTACACAGTAGAGTAGAAAAACATGCACTTCGTTTGAATAGCAAATTATTATTCGGGTGATGTGTGTGATATGTAAATGGTATTGTTGTGACATCATCGGCTACCACCGGAGCGCTGAGGTAAAGTATGCTGTTCGTTGCAATTTCCACGGAACGGGGTCGACTCCCTTGAGCCGACGCAAATTATGGAAAGCTTTTCGTAATATAAATGTTTCAAATATTAGCCACAAGGGTGTTATTAGGTTATACATACTCATGACCCGGATACAAACTTCGTCTGTTAGCTAGACTGGTAGGCCGATGGAAGAAATTGGTTGCTACTCAAAAGTATAAACATATGGGAATAGGTTGATATAGAGCGAAAGAGAATATAATAGATCGTTAATAATAATAGACCGTCCGATCAGAATACCGATTTTCGCACGGTATTTCGATGGCGATCATTACATCTAATAGGTTAACTTATGAATAAGAAAAAAATCATCAAAAGAAATAGTGGTGGTATAAGATTACGTACCCAAATAAAGAACAGTGGAATTGAGAGTTTTAAAGGCCGCATAAGATCAACATGTTAGGAGGATAAATGGATCTAATTCCCATAGATTCTATGGGAAAGTCTAAGGAGGTGATCTGGTAGAAGAGGTTGTCAGGGGGCTGAACGAAGGGCGATTCTCATATTCGTATGCAGGCCGGTGGCACGAAGTCGGCGCGATCGATACGCGCCCGCGCGACGACGCCACCCCTGCGACCAGTCTGCCGACAAACACACGCTCGCGAGAATTTAATCAAATCCTATTTCTGAATGTAAACAAATACACAATCAACATTTTATATTTTCTTAGTGCATCTGCTTCAGGAAATTTTCTAACTGCCAACATTTCTTCCTTCGGAGCACGGAGGAATTTATAGTATCTTTTTAATGTTGGCTATTTATTTGAAATTAAGTAATATGTTTTTGTTGGTTTTGGGTTTTCTTTAACTCTTCTTAATTGTCAGCAATTTTGTTTTAATAACTGGGCCAACAAAAGCTACATGGCATAGCAAATATAGCCACACTCACAAGTTGCCATTAAATAGAACATACAATTATATAATTATATAGAAATTTAATGTTTAATATTCAAATATAATTACAACAAATTACCGACCCATAGGTAGTTAGTAAGTACAGCGTGTTAATATTCGCATTGATGCGTAAATATGGACGTTAGAAGGCAAGGCATCAGACGCTATCTAATCTTTAGCATCTGCTATTGCCTGCTTAGCAATCTGTTTCTACAGTTATCAGTGACATTATCCCGTGCTGAGTAACACGAAGGGTATTATTTTCCGGCCATCAAGCATCATTTGAAGTGGTAAACGCTATTAGAAGTCTTGAGAACTTTCCTCATAGCTTTAGAAAGTAACCCATTAGGTGAAGGCTAAATCGCTATCATTTTAATTTT
This sequence comes from Bhutanitis thaidina, assembly GCA_029286595.1. Lineage (NCBI taxonomy): Eukaryota > Metazoa > Arthropoda > Insecta > Lepidoptera > Papilionidae > Bhutanitis > Bhutanitis thaidina. The sequence goes on along the minus strand of JAGSMS010000004.1, from coordinate 6,327,859 downwards.
TAACGGTCTTATTTTAATTAGGCTAAAACAGATGAACGGATGTAATCGAAATACGGTTCCCGTAAACAATAAATATGTTAACTATGACATCATAACCGGCTCCGAAGAGGGGGCAAAAATACAGAGTTGACACAAGAAACTGGCCAGTGACCGAGCACTCGTCCCGGCCAGTGACCGCATAGCCGTGATCTTGACGAAATCCACGCGGTATCGCGTCCATTGGCAAAGCGTGCCTGGTTTTTCTACCCGGTGTACCTCTATGGTCAGATATAATAAAAGTCATGATGTAGACGGTATGAATATTAGTATTACATTAACTTTTTTAAATACTATAACTTTTATATATTGCAAATTGTTATTACTTGCTTATTTATTTTCATTGTGTGTACAGTTATGAAATAATTCCAATTACGGATTGTAATTGCAAGCACAGAATTGTAATTTGAAATGATTATTTGATAAAGATGAACGAGGAGATAATATGGCAATTAACAATTCGGAGTAAATAGTCTGGACCGAACATAGCTAAAGATTTTACGAAATAATACGTAGTGATGATATGTTTAAATAGCGTAATATGTTGTGGAATTATTAGGTGGTAGGACACCTTTTGTGCCTGGGTAGATACCACCCTCTTAGCTATTTCTGCTGCTAACCAGCAGTGCTAACACCGTTGTGTTGTGTGGTATTTATATAGAGCTATAGAACGCCACTACCTATAATAGCAGGCTATGAGGCATTTCATCTTAGTCCTCTGGGTCATAATGGATCCGTAAGTACGAGACTTACTTTGAAATTTTTCATTGCATAATGCGAAGGTTATTCAGATCCTTCAAAATCTGAATATTCACACAAAATACGTTTTATACATTGTTAAACGAATTATAAGTTGTTATTAGAATTATTGATGTATGACTGTGTATCTACATGCCGTTGTACGCAGTGTAATGCACTAACTGCTACCTAATAGCTTAATGCACTTCTAGTGGTCTGACGAACATTGTGGGGAGCAATCACGGTAGGGAGCTGTTGCAAATAGACATTGACACGGGGACTCCATGACACACGGCCGCGAGGAATCACAGTCGTGAATACAAATATACCTAAATAAATAAAAAAAAAATATTAATATGTATTTTATTTTAAATGCGCGGTATTTCTTGGTGTAAGATGGGTTATTACATTTTTCAATCGACCCATCGATAAATCGAACATTCGGTAACAAAGGCTTTCGTGCGTGGGTACCTGGAAGGCGTTCTTTATAATAAATACGTTTTTGTAAACGGCCATTGCTCCCCATTTCGGAAGACCCTTGGTCTTACAATGACTAGAGCAAGGGGAACAAAATGCAGCTGCTCTTTTCTATTGAGATTATTTTTTGTTGCGGATGGAATTTACAAGAATGCAAAAATCATTTTATTATTTACATTAATCGAACAAATAATCGTAACTGTTTAAAGCAATTTAAAAAATATAGAACATATTTACTTTTATTATTTTGAAGCTGAAAAGTTTGTAAGTTTGTTTAATCACAGAAACTACAATCGAGCTAGTTTGATGATAGACCTAAAGAGTGGTAACCGGAAACTTTAAATGGCCACTAGTAAACCCATTGAGTTTGGGCTCATTTGTCTTAAAGCCTATCTATTTCGCCAAAAAGAGGAAGAAAAAAACGAGAAAGTATATTAGTTTTAAAACAATTTTTTTTTAATAGACCTAAAGATAATACATTATTTCCGGTGGTCGTATACGCGTGTGAAGCTGAAGCTGGTTAACCAGTATTATTGAAAAAGTGCCAGTTTGACGATACGAGAGATAAATGACACAAATACTTCTAAGTATACAAAAATAATGCGTAAAATTTTATAGAACTAAATGTTCTAAACGGCAAAAATAATTCTAAAATACAACGATGATTTGCATAACGCGCTCTCAAGTGTCAAGTATCCAAAGAAAACAAAAAGAGCCAGGAATCAACGCTTTTTATATTGCCCTAATGTTTTTGCTAACGGGTTGGTACTCGGTACATTACTGGGGATATGGAGTGCTCAACTTGTATGTGAAAGTCTAAACAGAACATTTCCCCACGAACAAGATGCGGCTAGTCTTAATGTATGACGTAACGAGAAAAGTAATGCGGTTTTCAAAGTGGTCAAGTTTTTCTATGCACGCCAACTAGACCCCGGTGACATCTTGCCAAGTGACAGAGTCAAGTTTCTATCCCATGAATACTGGTAATTTGTTCTACTGTTCCAATTGGCCGCACCTTCCAAATACGGGTAGACAGCGTAGAACAAATTATAGTAGAGAAATGCCTCGTCTAATTGGATTCAACTTTATAAAGCAGCGATGTTGAAACGTGATGTTATTTAATTCGGAATAATTTCCGTGAATTACGGCGTGGTACGGCGGGCGACGGTTCGAGTTCATGGCCACTGGAACAATCGATTGACGAGAATTCGCGAGTGGCTGCCTATGTACCGCATCGTTGCGTTATAATGAAAAATTTTGCTTGAAAAAAAATATTTGTTGCTCATTGCATCGCCAAAATTATACAACATAGGCAGTTTGTGAATTATCATTCAAATAGAGCCGAAGTGGGTAATTTGATTTCATGACATACAAAATAATGAGCAACAGAGTCGTTATTATTCTATTACTGCTTTATTCGAAAACTTTTACGTTTTCTTCGATAGTTCTTAAGTTATATAGCTTTAAGATATATATTTTTTTATTACTATAGCTATGTTATTATTATAGCATATAGAAATATATATATATAATAATATACTATACTACAACGCTACAACGCTAAAATTTAAATAACGCACAACACGTAACAAAAGAGAAGGCTGCTGCTTCAGCCAAGGTTAACAAAGTAGTGAACCTCGGGAAGATCATAAAAATTCCAGCCGAAGAAGGTTAATGCAATATCGAGGTACATATTGCATTAAACGAAATTAAATTTGAAATTATAGTCAAAATTGTATAAAATATCACACACATAATAGCTTAATAGTGCTGTTAATATCAACCATAAAAAGTAACATAGTAGTGGAACCATGCGAGCTTGGTACATTTAGTGAATTGTGAATACGATGCAGAGTATTCTCACAGTCAAGTGCTAATGCGCTTTGGGTTATTAAGCTGTCGCGGCCGCGTGTTACGAAGCTCGGTAAAATTAATTACTCAAACCGAATCAACAAGCGGTTATTGCGGTCAGTTCGAGGAGACTAGTGCACACGCGCGGTGGATTTTTGTCACATTTCTCTTGCAGGGACATGATATTAATATTTTCTAACAAAAGATCCCCTTCTGCGATAAGCAAAGTTGTATTATGTAACCTTTCTCTTCGGCAGAAAATAAAATTAGTGTAATTAGAGAGACTCCTCTCCTCAAATAACTTATAATTAGAGATTTATCAATGAAAGCACTAATATTATGTTTTTTTCTTAAAAGAGCGTTGAGCTATTAGAGTAAGGGCTGGGCTATATAAAAAGTTTTTCTCGTGCGCAGGTGTCTTCGGTCGTGTTACCGAATTTAGAAACACCGCCGGTGTTGCGCTGTTGACAACTCAGGTGTAAGGAAGTCGGTATAGCACGTGTCCAACCACGTATTTGTAGGAAGTCATTGGGCTTTTTTTGTTTCCATGTAATTGAGCGGCTAACGATGACAGGAAGCGTCAACAGATGCTGAAGACTTACAATTAATATAATTGTAAGTCTTAATAGTTCTTTGGATTTGTTAATAATTTGGATTTTAATCATATTTGTGATATCTTATTTACAAATCACGAACACTATCAATACACCAACGCTCATATATACTCGTAATATGCTCGTTAAAATCTACCAACAATGGAACCCGCACCACGAATTTCGACTCTCACCGGCACATAATTTAATATCCGCCCGAAAATAATTCCATTTCCTCGACAATGCTCTTGGTCACGCCGACACGTATTTAAATACTATTTCACCTTACAATTGACTCACTTGGTGTCGTCGCACACAAGAATCATACATAGTGCGTCCTAAATAAGTAGAGAGTGGCTTTCGATCGCGTAAAAGGTGTTCAGTAAATTCCAGTGCACGCAGAGATATATCTTACCGGGAAATCCGTTAGAAGAGTGAATAAATCTATCTAGTGTGATTGATTGTGTGACATTCTAGTGATGTACGATTTTAAATTACACCGTATAATCAGTTTATGCCAAAAATTGCATCTTACAAACCATTAAAGGAGTATTTAAGTTGATAAACTCCGAATGAGTAATGCAAGAAAAATCTTTAATAGATGTAAACTACATTGGATAGCATCCATTTTTCTCTTAGAGCTAAAATATAGGAAAATCTCACAGATTTAACGACTATATACGCATTTGGGAGACAACTCCAATACGGCGTCTGAAGGACATTTTGCGCCCTTCTTGGACAGTATTGGCGTGAAGGTCTCACCCGCATGAAGCTTGCCCTTGCCCTGTGCTTTGGCATTGCCTCCTACAGTTTCATATTACGAATTAATCAATTACCTAAACTTAGGTTGTCTTATATTTTGACATAGAAAATAAACATGTTTTTCATAATGTAAAATGATTTATAGAAAGGTCAGCGTGTAAAGTGCATATCAATTGTTATAAATATATCTGTCCTAAAATTGGTCAATGAACACAAATGAAAATTCCGGAAGCCCGTGCAGTTCATGGTGTTACACTTCCGGCTGTGTGTAGCGTCCCTTTTGTAGACCGACCGTTCGCTAACGGTTTCGTATAGCATCACATTACTAATCTGCTAATAACACATTGCTAAACAGCCTTAATGACAAATTCATGACGACGTAAATTAGATAACTCCGTAACTCATCTTTCATCTCTCCGGAAACTAAAAGCATGTTAGCGATGCTGGTCGTCAGGTTTGCTCCCAATTATTGCAAGAAATTTTCAAGGCCTTTTTTTTAGTCGCTTGCTATGATTTGTCCACGTGAAGAAAGACGATTTCAGATTCTTACGCCGCAACCACGTATACATGAAACGATTAAACGAAGTGTGTAAATGTTTAAAAATCAGTAGAATGGAATGATTGTGGTTAATAGACATACATAAAGCATTGATAAGCCACGCGTGATTAATTTTTCTTGCGTGAGGAATAATGAAATAATGAATTCCGCCAAGCGCGTTTCTTGTTAGGCAACACACCAGGCTCGAATAACTTTATTAGCTAAAACAATAGTGCAACACTAAACGCAGTACAAACATGAGAACCATCGTTCCATTCACACTGTACAAAGGAATATAACTAGCGAAATATTGAAGCGGACAATGCGTCGGTAACGGGACGAGTTACTAATTGTGAACTGAGCACTGTACATTATCCGTTGCGTCGCTGAGCAATAAACTCTCCACCCGGCGACAGACGTGCTTCTTCGGAACTTAAACATCGAAGCAATATCCAGACAGGATTTCATTTAAGTTAGGCGACAAAGAATCGATATCGTAAGGCGAAGCGAACGAGGGTTACGAAGGATATTTCACTTTTTGTAGCTTAAAGCTTTTTTTCAGCAGACAATGCCAAGCCGCGAATACTAAACTAAATCGGTGTACGATTTTAGAGATAAAAAAGAGTCAGTTTTTGCAATGAATGGATTAGACCTAATAACAATTAAAGAGCTGGACAGCATAATTCTTAAGAGAGCAAATTAATAATGTACCGCGTCTGTATAACTCACCACGGACGTGTTTGGAGTCGTATATGAACACGCTTGTCGGTGTTTCTAGTCACGAATTAGGAACACCGCACGTACAATTTTATATCTGTAAGTGAATATGTTCTGAATATATTTACGGTAATGGAACCAAAAAAATACAATGACAGTTTCAATGTGAGTTGGCAATGTTAATTTAAATTTTTAAATTTAAGTAGTATGCACTATTTATTGAAATTAGATGTATTTAGCCTTATAAATAAAAATACCGCATTGGATACAAAACCAGGAGCTTTGTTGTAGGCGTAAAAGGTGACGTCAAAGCAAAACACTCAAGCCCTTGAGGAGAATTATGTAAACGACATTTTAAGAGCTCTAAAGTCAATGTCAACATTTAACACGCTTGTAACGAAGTAGACACATTTCATTCGAATACTGCTTAATATATGAATAAGTATCGATATTATAAATTAGTTTTTCTATCATTTTATTTCTACGATTATACTCATAAATATATTTAGGATGCATAAAAATATATAAAAATAACACATGTAATAGATAAGTATTCAATAACGAAATTATGAAATCTCTTAAGCGATATAAACTTCAGTATAATTGTAACAATTGAATATGTAAAGTTTGGTTACCTATTACTTCTAAATATAAACGGAAGACTAGTACCATGTCCTTTTTATGTAATCAACAATTTAGTACTTCTTAAGAAAACGTTCCAGCAAAGGTCTTTCTTACCTCAAACCGAACAAAGAAACGGCAACACGCATAAGAGACCTGCACATAAACGAAAAAAAAATACTTAAGAAAAGGCAGCACTTGTACTTGTCAGACAAATTCAACTGGAACTGGAAACATGTCCAGACATTGCGAAGCAGCCGTGTGGAGCACGTAGCGTAGTAAGTAGTTTGTGCGAATAGAAAGAGTCTGCTAGGTAAATGCGCTCTTCTCGCGACATCTTCAGCGGAGACGTGTTGAACAAGCACTCGACTTCCGCTCCTAGTTGCCATACATTTTGTACACTTCCTACAAGAAAGTGTCCTTTAATCTGTAACCAGTACATAGCGTAGATACTCCTGACATAACATTAACATATGCTTTTACTAATATTTAACAAATAAGCATAAAATTTTCAAAACTAATTTAAAACAAGCATTAAATTAAAATTGCGCACGTTACGCCATTTTAATTTAATGCTCGTTTTGAACCTAACACAGACGTTATTTATAAACACGATTATGGTATGTTGACCTTTTTCGGGCAAACCGTTCATTAAGCTTTCCACAAGCACAAGGTATTTACAAAACTATTTGCGGAAATACTTGAAAACCGTTAGAAAATTTTAAATTTGAAGGTTGATATGAAGTACGATGGATGTAGCGTCTTAGTTAGTACTAGTGACAACCCGCGGTTTGTTGTCGAATTAGTTCCCAAAGAAATTACATTTATATTCAGTCTACCTGCTAAATTTTATTATAATCTGTACAGTTTTTGTCGTGATTGCAACAAAAACCCGTCTGGGCCTTACCTATTTTTGCTGCTAAGAAGCAATGCATCTACATATGTGTTTCGGTTTGAAGGGTTTAAAGAACCAGTATAATTACAGGTTGTGAGTTTTCCAGTCATCTCTGGTTGATGGAGAAAATCAAATGGAAGGTGTGAACAACTATGAAAATATATCTCACACTTTGTATTATGTCTTATTTAAATAAATAATAGTACATATTTAAAACATACATTAAATACTTAATATGCGACTTAAGACCAAAAATGTTAATGACAAGGTACATAAATATTAGGATACTTATTAATATAATATATAAAAGAAAACATAATGCTAAATCACAAAAATAATCCATAGTTGGATTGTAAATGTGAAATTTTTCTAATTCTTGATATAGCTCAGTTCATCAAAAAACTCAACAGCGAAAGTCCTTTCGAAGACCATCCAGTGATTGATGCGTGATGCGTGATCAGACAGACACACACACAACTTTTAAAAAATTGTGAGTTCAACTTCTGTATCAACAGTATAATACAGTCCGTGGAAAATTTTGGAAATATATTTAATGTACATATTTAGTTTCGCTTGAGTTATATTATATTATATAAAAATTAAAATAAGATGATATTCTTTAGACACGAGTTTCAAGGTTTCGGTGATATTTGTAAAAGATTTCTGTTAAAGAAATTAAAAATTATTTGTTTGAGACACTGATCGTCCACTGTCTATTGCAATAAATTCCATAGTTTATCAATACTGGCGGTAATAACAATGCTCGTTAATATTACGTCAAAATGCTTACAATATATCCTCATTTGCGTTAATGATTCGGTAAGTATTATATTATAAGGCATCCAAAAATTTAATACAATCGCAAGAAAAAGTTTGATATTTGATATTAGAATTTCCTAATATCAAATATCAAAGGACTCCAAGTGTGTCTCCCGTTAGTGCATGGTTCACCAATCATCGATCTCTTATTACGCTTTTAAACAAACCTAGGCACATCTCTAATTTCAAATGAAGATGTTGTCGGTTTTCTTAGTATCAACATATATCTTATTCAACGTTAAAGAAATCGCAGCGGCAAATCTTTCTGACTTTCTTTTACGCTGATAGATCGATGAAATAATCATTACAAAATCTTTTAGGTTTAGTATGTATTTGTCTTCATTCGTTTTAAATAAATAATGTAACCAAGATTCTTGTATCTGTTATGCAAGTTATAAATTACATGTAGGTATTAATTGTTACTCTGTTAATATGCGAAGATCGAATGACCATGGACAATACTCGTAAGTAGTACGTGAGATTATCATATTTCGTATTATTCTGACATAAACATAACTGATGATCGAAGACAAAAATTCTACACTGGTATGGGATTTGTTAAACCAGACCAGTAAAAGTACAACCAGTAAAGTGAATATATATACTATCGATGTTTTTGCCAAATTAATGACTACGTTATACATATTTTTAGATCGACTTCCCCTAGCCCAATACAGAACAATTTCATCTCTGCCATAGTTTGATAGAGGTAGGTTAGTAGAGAACTTCATGCCAGGTTTCAAGCCCCCATCTTGGCTTAATGATCTCCGCCTTGTAACGAGACCCAGGACCAACGTCTTTACGTGCTCTTAGAAAGACGGAGGGGAGACTCTCAAGACACATGCCACTAGAGCGGTCACATATCTAAAACATTTCCGTATGCAGGTAAAGAAAATGATACAAACTTAGATGTAAGATACGGACAATTTTGCTATAATTTAAACCAAACTGAAATTGCACACTTTGAAAGCTTTATTTAAGGTAGATATTGCGTTTGGTAACAATGAAAGGTCGCGATGGATAAATATCAAAAATATGACAAAAAAATTTAAAACTTTAATAATATCTAAGATATGAAATATACATAGATTTCGATACAATTTAACTTGTATTATATTTAAATGTAACGGCTATACGACGCAACAAAAATTAAGTTGTTTTAATTATAAATTACTTTTGCTTAAGTAACGTTTACTTAAGAACATGCTTGATTAAGTTCTCTAACACTTTATACAAAGCAGTCAAGCGTTGATGTGACAAATATCTGATGACTAAGCATACGAGTTATTTATAGATCTGAAAAGGCGAACGAAATGCAATTGTTTGCTGCAAGTGTATGTGTACTGAGATTGAAGGCGATAAGAAAACCGTTCAAGTTTGCTTTTACTAACCGTTCAAATATAGGTCGCTAACAATAAGCCTTTGTTCTATCCGATCATAAATTTATAAATAAGTATAGTAATGCAATATTATCTAATGTAGCAGATTTACCACAAGACCAACGTGATTTCTTCTTTAATTGTCTTTAAATTCATTCTCTATTCACAACCACTATTGTTCCTTTAGGCAATGAGGCGTATTCGCGCGATTCTCTCCGTTTATTTAATTACTTCTCGAAGCATGAAACGTGGAATTAGCAATATTTTTTGTTATTGTATATGTTTATTATATAGATATTGTTAATATATTTCATTATAGTTCGATGCGAAGGCTTTGTTCTTTCGCGAGTGCTCACGGTGATGTAAATCAAGCACTTCAATTAAGACCTCTTTAGATGTCAAGTTAAGACGCACTCCGCTTTGAAGTATGTGTTGAATGTTAAGCACAAAAAAAAACCATAGTGACAATTGCAAGACTATTTGAAAAACTTTAAAACTTTTACATTGCTCGCAGTTAAAATAACTTAATAAGTCATGACAAAAGTTTGTCACTTTATTTATGATAAAAACATCACCAAATAACCTAATGACTCCACGTGATATATGACGTCACGCAATATCATTGGCGTAGCTATAGTAAATAGTTAACTGATAGCCATTTCGCACGACTCATCGTATTCAAACAAGAATTGGCAACATGGCAACCTCCTTTTCACCTTTCTGGGAAATTGATCATGACGGGCGGCGAGCCCCGTCGCTCTGGTAATATATATTACAGAAGTTAGAGATTTTAAGTTTAATCAAATATTTAGTAAAACGTAACGTAGGTCTGCAATGCAAATACAGTATTCAACAATCTTGACAGTTCACTACTGCCGGCTGTGGGTGCATGAAACGTGTTAAATTCATTGTATGTAACTAAATTATTAGGTAACCCTTTACAATATGAACAATTAAAAATGTAGTTTGTCACAGCTTCTCGTTGAATTCTGAAATACCTATCCTGTGACGAGTAAAGCTGACGAGGTTTACGTGCCCGTTTAAGAGCCATCGGGCCTTTACGAATGTACGGAGAATTGAAGATGCGGCGATGGTGACCGGTGAGTCATCGGCGTCGTACGTCGACCCGCCCTCGCGACACGGCGCCGTTACCGCACGAACTGCTCTCGCCGAGAAAGCCTGCACTTTTTGCCGAAGCATTCTCGTCGAATACTTATTGTACACTGTACATTGCAAAAAACTATATTCGTCTGATTGACTTCATTTTTATAAGTACATTTGCCACGAACGGAAGTTGCTCGTGGGATTTATTCCATAATTGCTTTTTTTTATATGACGATAGTCTGACAATAGATAAAAAAATAGTAATAAATAATAGCGTTCATATGGCGTGGGTCAAAATAAGTTAAAGTGAAACTTACGAAATCTGTGTGCGTCAAAACTTACAGTAGAACCTCGTCCGGAATGATTCAAGTTTTCAAAGGTCTCTCCCTATTGATTCATTCATCTCAATCCGGATTGACTCAGCGGATGATTGTTAAGTGACGTCATATTAATAGTGAGTAACCCGTAGTACTCTACGCAGTTTGTGTCCACTTTGCTTGGGAAGAGGCGTCGGTTAACCGGTTATACTTTCTCTATATCGAAATTGTATAGGATATGGCCTACAATACCAAATGATTTAGTAATAAGACGCATCAAAAATAACTTTTAACCAAAATCGAGGTAGATGCATGTTACGACATGCACTTTGATTGAATTTTAAGTATCATATATACTAATATAACGAAGAGACAATGACGATTTGTATGTATGGATGGTATGTGTGAAAGGATTTAACTAAAAAGTAATTGTATATTTTTAGTTTAATTAAGCTTAAGATACAGACCGTATATGTTCAAAATTTGACAGAGATGTAGATTATGCCATTAAATATATGAATTATTCAATATTTAGGATAATTATTACATTCTGTCGCGTCTAATTAGTAAACACACGGGCAAAACCGCGGGCAGTCGCTAGTCTAAAACATCAGCTATATAAGAAAAGTTAATAGTTTGTTTTCAGAAAAGCGACATTATGGATTTTAGAGATGCTGGTCGTACGAGTAAACAAGATTTATTTAAAATGTAAAACAATGTATATTTGTTTTATCGAGAGAACATAACTCCCCATTATCACTTCACAAATCCTTAACACTTAGATGTTAAAATTTTCCACCATAAAACACATTCGATGAATCAGTAACCACAGACCGCAATGACTTTACTTCCTACTATGAGTATACATATATACGTAAAATATACAAAAGGATTATTTGTCTATTATATTTGTATACTATTACAAGATAGAGAAAGAGAAGAGCTGTGTCTGTACATAAATAATATTCCAAAGTAACGATTGAAATGGATGAACCTAAATCAATGATTTATATGCGTTTCTTTTAGCATCATGTGAAAATTACTAAACAGTTTTGATGTCTCCTTCACTAGGCGGTAGGCCACACAATCTTACCCATTTCTGCTGCCAATCGGCAGAGCAACTTCTGTTGTGTTTCGGTTAAAATGACTATACCTTTGGAATTTAGGGCTGTGAGGCATTCCATCTTAGTCCTCAAGGGTGACAACGCTTCTATAACCTTCTTCGATTCAAGTTGTTTGCAGGTGTCCATAGGCTGCAGTAGCCATTTACCATCAGGGTGAATTGTTAGTTCCTTTGTAACTCCAACCCAATAAATAAAAAGTTGTTTTCACTGTCTTTACATAGTAGAGTTACCTATGGTTAGACTTAAAACTGTTGTACATACATATAATAACGCTATGTCAAAGAGAATCAGAGTAGGATAAAAATTTTTTGTTATGTAGGCGGGGTCGTAAGTGGGACCTAGTAATGAGTAAATTCCTATAACAAATTATGAGTAAATCTTTATAAATTGAAGAAAGAAAGAATCTCCCACGCAGATCGCTGCCGTCACGATTGCGTAAAATAAAACGTGACACCTAACTTCTATCTGATTTTGGAAAAATATTATAATATATGTCTCGTAAAATGCCTTGGGGTATGTCAAATGTAGACAGGTGACGAATTGCGCAACGTTTATTAGTTTGTTTAAAGGGTAATGCTGGCCTAGCTGTAATTAACGCGCGCTTCGTAAGCGGCCATATGAATGCTTTAAGACTCCGACGTTAAAACATCTATAGATTTTGTATACAAATGATGTGTCAATGAAATAATAAAAAACGCTGTACTTACTTAGTATAAAATGTCTACATCGACACAGCGTGTACAATGAAAATATAGATATAAAAAGCCTATATTAGAAAGAAAATATTTTATTGGAGTGATTTCCCTGAGGAAACGCGATGAACAAGCATCGCCAGTAATGATAATAACCGGCAATTATGATTAACTCTAACGAAAACTTTCCTCGAAAGCCGGAAAGACAGAGACACATTTCCATTTCCCTCGACGTACCCGAGATCCTGTCGGTAATAAATATCTGATGTAGGGTACCCCGTATCGATTGCATTAGCAAAGAGGGGCGATGTTTTTGTTGCTGAATAGGCAAGACATTAGCTAAAACTAACGTGACTGGTGACACTTTGTTTTGTAAATTATTATTACTTTTTGCTCTTTTTAAAATACTTTAATGTTATACTAGAAAAACTATAGTCGACCAATCCGCACTGGAGCAGCGAGGCGGACCCTTCACGGCTCCAAAACCCACTCAAATATTGAGAGGATGGGTTTCCAGGCTGCTACATTAATTTACTACTACTACCGATAAGACATCTATTAAAAATCAACTTGTCATTAGAAGAATTTGTCAAATACTACTACACAAGGATATTATACATTAATACATAATTACTCATACTACTATGTTTCAATATATATTATATATTACATATAGAAAGTTACTCGATTCCCTAGAGAAGAATGTGATAAATACTAAATATAAGTTTATAAAACACGTAACATTTACAAGAAATGGAACCAATATTAACTATTTAATTGAACATTTTATCATCAGCCCAGTAGTTCACGAAAGTCTATTCCAATTTGGAAAATGTTCTAAGTTGCGTGAAGTGCCGTAATCAATACGCTGGGCATGCGGATCATTAGGGTTAGACACCTCGCCACCTTAGACGCTGCTGCCTGTCACCGGTTTAATTAAGGTCAGGCGTAGTTGCGACAATTATTCCGCCATCTGTCTGTTGTTTGGTAGACCCTGTTCCACGGCCAACACACTGTAAATTCTTCCCTATTTAAATATTTAAAATGATCCATCGATTATTAAAAAAAATTGAACGGATCTAGTCTTATGAACGGTCAATAACTGCAGAATCGGATGTAGGACGTAGATCCCGCCTCTAAAATCCACTTGACTATTGAATTATCCTAAAAAACGAATAATATTTTTAGAAACGTTTACAGCGGCAGCATTGTGCACCCCAAGGGACGAAGTCAAATTCAAGATCAATTTCTTTGATTATCGTAATAACTTTTCTACTCTTTTCTTTACTTTTCTCTTTTCTACTACATTTCAAACCATTCAAATCAAAATCAAAATCGGCTTGTATGTCTTTTTTTGAACATATACATATGTTATTTTACATAAGTGGAACCTAGTAAATTATAATATGTTATCAATATAATTTTAAATACTAACTTCTGGCCAGCTCTTCACTCGCACGAAGAAACTTCCCGCGGCTTTCACTAAATAAAAAGTAGCTCACTAAATAAATAGTACTTTTCCAGGCTTCCAGGTATCTTAAAATTTCATCAAGATTGAAGTTCCGCCGAATGATTAGTGTCTATCCATTTAACAAAAATAAATACTTTTATATAATTATAATAGTATTTGAGAATCCCACTTGGATTGATGAAACTGAAACTGCAGTTGATATTTATACGAAAAGACTTAATTTGACGTTTAAATTTAGGCAGGACCACTATATAAACTAATGAGCAGCCTGGGCCAAACTCCCCTCGGGTATGTTTTGCGATCGTTCCAGAGTACCATAGTGCTGAATAAATAAAATGCAATTAAGAACAGGGAGCAGCCGCACAATCGCACCCTAGTGCCATGATGCGCTTCTATGAATTAGTGAGAAAATCTCTCAACACTAAAAATATCGTAGGGGAGAATAACATTAACAAGTTTAAAAATATATGTAGATAACGACTATTTTACTTTTTGAATGGATTTAAATGTCTTTATATCTATATAATCTTACATGAACGTGATAGAAATTCTTCGTAATCGGTTTCTACGGGCAGCTTTCGAATTGACGTAGGTCTACTAATGTGGAAGCAGACTGTGAAGACCGACGGGCCATGTGCGGGGCGTCACCATGGTAACCGAGGAAACTACGTCGTTTACATCCCCCTGTTCTCGCTCCAAAATTTATATAAATCTTTGATATCTAAACGGAAAGTGGATCTAAGTTTCTATGTATGAGTAGTTTCTTTTAAACTATATATAATAAGTTTTACTTTAGTAAATGAACATTAGAAAGTATTATATATACCGAAGTCGGAATAAAAATGTTTTTTGCCTCTGTACCATGTACTTATGGAATAAAATAATAATGAAATCAAGTATTATAAGATGTGTTATGCTAATGGATGCAGCGACCCGTAATAATAATTGGGCGGGACAAAAAGCTGGACCATTTAGAGAATATGGAGTGTGGGGGCAGTTAAAATAGTGATATTGTCTCATAACAAAGCGAGTTGGGAGGACTGATTATCCCATATGTTATACTCAAAGGAAATTATTGGAATCTTTTTCATGTCATGTCAAAAATGACCCGCGGAATTCCACCCCGCTACCATGCCGCCTCTTTAGTCATTTGATCCCTGTCAATATGCAATTGTATTTACCCATCAGAGTCCCCTATTGTTATTGGAATCCCGTTCCATGTTCGCGTTTGAGGTTTACCAAGCTATTCTGATAGACAGACGATAATGTTCCCACAAATCCAATTCCATAACACGAATTAGGAATAGCTTTTTAAACACTGTAGACAGTTTTGGAGAACCGTTAATGAAAAACTTATTTATGCTACGATTAAAATCAGATTTTTAAATACAGTACCTATTTACTGCCACTATTTTCCTCGCACAGATTTTCAGAGTCATATTTGAGCTTTTTACATAATAAGTAGTTAGTCAAAATGTCTTATAAATGTCGCAGATCTTATTAAGGCTTGACCTGAGTTTGAACACTGCAAGTTAATATTCAATTGAGTAATGAGCCGCTGATTGCCAATGATCGTCACATCCGGCCGTCGGCGAATCTAAGAGTAAAAGTAATTGGCCAATCGATCGTAGAAGATATGCAGATTGAACGTATCTACGATTAATAAATTATTATTTAATATTAACTACCTAATTGGTGTAGAGTAAGGAGTAGCAGTAAGCTTTCACTATATCAACTAATATTATATGGGATTAAAATTCTCTATTTTTAATGTGATGTTTCTTTTCTGTATAATATTAAAACTCTATTACTGTAGCTTCGGTTAATTCTGATGCATCAGGAATAACCCAGATAACGTAATATATAGTAGGGAATTACATTTGACGTAATTAGGCGGAACCAGCTGAGCGAAGCGAAGTTACTCTAATAAAATAATTAGATTAAGCATAGTTTAAGCTTAGAAAACGCATCCACAGAATGTTATGCACCTACCACTATAAAATAATTTTAAAATAATTTGATCATGTAATTTTTATATGCTCCCTGAAGGCATCTTGGATAACTAGGTCGTAAGTGTACAGTGAAGTAATTACTTGAGTCGAACGACAAAGACAGTGATATCTAATTTCTATCTATTCATTGTAAGAAACTTTGACAATGGAGCAGGTGCTGTGGCGAAGGCCGGCTCATCGCTGCATAAACACCGTATCATATTTGCAACGACGCAGTGCTCATGCACAGCCAGAAGTGATAGGTACATTTCTAAAGTATTTCAATCACCAAGAAAATCTACTATGTATGTAGATGTTAAAAGGTAGCAGTGCCTTTGTTTCCACCATTGTATGTTTTAAAATGGTTATTATATATTTCCTAGTCCTAAACGACTACCTACATTATGTATATTTAAAAAAATTGTACATAAAGGACGGCGATACTACGATTTTTTAATTTTTCTTTTATTTCATTTTGTTTTTTATTAAGGGACGCTTGATTGAGGTAGTAATTTGGTTCCCTTGATTCTATTTTTTTGTCTTATTTTACTTTATCTCCCTCTTTGGCCTGAAAAATACTACTTTTTTTTTAATGATTTGCTCTTAGTTAGAAATTGTTTAGATATTTTGTTTCAGATAATTATAGATGTAAGTTTAAATTGATACCTATTTTAAGCACCGTGCCCTGCCGTCCACAGAATACCAGTGGACTGGGCTAACATCCATGACTGTGTTCAACTTACCTAAAACGGTATCCCGTTTTGGTTAAATTGTATATTGTGACAAGTTTTTAAGTTAATTTTGAACCAAATAAATATTTTTCTGCCATTCTTTACACTTTACTAATATTGATAGTATACAAATGATTTTTTTTTTATCTTTGTCTCGAATATATCGATAATATCTCACTATCCATCAATCATCATTGGATTTGGTTAACCATTAGATAATTTGGATTCATATTTCATGCTATTTTCAAAGCAAGTTGTACAGGAAAAGTAACATAGTTTTTCTCACATTGGAGAAAAATGCAGATAGCTTTATAAATTATCTTAAGCAAGCAGGAGTTGCGCGATGACACTCGACAAAAAAAAATTAAACGTTCTAAGTTACACAGCTGCATTACCACTTGACTAGTTACATTGTCACTGCAGTAGTCGCGTTGATTGAGCTACTTAACAGAGCAGCCGTTTATTTATAGCTTACAAGCTACTTTTATAATTTCAGTAGGAAATCTAATTAGACACAAAACAATATTTTTTTAATTTCCCTCTCGGATGTCACGTTATTAATAATACCCGTAGAGTATTCTTATATGTATTTGAACCGACACAACATTACAGCAACTTTAATTAACTATAACTAATATTATAAATTAGGCAAGAGTATGGCATGTTGTTTTTATTCCCATTCGTGATTAAAACACGAAAACAATTAATTAGATCACCCGTCATTTATCTATGTCACGATGACTGTTATCCCTTGGAGAGAGAGAGCGAAGGTACTGTGTTATGATGAACACAAGTTTATCAATAAATATCATTAGTGTATAAATGTGAGTTACATAGTATGTAACAAGATATTATATAAATAGGCAGGAGTATTATTAAAAAACTGGGAAATAATATAAAATACGATAGTTTTATTATAATATGTCGTTGTTCTTCTGGTTTCATCGTGAGATAATTAATTATTTTTTTATTTTCAGATTCCAGCGTGAATTTCTTTCAAGCCGGAAATACTACCGCAGCTCACACAGAGAGGTAAAAGTCTTAACTAAGTACAACTATTAATCCTATTTTGTGATACATTGTACACAACGGCTCCGATGTAAAAAAATATATTTATATTTCCGAAGCAAATATTGAATTATCGTATTAAAAGGTATTGAAAGATCGAAGCGAGACGCTCGCAAAAAACGACATTATCAATTCAATGGAATTCTTCATTGATGTCGTCAGTGCTCTAAAAATAGGAGTGTTTCGCAACCGGCTCCAAACCGAGTGCCCACTATCATCCTGTTAAAGAGACGGGATGACTGTCGTGAATTACGGAAGAAAACGACTTAGAAAAATACCGTTGTTTATGCATGCACATTGTAGTTGCACACATGTATGTTTATTGTTCAATAATTGACAGGCATTTTGTAAACTCCAGTCTTTGCGTTTACATTTTTAAATAGCCAATTACGGGGTTCTGTGCGGGTTGACTTCACAATAAATACAAGCTAAACTGATACATAACTCAGGCAATAATACCAGGACTAGAGAAACGTGAAAGTGACATTTATCTAAAGCTGAACAAGAATTCGAAAATTCTAGTCTAGAATTGGAAAGTCTCAGGATTGCAGAAGTCACGACTCTTCATGTCACGTTTGTGATAGATATCATAAAAGTAAGTAAAAGAGTGGCAAATTGTAGCGCTATAGATCTAGGTTAGTATGTCGGTGTATCATAACTGCTATTATCAACAATCAGACGCCGACCTTGCAGCTCGTTGTCGCTCAAATCGTGGGGAGCAATTGTCATCCTCCATTCCGGCATCCGCCTTACGTGCATTTTCATTATGTAACGTCTAGTGACACATCGAATATTCGCTGGCGATATAAGGAAACACGTGGAACGACGGGACGCGGCTTAATAAATGGGTTATTTATTCAACGCGGTCTCTCATGTTAGTTGTGTCCACTACAATCTCAATTTTAGATATGTAGAACGAAGGTTTTTCGATAAAAGGTTACATGGACATACGACCTAACACATTTCCCAATTAGACTGAATGATAAGCAGTATTATTTTAAATTTAAACTAGATATTGTATACGTTATTTAAATTCTATAGGTAGTCAAAGTAACCTTGGAAAATTATGAAGTTTCGTATTTTTGGTAATATTTGTACGTTTTGCTGCACATTTCTAGTTATTGTGTCACGCACCTTATTGGTCGTTCAATTGAATACAATTGATGAAGAGTATGCCGTTGTCTTCTTCTCATTAAATTATCAAGGCAACTTCCTATAATCGTAGTCACTGTCCACATTCAAGTGTAAGTTTTAAGCGGTCCAATAGCATTTCGCGTGCGAGAATGCAGTTTAATAATACAAATAAATAAAGGTCGCGCGGCGATCACTTAAACGGAAAACAATTACAGACAAAAAAATGCTACGAAGGAGAAGAGCAGAATGCTCCGACAGCAACTGTAAAATTTATTTAATATTAATTACCAAGCAGAAAAAGTAGTGGCAGCACTTTACCTCGGTAGCTGTGCCTGTTTCGTGAGCTTTTTACACAACTGACCAAATACTATGAGCAACGTTTTAAACTGGTTTTAATAAATTTATTTAAAATTTTTGGCATTGGTAATAAGTCAATGGTTAAGTGAGTTAAAATCTGCGTTGATTGTTTTTTTTATAAATTTTGCCGTCGTACGTCGCTCTCACCAAACATTTACATATTATGTATTATATTATGTTTAATATTTAACTGATAATGGATCCATAAATCATATAGTCGTTTATTTATAGAAGCGAATGTTTAGTCTGGAGCCCAGACAGTTTAATGACAAGTTTATATAAAGTGACACGAACGAATAATTTATTACGTCCCTACGCAACTAAATATAATAGGGCCATTAGGATACTATGGAAATAAATCAGCGAATGTGTTATTTAGCTAAGTGCAAATCGCGGCCTCTAAAAAGTGGTCCAGAGGAGAGTAGTCGTTACCGCAGGTGCGATGATGCTAGTGACTCCAATCCGTTTCGGTGGTTAATTAGTCCTCGCATGATTTATAGCCTCACTCAGTCTTCGGTCAACGGGTACACATTTATCTTTATCGGATTGTGGTCATCGATGTATGGCGGCGGCTCTAAAGCACCGTATAAATGAAACAATGTCGTTGCACTGAATTTTTAGTCATTAAATTACGGAAACGCGCGTTACAATGTGTGAACGTTTTTATCCTGCGAATCTGTCGACACCGTTGTGCATCGCAAATGCTGCAGAATGTAGCGCTATTGTAGGCGCTACGTCCTGTGACATTATGCGTTAAAAACGAATAAATAACTGTCCTATGAGGGTAAGTTATATGGTTAACTTTTACTCACTTGTTATCTATTTATTATATAGTTAAGCTGTGTTTTGCGTTTACTGTAAATTTATATCTAACGCCAGAATGCATCATAGTTTCCTGAGCAGATTGTGGTGATAACTTCAGATTGTGAATAACTCCCTGTGGACAGAATAACCGCCAGCACGATAGAAATGCAAATGAATTTCAATGTAAAAATTTCTCGTCTGATAATTCAATCAGCTATCACCATTAAAATTTATAGTTAATAACTTTATCGGAAAATGGAAATCCAGTATTGATAGCTATCGACTAATTATAATATTGTATCCGTGGAATAACGGCGTTAGATTCTGACACCTTCTTTCTTAGTGTAGGTGTCATTAGGGATTAACAAGGGAAAAGCTTTGAAAATCTCTGGCAGCAGCTAACCCGTCACGTTATATCTTCCGAAAAGTTGAAGTGGGTTGCGCAAAACCATCTGACTATGCTGAGGTTGTGCTAAATCGATAATCTTCACTTGTCGTTATATATCAGGTGATGGACGTCAGACGGCATATATACAGTGTGATATTATAACAAATGTTCAAACAGTGTATAATTTTTCTGCGTATACATTTATAGTTCGTAGCGAAAAGAGTGCATACCTTGATAGTCCAATTATCATAATGGATTAACGTTCTAAGTGTATCTGGGGCACGCGCAAACGTTTGCGTGATAACCGCGGGCGGCTTGTCACGGAGTATGTGTTACGCTTCCACTAATCATTCAGTTTTCGCTTCAGACACGTGACATTATTATTATAGTAACAACACTAAATTTAAAAGGTTTATAATTAATGTGATGACCCAGGTTACGGTTAGAACCGGAAATGTTTTTAACAGAAATGCTTTCCTAAATATTATTCATCGCGTGAGTGTCGTAAGAAAAGTAAAAAAAAAGATCTGTATTCTAACGTAATATGAGATTTCAGGCTCTAGTCCCGTGGAACTCCCCCTACCCTAGATACAAATACCGCTCTGAATACAATCTAGGTTAAAACATACTAAAATCAGAATACAAAATGATCTAAAAAAATCCTTGAAAAGAAATATTTTGATTGAACTGTCAGAAGACAGTCAGTTTTCATAATGTTGGAAAATGTTCGCATTATCATCGTGATAATGATCGTAATTTCTGACAACGGGGTCTGATTTACTGACTTGATATTCTTATGTGTTCAATACTTTAATGTATCCTGGCAATAACGGTACAAATCTTAGTCGTTTAAATGTCTACTTTTTGTTTTCGGTGTCGCCATATGGCGAAATAATCGACTTGAAAATTATACCGAAAATATGTAGGCAGTTCTTATGCGCGAAGTGTAGGCTACCTCTAAAACAAGGATCGCCTATTAAAATTAAAGTAAACTATAACGTTATGTAAAGTCAAGTCGACATTTACAAACTAAATATTTCACAAATATTTTTTTAGAGAGAATGGAGCCGTGAAGGTTCCGCCACGCTGCTCCAGTGACGGGTTGACGGACTTTTCATGTTCGCGAAATAATATTTTAAATAATTTCTCAGGCATGTAGGTTTCTTCTCGATGTTTTTCTTACCCACCGAGCACGTGGTACATTCAGCAACTTTTATACAACTTATGAGCCAAATAGTTAAAATAGTAGACACAAGGGTCGCCGTGTGATGGCGGCATAACACAATCTGTCACCCTCTTATCTCAAGGATATCGAGAAAATTGACCAAGGAAAATCGAAAAGAACGTAAATATCAAAACTATCTAGAACTATGACTGGCAACAGCGTTTAGGGAGCGAGGTGTCTGATTCACCAATCGCAACCCGGCCGGCATGTAGTAGGCAGCGTAACGATAACGGCAAATTGTCCGCATCGGGGAAGGCTATTGTCCAACACTTGATTATTTATAGGCTTTTAAAGAAGATAAAGACTTAATTTAGTACTCCAATCTTTATCATCACGTATTCATTGTTCGTAATTACTTACTTATTATATTGTTGTGTATCATACATATACCATGTTGTGTTACATGTTATGTAGTTGTAGAGGCATACAGCACGAGATTTCACAACAGTTTATTGCAGCAAATGAAATTCACGCACATGTTATTCCCACGCTATCAGCTGGTTCATGCGCCAGTGCGCGTGCGCATCAACCCGTGACGTATACCACGTCAGCAACGTTTGCCAGCGACGCCTGATAGCAGCGGCGTCTCTTTGGTAAATACGTAATGTATAAAAAGAGATTCGAATTTTAATCTGAAATTAGACTCTACACAATAAATTTATAATTAAGATCTGAACGATACCGCCGAATAGTGACATCCCGATAGCCTAGTTGTTAGTGACCCTGGCTTCGAAGCTCAGGTTCGTATCCCGTTAGAGGCGAATTTGTATGATGAAGTTGTCATAGATGTTTCACCCACAGCTTCGCCCGAGTCGATAATCTTCCCGGGGCTTTCTGGGGAATAAATGTAGTCTATGTCCTTTACCAGGCTTCAATGTATCTTCATACCAAATTTCATCAAAATCACTGAATACATTTCAACGGGGTTTTCACGGTTGGATAGCATGATTCAGCAAAAATATTTGCTTTTAAACTAGCATATAAGTATCCGAAAAAGACCTAAAACTTTTTAAAAAGGAGCAAGATATACTCTTGATTTTTCATGGTCAAACAACTATCAAGAGAAGTCATTGTAACATATTATTTTAATTAGCGAGTCGAGGCTGAATAAGTAGTTTATGTATAGATTAGTGATGCAAAAGTTTAAGCAGTATAGCACAAGCACAGCTTAACACCAAAAATTTCTAGAACCTAGAAATCATTAGCGTAAAACACGCACTACGCTTTTGCTTCACTGAATTTCCATTTGTTGGAAAATATTTGTGACATTAAAAAAACAGAAATTGATAATTCGTACACTGTTTACTTCAGGACTTTTCGCTTAAATATTAAAGAACAAAGAAAATAATTTTTGACTCCATAAGCAACAAAAATAAATCATAAGCTACGAGTGGCTAAGAGAAGAGGTGAAGTTGATGAGAAAGGGTGTCGATATCAGCATTCTGGATAGACGTCCTTGGTCTTAGGGTACTATACAAAAGTGTGTTATCGAGCTGTAGCAAAATTTTGGGTGAACACTTCGAAAAAAAATTCTAATGCAACCGTTGTAACATTTTCAATTATCTTATCTACAATTATCCAGCAAGCAATTAAGAGCAGGGATAAATAAAAGGCTACCACGTATGTCTATTAAATGACATTTATTCATATATTAATAGCATTTTTGAAATACTCCCGATGTCAATGAAACCTCTTAGTGAAAAACAAAAAATCTTAGACTGTCGAATAAAACCATTAGCGATGCTTTAGCATCATTTCAATAGTTTAGACATAAAATTAAAATACTTCAAACAGTAAAGGAAACAGAAAGAATAATGCAAACAAAAAGTTACAAAATGATTTATGGACAGTTAGCACCGGTAAACCAGAGCGAAGGCGCCCGGGAAAGCAATTTACTGTACCGCAAAAAAATGGCCGCTACTCGATAGATCGACGCGATGCATTGTGATGGTAGACTCGTTGGTGTTATTAATTATTATCAACAGCGGATTAACTAACGGAACTTATTCCTAGCACTTTCACTCCGTTATACATACAGTACGTCCGGGAAGACCGGGTGTAATTAACAGCACAACTCAGCTACGATTCGCATGACAAGTGATGAAAGTCGGTGACCCAATTGCGAATACGACACATTATATTCACCAGGAGAAACAACGGAGACATTTTTTTTATTGTATTGGGCGACAAACAAGCTAATAGTTCATCTGATGATGAGTTAACTTTAAATCATATCAAAACCATATTGTATACACCTATCTTTACAGTTACAAAACTATCCGTCAACTTTGCGACCACAGAAGTACATGAACTTTTATGTTGAATTTAAACACAACAAAACCTTTCATGTTACTTAAAGTAACAGCCGCGTGGAGTGAAGAGAAAGTAGAACACCATGCTGTTTCATTATCGATCGAGATGGGAAGGCGTCTGATAACAAAGCCATTTCTCGATAATTGCCACACAGACGCCCGATTTCTAACGGGACATTATTTAGGATTGTTCCAGGATCAAACTAAATTCAAGGTTGAATACAAGGTGGTCGAATGTTCATAATAACAATCCACATTATTATTAAAAACGTTATAAATAGTGTTTATTACAGATAATGGGCCTAAAAACAGTAACAAAGTTATCTACGACCATGCAGCTAAAAGGGAAAAGAATAGTTACCCAATTTGTTTATAGGCGTACCTTGAAAATATTAAAAGCATATTCGGATTTCAGATTTAGGTCATTGATATAAACAGAATACGAAGTTAACAGGGGTCAAGTGATATTACGCTCGTGAATAATGCTTAAATAGATACTTCGATATTTTTTTTATGCAATCGGCTTAACAAGACAAACATAAAGGTGGAGGTAACCTGTTTAAAAATTGAGTTAACAATGTAAATCGTACATTTTAAATATGCCTTTTTGTCCAGAATAAGTAAGAATTTGCTTAAACATCATCGAAGTTGGCTTATTATGTAAATGTTAAACTAATAAGTATTTGTCGAATCAACGCTCTAGAGTGACTTTAGAGGAGGCTCTATACATCTGGGTCAAAAGATTAGCCCTATTTCAGTACATCAGCGTAGGTATTATAAGAGATAAATGCCTTTGTAGTAATAGCCGATGCATACAGTTATCGTAAAGGCATTGAGCCCTTAGAATGGCGCCAATATGACCTGCATATCTTTGTCTATTAGTAGAGCGGAGAGTCATGCAGTCATTTATGAGCAATTAAAATTGCGTAAAATTTTATAATGTAATTAATAGTGATTTGAAACATTTGTTTTATTACGTTTATATTTAAAGTTGGTCAATGGCTCAAGAAACTGCTTTAACGTGTATATATACTGCAGCGACTGTTTTGCACAACGTAATAAAATGATTATTTGTAATACTTAAAATTTACAAAAAGATGTATTAACAGAAAATATATCATAAAATTAGAATTTCACTTCAGTCAATATGTAAAGAAGTTTTCGTAATGGTCCCAAACAAACCAAAAGTATGATGCAGTCGAAGTTTACGCCGAATAACATTGCGGGAATGAAAAGGTCGCATTGAATTGATAAGAAAGGTGTCGTTGAGTAGGATATTGTACAGGGAGTTATTATTTTTTATACGCTCGTTTAGATACTGTTGCTTCATTTACACACTATTAAGTTTGGGTTTTACAAATTATTTATAACAAACCAATAATGTGATCACTGTAATGTATTGTATGAGTATGTTCTGTAGTTGGAAGAATTTTTTTTTACTGTATAACTTTGTATTATATTCATCATTTGCCAAAACTTTACTTTTTAAAACTTTGAATTAAATTGTCAAGTTCCTCTTTAGGTTATGAAAGCTATACAGATTTTCAAATCTTATCTTCGTACGTAACGTCACGTAAGTATCTAAAAAAAATTAAATTATGTAAGTAGATACTTTGAAACCATCTTGAATTATTTTAATAGTAAATAATGAAAACTGTTTTCTTCACAACACTGAAGACAACTCTCCTCCCTAAAATAGGTTTATTTAATATATATATAATAAAAATATATTAAAATAATTGTATCTAAAAATTTGAAGATAAAAGTAGGTCGAAATTACGAAAATAAACGTAGACTTCATACGGAAGTGAATAATTATATTGTTTTTTTAATTTTTATTTATTTTACTTCATTGCTCGTATCACAGTGACTATAATAAAGTATAATGTTGTTTACATTTAACAAATCTACTCCTAGGTGATTTTATATACTTACACTGATTGTGAGATAATAATTAATGATAACCTAACAAGCGGCTCGTAAGTTTGTAAAGCTCTTTAAATGTCAAGTGTCGATCTGTTTATAACAATGTGCATACAAACAAACCAGCT
Organism: Bhutanitis thaidina; assembly: GCA_029286595.1. Taxonomy (NCBI): domain Eukaryota; kingdom Metazoa; phylum Arthropoda; class Insecta; order Lepidoptera; family Papilionidae; genus Bhutanitis; species Bhutanitis thaidina. The sequence goes on along the minus strand of JAGSMS010000004.1, from coordinate 6,301,664 downwards.
GTACCTACCACACCTATTTGGTATTCTATTTGATTCTCACGAGCTCAGGTCGCTTTTGTTTCAATGAGAGATAAGCAATGTCACGCATTGTAATACGCAATTATGAAATAAACAGGTGCGCTTAATTTTTCAATTTCCTATCACATCATCGTCATCATCATTACAGCCTATCACAAGTCCACTGCTGAACATAGGCCTCCCCACTTATTGCCCCAAAGCACGGTCCTGATCCACCTGCATCCATCGACTTCCCGCAGCATTGTGTAGGTCGTCACTCCATATTGTGGGGGGATCGTCCTAAATTGCGTTTGCTAAGCTGTTCCCAGCGGTTGTCAGTTCTGCTTGCTGATACTTACAGTTATGTTGGTTACCCTAGATCTGCTGCAGATATCTATTACACAGAGAAACCATGAGCATACCCCTATGGTTGTACAGTTTGAACTTGAGGTTTTGAGGTATACACGGCGAAAAGATCTAGGGTAGTTTCCCAAAAGCTGCCATGCCGAGTTGGATTCGTCCCTTTAACTCTGAGTTGAAGGAGCTGGACTTACCTAGTCTGACAATTTCTTACAGATATACGTATTGATCGACATAGTGCTAAAGTTCCGCCGCAGCGTTCCTTACTAATTTCTCACTGGCTATTTAAGCAATACTTGTGTACTGTATTTTTTTTTATTAGCTTATAGAATGTGTCCTTCAATATTTATTTTTAGTATCGCTTTCAAAACACAGCCATTAACAGGTGAATTAAAGCAAAATTTAAGAGAACCGACTTCAGTTGAATTCATGCTGTTAATTACTATTACGGACGGAGTTTTTTCTTTAATTATATATGGTGGTCCTCGCGGCATCTAGCTTAACAGAATACAGGTTAAACAATTTAAATCAATTCAGCTATTACCGCGAAATAGGTGAACGTATAAATACTAAAAAAAAAATTTTTAACCTTTTTTTGAAGTTCGTTAAAAATATCATATTAAAAGCTAATTTGTTATGTTCTTTCTATTCTAAAAATAGATTGTGAAAATAGTTGTGTGATCACGGAAAGAAGGTTCAAATCTTTCAAATTATAATTTCTAGGTTTTAGTTAAAACAATACACAAACTGACGACAATCTCTTCAAGCTTACTTCGGTAACAAAAGGACGGACAGAGTTTGATCAGTTACTCCGGGAGAGTAACTCTCCGTTTTCAACATGTATGAAGAAACTAAAAATCCTTAAGTAGCTTTTATTCTGCGTACCATAAAAATCGAAAGACATATTTGGTAACAAGTAGATAATGCCAACGCTTCGCTGCGGAATTCTCAGGTCATTCTCATGATGATTTTAAATTCTTTGCTTTTTTTCAAAAGTCTCTTTTATAATGTGGTTTCGTTTATCCAAGAAATGGTTACCAATAATCGAATCATGTCATGAATCAAAAATAACTAAGTATGATTTATTGAGATATGACTTCACACGGAATTTACGTAAAACAGTTTTGTGGCATAGCGTATAAGGCAAGTACACAAGTGACATTTGGTTTTTATATATTCACAAATGACAGTATACTACGGACATGGACAGATGCACATTACAATTTATTTTTAATTCTTAAATTGAGAAAATTGAATTACTTTGACGAGAACAAAACGCGTCAAATAAATAAAGGACATTGTTTATAAATTAGCACTCACAATATGACACTGACGACTCGTTGCCGGTACAATGTAAAATTTATTAGCTTTACGATGATATTGTTTACGAACAATATAATTTATTCGCCTGTTTTAATAGCCACATCTGCCTGATGTCATCTTTCCGCATTTTCTATTGCACGGCAATGGCACATCATACATGTAAAATATACATCACACACAAACACACATCATACTCATACATATAATACTCGCCACGCGCATTCATTTACATTCCAACGTAAAATATTTACGCACACATATACAAATCGTGCATACATTTTATTACAAAGGCTCTTGCATTACATTGAAAACCTACCCTATTTCCCCAATAATTTATCTTCCACCACAAACATTTACGTGTATATACAACGGGCGCAGTGTTTTAGTTGAATAGGCATACTGATGGGAATAAGTGAGGAATCTCAGACGAGAGGTGTCCTTGTTTTGTCCGGAGTGGAGTTTCCCCTCGTCGCATCGAGTGCCAGACAAGTGCGCGCCAGAAGAACCTATTGTTTTGGAAGGGCATTCCTTCCAACGCAAGGGCGGAAAATCGAAATCAGTAATATATATCGAAGTTGTTTTCCGTTTGTTTATACCAATTAATAAATTAATCGGATTTCTCAAATATTCTCAAAATTATTACTTTTCATTAGCATAATAATAGAGAATTCTACCAGGTGCTGACGGCGTAAGAGAATCTCCCATCCCATCTCACCCCGCGAATGTCGACTAAGGGAAATACGATAACTCACGTTCTCTAGCATATCAGCATATGTTAGCATAAATTACAAGAACGATGACGAGCAGCATCCTTTAATGTGCGAGGCGTCTAGTTCTTCGATTGCCAACCCCCAAACCAAGCGTATTGCTATGCTGTTATAGGAAGGGCAAATACTGTTATAGGAAGAAGGCTATATCCAGCTGTGCACTGTTCAAAGGCTGATAAAGAAGAAGATAATATGGTCATCAGCATAGATTAAAGAATGTTATACGTTAGCGAGGCACTTGCTCCACAGCCATGTTATGACATACGAGGGTAGTAAACGTATTATCTATCTAATAGGAATTGTAACAGCTCAATCCTAATGTTCCTAATGTTGTATATGTAAATATTAAATAGAAATGACGTCTTCTTCATTCCATTTCATTCATAGGTGACACAGAGTTATATTGTTTGCAAAGAAACCGTTATTCACATATTTCAATGTCTAAACCAGATAGCCTATAACACTAAATGCCGTGACCCAAAGTATGTAGTGACAAGATAAAAATATATATATTTTTTTTAATATAATGAATGAAGTCTTTACGCATTTTTTTAAATAATCGTTAAATGCGTAAGCATCTGAAATTCTGTCAGATGCTTACGACACTGAGTCAGATTATCTCTCAACTAAAATATTACCGTTTAATCGAACAACAAACCAAACCGTCAGGATTTGTTGGGACAAATGGACCGTGTCAAGCCCCAATTGAACCTTTTAAATTTAATTTACTCCATTAGCATTAACGATGAGTTATCGTTGGTCTAAAAATTGCTACGTAATACTATTTCATAGGCTGCTATAGTATTTTGAGTTATTTATTAACTATATTTTATTCAGCTCATTTACGAAGTACACAAATGAGATGGTTTGCGTGCTATCCAGCAAGTGTTTTCTTTTCTTGTACTTTAACGATATCGTCTTGAAGTTACATAAAGGTATAGGTTATGAAATTTTTTTCTTATATAAAATACATATATATGTATTTATACAGTACAAGTTAATAAAATAAGGTCAAGGAACTTACTAGAACCAAATTTATATTGCCAATGAGGATTATTCTAAGCAGCGACACATGCGAAAAGATAGGTATTAAAGCGACCGCTAGCACGCATCCTTGAAATTAATATTAAGAATAAATTAAATAACATTATATGAAACCCGTTGCTTGCTGTCTATCAATAATAGTATTTAATCTAAGCAGGTATTAGATTAAATATTCTAAGTATTCTTGCTTAATCGTACATTTCAAGTTCACTTATTATTGAGGTGCCCCGTATTGATTAGACTACGAATGAAGTCATCATATTTATTAGCTTGCAAAAATAATTATTACATCGTGTGATACGCTAAAGCTTCGACAAATTGTTGATATAGATAAATAGTGACATCTATACATAATATATAATAAATAAAATTCTTTGTACTTTTGTGTGTTTGAATAGATTTAACTTAAAAGCAATTTCACTGACTTTTGGGGAGCTTTTTTTAAAATGTTCCTAATGATTCCAAAAGTGTTTAGATTATTTTTTTACCCTATTTAATTAAATAACAAACATACAAATGGAAAAGTTTGTATGTTTGTCATTCAATCACGCTTAAAGGACTAAACGGTAAGGAACGAAATTTGGCTGAGGTGTAGATTATGCCAAGTAATAAGATACAGGACACTTTTTACTGATAGGGGCCAGCGTGACACTTATCGTAAGACCAACAAAGTGCACACACACTTCAATTTAAATCAAGCCTCGAACTGATGAAAAAGCACTTATTTTCGTTATTTACAAATATTTGGAAGAAAATAAATCATAATTCAAACCATAGTGACAAGTTCCAATTCTAGCAAATGATATGTACACAAATATGTATTATAGTATTCGTGGAGGATATAATTAATCGAAATATAATTGTGTGTTCAAGTGTACCGATTAAATCGTTTGTTCGACCAATCTCATTAAATTTTTAAAATATATTATAACTTTTAAAATATAGAATAACTTTTAAAATTTTATCTGTTCACATAAAAAAGTTTTTACTTGTTATTGTGATGTGTGAATGTTCCGTTTATCACTACTGTTCATTTCATCGTTTGTAGATTAACTTCTTTGAATCATTACAAAGTCCAATTTCTTGACCAATTTTGTAAAAATCTCAAAGTATATCAAGTTAAAACACTAAACCGTATCTCCCTATGACTAATAAAAGAAACTTTTCTTCTTGATACGATGTAATAGTGACAATTTAGCTTTCTTATATCTGACGAAACTAAGTCACCTTAAGTGTACTCGAAAAGATAATAAGTATAGTTAACGTAAAATTTATTGCAGGAGGGCGATAGAGATAACACACGCAATGTAGAATATTTTGACGGCGGCCAGACTGAACAAATACAATACCATTCAGTACACGGTCCACAGAGTATTCTTTCTCAATACAACAACAACGCATGCCTGTAATCCCATACGGGGTAAACAGAAGTGCCAAAACGTTTAACTGACAATGGATAAAGTGAATATTCATTGACAGTTGAAGTACATATTTTGACAAAATTGTATACAGTACTACTGGTATGATTTGATCAAGTCGCACAAAAAGAATCAACAGAGCCTCGATTGTCAGCCAGCAGGGTCCACGTCCACGTGTAGGTTAGCGTTTGGAGCGAAAGGATGCATATTCCTTCTTTCATCCTAATGCAACTATACAAATATATAAAAAGAAGATTTAAAGTGTGTAAACATTTTAACAAACAGTCTATATGGCTAGGCGGAAGCTATATACAATAAGCTGCCTCCTTTTTATTATAAATAAAATATAAAAACGTAAATATTTTTCTATTGCGCAGAGAAAATTAAATAAACAAATTATTTGCAGGTGCAAAGCATGAGGAAGATACGAAGTTATGCTAGTGGCTGGTGGATGATGTTAATAATAGCCACGCTTGCAGCTGTCCCGGCGCAGTCCGACGCCGGAGCCAGTCTCTACAATGCAAAGTTGAAGCAGATAGTAACATCTAATACACTCAAGTGGACGACATTGAAGAAAGAAGCAATGGAAAGTTACGTCATTGGAGCTGATTCTTCGCAAGGTAATTCTATATAATCAAAAATATTAAAGTTCCTAATATACACTTAGATTGGAATAGACACTTAAAGATTGCTTTGTTTCAGGACCAATTTACCTTTGTCGATCACGCCACGAAGGCGATATGCTTCTAGGCCAATTGAGGCCTGATTATAAATCATGCGCAGTCGCTGCAACTAAAAGCTACGAAATTTTTGAAGTTCTCGAGAATCTTGAAAACGCATCGCTGCTTATATGGAAACCGTGGCTTAAATATCATTCCAAGCCCAGTGGCGCTGTAACTATCGATTCTTCCCTTGACTCGGTTTTCATAGGTCGTATGAAAGCAGATAGTGAATATTCGCACTATATTGGAAGAATTAACTATGAAAGCACTATTGGCCATTTGATAACTTTTGATGACCAGAATAATGAACTGGTAAAGAATAGCGGGGAAATATTGATCGAAGTTGAACCAATAAACTACAAGGTCGAAAACGTTCAGATGGAACACGATGCCGAACATATACGCCAAAGTGATCCTCAAGTCTTTGAAGAGCGTGTTTTAAGAAATGATGGTCAAACGGCTGCTACGGTAACAACGGAAATAGAGTACAAATACAATTATAGTTTGTCCTGGGGCCACGGACATGGAATTGCTATTGGTTTGAATACTACCATAGTGCTCAACGACGGAACTGTGCTTCCTCAAATCGAATGGGCTAACCCATACACAGAAGAAAGAAAAGAACTGTACAAATTGGAAAAATACCTTGAACCTGGTACAGCATGCAATGTCACTTTCAGAGGTAACTACACAAATAAAGATGTTCAGTACACCGGCAAGATAATAACATACTACAAAGACAATGACTCCCGATCGCGGCCAATGAGAGGAGAAAGAATTGAGAATACTTTAGAAGTCGAAGCTATATATGGTGAAACATACTACGTTGCAAATAATACATTAGTACCAACCACCACAACTACTACAACAACAACTACTACTACTACAACGACACCACCACCACAGACCGCGCCTCCATCACCTGAAGAAAATGATATAGCAAGTCCCATGAAAAAACCCGCTTCCGGGGAAATTGACGGTAACGATATGTTAGGAGATAGTAGTGAAGATATGTTAAAACCAGCTTCTACTAAAGAAGACAATATAAGTCGCTCGGTAGTTGGTGGCTTGGGCAGCAAACCTAACTCAGCAGCTACATGTTCAATTTCACTGTCTTTAATTATCTCAGTATTCGCGCTTTTACATTAAATGAAATGAACCCAATTTACAGTATTTGTTGTACATAGTTAAACAGAAAAATATCATGAAAATAGTTGCTTGAATTATATACTGTAGTATTTTGTCAACTAAGCTTGATGCTGTTATTTTATTATATGAGATAAGGATCATAACACCCTATTTGGGAAGTTCTGTACATAGATATTTTTTTGTTTTCTTAACATTCCGGTTAAAGAATTTCATTCCAATATGTAAATTATTGAGCCAAATTTCAACAGACGAGTGTAAATAATTATGTATATAGTTAAGAATATGGAAGTCGCAGAGCGACAGCATGACATAAGAAAGTCACAAATGTTAAAGTTGGTAGACATCGTGAAAACGAATGACTAGGATTACGTCACTGTTACCAAATCGCAATATACTGCAACATACAAAACACAAACAACATACCCATGATTTAATATTATTACAATTAGCAAAAATAACCATGGGTGATTCTTGTAAAACATTTAAAGATGCAATATAGAATGAATGAAGGTTAAACAGAAAATTTTACTAATATTTTTTTGTTACCTGTAATACTAAATAAAGGTTTTTTTAATAATAAGTCTTCAATAGAGACTTTATTTTAACGACTTTTGTCGTCATATGATGTTCAAATGCTAATAACCATATGTATGACGTGCTAAGCGAAACCATTCTTAAATTATTCTCAGAACAAAAAGTACTTTATTTCAAATTATTCGTATGAAAGGATGAAAATGAATATCAAAGCAACATAAAGTGAGCGCTATTTTTAAATAAATCAAACAAATTTTACGCAACAATAGGTATACACTATAGACATCTCTGTCTAGTACCTCCAGTTAATAGTTCTGTACTTTTTATTTGTTATTTTTAGTTTTAAGTTACAAGAGTTTAAATCCAGAATTGAAAGATATTAGTATTTTAAAGCTATTAGCGTTAATGAATATTTATTTTGTTTTATGTAGCGTTGGTTAAAGATAGAGTACATTGTATGACACATATTAAATAAAATCAATTAAATATGACTTTGTTAATTTTGCCAAAGTTATAGTTTTACTAATACTAATTGAAACTATTGACCTATTTAAATTGTAAATCCCTCCGTTAAAATTATCAATAAATCTTTAGACCCGTTTCATCGGCGTAGATCATGACTAGTGTGTGGTAAAATAATAATTATTATGAAGCTTAGCGATGTTCAGTCGATATATATCAAAATTTGATAAAAACGTATAATATTTTTGTATGCGCATACAATGTAAGTGTTCGCTCTACGAAAAAGCTGTAGTCACAACTCAATTTTAATCGACCATCACTTTAATTATTCGCTTAAAAAGTATTTTCAGTATTTCGTCACAAACTAGGATATAGTGTTTCCATGTTAGTTATAAAATAAAAAAGAAATCTCGTAACGTATATAATTATGAAAGAAAAATCCCACCTAGATTATATTTATTGTATAAGATGTAGGTTTTATTGCAATATACAAAAGGACATCCGAAACATTTTAGTATAATTGTAATATTACAGTCAGTGACCAAATTTTCAGAAGCATCTGCCTGGTTATAGTAATATGAAAACTTGAAAAATATATATTTTCAAATATTTGTACACATAGTGAGTAAACGAAAGCGAATCGGTGGCCTCCATGTTTGATGTAAGGTTGATTATTGCTTGTTTTTATAGGTAGTGAATCTTTGCTGTAATGTTAAGGCATATTGTGTTGTTGTATATCAAATTGAACTTTATAAGTATGTGAAAAAAATCTCATTGACATCAATATTGTTTTGCGAAGCATAAATGTGATGTTCCATGTAAGTTTGTTTTAATTCATTAAAGTGTAATTAAAACATAGTCTTTTTTTATACCAACAAAGTAAGTAAAATACTAAAAAATAACAGCAGTATTAATGTGCGAAATCTATAGAATAAAATAGAAATTTAAGAAAGTGAAAGAAAAATGATCGCGCAAAACACTGTTGTCCAACGACCATCACTGTAGAAATCCAAAGTCTCTACTTACTCCCAGCTTTCATGTTTGTATATCGCAATCTCAATCCTAATATATTGTGACCATAGAATAACAAACAATTTCAAGACTAATAACTCAGTTAGGCTTAGTCGTAAGATAATTTAATCCTAGAAGGGTTCCCAATATGACTTATAACAACAGAATTTTAATTGTTTTAAAGTTATAACACGTGAAAGGTTAAAGTTTTATGAACTTGTTGCTGTTCTAAAATGGTGAGAAATAATTATTTCGACAGAAATCACATGTATAAAAGAAAACTTTAAACATCTAGTTATAAAATAAGAATAGGAATGATAAGATATCTAATTTTGCCGAAAGTCGAATTAGATGAAGGTCTATGTCCACTGCTGGACATAATACTTTCTATGAAAAAGAAAAAATGCATTAGAATATTTTATAATCTCCGTCAAATAAATTATGCTCAAATAACAAAATATTAAATCATAAAACTACCACAAAAACACTAGAATAATAAACTAATAAATCACAACACAATAATAGAAAGAAGCCAAATTGTGGTATAAGTTCAAAACAGACCCAGAGAGTAAAGAAAAGAAAACAAAATGTATAGTCGCAAAAGAAAGAGTGGCTTAGACGATGAAACAAGACAAAAAGAAATATCATTATGTTACGATGCTTTAAAAAATGTAACAAAATCTTAAGTCAAATTGTCTGTACCGTAATATTTCACCACTACTACTACTACTTCAGATAATGATAACAGGAATTCTTAATTATCAGAGCTAATTTAAAAACTAAGATCAAGAATTTAGATGATAACAGTAGCACAAGAATAGATGGCACAACAACCAAATCTATCAAATGTTGATACATTTCTTAGATTTGGTTAATTCTATCCTGATCATTGATAATCACACACATTGTATTAATAAGAGTTTTGTCAATGGAATATTCCCAGCTAACCTAAAAGTTGTAAAGGTGTCTCCGGGATCAGACTCTTTATACATAAAGCTTGAACTAAGACTGACCCCGATAACTATCGTCCTATCTCGGTGCTACATGTAATATCAATAATATTCGAAAAAGTATTATTCAAGTCGGTTAATAAAAGACTTTAATATATAAAATATGTGATTAAAACAAAATATTTTGACCGTCAACGTAAGTAAAACCTCCTACAAAATGTTTTCAGTCAAGAACAAAAAAATCCCGCTCAACAGCTCCAAAAATCACACCAAGGTAAATATCTGGGCCTTACATTAGACAGTATATATCTCATTGGAAGGACATGTATATTATGACGATTGAAAATAATTTCATTATTTGGAACGAAGATGTTTCGTCGGCTAGGAAACATCGCAAAATATGAACCGTACAAATTAAGACGTACTGTATAATATAACACGCTAGCTAAAACGTATTTAGAGTATCTAATTTAGACATGATGTTTGGTTGCAAAACCTAATTTAAATAATTTAAAATATTCGAATACTCACACAAATCACATTTAAAAAGAAAACACAAATTATAAACAAGAACAAAAGATGACAGATTTTCCTAAAATTAAAATGGATGCGTGGATCTTTAGTACTTCCAAAAAAATTTTATTTATTAAAAATAATATACTGAATTTTCGGTAACTTTAATGTCAACATTAAAAGTAATGTAATCTGTTAAGTTTCTCTTAATTTAAAGTGAACATTGTAATGTTCTTTATGAAATAATATATACATTAAACTGAACACATCTGGTATACCGTATGTACATCTCTGCGTCCACCAATAATAATAATTAATAACACAGACTATAGACATCGATAATTAAAAATTCTAAAAGTGATGTAGTTAAACAAAAATACACGAGACCATTAATCCTGATACAGCTAAAGTAGTGATTTCTTTGATATGGTTCTTCGGATTTAAGATCACTTCCTATACTTAAGTGAATTTTACGATTTTTTTTATTATTCGTAACTAAGATAATTTCATTTGTCAAATCTATTCTTTTTTTTTACCACCGTTTTGTAATGAGATTCCTCTGACGGAGACGAAAGAAATGAAAGGCATAGGCAAGAGAAAGCATGCTACAAGAATATGGTGATTTACAAAATTAAAGCATAAGTGCACTGCATACTCGAACAGACCACCCTCCACAAGCAATACTTGTATGACACATGTGCCAGCCATAGTAAGTTTTAGAACAAACACACTTTTTGATGAATTTTTTTTTTTAAAGATATATACTCTATAAGTATGTTTAATCTGTAAATAATTATGTAAGATAATATAGCATAATATAGTTTATATCGTCAAACTAGATGGGACTAGTCATAATGTAGTACACGATATGGTTTCACCTTTCGTATGTTTATGTATTGTTTTCTGTGATTGTCAATAAATGAGTATTTTTGAATGCACAGTGTGATGTCTAATTAGAGCGCGCGGACGAGTCGACATCTGGTGCCGAAACCCGGGAAGTAGTGAGTTGTGTACTAGTGACAGTGAAAAAAGTGCTAGCTTAGAAAATTGTGAAGTGAAATAGTGACAGTGACATATAAGGTGTTTACGGACTTAGAAAAATAATGAACCGTAAATACTGTGAAAATAGACTGGATGTATTTTGTTGTGCTAGACGGCTGGACTTAGAACATTTAGTCTCTAGCCTTAGTGACTTTATTTAAAACATAATTTTATTATCTATTTTAACAGAAAAGACATCCGTTAAAATGGATAACTTATTAACTAAGCAAGAAGAGCTATTTGATCAAATAAATAGAAATTATAACAATTATAAAAAGTCACCTAAAGAAAGAGTAACGAAGTCTTATATTGAAGTTAGATCTGAAAATTTAGAAACGTTATGGAAAAGGTTTACGAGTAATCACTTTGAAATTATAACCCTAGCAAAAGGAAGTGATAGATCGAAGTTATCTTATTTCTCGAGTGATATGTATGAAACAACAGAAGAAAATTATTATACATATAAGGCTCAGTTGAAGGAGGATTTTGAATATAGAAACGTGTCTCCCACAAAATGCAGTCCAGCAACATCATCTACATCAGAAGTCAAATTACCTAGGATTCAGTTGCCGACATTGTCTGGAGTTTATGAAGACTGGCAAACGTTTTACGACATGTTCTTATCACTGATCCATGAAAATCATAACTTGAGTGCCGTTCAAAAGTTACATTACTTGAAGAGCAGCTTGACGGGTGAACCTGAGAATCTCTTAAAAAACTTGTCTACAACGGAAAATAACTATGAAGAAGCTTGGAGCAAATTAATAAAGAGATACAACAAGAAACGTTATAATTCCAACGAGATTTTGAGACGCTTGTTTTCCCAGAAGAGTATTTACAACGAGTCTGCATTAGCAATCAAACAAATCCTTGATATAACATCTTCCTGTATTAAATCTCTAAAGAATTTAGGCATAAATGTTGATTATTGGGATGTACTAATAAATTATCTTGTTGTATCCAAACTTGATTATGAGTCTCGAAGACAGTGGGAGACAGAAGTTTGTCATTTTGAGACAGACGATCTTCCTACTTGGGATCAACTAGTGAAGTTTTTAGAGATGAGGTTCCGAACTTTAGAAATGTTGGATGGTTCTAAAGGCAATATGAAATTGATTCAAATGAATACCACAAAGCAATTATCTAAGCAAAAGTTATTTCACTCAACTGTACAAGAGGAGAACAGAGAAAAGAGTAAAGTCTGCGCGTTTTGTTCGAAACAACATTTGTTGTATCAATGCAAGCAGTTTGGCAGTATGTCCCCTGAAGAGAGGTCTGAATTTATAAAATCCAAAGGACACTGTTTCAATTGTTTGTCACCTAATCATAATGTTAGAGGTTGTCATCAAGCGACATGCTGTCGCCGATGTGGCAGGAGACATCACACTCTACTACACTTCGAGAGAGGTCAACAACCAGAATCAAGTACTCCAACAAGAACTTATGAGAAATCTTTGACTCCATAGACGAGTTGCGAGAAACCCATAGTAGCTCATTTTGCAAAAGAGGAACACCAATCTGAGGTGTTATAGGCTACAGCTTTAGTTAAGGCCAAATCAACAAATGGCTACTCACAAATAGCGCGTGTGTTAGTTGATCAGGGCTCTGAGGCCTCATTTGTTAGTGAAAGCACTGTGCAATCATTAGGTCTGAAACGCATTCCTGTAAATGGTTTAGTATCTGGGGTAGGTAATGGTCAAGCTAGAACAAAGAGTATGGTTATGTTTGATTTTGAATCGTTATATAATTCTGAGTTTTGTATTAGAGTCAACGCCTTTGTTTTAAGTTCACTAACATCATTTCTTCCATCGAGTAAAACGTCCATCATGAACTGGCCTGAAGTTAATAACTTACATCTTGCTGACCCTAAATATGGTCAACCTGGTAGAATTGACATGATTTTGGGAGTAGACATTCACAGTGAGATCATGCTAGACAGTCTTCTAAGACATCCATCGCGATTTGGACCAATTGCACAAAAGACCCAACTTGGATGGATCCTATCCGGAAGAGTAACTCCTCAAGAGTTATGTAATCCTAGGGTCATAAATTTACACCTTCAAGTTAATGAAGATCAACTCCTCAAGCAATTTTGAGAGATAGAAAGGGAGCCTGACTTGATAGGAAGGAAGCTTACAAGGGAGGAAATAAAATGTGAGGAAATTTATGAGAAAACTACGACGAGAAACAATGAAGGGCGATATATAGTGAGATTACCATTCAAACGTTCAGATCCAGAATGTAGGTATGGAAAGTCCAAGGAGATAGCTTTAAGAAGGTATCAATTATTAGAAAGAAAACTGAAGAAAAACCCATCTTTAAAAGAACGATACACAGATGTTCTAGAGGATTACATAGAGCAAAATCACATGGAGAAGATAGTAGAAAGTAAGGAAGTTGAAAAATCTTGCGCAGTTTATCTTCCTCACCACGCAATAGTGAGGGAAGATAAAGAAACAACTAAGGTGAGAGTAGTTTTTGATGCGTCGTGTAAAGGTATGAACAACATATCCTTAAATGACACATTACTAGTAGGTCCAAAACTACAACAGGACTCAAGACACATTTTAATGAGGTGGAGAATTCATCGATACTGCATTGTCGCAGATCTGAAGCAAATGTATCGACAAGTTCTTGTAAATGATCAGGATACCGATTTCCAAAGAATTGTATGGCGAAAAAATCCTGGTCAACCTATTGAATATTTTAGACTTTTGAGGCTTACGTTTGGGACTGCTTGCGCACCATATCTAGCAGTGAAATCGCTCCAACAAGTGGCAAAGGACGAGCAATTTAAATATATTCTAGCATCTAAGATTACACTAGAAGATTATTATATGGATGACTTATTAACGGGTTGCGAGACCGAGACAGAAGCTACAGAAATTTATGAGGAAATGAATAAGCTAATGAGTGTTGGCGGATTTCAACTCCAGAAATGGTGCAGCAATAGTCAAAAATTGTTGGATCATATTGATAAGGAGAATCTGAGTACTAATCAATCATTCGTTTTTAAGTCAAACAACATAGTGAAAGTGTTAGGAATTGCATGGAATAAAACATCTGATAGTTTTCAGTATACTTACAAGTTACCAGAATTAGATAAATCAGTTACAAAACGCAAGATTTTGTCAGAAATCGCTCGGCTTTACGATCCCATGGGTTGGATAGCTCCAACGATTATTGTCGCCAAGATTGTCAGAAATTGTGGAAGTCTGGTTTAGATTGGGACGATCAAGTCACTCCTGAGCTACAATCTGAGTGGCTTAAATTTAGGACTGTGTTACACGAGGTGAATAATATTGTAATTCCACGATGGTTAAACACAAAGAAAAACGCTTCGTTGGAATTACATGTTTTCGCCGACGCATCACAAAGGGCATATGCTGCGGCAGTATATCTGAAAAGTAAAAATATCGAGGGTGTTCATGTGAGATTAGTGACTGCAAAAACGAAGGTTGCTCCTATTGAGAAGGAAATATCAATTCCAAGAATGGAACTCTGTGCTGCTATGCTGGCCGCCAGGCTGATTAATGAAGTATCACAAATACCACACGTTCCCAAAGAGAATCTCTTTGCATGGTCAGATTCAACTGTAGTACTTGCTTGGTTGAGAGGAGAACCCAGCCGATGGACAACATTCGTGAGTAACAGAGTATCTGAGATTTTGACCATATTAGATAGTGAGCAATGGAATCATGTTGGCTCAAGTCAAAATCCCGCAGATTGTGCCTCAAGAGGTATGACTATCTCTGAACTGACGAATCACAATTTGTGGTGGAATGGACCTGACTTCCTTTGGCAACTGAACGAGTACAAAGTTGAGCAGAACTTTGTAACAAATCAAGAAGAGAGAACCTTAAAGATTTTATCTGCTACATTTCAAATCAAAGAGGAATTCATATGGACAAAATTCTCTAACTTATTAAAATTATTAAGAGTTTTGTCTTATTGTAGAAAGTTTCTTCAACTAAAATTACCAAAAGGAAAAAGGATGATTAATAAAATTGTAACTACAGATGACATGGATAAAGTTTTACAAATATGTGTAAAAGGAAGTCAAGAGATGTATTATGAGGATGAAATAAAGCAACTAAAATCTCAAGGCTATATCACTAAGCGAAGCTCACTTCATACACTTTCTCCATTTCTGGACGGAAATGGAATTATGAGAGTAGGTGGCCGAATAATCCAAAGCCAAGAAGGTTTCGATAAGAAACATCCCATAATTATACCTAGTGAAAGTCATATCACTAAATTAATAGTTTTGAATGCCCATCACAAAACCTTACAGGGCGGACCACAGCTCATGTTAAAATTTTTAAGAGCCAAGTATTGGATCATTCTTGCTAGAGAGCGTGTTAAAAATTGTTACAGAGAATGTGTATCTTGCGCGAGGTATTCTCGCCAAAACAACAATCAACTTATGGGACAACTTCCAAGGGTGACACCAGAAAAGCCCTTTCGATCTTCTGGGGTAGATTTCACCGGTCATATAAATGTTCGTTTTTCACCAGGGAGAGGTTCAAGATCGTACAAAGGATACATTTGTGTTTTCATTTGTATGGTCACACGGGCGATACATTTAGAAGCCGTGTCGGATTTGACTACAGCAGGATTTATTGCTGCGTTTCGAAGGTTCGTGTCCAGAAGAGGACATTGTCAACATTTATACTCCGATAACGGAACTAACTTTATTGGAGCTGAAAAGAATTGCGAGATATGTTAGTACAAGCTAGATCGAAGCAACATAGTGAAATCGTCCAATTGTTGGCAAATGAAGGTACCTCGTGGCACTTCATACCGCCTCAAGCACCGAACTTCGGAGGTCTCTGGGAAGCTGCTGTGCGATCCACAAAGACTCACTTGAAAAGAGTAATTGGAGTTTCTACACTTACTTTCGAAGAGCTTTCAACAGTTCTTGCTCAAATAGAAGCTTGTTTGAATTCGCGTCCAATATCTTGTTTAAGCGATAATCCAGATGATCCGTTACCGCTGACACCAGGACATTTTTTAGTTGGAGAGCCGGTAGTAACAATTCCAGATGAGAATTACGCAGAGTCGACAAGAGTTTCAGGCCTTCAGAGGTGGAAACTAACACAGCCGATGGACAACATTCGTGAGTAACAGAGTATCTGAGATTTTGACCATATTAGATAGTGAGCAATGGAATCATGTTGGCTCAAGTCAAAATCCCGCAGATTGTGCCTCAAGAGGTATGACTATCTCTGAACTGACGAATCACAATTTGTGGTGGAATGGACCTGACTTCCTTTGGCAACTGAACGAGTACAAAGTTGAGCAGAACTTTGTAACAAATCAAGAAGAGAGAACCTTAAAGATTTTATCTGCTACATTTCAAATCAAAGAGGAATTCATATGGACAAAATTCTCTAACTTATTAAAATTATTAAGAGTTTTGTCTTATTGTAGAAAGTTTCTTCAACTAAAATTACCAAAAGGAAAAAGGATGATTAATAAAATTGTAACTACAGATGACATGGATAAAGTTTTACAAATATGTGTAAAAGGAAGTCAAGAGATGTATTATGAGGATGAAATAAAGCAACTAAAATCTCAAGGCTATATCACTAAGCGAAGCTCACTTCATACACTTTCTCCATTTCTGGACGGAAATGGAATTATGAGAGTAGGTGGCCGAATAATCCAAAGCCAAGAAGGTTTCGATAAGAAACATCCCATAATTATACCTAGTGAAAGTCATATCACTAAATTAATAGTTTTGAATGCCCATCACAAAACCTTACAGGGCGGACCACAGCTCATGTTAAAATTTTTAAGAGCCAAGTATTGGATCATTCTTGCTAGAGAGCGTGTTAAAAATTGTTACAGAGAATGTGTATCTTGCGCGAGGTATTCTCGCCAAAACAACAATCAACTTATGGGACAACTTCCAAGGGTGACACCAGAAAAGCCCTTTCGATCTTCTGGGGTAGATTTCACCGGTCATATAAATGTTCGTTTTTCACCAGGGAGAGGTTCAAGATCGTACAAAGGATACATTTGTGTTTTCATTTGTATGGTCACACGGGCGATACATTTAGAAGCCGTGTCGGATTTGACTACAGCAGGATTTATTGCTGCGTTTCGAAGGTTCGTGTCCAGAAGAGGACATTGTCAACATTTATACTCCGATAACGGAACTAACTTTATTGGAGCTGAAAAAGAATTGCGAGATATGTTAGTACAAGCTAGATCGAAGCAACATAGTGAAATCGTCCAATTGTTGGCAAATGAAGGTACCTCGTGGCACTTCATACCGCCTCAAGCACCGAACTTCGGAGGTCTCTGGGAAGCTGCTGTGCGATCCACAAAGACTCACTTGAAAAGAGTAATTGGAGTTTCTACACTTACTTTCGAAGAGCTTTCAACAGTTCTTGCTCAAATAGAAGCTTGTTTGAATTCGCGTCCAATATCTTGTTTAAGCGATAATCCAGATGATCCGTTACCGCTGACACCAGGACATTTTTTAGTTGGAGAGCCGGTAGTAACAATTCCAGATGAGAATTACGCAGAGTCGACAAGAGTTTCAGGCCTTCAGAGGTGGAAACTAACACAGAAGATGGTTAATGATTTCTGGCGTAAATGGTCTGAGGAATATTTGGTGAACTTAAATCAAAGGTATAAATGGAGCTGAGCCAGAGATTGATGAAATTGTAGTTATAAGAGATCAAAATATGCCACCTGCGAAGTGGTTATTGGCCAGAGTAATTGAAAAGCATCCAGGAACGGATGGTATTACGCGTGTAGTAACGTTAAAAACAAAAAATGGAACGTGCAAAAGACCATGTAACAAGCTTTGTTTGTTACCTAAGTCAGAGAGTTAGAGTTTTATTAATTCTGTTGAAATAATAAGTATTTTTTTGTTTGCCTTTAAGCTGTGTAGATAATGAGCTATGGTTTGTTTTTCTTAAGAAAGTGATATAATTTGCTTTAATTTCTTTTATGTATAAAAATTGTGTTGCTAAACCTTCCCGTCTTATGTTTCTTAAAATAAGCCATTACGGTGGGCGGCTGAATGTCATTTCTTTTTTTGAATATATTTTAATGAGTTGAGTTATTCTAAATAGAGTGTTGTTATGTGTTATCTTAAAATGTATTTTGGTATAGATTATTGTGTTCTTAATAATGTAAAAAGAAAGAACGGAGTTCTCTGGTGGGCGGGATGTTTAATCTGTAAATAATTATGTAAGATAATATAGCAAAATATAGTTTATATCGTCAAACTAGATGGCACTAGTCATAATGGTTTCACCTTTCGAATGTTTATGTATTGTTTTCTGTGATTGTCAATAAATGAGTATTTTTGAGTGCACAGTGTGATGTCTAATTAGAGCGCGCGGACGAGTCGACAAGTATATATATACATTCTCGAATATTATGCGTATGCATCGACCCAAAAAAAATCTTATCTTCATTTAGTCTAAATTATTAAGTTTTTAGTTTTAACGTGAAACGTTTCAATTAAATTAACTTTAAGAACTCTAAAAAAGCTTCTTTAAATTTACATGGTTTGA
Organism: Bhutanitis thaidina; assembly: GCA_029286595.1. Lineage (NCBI taxonomy): Eukaryota > Metazoa > Arthropoda > Insecta > Lepidoptera > Papilionidae > Bhutanitis > Bhutanitis thaidina. The sequence goes on along the minus strand of JAGSMS010000004.1, from coordinate 6,282,835 downwards.
TTAACTTTCACAACGTACTTTTGTACAACTCTGACAATTGCCTATCTTTTCGGGCCAATTTACATATAAAACAGACGGTCGTAAAAACAAAGATATGGCTATAAAACAGAACTTTTGGGAACCCAAGCCTTATCGTTATTTGCCAGAGGCCCTTTTACCCAAAATTGGTGTAAAATATAGTTAACACACAAAATAATTTAATATTATTTTTAGTAGGATCATAGTTCATATAATATAGTACAGAGTGACAGGAAGAGACAGACTACATAAATTATCTTTAAAAAACCGCATAAATCATTCTTCTTCTGTATCATTATCCTGTAACTGCTAGATATAGGTCTTTCCATGAAAACGCCACCGTGATCTAGCATGCCAAGCATGGAAGATTTGCCCATACTCACTACGCAGACTAAGCGGATCGATGTTTCTAGGCTGTTAAGGTAAGGTAAAGTCGGATTGATTTTGTAAGAAGGTTGATACGTTTCAGCTATTTGATTGATATTTGGAAACAATTTAGTATAATATTTCCCCTTACAATCAATACATAAAACAAGCAATAATTCCTTTTATCCCGACTCCGATACAATTTTTATTGCAACCTAAAAATATTTATCCGTTATTGATGAAATTTAGCATAGATTGAACGGTGCCTTGATTAATTTTCATGTATTTCGCAAATTTATGTGTAAATTATATAATAAACTTCATACTCCGCCGCATTTTGTCTGCAACATGGACACGAAATTTAGCTCTCAGGCAGATTATTTAAAAGATAATTACTTGGTAACAGATACATAACTCCGTTGAAAATTTAGTATGCCTATCGCGTTATTACTGCGGTACCTACTGATCGGCGCGCCCTGCGTTCTAAAATGTGCCTAAACGCTCTACCGTAAAGTTTTTATCGCTTCGCAGATGCAAGCCATAAACTTTGCAGCAATCGCAGTGCCGCAAAATTTTTATGCAGCATGCAGCAGCATTTTAGTAATATATACCCTCATAAATTATTTAGTTATTAAATAAAAAAAAAAAAGTATTTTTTAAATACTCTTGCCTGAAACAAGGGGAATTAAACGCTATATTTTTAAAGTTTTTCGTATATCAATACTAATACAGCGGCGAGTATAAAGCGTGCACGCACACGCTTGTGACGGCGCGACAAATAACTGTGAACCCCAAGCGATCTAGCCGACGCCGTGCGAGCGGCTCGATAGGTAAAAAACGCATGTAAGTACTACGGCTAATATGTCGATCTTACTATACTCTCAACTAGAAAAAAAGGTCTTACAGTGATAATCGAGAAATTAAAGTTTCTATAGGAATTCTTTAAAAATATTACATAATTAGTTTAGTTCGAATGCATTTAAATAACTGTTTAATAAGTTATACGTGTAAAATAAGCATGAATTTTAATAAGTTGGCACAAAAAGACAATAAACAATATAAAAGTTCTAATGCTCTTTCACTTCCCTACCTATCCTAAGGTAACCTTTACCGTAAGGTGTTTTGACTGGTATTAGCATAGGAAAAAGTTCAAGGCGATGATATTTCCCAACAGTTATGAAGTGAAAATAACTTAATAAAGTGCCATAAAGAGAAATAATTCGTTTGGATAAGCTACAGCTATTTACAACTGGGTTGTATCTTTTTGTTTTGCTATAAGTAATACCTATTAGTGCAAAATTAAATTAACCCATGACCTAACCTAGAATTTTGTTGGGCTTCTATAAACGAGATTCCGATTAAAACAATCCAAAATTTTTTTTTCATTGTCAATTCTCGCAGCTCTTTCACCGTAAAATTGTTTCAACTACACATGTAGAGCCAAGAGCGACATTCTACAGGCTACTATTTATGAGTAAGGATATTAGTAATTGGTGAAAAGTTCTCTCGATTCACCAAATTCCTATAACTAGAAAACTTTAACTTATTTAATCGATAGCATTTTGACTATGTCGATCTGTATCTGTAATCTTAAAATAGGCGCAATTAACGTTAGTAGTCAGAATATTCGCTTATAACTTCTAAACTTTTAAATGAATTTCAATGCGGTTTTCACCATCATTTAAAACTTTTCACGAGGAAGGATTATATGTATAACACACATTTAATTTATATATCACAGATATGACCACGTGAAGCCGAGGCGGTTCGCTAGTTTATTATTAAGGAAATTTTGTTTCTGGGCAATAACGCTCCCTGTTTCCTTTTCGCATGGGTTACTGAAATTTACCGTAATATTATGCATTTATCTCAAATACTTTTTTTTGAGTTCAAGATAATTTAAAGCAGGAATTCTTTATTTTGTATCTTTGTGAAACTCACGTTTTCTAAATAAATATTGGTATTTATAGTAGGCATTAAACATAAAGATGCTGATAGAAGCAATTTTTCTATTTGACGTATAACAATTTTATAACAAGAATTATTAAATTCCAAAGAGGAATTTATAGGAGACCTTACGTCGTTAGGCAAATAAAAAAACATTGAAATGGTAATTGCAATCAAAATAATAAGGTTTTTTAAAAAAAAATTGCCACCTAATTTAGAAAGAACTTTGTCAAACTAGAGCCGCCATTTAACCATATAAGTATTATGATAAAATGTACATTTTATGTGATAAATGCAGTAGCGAGACGATTCCTCACATCACGTATTCGCAGTATAACACCGCTGCAAGACAACGAACCCGGATGACCCTGCCTGAAGTTTTAGTCTGTTTTAAGTGGAGAAACTCAATTTCTCCACGAATCCGATCCTATTTTTGAGATCCTCAACAACAACACTAATGTTTAATAAATTAATTATTGTGTATATGGACTCGACATCATGTGAAGATTAATCTCTACGTCTCCCATTTTAGCGGTAAACATAAATAGGTGTATTTTAGACAGGTATTGAGCATTTCCGAGCTAACAACCCTTATTGCATCTTAGTTAATGAAAGATAAATTTTCAAAATGAACAAATCCTACATTATGTACACTAAAACACTATTTGACAATATATCCTACACTAAAAAAATTAGCCAGTGGTTTTTTTATTTATATAGTCGTTTATTCTTTATGTGCACACTAAAAAAATTATAAATGTTTAGTTAATAGTAGCTTGGGAAGTCGTTGTCGCGTACGCGGTCACCTCCCGAGTAATATATCCTACAACATACCATAATAAATTCAATATATCCTAAAACATAATAAAACTGACTGGAATTCACTCACTTCTACAACACAAATCTTCAATCAAAAAAAAAATCAAGGTGCAAAAAAAAACAAAATTAAAATAAAGGAAAAAAAATTCTTAACTACAACTGCCTAAGTGCATCTTTAGAAATTTTCAATTTCTTACACTTAGCTAAATAGCGGTGTATGCTTTGAAAGCTTTATATAAAAAGGAAATGGTCCTTACACCCGCGACGCGTTCCTTACCCTTTGTGGCGATATTTTAGCTGCGTCTAGCTTAAAGCTACGCGACTGGAAGAGCTTTAATAATTCCAAACTCAGAGGGAGAGGTACGCGACACAGCGCTGCTTAACCTGGGATCCGTAAACTCTTCAGATTCTTGATCTTACATTTACAACTTTATCTAAACATTAATTAAAAGAGCTCAAATTACACTTTTCAATGTTAAACGGAAGAGGTAATATCAAATGTACTAGGACTAAATAATGTAGGTAGGTACTACAACTACATTATGTATAATTGGCGAAACTTTCAATAAATAATTAAAAAGGGACTACAAAACATAAATCTGAAGAAAATCTATTTCTACAATTCTAAACACACGGAAAAATAGGAGCAGGAGGCAGTGGAAGAAGTTTAGAATTTTTGTCTGTATGCCTGTGTGGTCGCGTTTGACACAAAACCTACGTAACGGAATATATAACTATCAGAGTCATAAACTAAATGTTTAGTTTATGACTCTGATCGAGATTCTGGCTGTTTTTTATCCGATTAAGAAGGTCCACGACTGTAAAAAGGAGGGTTATGGTCTTTCTTTTCTTTAGTAACTACTAATTTAGTCACATAAATGCTTAGAATAATAAGGCATAGAAATTAAACACGCTTTTGCAATTTTTAAGCTTTTAGCAACTAATTCAGAATCAAAAATTTCTCAATGTTAAGACTACTCCTACTAAATTATTATTAATGACTAGTTGGTATCACAAAGCCTTTATCAAATGACAAGTCAAGCGTGAGTAAGGCGCGGTTTGAGCGTTTCATATCATAATGCAATTTTACGTTATAACAAAGAATAAAAAGAAAATAAAATAATTGCGTCTTCCTGCTGGGGACTTTTCCGAAAATTATGCCAAAAAATATAGAGAGCGGCAGAGAGGTAAGACTGTGTATAAATGTATGCAGCATCGAAGATTCCGTCATGGATATGTTGTGTTCCCTGACACGGAAAGGTGAGAACGAGTGAGCGCTGTTTGGGCGTACACTTGCGGAATTGTTACATCCTGTGTTAACTACACAAGTACCGATAGTATCCTGAAGTTGTCGAAGTAGTCAAATTGGGCCAGAAGGACACATACAAAGACGTAAAGAATAGTAATTGACAGATCGTCGTTTGTGTTTAATTTACATATTCCGAAAATCTTCTTGCTTCTTCAGGAGTATATGGTAATTGGTTTTTTTTTTACGAAAAAGACGGCAAACGAGCAAGCGGTTCAACTGATGGTAAGTGATTACCGTCCACGTACATATGCAACACCATAGATGCTGCAGGTGCGTTGCCGGTCTTTAAGGATATTTGGGAGATGGGAGGGAAAAGGAGGGGAATAGGGAGGGGGAGTGGGCTTCCGGTTACCTCACTCACCGAACGAAACGCAGAAGCACAAGATCCCTCTTCTTCACGCCGGTATTCTGCGAGGCCGTGGTACCAATCAGGTCGAGCCGACCCATTCGAGCAGCAGCAAAAGCCGCCGCTTGGCTCTACCACGCTTAAAACTGCACAATATTTATCGTATATACCACGCTTAGTACCAGACACGTCACGCCCTAAACGATGCGGCATGTTCCGCCTGTCAGGGTTAGGTGAGACAATTCGCGGAGGAACTGAGTGGCTGACTCTTATTTCCATACGGCGAAATTATCTTTTAGATTGTAAACTATACCACAGCTGTGTAAAGTCCTCCAATTCCGTTTTTTTTATAAAGTTAATTACTAACCACAATTGGTCGCGAGCGTAACCGCGGGGAAAAGCTAGTTGAGGATATATCAGGCATGTACATTTGTTAAAAAATATATAAAATGTATGCTTTTTATATGAGAAAATCAGTTGTCAATCATTTGTCAAGTCGTAGAAAATATAATTGATCTTAAAATCGGGTTCTATCTACAACCTCAGAAAATTACTTTAAGATAAGTAATATTTATAAATATGTCGTTTTAATCCTAGCAACATTTTTAAGATATTATCGGTAAGACGAAGATATCAAAAACTTTGAGAAACTCTGAACAAACGCAAGCCCCGAGGAAAGCCTCCGCTTAACTTTCCCTGTAGGAAGAGCTGCATACAGACGGTGAGCTCGCTGAAACCGGTAACCCCAAGGCGCCAGTAACATTTGAACTGTTGAATATTTTAAGATAACACAGTAAGAATTTTTTTCATAGCACCTAAAATTAGTTTCACGTGTTAGTTGCTAATATAACGAACCATGTTTGGAAATTTATATTCTTAGGAAGTAGTTACAATGATTAATAAAAAAGGAGCTAATAAATTTATTTAAAAAAAAAACAATTTTTTAAGAAAATCAATATGCATTATCTATGCCGAACTAAGACAAAACAGACCACGTATTGCTTTGGCCTCCGTAGCGTTGTTTAAATCACGTGTATGCCACAGGCGACTGTGTGTATAACGTACCTAGTAAATAATTTTAAGAAGTATATTTTCCATAATGTTACTTCATAGTAAACTTTTTTTATTACATAGCTAATACTAATAGCTATCTAAGCTAATACTTTACCACAGAGCTAATTTCAGCTTTTATTTTAAGCTTTAAACTGTCACCAGAAACCTAGAAAGTACAAAAACTTGTCATGAAGAAGTTATAGAATTAATTAATATTTTTTTTTTTAATATTTAAATCAAAAATTTTAAAAACATCCAAAAACATTGGGCTCGTCCGGGATTTGAACCCGGGACCTCTCGCACCCTAAGCGAAAATCATACCCCTAGACCAACGAGCCGTTACAAATATGATTGAAAATACTGTACTTATCAAACAGTGTGATCAGTATTATCGAATTGTATAATAAATAATTTAATTATAATAAAAGAATTATATGCCAAGCCAGAGGCACACACACACACAAGGCAAGAAAAATAGCAATTTTTGTCCTGAAAGTTGTTATAATTATAAAGTTCTAGTAGTATTTGACGAATACAAAATTAAAAATACATGTAATTGCCAAAGTATGATTTTTTTTATTAAGTATTTATGACATAATCAGTAGACTTAGTAGATATAAGAAGTGATTAAAACTACTTGCAAAAAACTAAATGATTAAGTAGTATTAGGTTATTCAGTACACTTTGCGATATAGTTCAATATTATCTCAACGGAGTGTCACTAGGTTGCGATGAACGTGCTAGGAACGAAAAAGTAGGCACAAAGACGAGACCTCAATACGCATCGCGTGTTAATCGTTCCAAATAGGGTTTGAAAGCAAAATGATCTGCCATGTCTTATAGGTGATATGATATCTTCTGTTTGAAAAATATTTTCTTTCTCAAAGTTTTGACACTTAGAACTCGAAATATCTATTGGTCTATTCATTTTATACATAACTTGTAATTTAAATAATTACTTATTTAATTAAGAAACGTCTTTCGCGTAGTAATTCCAAAGAGAATTTTTAGATCTTTGCGAAATTTTAATGGGACCTTACTGTTAATATCCTTCTACATCTAAATTATCATCTATATCGAAATGCTCGAGTAATCGGCAACGGTACATTTCAAAAATACAGTCGTATTAATAACATACTTGAAATCGGTTGAAAAAGGAATACTTATAGACATCAAAGTATAATTATGTAACGTATAGCGGTAGGTACCTATGGTAAATAAATGTAATAATTAACACCTTATCGATTAAAATAGTACTTGTGCTAATAAAAATGTTACCAGAATATAATACAACATAAATTAGTAATTTGAGAGACCATCTTAGTCAACGTTCTTTAAAATTCTTATTAATTATTAATAAAAAAAACTTGGGCTCGTCCGGGATTTGAACCCGGGACCTCTCGCACCCAAAGCGAGAATCATACCCCTAGACCAACGAGCCGTTGCAAACTAAGACATAAATATGAATGGTTAGGTTATTACAAATTAAAATACAAAATAATAATTTTTCAAAGTATTTGTTTTTAAAGCCATTATAAAATAAACAAATAATTAACTAATACATAATACACCTATAGTGAAAACCGGAAGGAATTGGCAATCTTTACGTCATGTCTTCAAAACATTAATAATACCTGTCGCTTTGTCGTTTTGACACGTTTCCTTCACCTCCGAGTACGAGGTAAATAATATTACTCTTAGTTGTTGGCACTCGTTATTGAACTCGAGGCACTCACGTACTCGCTTATAATAACATGTTAGACGTGGATATTCACATCTGACCTATCATTCCATATGAATTTTAAAAGGTAATCATAAAGGGATACATACATATGCTATGAAAATAATAAGCAAACTTTAAGAAAGGTCACAATTTAGCGATTGCGTTTAGATAAAACCAGGTAAAAAAGATTTAATCAAATTTTACCAATTATATAGAAGATTTGTTATAAAATGTTATTTATAAGAATTAAGTTTAGAATTGTTACAATTAAGGAACCTACGTAATATTGATCGAATCTGTATGGCTAGACTTCCAAAAATATTCTACTCATCAGTTTGAGATTTTAACTATTACATTTGCTACTGACAGTTCTCCTACCTATTCGTTTGGGAGCCAATTGACGATTCCTTACAAAAAAAACTATGTAATAATAGTTTTAAGCTGTCACTGAGCGTACTGGCCGTATTTGGAGACATAATGACGACGTATATTATAGCTACAAAGGGTCCGAATACGTAACATTATTGTTACACTTACATAAATTAATAATAATTTACCTTATACTTCGCCTATATTTGCATGTCAGGCAATTGCCCGTCTAGAACGCCAAGGCGACGATGTAGTGGATTATTACCTACATACATTTGAGGACAGACAAGTTGTCAATGTAATCAAATGAATAGCACTGTATAAGTATTCATTACACGGATTACACGTAGCATAGCATAGCCATAACATTATTATATTGTTTCTTAAATCGCTTACCTTTTGCGGAGACGCAATAGTAAATATTAATGCAGGTTTTTTGCATCATCATATTAAATCATAGAAGCTCATTTCACTATAGAATACATATTTGGGAGAGATATTTTGTTACACCCATTCCAATTATAATGATGATCATTGTAAGAAAAACTTTTAGTAAAATACTAATAATCGAGTAGCGTAAGAAACGTCATTTATATAAATGCCATCTGTAAAATTTTAATAATACTATGATAAACGCATCAAGATAGTTTTCTAATATAGTCAGCTATTGATCAATAGATGGCGCTGCAAAAAGGAAAATATTGTATTGTTATCACATGCTCAATTGGTATCAAAGTATTAAATTGTTTTATAGTCTTCTTTAAAACAACTTTGACAATAATACACATTTTATAGATGCAATTTGATTTTCGACAAATCTATTATCTAATAAAATTTGACAAGTATGCATCAGTATCTATAAAAGCTTTAAAGATACTGCAAGGCCAATAATAAACGTTCACGAGATGGCGCTGTGAATCAAAACTGAGTTTTCTCACCATATTCACGACTTTGACAATAAAATTTCCGCAAACGTGCTAACTAAAGCAAAAAAGAGAAACGACTAAGTCTAGAAACTTACCCATAACACCCAACTGTTGTGGTGAAAGAGGTGCGGCATCACCTCCTCCTGAACCAATAGATCCTGATGCTAAAGATTGCCGTTCACTGAAGCCAAGAGGACTGCTACGGCCGACACTGCTTGCAGCAGAGCCCATGCCTAAAATATTATATCCATAATGTAATACTCTGAATTTTACAGAGTAATTTAACATTACTATCATGTCAAATAATTACAAAATTTTGCAGAATAGAATTATATCTATTTTGATAAACATGTTTATTGAGCACAATTTACAGCAATAAGTTTAACAAATGTTAATTAAATAAACAAAAACATTGTAATACCAAAGTTTCTTTGACATTAAAGCATAGCTCTAACATCATATTTTTAAATTACAAAATATCTTGTTTCAACCATATTACAAAATGTTCTAATATGAGTAGTGTAAAAATCATTCTTATTAATCTGAAAAAAAATACCTCCATTTGGACTCCTCATTCTAGATATCCTCTTATTAAGAGCTCTTTGAATTCGTGGATTTAAGATGGGATTTGCACGCCTTCGAGCTAAATATCTGGATAATACTCCAACAACAACAACACTTGTACCAACAACTCCTATGCTCCATAACACAACCTGGAATATCATTATACAGTTCCAGAATATTACAAAGTTAAAAATATCTATTTCTTCTTCATAAGCCTGTTTAAATGCTATATATTGGCCTTTCCAAGACAATGGCACAGAAGATGGCATTACTCAATTTGCCAATACACACCAGGCTTTGAGAGCAGGGTCAGTACACTTACACTAATGATGTTCCCCATCACTAATAAGTATGGAGAATTTATAATTGATCTATTTCTATGTGTTTCTCCATCACTTATTTAAGTTTGCAAACCTCCTCCACAGGAGAAATTTATACCTTCACTGTATGTAATGTTTTAAAAAAAAAAAAAAAATACTTATTTTTCAAAAAAGCGTACATAATAATATAATTGCTAATATTTTTAGAAAATGGTTAAAAAAAAAGCAGACAACAAGGACAGTAATAAAAATTATCAGTAAGTATTTATGTATTAATCAAAGAATAATGAAAAAAAAATATTCTCCTTAACAGAAGGTATTCTCCCTTACACCTTTTTCTCGAATATCAACCTCCTGTATGCAGTGTACCATGCTGATTAATGAACAAGGTTCTGATAACCGACTCATAGCAGAAAAGCCATTCAACTTTTGGCAATCCAAAATCCGACACGCTAGTGATGGGGAGCAGCACCTCACCTCAAGTATGAGGATACCAGGAATGCATTCACCAATTCACCTTAGTATGACGAGCATGGGCAAATTTTCTATACAAAGCTTCCAAACTTTTGTTGGTGCTTTAATGGAGAGGCTTATGACCAGCAGTGGATTTATACAGAATAATAAGGAAAAACAGAACTTAATTACAAACAAAATGTTTCCTATTTTATTTTTACCTAATTAAGTTCGTGGTTTCAAAAGAAATTATATTATGTGGGAATTTTGAATTTCTCATTTACATTTTGAGCAAATGTAATTCAGTGAATGTATATTATGATGCGATCATACAACCCAAAAGGATTGGTAACCCTGTCAACAATTTGGTTAACCAAAATAGCTATATTTCTGTTGTAAAACCTAAACATTACATAAATATTAACCTTCTGTGATGTCGAAAGTTGAATTTTATAAGACAATGCATGCTGTAGATGTTTTAATTTTTCAAGAATTGGACTTGCTTGAATTAAATGTTGCATCATTAGTAGCTATATTTATTTATAATCCACTTATATCACTATTTACACATAAATATCTCAGAATTATAATGCAACCGTTGTAGGTTATCTGTCAAAATATTATATACTACTTGACGCAACTTATATTTCTAAACATTTCAAATTTTTTGTTCATTATTAGTACAAATATGTTTGATAACATTATTAAAAATGCAATAATTTGTAATTGGTTTCAATTTTCTGGTAAATAAGACAGGTTACTGATTATGATTTCAAATATTCGCGGGGAAAAGTTCATAAGCGTTCAAAAAACAGAAACAGAACTGAAAGCTGAATCTTAATTTTTTTTTTATTTTATTATTATTCGTTTAATACGACATGATAAGTCATTTAACAAACATCAAGTATTTAGATAAGAGGTGAATAATATGAAATTGCCCTTCTATATTGTACAATTTAAACACTTTTTATTCCAACGAAAAGTTTATTTATTTAATCTTTATGCACAAAGTGGTACACAGGGCGGACTTAATGCTTAGAGTCAATCTCTTCCTGCCAACCGTTAGGCTATGCAGAGATAAACACATAATGGAGGCGATACAGCTAACAGAATAAAACAAGTTAAAAGATATTAATACCGAAATATATACTTACACATATAGGTAGCATACACATACATACATACATACATACATACATACAAAATATATAAATATACCATACAAGCAATATATACAAATATACACATAGTCATGAATAATCATGAATTTTAATACTAAAATACAAACAAATATGTATGTCAGGATAAAAAACTAAAACGACACAATGACTATCACCAACACTAGTACAGACTTGCAACATCTTTGTAGTGTTTGGGGATTTCATTTTCAAAGGAAAACTTATTAGGAGCTTTTTTAATGTAAAATTTTAATCTTTTTGCAGGAAATTTGGGAAAAATGGTTATCGGATGGCGGTAGGTCTGGAGAGCGTTATCATGGAACAATAATGGCGAAAATCGATTGACGAGTTTCTTCTCAGATTGTTTCTCAGAGTTTCGCCATCATTGTTCAAAGTTCTTTATAATAGATACCTGCTATTATTGATACACTGGATCTCAAAAAGCTACATTGAATTACAGCATGAAGTGTCCAGCAAAGATTTACCACTACCTTCGTTTTAGGGCATTTTTCCGGTATTTGATCTGAGTTCAGTCATTGCGTTTATTTTCACGAGGCACCCATTTGTCGAGATTTTTTTTAATAAATTTGGTGCAGATGTGTCAATATTGTGGTTACACAGATGTTAAACAATAACGCAATCTCCTTAGTTGTTTAATAAGGATCGGCTTGCACGACTACCTATCATCTTCTGTTTCTGTAATCTGTGTTTAAATGTCAAAACGGATTAGACAGGACTTTCGTGACGTTTTATTTATTATATGTCATTTTCACGTTATGCAGGGACAACAATCTTATAAAATCGGTGCAAGGCACCTGTTATTTGCCTGTAATAGTCGACATATTGTTAACAATATAATTTTTCGTTAAATAATTATTTTACAGTACTGGGAAAATATGATATATTTGGTAAAACTGTCCTTTAAATATTAAATTAATTAGAAAGCACTATGGACCTAATGCATCAGACAATGCGACATGAAAAGTTACTAGTTACAGTCGAAGACCTTCCTGATGAAGTTTTAGAATTTATATTGAGCTTCTTGCCTCCTTATAAGGATCTACAAAACTCTATGGCTGTTTGTAAAAGATGGTGTGGTTGTGCTCAAAGTAAGTATGACTAATTGCAAAGGGGTCGTTAGTTTCATACCTTATAAGTATACTAGTTTTAAAGGCCTATGTTCAGTTGTAGACTTGTTACAAGCTATAGTATGTATCATATGGAGTTAGTGTTGTTAAGGGTTTTAGGTTTTAAAAGCTTCATTGACCTCTGGGCTCTCAGCCATGAAGCAAGCATAATTTAATAAAAAGATATCTACTCTGCTTTTTTACACCTTGTTTATAGTGAATAAGTTGAGCTTTCACTATCTAGGTTCTATATATAGGATCTAACCCAGGAAGGTTTGGACCTTGTCACACATGTTTGAGTCTTGTTGATCTATCTAGGTGTAGATGATGATGTGCTTATTTTGGTTTTATGTTCCAGATGTCTTGCGTAAAACGTCGGTAAAACTAATTAAAGCTGTTGCAGAATTTAATATATTGTGGAAAAATGTAACCGCTACTGATATAGTGCCAACCATTACAAAAAGATTTTCCCATGCAGCATGCATTCTAGAAAACAATATGTATATATTTGGAGGATGTACTACCAATGCTACTTCATTTAATGACCTTTGGATGTTTGATTTATCAAAAAGACGGTGGATAAGACCATTAGCAACAGGTACATATCCTGTTCCTAAAGCATATACATCAATGGTTAATTATAAAGACTGTTTAATTGTGTTTGGAGGGTGGACATATCCTTCACTTTCACAGTACTACCAAAATGTCACTATGTTCAATGATATCCATTTTTATTGTGTTAATACTAATAAATGGATTCTCATAAATGCTTCTAACTCTCCTCCGCCTATGGCAGGACATTCGGCTTGTGTTAAAGGAGATGAAATGATTGTATTTGGAGGATTAGTTATGTCAGCAGCACAGAATTATCAAATACAATGTTCCAATGATGTATGGGTACTAGATATTGCTGCATTTACCTGGAGAAAACAACCAACAACTAAACCAAGACCCTCACCAAGATATGCTCAATCACTTATTAATTTGGACTCTGATAGGTTAATGCTTCTTGGTGGTGTGCAAACTTTGCACAATCGCTTTGTTTACAGTGACTGTTGGATATTAACAATGAAAGGTCCCACATGGACTTGGAAGGAAATTGCTGTAAGAAACAAAGAGTGGGCCTCCGCTAACATATGGTGCAATCCAGCTTGTAGAGTTGGTGATAAGGTGGTTAGTCTTAGTAGAAGCAGAAATGGTTGGAATGGTGCCAAACCATTGGTCACATCAGCTGTAAGATTATCTGCACTAAGCAGACCTGTAAATGCTCCTGTTTCTGTAAGGATAGAGCACAGTCTACAGCGGCCTTTAGATAGAGATCAAAACATAAATGGGAGACGTGGGGTACTGCCAAGGCAACCCATCAGTAGACAAACGCCTACAAATGCTTCTGATGAGCCTATTGCAGGACCCAGTAATGAACAAGGAAATTCTAATAAATTAGGAGTAGTAAAAGAAAATGCTACTCCAGACAAAAATTATGGTGCCGGCCCTAGTTCAGATTTGAAACATAACAATGACATTGACTTAAATAAAAAAGATTTAACCTTGCGGAAAAACAAAATTAAGGTAAGTGTGTAATAATTAACTTATTTAATAAAGTATGAACTCCTATATTGTATATGATGAATATCACTAAAATTCCCAAATAATAAGCCAATACTACATTATTAACAAGAGATTTTTCGCCTTTAAGAAAAAGATGACAGCAATACTTTACTTGAATACCTTATAATATACTAGCAAACCGCTCCTGCTTCACATGGTCATATCTGTAATATATAAACTAAATCTAAATGATGTGTATCCATCCATATTATCCATTGAACAAAAGTTATCAGGTATTGCTTGTTGACTGACCTTTAACACTGTTGACCAATACATTCTTATATCCTACTTACTTATCTTACATTTTCGACCTCCAAATTGATTACAATGGAATATTCATTCCTTTCTTTAGCACTGTAAAAATTGTTAGGTTGCATCTGGACCAGTTGTTGGGTTGGGAAACTCAGGTTGCTAAATTTAACCAGAAAGTTATTGCCACCTTACATTCTCTATATTGTCTAAAAAAATTCCAGCCCTTTAAAACTAAGCTTTTGCTTACACTTTCCTTAATTTTACCCATTATGGACTATGCAGATGTGTGATAACCGGACCTATCCCAATCACATCTCTACAAGTTGGAGTGCCTTCTTAGCAACTGCATAAGATTTATCTTTGGTTTACATAAATATGATAATGTCTCTTCTTACTGTTAAAAGCTAAACTCGGTTTCTATTTGTCAAAGGTGTAGCTCTAGAATTTTGTGTTCATTGTATTCTGTCTTAACTGATTGTAATTCTTCCATACCTTAGAATAATTTCCAATGTCTTTATTCTGCTCATGACAAAGAGACTTTCCATAAACCAACTTAACATTCACATTCCTCAACATAATACTGGATACTATAACTCTTCTTATACTGTTTAAGCTACAATTCTCTGGAAAGCCCTACCCAATAAGAATTAATTTAAGAGACTAGTTCATGAATACCTAATAAATATAAATCCTTGAGAATATTCGGCTTATCTATTTTCAGTTTTTATTATGTATTTGTCTATTAATCATTACTTATTTGTATACATATTTACCTATTTTATACAATAAATATTCATTAATTATTTAATTACATAAATGTATGTTGATATATATATTAATTTATTGTTTTTGGGAGTCCATCTATTTTAGTTTTTCATTGTTTGTTTTGCACCTCCTATCTACTTTTCACCATGTCAAGGGTTACTGATAAAAAATGCAATTTGGCATTAAGTCCGCACATTGTAAGCTTAAGGTCAACAAATAAAACATAAATAAAATAAATATATTATCCACATTTAATGAGTTGTATAGTACATCAATTTACTTATTTATTTATAAATAAAAAATCACTGTGTGCATCTAATTGTAATATTTGTAATACTGAATGGTGATAAATATTATTTTAATAATTTTCAATTCTTTCTTTCAGAATAAGGGAATGAAAATTGTGCGACAGTTACAAGAAGCTAATAAATATCGGATGGCTGCTTTTGCATGTGATTCATCAGTCAATAATACCCCAAATGAAAATGATCTCATCAATCAGAGACAGATAGCACATTTAGAAAATAGATTAGAACCTCACCCTCCTGTACCCCCTGACAATTCGAATAGACAACCTGCAGTAAAAAAAGTTAAACGAAATACTCTTACAATGCATGTGCTTGATATTTCCACTGTTATAAATGGCAACTGTATGAATTATGTATCTTGGCTATGCCCACGATTAGGAGAAATGAACGGAGCTCCTGAAGAGTTAGTCATGTATTCTTTGGTAAAAGGAAATGGTGAACTTATTATGTTTGGAGGTGTTCACAATGATATCAGTATTTTAAATTACCCTGAACAGCACAACATGTATTCAAATTCTTTACATTTTATCACACCTCCAAGGGACATTATATAATTTGTTACAGAAAATGCAAATAAATGTTGTTATATTTAATATTTATGTATATGTACAGTTTTTCATAATTAAATAATACATGGCAGTTTAAAACATTTCACATCTTTTGTAACATTTTTCTATAATATTGTTTTTGCAAATAATCATTTCAAATACTCATGCTTGTCTTTAATGTAGATTTCCATTTGGCATGACTGATCATAGTTAAATGGGCTTTTGCAAAACACATTTCGCCTCTCCGGGAGATAAAATGTGTGTGAGGTTGCATGCTTCATCACTGGGTTTGCTACTAGAGATTGCATTAAGATTTTGCGGCATTCCATAACAGGTCTCTTTTGGTGACACCCGCAGGAAGCCGCTGCCACATGGCAAATTAGAAATAACAAAGTTAGTAAATTCATCAAATGTTTGGGTAGTAATTTTCCTAAACAAAAACGAATCTCTGAATTAATAGTGTTATACTTGATTGGGATAGTGATAAAATAAAGTAAAGGATACCATCCAACATTATTTAAACATGGTTGAGTCAAGCAGCAGCTTTTGCTGCTGCTCGAATGGGCCGGCTCGACCGAATTGGTACCACGGCCTTGAAGAATACCGGCGTGAGTGAGGTAACCGGAGGCCCACTCCCCCTCCCCACCCCATCCTCCCTTCCGTCAACCAACTTAAAATTACTCCAATAACGTGTCGTAGAAAACTAATTACCATGCACCCTGCATAGTTTTACCTTCTAGTGGCATTTGTCGATGAGCATACTATTATGTCGTCAAGAACAAGACACCGTGACAGATATGAGCGTTTTGGATGGTAAAATAAAAAACATAATAGTACATAAATATATAAATTTCAAAATACATTATGTAAATGAGTTTTTGTAGAAATATTTATTTTAGAAAAAATTGATAACCTTCAGAATTGCCTAGTTTACCTGTTACTTCACTATTTAATTAGCTTCAAAAATATTTATGTTTTACTCTTAAGCCTGTATAAGTCAACTGCTAGGCATAGGCCCTTTCATAAAAGAGCTAACAAAAACTGTAACAATTTCACTGGTACACCATGGCCCACGCTGGACAGGCGGATTGGTGAGCGTAGTGCCGATACCCTCGCACTAGATATGCTGCTCCCATCACTGGTCCAAGGGATTAGGGTTCGGCATAGTAGAACGGATTTTCCGACATCAGTCTATCGAAAAGTTGATATGATGATGTCCTTCTGGCCGATTTCGATTGTCTCTGTCATGGAACACATTAACCAAACCTATTGAGATTGTATTGTATTGTACAACCAAAGCCGAAAACCAATAATTTGTGTGGTCCACAATGATTGACTCTGTCTGGTATTCAAATGTACCATTTATTCATTAGAAAAGCAAACCACTAGACCACTTGGAGAAAACTTGATTTTAGGTATATAGATATATTTCTCCTAAAATCCATGTTTGATTTCAGTATTTTTATGTTTTTTTTTAATACTACCTTCAAATATATAATTTCTGTATTATTAAACTTTATTGGTCATTGTCAGGGGCAAGGCCGCCAAAAACGGCAGCAGGTATATCTTTCTTTTGGACTGGTGCAACTTCTTCATCTTCACTATTATCTGATTCTTCGTCAATATCAATTTCATCAGGGTTAAGTACTTTATCTGCATTTTCCTTGATGCCTTGTGTTTCACCTCGTACAAACAATATGTTACCTTTGCTTTGAACAGCCATTTCTGCAGCCTTTGCTTCTAACATTCTCATACCATCCTTTATACCTGGTGCTAGATCAGAAATAGTACCTGCTGCTTGTGCAGCTGAACTTAACATTTGAGCAGACATCATATTCACTTGGGTATTATATGTAGCTTGGACACTTCTCTTAATTCTGAGCATTTCTCGCATTGTGTCTTCATTTCCATGTCTCACTTCAAACTCTTTCCAAGTATTCCAAAACTCAGATGTAATTCTAGGATCACACATTTGGCTGCAGTGAGAATATATAGCCCGCGCTCTATCAATTTCACCTAAACGAGTTTCCATTTCTGCAAAACGTACGCACATCTCTCTTGCTTTCTCCTCAGGAAGAGTTTCAATTGCTTTTTCATATATTTGCCGGGTTTTAGGGACTCCATATATTTCTGCAGCTTTTTTAATATAAATATTGAACATTTCGAACATTTGTTCAGGAAGAACTGCTGTGGTGGCACGCTCATACACTGCCATAGCATGTCTTGCTAAGCCATGTTCTTCTTCTAATTTAGCATACAACAAAAAAATTGCTTTAGCAAACTCTGGTGGACAGTTTTCTAAACATTGTTCAAATAAATCTCTAGCTCTCTCGAGTTTAGAACCCCCATACCTTTTTAAAAACTTAGTTAAGTATGTATTCCAAATATCATATACGTTGGGCCATTTAAAAAGTGCAATACCTTTCTCATATGCTCTAAAAGCTTCTTCAAAGTAGTTGTGCTCTTCTAAGAAAAGTCCATAGTTAATTATTATTTGTGGAGTAGCTATTTTTAAATCAATGATATGATCATAAACAGCTTTACATGATTTGTAAGTACCAAAACTCTCTTCAAGATCTGCATACATAGACCACACTTTTAAGGACTTGTATAACCTCATTTGAACAGTCTCTTTGTCATCATGATAAGCTACCTTTCTGCTTGGTAAAACTGTTGCTCTTTGCATCAACTTAAGAGCTTCATCGTAATTTTCATGTTTAATTTCCATTTCAGCCCACTCACACCATACTGATGCTAAGTCATCAACTTTTGCATAATTAACTTGCGTAGCTTTTTCGAATATTAATCGTGCATCCTCAATTTGATCATTACTTTCATAAAACTTGGCAAAGCCGACCCATAATGTATAAAGTTTTCCTACTGCCAATTTCGGATCCACTGTTTGTACAGCTTCTGTGTATGTATCGATTATTTCATGAGGTTTTCCTTCATATAATTTAACTCTTTTATGCCATTCAGCCACATTATGCGGATTCTGTCTAAGAAGAACAGAATTCAGTAGTAAAAGTCTTCTCTCCATCAAGTACTCGAATCTTGCTAATCTTAGTTCCAAATCAATATCATCATCTTCTGTGGGATTTGAATTCTTTGCAATTTCTTCCATCTTCTTGCTTAAACTAAGTTCTTCAAATTGAGCATATGCATCAAAAACTTGTGTAAAATCTCTTACTGTAGTTACGGTCTGAATAGATTCTTCATAGATGTCCCTGGCTCTTTCAAAAAGACCACTTCTCACATAATAATCTGCAAGAGAGTTCCATAAATGCCCTAATTGATCTGTGTAACGTCTCAGGCCACCCCTTATTATTGCATCTACATTTAGTGAATGAATTTTATCTGGATTTTTAGATATAAGTTCACATAACTCATTCCATAACTGATGATTGGATTTTCCATGTTTTGATTGAAAGTTTTCATTGTTGACAATATGGGCTAACTTTACAGCAGCCTCATCTAACTTATTTATTGAAATAAGGTAATCTATATATTCTTCAGTATCCTCAGGACACAGTTTCAAATATCTTCTAAAAACTCGAACTGCAGTTTCAGGAATGTCATGTTTCTTCAAAAAAATTAAATATAGTGGCCAAATTCTGTGATGCTGTGTAATGGGTAGAGCTCTTAAAGCACTATCAAATGCCTTTCTAGTTGTTGTTATCTTGCACTGATCTGTTAAAAATGTACAGTAATCCATCCAAATTCTTGGCATTTTATGCATAAATACTAATGACCGTTCAAAACAGCTGTTTACATCCTCATTACACGAGTCTGTTACACAGCGGCCTCTAATCTGAGTTCGCCTTATTTTAAGATAATTATACCACAACTTAAAAGATCCTGGCAATTCCTTAAGAGCTCTTTCATATATCATATTTATTTCATGTTTAGGTGCACTCTTTTTGTGCTCAATGTATCTCAACCAATGTTTGACAGAATAGGGATTCCGTAGTATTTCTTCTTCATATGGCAAGTCCTCTTCACTCTAAAAAATAAAGGCATTCAAAAAATCATTATCATAGCACATCTGCCTTCCCCACGAGTGGACACTACCACGCAAGCAAAAGTACTTAAACTTCCAAAAAAGCAGAGTTCCAATTAATTTTTTTGTCAGTCATATAATAAAATAAAAAAATTCAATAATGAAGAGTTGTCAGAACATAGCCACTTTTCAGGTACTTCACACACAATATACAGATGTTAAGAATATGTATTATAATATACATACTCAATTTATCACCCTCTACTCTCATGATTTAAATTGGGGTAGAGAAATGCTATGTGGCAATCTTTGGGGGTTCAGTAGTGGATTTGTGACAAGATCCAATGATGAAAAATGAGCTCCATGGAACATTTAAACCTCATTCACCAGCAAAAGACTAGTGTTATGAATAACCCTTTATGGCATAATAATAAAATTTCTAACCACTAAACCAATCTAACACTAACTACTAAAACTGGTCTTTAGGTTATCTTCTATTTATTTATTCTGAAACTATTGATCATGAATAGAAAAATGGATTAATAATATAAGTGAAATAGATGTATACTTACAAAGAATATTTCGATTTCTTTTCCATCGAGCAAAGGCATCGTAAATTCATTAAATTTTTCGCACACAATTATATATTTTTTTCTCAATAACTTGATTGTGAAAACTTATGGTCTTCGTTCACATTCCTTTAATCAATCAATCAGAATATTAAATATTATATCGGAATACAGACGACAATTATTCCAATCATATCAACAACAGCTAAAATTGACATATATAAAATAGAGCTGAGGCATAAACATTGGATAACCTATATTTCGATACAAGTCTGCACCTATATTGCTTGTTGCCTGTTGAATAGGATAGTTATAATACTTTTTGGAGAAAAATAGTAAGCACTTTACCTTACTATTTTATTTTACCTTTATACTATGTTTATTTTAATTTTTTTATAAATGCAACATAATATAAGAATACTGATAATTTTTATTAAATGTAAATCTTTAATGTTTATTGATTTTCGGAATAATAATCGCTGTAGTTATACCAGGATCCGATAGCAAAAAGGATAAAAAGAAATTGACGCTAGCAATACTGGGGAAGTTGGAGTAAAACGTTTTGATACTTTGTTTTCCTTATAGCGGCTGATTCTGTGTGTGATACATGCAAATATATAAAATTATCCAATTATCAAGGATAGTGTCTTACTGTGGCAAGAATCTTACTGTGGCGAATGTGGGGTTCGAAATTTAGATGAAAACTCCAATTACTCTGTTCATGTGTTTATTAATTAATTATAGGCTATCAGAACTTGAAAATGGTTCCAAATACTGCACATCCATAAAAAAGTCTTCATCGGAAGAGGAAGACGAGGAAGACGCAGTATTTATGATAAACCTTTCCTCCTGCATCTCAATTAATCGATCTTGTTCTATGAACTGATTTTAAATTTTTATAACATGTTCACAAGATTTTCGCCATTCATCGATCCCTATTTGAGAGAAAGCTTCTTCTGTTAAAGATTTTATATCACTTGCAGGGGTTTAACGTACAATGATATGGTGGGAGCCTCAAGACTTCGTGGCCGTGTGATTTTAAAATCTCATCTATCTGATATTTAGGTTCAGACTTATGATTTTTCACTGCTTCCAGTAATTTACATTTACGCCAATTATCGTCGTAAGGGATATTGTTTGATTGAAGCCATTCATTTATAACAGCAATACGGTCGGCTTATGCAGGCGGTTTGTTTAATTGTACAGATTGGTACTTGGCGTTATCAATGACAATTAGAGAAGGTTTTATAAGGTTGGGAATCAACTTCTCCGTAACCCATTTTGTAAAGTTATCTTTATTCATATCATGGTGGTAGTCAGCAAATGTGCTCGTCGACCTATACTCGAAACAACAGTTTGGCACAAAATCATTTTCTCCACCAGCATGTACAATGATCCATCTAGGCCTTGCCGAAATACTTTTAGATGGGACTGCAATATCTTTATTTTGCCAGCATTTGTACACTGAACATGAACCGTGTATGTAGGTTTCATCTAAATAAACCACATCTAGCTTATCATCGGCTTCTTGATTCTTTTGCATACGCTCCAAATACTTGAATCTGTGTATCTTTATGTCATGTCGCTCCATTAAAATAGTTCTTTTTGATTGGCACTTCACGAATTCGAATCCGATGTCTTTCAAAATAAGTCTGAAGACAAAATAAGATTGTTATTTTTAGATTAGTATGTTTTTAGATAATATCCAAACTGAAAGAAAATGAAATTCATTTTTGTTACCTTAATGATTCTCTTCCTCCATTGAAATTGATTTCCTCTCGAAGATTTTCGAGAAGCAATTTCATGACAGTGGGTATTTCTTTTTGTACAGTGTAAACCTCATTTATCTTGTTTCTGATCAATTCTAAATCAAAACTATCCAAGTTAATTTTTTTTTGCTACCTTTCCTCTTTTTACCGGGCGTACTAAATACGCCTCTGTTAGATCTGCCTTCAGCAACAATTCGTCTTAACGTAGTATTAGAAACCCCTGAAATAAACCAAAGTTTAGTATACATAATATAATACAGACGAAAAATGCAATAAACCAAAGTATCAAGACGTGTCATTCCTACTAACCAGTCAACGCGTGCACATGGCTCAATATCGATGATTGTGTTTGTTCTGCACCTTGTTCATCAAGTATTCTTTGATAAACATTGAAATTAATATTTCTTGCTTGCGATCGAAGAGGTTTCTTCGATATTTTCACCATTTTTGAAATTAAAAGGAAATTTGAAGCCAAACCAAAAACAATTCCTCGAAATTTCAGTTGGCAGGTGACATTTTTTTTGTTACCATATGAAAATCGCAATTTTTTAAACTTTTTTTGCCATCAGATCCTGGTAGACCCATAGCGATAAAATAGTTGTTAAATGATTATGGATGAAATGACTATTTTAGATACTTTACGCCTCGTTTCCTTGTCCTGTCGCATGATATTTTTCTTCAAAATTTGTACCCCGACCAATGTGACTAATTAACATTTTACTTTTATCTATGGTCACAAACTGACACATACTCACAGTCCGACTTTGCCAAACTTACATGAGCTATCTCTTTTACTCGTACTGACGCTTCTTGACAATGACAGAGATAATTTGTACCTCGATTGAGCGGCAATAGCAATAGCTCTGTCCAAGTAAGGCCGTGATATAAAGAAATCAACTTATTACTAATAACATTATGATTAAAGGTTAAAGAGAAAAGAAATATAAAGGAAGTAAAAATAACTGGCTCAACTTATTTCTGGGAAGGAATATATACCTTATAAACCTTATTCGCAGAGTTGATTTTATAGATAGGGATAGAAACTTACAGTTAACTACTAGTAAAACAACTTAAGTTTACATAAATAAATGAAGCGAAATATAGATAATGTACGACGAATAACATAGATAAATCTGTGTTATTCGTCTATCATCTATATTTTCATAATTAAATATACCGTTTTTTCAACTTAGGTATTTCTAACAATAATTCATTAATTTCCAAAATAAACAAGGTCTAATCCTTGAAACAATCTGTCGTAACTATTCAAGCTCGTGACAAAATGATTCAATCATTGTTTTTGACACGATCAACTACAAAATGTGTCCCTGTCGCGCTACACAGATCGCAAGAAATCGATTGTCAAAGGTCTAATATAGATGCGTCTTTAAACTTTTTATATTGTCCAGTGTTTAAATCAAAATAATTTTTGTACGAGATAAATACATATGCTCAACAATTAAATAAATAATGTGTAAAACCTCTTAATACATAGACAGTAATAGGTAGTTCTTCATATTTAGCGGGAGCTAGAGGCTTAATAGATCAAACGGATACTTCGGACTCCCGAAGCCGTGAAAGTAGAAGTGAGAAGAAAGAAGAAAGAAGTGAAAGTTCGCGTGATAAGCAATCACCTTGGGAATCTGTGCTAATGAAATGAAAATAATGATTAGACTCCAAATTCTCATGACACTTAGCGACGCGATTATTAACGAAAATACTTTAGCGATGTGGAGAAGAACTGATACTGGATGAAGCTATCTCTAAACCAGAAAAGACAAAAATATAGAGTATTTTATAGCGAGAACTAAATTTATTATAAATTATTTTTGTTAATTTGTCATTAGTGTAGCGGTGGATAATTCAAGTCGTGCTAGCGAAACTACTTTTAAAGGCGAAACTTTAGATTTTGCCCAAACTGACATTCATATTTCCATTGGGATCCATTACTTGCAAGTATATAACACTGCCATATACTTTAAAGAGGGCGTCATTAAACAAAAGTAAATTGAATATTTATCTGACTGAAATAAAAAAAATCAGAATCATTCTTTTATTGGTTTTGAATAAAAAAGTAGGCAACTCTGTATACTCTTTGTATTTAGTTATGCACTTTGGTTTTAAATGGCGAACGCTTAATTAAAGCTTGGGGAATTTTAATGCTTTAATGTTTTCTTTTTTTTTGATTTATTGCATTATTTAATATTATATAGAATTATAAAGTTGTTTTTCCTACATTAATGTCCGTTCTATATGCATTGGCAATTACAATAACTTTTTACAGCGAACGAAATGCGTGTTCTTCTATATCAATTGTAAAATCTGTGAGACCAATGTTTTTCCTTTATAATGTCAAAACAAGGAAAAAGAAAAATCACCGTGGAATTACCGAAAACAAAGGACCTAGCAAATAGACCTAGTGTTTTTGAGCGTCTCGGCACTAAAAAAACTTCTGGTACAAGTGGTAAAAAAATAAGTGAGTATTGTAGACAGTGGGCACAACACGGGAATTGCGCTTACGGAAAAAATTGTAAATTTGCTGCTACTCATACATTAATAAGTCCATCAAAACAACGAGCGGCAAACAAAGAAACTGAGCATAAACGTTTGATAAAAGATGATCCTAAAAGTAGGCTTCATTCGACTGTCGTAGTTAGAACAGGCCGTAGTCCTGATGGAGAAATCGATAATTGGGATCAAAATGACCTAGAATATGCTGATACTGACGTATTGGAAAAAAGAAGGCAGCAATTGCAACGTGAATTAGAATTGCAACTTAAAATGGACTCAAGTAAAGACATACGTAAAGACAAGAAAAAAATGCTTTCGAGCTCTTCATCGTCGAGGAGTTCCAGTTCTTCCAGCGTCTCATCATCGTCCTCGGATGGGAGTACATCCTCTTCCTCATCTTGCAGGTACAATAAACTTTTACATAATTGTATTTAGATATCATATATACAATGGTGGTCATATAATTAGAAACACTTCTTATGAATAAAGAAAGTATAACTTCAACGTACAAATGTTCGTAAAAAATATACACATTCAATAATTAATAATCATGCAATAATATAGCCTCAAATAAAAAACTCATTAAAGGCATAAAATATAAAACATATCTTACTTTTAATTACAAAATGAGTCTTACACATGTAGGAGTTTATTTTCTGTTACTGGCCGCTTGGACGCCTAATTAGAAACATTTTAAAAAAGCATCTATAGCTCATTTTTTTTTTAAATTGGAGAATAAAATTTCTTTCTTGGCGTTTTCTATTATTTTGGTGGCAATTCATAATTTAAACTGAATTTAATTTTGTTCAATATGGGCAAAAATAAATGTTGAGATGTGTCAACTAGGCAAATAATTGTTAATTTACATATAGAGCATAAGCGGGCATACAGAAGAATAGCTGAGCATTTAAATTGTTCTGTTAAGAAAGTTTTTAATGCAATTGATCATTATAAAACACATGGAACTGTTGAAAATGTTTTTAGATAGGTTCAGCCAAGAAAAACATCTCCCAGAGAAGATACGCTAATCGTTTGTGTTGCTAAAAAAGACCAAAGTAAAGGCTCCAACCTGATTAAAAATTAAGTTTTTTCACCTGATGACCCAAGAAACATCTCGTCAAGACTGATATGCCGAAAGATTAGTGGAAGCTATATTGATTGGAAGAATCTCTAGAAAGGTACCGCTTCTTACCACGCAACACCGAGTGAAGTGATTATTATTTGCTAAAAAATATTTTAATTGGACGGTATGAGAATAGAAAAAAGTGTTATTTTCAGATGAAACAAAAATAAATATGGTAAATTCCAATGGAAAGCGCTATGTTAGACGTCCTATAAACAATGCTTTTAATTATAAATACACTAGGAATATAGTCAATCACGGGGGCGGTAACATTAAAGTTTGGGGGTGTTTTTCCAGAAGTGGAGTTAGATGTTCGGAAGGTTGAAGGTACAATGGATCAGTGGCAATACAGGAATATCTTAGAGCACACAATGATTCCCTACTCACTTCTCACTCCCAGATCACCTGTAACTTGGATCTTTCAGGATGACAATGACCCTGAACACATGGCCAATAGTGTCAAATGTTTCTAAGGAAACAGCAAACAGCGTATATCGTCCGTTTTAGACTGGCCAGCAAATAGTCCGGATTTAAACCCGATAGAAAATCTACGGTATATTGTTAAAAAGAAAGTCTCAAACAAATGTAAGACCAGTCAAAACGAACTATATGAAGCATGGAATTCAATCCCCCTAGTAAAATGTATGAAATTGCCGTTGTTGCAGTGCCGTTATCGAAAATAAGGGATACGCCACTAAATATTGATTATAACTATTGATAGGCTGTGGAGGCTATTTCGTAAATAACAATACTAATTATTAATACTTAAAAAAATATTGTTTTTTTATACTTTTTTGTTGTTGTTTCTAATTAGTTGACCATTATTGTTCATACCTTAAAACTGATTTAAATGTTTGTCCGTAATGTAATATTGAAACTGCACTTATGTAAAGGGTTTTATATTGTATTTCTAATAAATGATAAATCATTGAACATATTGTTGTCCTATTTATCGTTTAATTTCAAAATAAAAACGATTGCGGTGAAGTATCTTACATAATGTCAAATACCATTGGTAGTGTTTCTAATTACACAACCACCACTATTTATATTATAAAAATGTGATATAGAAGTCTGTGTAGAAGCTGAAGTTGTATTTGGCACTACAAACATGGTATAGACGTCTGTACAAGTTGAATTTTACTAGTTTATTTTTATAAATATCTCATTATTATTCTGACACAACATTAAATATGTTATGCCAGCTACATATTGGACTACATTATATGTACATTAGCAAATTTTATTAAAGCCTTTACTATAATTTAAATTATTGTATATTAGAATACACATTTTTATTTCAAATTAATATTGTATATTAGTATGTACATACCTTATTAGGTGGTAGGTGTCTAGGAGTTGTTTGTACCACACTCTTAACCATTTCTGCCATTAATCATCAGTGCAACAACTGAAGTGTTTCAGTTTGAAAGGTATAGATAGCCAGTATTATCATACGCTGTAGGGCATTCCATCTTAGTCTGCAGAGATGAAATCTGTAACTATCTTTGATTGTAGTTGTTTGCAGGTATCCATGGGTTTACATTCCAGTTACCATCAGGTGGAGTGTTAGCTCATTTGTCACTACAATCCAATAAAAATAAATATATTATTTTGGTTGTGTACTTTTTATTATATTGCACACCTAAATGACAAGCGGTAGTGCTTAGATTGCGGTAGCTTAAATTATTTTCACCAAAGCATTGCACTTATATGGTAATAAAAGTACACCATAGCAAGAGGACAATCCAATTAACAAATCTGACATAGTCTTAAGTAGACTGATAGTTTGAACTAATAACCAATCTGCCATTTTTCTCCATAAATGTATTCATGAATCATCCTTGGCAGGGACTGGGGTTCATTGTGAATATTGTACTCTATCAAAACTATTACACTTGAAGCAATCTAAAAAATGGTCACAGACTGCAGAATTCTGAAACTATACTTCAAATGACTGATGAAAAGATTGTACAATATGTTGACTTGAAAATGTTATAATAAATTTTAATGATTTTCTTATGGACCAATATTTCTGTTTACCAATATTGACATTTTAATATCAATATTTATAAGTTTATTGACATGTTTAGTATTAATGATTATATAATGTGATAAGCTTTCAGCGAACATATAAATATTTGCACACTGTTGAATAGAGTAGAATATAGCAAAGCAATGTATAATCAACATCTGTTACACACATATTGCAAATAAATTGTTATTATTATGAAAATAAAAGGCATGGTCCCATAGGCAACTGAAAGCATGCCACAGGAACATAGTGATCCACAAAATAAAAGCACAGTGTACTCCAAACTCGAGCAGACTGGCCTCTACAAGCGGCACCCCAAATATGACCCCCTCTCAAGATGGTGATGGCTGCCACATTAAAGGGAAAAAAGGAAAAAGATTCATTAAAAGGAAAATGGATGACCTGGCACAAGCAGCTCAAGTCTATACTCATAAATATGATATTTACAGCAAACAATATCTCATTGTCTAAAAGTACATCTACAGTTTTCTACATGAGCATTTACAATTTTTATATTAATAGGTCAGGGCGAAAGTTTTTTCGTATTTAATATTCAATATATCGTATCGTATTTATTTACATTTGATTATAATATATATGTGCCATTTTGTTTGTTAACTTGTTGCAACTTTGTAGGTATTGACATAATCCCATTGCTGTAGAAATTTTGGGACTTCTGATCAAAAAACTGCAACAAGTAGTTTTGACAGTCCTCTCTCCTGATGTTAACCTAACACTCCCTAAATTATTCTGAAGAGATGGAAACAGGTGAAAATCTGAGAGTGCATGGTCAGGGCTATATGGTGGATGCATCAACATTTTCAAATAAGCTCCTGAGGATATTGAGATATGTGCTGAGTTTGTTAATGATGTGTGTGGTCTGGCATGATGATGAAAAACACCCTTTCTGTTGAACAATTCCAGGCGTTTCTACTCGTATTTCTAACTTGAGTCTCATCAGCCATTGGTAGTAGAGATCGAATCGATAGTCTAGCCCGGCGGTAAAAGCTTATAATGAACCATGCCCTTCCAATCCCACCATACACGTCCCACAAACGGTTCGGTTTCATTGCGTTTTAATAGAGAATCGCAAATGAGTACTCATTTGCGATTCTCTATTAAATTTCATTCAGTGAGGTTGTGTTGCACAACACTCCAAAAATCGAGCATTTTGTATGTGGTCAACCCTTAGCTCTTCATCTATGTCGTAACTACTAATATGCCGATCTTGCTCCACTTTTAAACTTAAAAGTGGCATCGACTTAAATTGTAACAGGTCTACCAGAGCGAGCTTCAAAATTGACTATCAATTCCCGGACTGAAAACGCTTGTACCAATTTTATGCTACTGTTACTGTTACTGCAATAAGACAATAGACGTAACAAATTTTTTTTCGCGTCTTGTGTCGCATTTTTCCCTTGTTTGGAATAAAATTTAAAAATGTTTCGAATTTCTTCATTAGATACACCCATTTCAGCGGATTGGAAAGCAATAAAAATGACTTGAAATCATTTTACTTTTTATTTTTACTTAAAAAATACGAACAAACTTTTCCCCGACCTAATATATATGCCGATTCACATCAGCTATACGTATTGTTACGCCGAATCCTAACATATCAACTAATTGTTGCCTGGCAACAAACTTCGGGTCCCGGCCACAATCGTGCTGCAGCTGCTCAATGTTCAATGGGAAATGGGTAATCAGTATGTTTTTTTAGTGTCTAACCTAACACTAGCAAAGGCCACATAGCAGATATTTTATAACAACAGCCAAAAGAGTGTGGAAAAACTATAAGGAACAGTCTAATATACCTTTTCCACCGTTCTGGAAATGAAGAAAACCGTGGCGTCCCGAAAGACAAGCACGAACGCAGTTGTTTTTTCAGTATGGCTACGCTCTTCCGTAGAAGTATATTACTAGGTCGTCGTACTGAATTCGATGAACATAATTTTTTTTTATCGCAGTAGGTTATTACTTAAACGATGATCAGATGTTGTGGCTGACCCGTGGCTTTCCAGGTGCAATACCCTGATAGTGTTTTAAATACGATTAAAACACACCGCAGCACCCTCTTGTGAAGTGTTAAGAACGCGTTGAATAATCGGGGCAGTGTGCTAAATGAATTTTCGAGGCACCACTTTGTATTTGTAATGACATACAAGGCGAAGCTTTGAAATACATTTTGAGTTATGATGTTTTTTATTTGATAGTTGTGTTGTTTGGTGTTAAGAATTTTGAGATGATTAGCAGAATAAAATTGTCCATAGCGGATAATTTCGTATCTTTTGGCCAAGTAAGAGCTGTAGGTGACTGCGTCTATCAAACAGAAATAGGTTAATAAAATGTTTGGAAAAACGCACGGTCATTTAATACAATTTCGTAGTTAATCACTACTGAATTGTAATAAATTTAGTTAGGATTTCTAAATTCCATAGTTAGAGAAAACCGTGTGGTATCGGTGTAAGAATTTGGCACTCACTATTTTCCCGTGGGTGGAGTAATGGCTACCGACAAATGGCAGGATAACTATCTGGAAAAATAGAGACCAGAAATTAACTGACCAACTGTAGTTAGCAGCGTCTAAGGTGCCAGGTGTCTCTGATCGCCAATCCGTTTGTCATGCGTTGCGATTATGGCAATTTCCCTTTATGGGGGAGCCCTATAGCTGTTTAAGAGGCTGTTAAGGTAAGGTTGATTAGAGAATTGCATTTTTAATACTCAGACTTTTTTAAACTTTTGTATTCTATGAAATTTCTCCGATTTACAGTGAAATTAAACGGATATATGATTGATAATGGACCCCTCTCGATTAAGTTAATAACAAAGTTTTTGTTTTGTGTTTAACCTAAAATAAGATAATCTATAAACGTAAATATGCGCTATTTTATATCTTTTTTATTTCTGAAATTAAAATTATATTTTAGAGATGCTAAGAGAAAAGGCAAGAAAGGAAAATTAAAACGAAATTCCAGTTCTTCGTCAGATGGCGTAGCTCCATCTAAAAAGAAAGTATCTAAAAATGATTCATTTAAAAGAGACAAAAGTGAGTCAAAAAAGCCTAATATAAAAAGAGATGACAGGTTTGTTAAGAAAAATGAAGTAAACAAAAAGAAGACTGTAACAAAGACAGCACTAGGGAAAAAATCTCTTTCACCAGGAAAGAAATCAGGTGGGACTCCACCAATTACATCCAAAAGCCTTGTAACTAAAAGTATATCTAAAAATGCTAAATCACCGCAGAGAAAAGAAAGAAATAGAAGTGTTTCTCCTCATTCGGTCAGGGAACGAGATAAAGACAGGGATCGAAATAAAGATAAAGAAAGGGATAAAGAAAGAGAGAAAGAACGCGAAAAGGACAGAGATCGTACCAGAGGCCGCAGTAGATCACCTAAAAAAGGTAGATCTAGGTCGCCTCGTCGATATGGATCTCATCCTAAAGATCCGAGAAGAAAAGATAGCTCTGAAAGAAGTAGACCAGTATCTCCGAAAAAACTTATAAGAAGGGATGGTAGCGCTGAAAGACATAGGAAAAGGTCTTTGAGTCGAGACAGAGATAGAACTCGTGATCATAAAGATAGATCACTAGAGAGAAGAAAAGATAAACATGATGAAAAGGATAGGCACGACAGAAAAGATAGAGGAAGAGATAGAAATAAAGATACGAAAAGAGAAGATAACAAACGGCGAGGTCGCGATAGGGGCTTAGGTGGTAGAAGTGGTACCGATAAAGGTTTGGAAAAACCAAATAAACCAATGGAGAGGCTTTTGCCGCGACCTGAGGAACGTTTGGCAGCACTTGCGGCTATTTCTAATAGAACATTAGAAAGTGATAAAAATTCAACTACTTCAAAAGATCGACAAGACACTCATTCTGAAAGAGGTGGCAGGAAACAAGACAGACTCGAACGAGATCGCTCTACGAAGAGAGACAGGTTGGATAGTATAGAAAGAGAACCTGGAGATTATGAAAGGGGTATAGAACGTCAATATGATCATGGACATAATATGGAACATTACGATAGAATAGATGATCGTTTTGATGGGGTCCCAAGAGAAGATGATAGATCGCCTGGTTATAGTATACAAGGTAGAGAAAGACATTATGATCCTGGATATGATATACCTGGGCCGCCTCGTGTATATCCTGAGGATGAAGAAAGAATTTATGGTGAGTCCGTGGGAGATCATCGCGGTGTTGATATAGGTAGGTAAAAATCATACATACTTTTTTCGAAGTTTGTAACCACATAATTTATAAAGTATTATGGAAAAAATTTATGTGATAATTTAGCAACGAAAATTCTTTTAAGGGTATGATGATCGACGGCCACATCGCGACCGTTCATGGGAAGGCCGTTCTGGTTCTATGGATCGTGAGCGAGGTTATATCCATCCGCATAAAGATTGGGATAACGAAGATTATCGAGCATCAGGGGATTGGGGTAGGGAGCGGCATTGGCCTATTCATGATCCGCAGGTATTTTATACATACACATATTTTTCTATTTAATCTAAAATCATTTCTTTATCTACTTGTCTTTTTTGTCCTAGGCAAATGTTTACTACAAAGCATTGTATCAGTATGAGCTTATTGATTACCGAAAAAACAACTATTCTTGCCCTTTTCTTTCCCACATTTTCCTTGGCTGTCCTTATCCTCACTTTGGTATGCATATAAATATTGTATTGTGAATGTTGTTTTCGTTTTCCTCTACATAGTCGTCTGTCTAATTAGAACTTTTATTTTCAGATGTCTGAATGGGGTGATAAGGATGCAGATATTGAAGGTTGGCACCATCGTGGGCATGCGCCTGGGCCACATCGAGGTCGAATGCATGGTTAGATATCAGCAACTCTTGAATTTGTGTTAATTTATGTAAATCATTATCTGGTGCATATGTTCTGGACTAAAATTGCCAGAACATAGACTATGGTATTCTAATTTAGGAAGATAATCTAAATAATAAGAGGTGTAAATACCATATTTTTTCTCTAAAAGGCATGAGAGCGGTATTCATGGGAGGTACCTGCATGCCGCTTTCATGGAGACGCCTATGTTCAGCAGTGGACTTTAAAGGCCTGATGAAGAGGAATTTAAATAAATAATTTATTTAGTCAAGATTAATGGTAATATTTTAGATGATTATAACCGTGGAATGCGAATGAATCTTGGCCGAAATGACGTCAATAAACGCCGAGGGCCGAGGAATGAACCTGAAACTGTAACTAAAGAAACGCCGCCTCCTGTACAGCCCACGCCTGTTCCTTCAACTCATGAAGAAGTTGAAGTTGAAGATAAACCGGTGCCAGATGATCTCAGTGAAATAAGTGATGATCCTGATGATATTTTGGAAAGGGAAGACGTAAGTAATTTATTTTTTGATTCATATGTGGTGTCTTACCTGTATAAAACTTTTTTTTTTTTCAAGATGTTAGACCAAAATGTGGACGAAGACAGTCAAGTGGAACATGTAACTGATGAAGTTACTCCTAAACCTGACGGTTATGAAAAGGAATCCACACAGGTTTGATTGAATTATCTCATTATACTATGGATTATTTGATAAGAACTTACACACTAATAAAAATTAGTCTTAACTCTTTCTTACATAGATTAACATTTATCACAAGATACGATTCTGAGTCATCAGTGTACAACGACTTCATAGAATCAATTTGATATAGAAGATATCTGAACTATTATTATATAAATGTCTCTTAATCTTCGAATATATAAAATATAATATTCGTTTGTTCGTCTTTTATGCGTTCAAACATCGTTCATCCGATTAAGCTCAAATTTATGGGTTATATTTGACTCATCATTGGAAAGGTTAAGAGCAAAAAAAAAAGAAAACGATTAAATATTAGACCGTAATTTAAATTTTCCTTTTCGTTACGCATCTCCTTTTTAAGACATTTATCCCTTTTGTGATATGAGAAATAATTTTTTTTTTATTTATATTCATTATTTGTGTGTCAAATAATTTTTTGTAGGACACTAGTGGAGCTGGTGAAGAAAAAGAATCACAAGAAGGAAAAGATGATGAAGATGTGACCAATTTAGATTTTGAGGAAATATCTGATGGAGAACTTGAAGAAGAACGAACGAGAGGTAACTAAAAGGTTTACTCAAATGAAATTGAGCTCGACATCCAAAAATATTAATGACATCTTTTTAAGCGTGGTAGAGCCAAGCGGTGGCTTTTGCTACTGCTCGAATGGGTCGGCTCGACCGGGTTGGTATCACGGCCTCGCAGAATACCGGCGTTGAAGTAGAGGTTTGTTGTGCTGTTTGTTGTTGTGTTGTGAGGTAACCTCACTCACCGAACGAAACGCAGAAGCGAGACGGAGGCCTACTCCGTCCTCATCCCCCTCCTTTTCCTCCCTCCCATCTCCCAAATGTCCTTATGGGCTGGTAACGCCTGCGCCTATGGTGTTGTAGATGTATAGGGGCGACGGTAATCACTTACCATCGTGTGAACCGCTTGCTCGTTTGCCGCCTTTCCCATAAAAAAAAAAAAAACAATTTTGTACCAGACACAGTGTACATAACAGAACAGTGACCGGGCTGTTACCAGCAATTATAAAGGCTCACATCGGACATGCAGAGATTACGAAGAATTGTCATCTGCACTTATATAATTGTAAATTATCTTGTGAACATGAAGAACATGAACATGAGGAAAACACTTGTCTTCATCATTACGGTTTTAGATCCTATGGATAGCCTAAGGAACTAACGTTTGAAAGAATATTTATTTGAGAATCCCCATTCTCAAATATATATTCGGCGACTCATTATACTTCTGAATATACCAATAGGGATGTTGATAGTTTAAGAAAAAAAAACTTTTTGTTTTAACCTATCTAAACTACGATGTATAATATGTCGTAACTCAAACTTTTTTATTACAAAATATTGAGATGATATAATTTTAAGATAGAAATTCTTAAAAGTTATGGTATTTGTCATGTTTTACTACTCTTTTATTTTGATATTTGAAAATACATATAGAAAATACATTTAGTAGAAATAAATTAGAAAATTGCGCAGCATTTCATCTGTTGTTTAAAATGTACATTGTATTTACATTTTATTTAAGCTGGATTGGGAGATGCATTGGGCGTAGACTGGGCAAGTTTGGTTGCTGATGCGCGTCGTCGAGAACAAGTTCCGTCCACGGGCGGCGCTCGTGATCGTTGGCGTCCGGAACGGGTTCTAGCCCGTCTTGGCCTGTCTTTACATATGGCTGGCAAAGACACCGTGCAGAACATATTGGATAAGAATGCAGGGAAGCAGAGTGAGCTTCAAAAGGAGGAGGATAAAAAAGTCTTAAATACTGATAAAGACATACTTGTGGTAGAAAATGGACAATGTGATAGCACTGAAAAACAAACTCATAAAATTGTTCCACTGGATGTCAATTCTTTACATCCTGTTGCTTCTATACAGGTGTGCTTTTTTAAAGTTTTTAAACAAATCTTTCTTCCATCAATCAGAAAGTTGTAATTCATTAATTTCATTTGTTATTGCGCTTGATGTTATTGCACGCTTTAATATTTATTTTTTACTGAATTATAGGTGGCCGTAGAAAAGAGGAAGCGACAGCGCGCTGTTCTTTTTGGGTCTGGTTGTGAAATTACACGGGGGTTAAGTGCAAGACGTGATTTAGCCTTACGTAGGTATTTATGCCATTTACCAGCAGCTGAACGTACTGGACAATCGCGTGTAGCACCACAACCTTCATTGTTCCATGCTGCGCGTGCTTTGTTAATGCAAGAATCAGTAACTGGATGACAAATAATAAATAAAAAGTAATCAAGTATCATGCAATAGTGAAGTTTATTCAAAATCTTACGTGGTTTTGAAAAGAGAACAATATTGAAAAGTTGGTTGAATGGAAGTGATTGATAAATAGTGAAGCATAATATTAAAAGATACTGTGCAGCAAATTAATAGTATTTGTCAGTGAAATAGTGTGTTGTGAAGTGATATACATAAAAACTTAATATACATTTGCAAAGTACATTCTAAAAATGTACATAGCTTTTATGTGCTAAAAAGACATGGGAACATCTGCTAAAATAATAAAAGTTTTCTTTTAATTTTTGTTTGGTGTTGTATATATTTGATTTATTTATACATTTTGAAGCTTATTTAAATACATTTTAAATATTAATTTAAAATATATTTAAAAATTACAATAAAAAATATAAACTTATTACTACTTATTTATGCACTTCACTGTTCTTTTAATAAAAATGATACATTCTCTCCTACACAATATTCTGTTTTTTTTCTTTCCCTGGAACAAAAGAAAATTGTAGACTGCTATTATCTATACTATAATAAAACACATGCGAAATTAAATCTGTAGAGTGAAGATATTTCCAAAATTTTACTTTTGGTATGATACTGTTGGTACAGAAATCGAAACCATAATTTTTAGAAAAGTCGTCAATCTGATCACCCAAAAACCAGTGGACGGATATCGGAGACTTACATTTATTTTTTGGAGGATTGAGCAACATCTGGGGTATATTATCAAGCTATCTATTATAGGAACTAGGCATTAGGTATTATTGTCTTGATACATATAATATAAATACCTTTCGACAAATTCAGATGGAGTTTTTAATATAGTATCGTTTAGGGAGTCCAGCCGGAGTGATAAATAAATATCTTCACGCTATTTTCTAAAATAGGCTGGGCAGTAGGCATGAATAATCATAACATAAACCAATAGAGGTAGAGAAAAAAATTTAATTATCGTTCTACTAAAGCTTTAATAGAGCTTGGCACTAGGTTGTCTAAATATGCAAAATTTCAAACTTGTGGACGGATTTTGATTCTGTCTATATAGTGGCTAAAATATTCGATCATGTCACAAAACATTCGAAAATATTCATCATTTATGTTATCTGGCTAATCCTCTCAACCTGTAATTGTACTGGTTTTTTATACTGTTCATACACACACATATCTTCAGATCTTCATTGTAGCGTTGCGGCAGGAAAAGATTAGACCTACCTAGACCCGTCCTAGACAAAAAAAGAATCAAACCACCTAACAATATATAATTATAATCCGTAAATTTACAAAATAAGTACAGATGTTTCATGAAAAGTTATTTCTTTTTGCAACTATAATTCTGGAGAAATGTTTTATTTATCATTTTTATTTCTAGTACAAAAAAAATAATATAAATAGCACAAAGCTAATTAATTTAACTATGAAATAGACAGGACAGGACAAAATAGACACTCTGTTTATTTTGTCAAATGATTTGATTAACGGGAATTGTCTACGCTACTCTACTCTGTCTACTTATCTGCTCTTCGGCCGGCTTCGGGACGGCGATCAGGCCCCGCCTCACAGAGAGCAAAGGAACCCTATTGCGTGTGGTTGTGAGCTAAAATCAATACGCGGTGGACCTCTCGCCTTTTCCGCTGGATGATGTACATCCCACACGTGTGAAATCGATAAATAATCAATCCCCTGGTAATATCGCGGGAGGAACCGCAGACGATAATTAAATTAAGTATACTTTAGGTCCTGGGTAAATATAGTCCATAGTCCCTACATACAATACAGTTACTTACTTTTGGAACAATACTCCACCAGCAATTCCTTTTAGCGTTAATGAATCACCATCTATATGTAGTATAGAGCCTTCTCTTAAACCTAAAACAGCATTTGCATGAGGCATATCCAAATATTCACCAATTCTCTGGTCTCTAGTTTCACCTTTATGAGTTTCAATTTCGCTCTTGTCAATATAGTGTGGGTTAATATTGAATGGTACAAGTCCAATGGCTTCAAAAGATGGTGGATATATTATAGGCATATCATTGGTAGTATGAATACTTTTTGTAGCCACATTTGTTCCAGCACTGCTTCCTATATACACTAATTTGCCTTCAAGAACCCTGGCTCTTATAAGTTGAACTAAATCGTGTTTGTATAGTCTATTAAGAAGCAAAAAGGTATTCCCTCCTCCAATAAAAATTGCTTTAGCAGAGCTAACTGCATTCACAGGTTCTGAATATGTATGCAAACCAGTTACTGAAAATCCCCAAGGGTTAATAACTTCTTTTATTTTATTGGTATATTCAGAAAAGTTGTTTTGAGCAAAAGGTACAAACAGCAGTTCTTTTATATTATTTCTGAAAAAAAGTATGTATGATTCTAAGATTAAAGTATAACATATGTTGAATAAACAGTATAAAACAATAAGCACTAAGGGATTACACAAATTTGAAACCATTGTTCTAAATAAAATTTATACAATTATAAAAATAATGTTTATTTTGTCACTCAATATCTACATAACAAATACATTAAAAAAAATAGGCAATAATTTTAGTTCTTATAATGTCAAAACTCACTTATTTAAAAGAGTACTAATTTCTTCTTTAGCAAAATCCAACAAAGAATACCCATGACAATTTGATGAGGAAAGTAATAGTGCTTGGCGAGCACACATTTTTAATACACACAGTCAAAAAAGTGTGTCAAAGTTACATAGAAAGGGACAGCTTAATAAAATCTACAATAAGAATGGATAACCAGTGATGTTAATATGTTACTAGATCAATGTGGATTACATGTTATCGAAATTCGTACCAGATAGCAAATGGTTGATTATTTATACTTATCGATTAAACACTTGATTTATGATCGTAATTTTATATGTCTCACACGGTCACAAGTATAATTTGTAATATGTAAATTTTACCTAAATATTGCTTAAATTCGCATTGGCAGCAAGAATAAGAATATTTTTTAATGTCAACTATATATTTAACGTAGTGGTTTATGGCTATATTTAGTTTTATTATAGTACTCTTTGGTTATTTTGTTTCTAATTCATATTTTCCCCTTTGTGCCCACACAACAATATAGGTATCATATCCTTGTATAGGACAGTTATTATCAAAGAATAATATATTTGGTTATTATCAGTTATTATACTCTGCTATATACCAGGTTTGCATTTGCAGCGTTGCTAGGCCAAAAATGTCTTCAGATCACATGCGTCTATAAACTAGTACACAATTTGTATTTACATTTGTAACATAGGTTTGTACCTTTCAATCTGGCTGCCACCTATATTTAAGCGTTGAGCGCTGGAGCACCAAAAAATGGCAGATTTCTCTGATGCTAAATTAAAAAAGCGCTAAATTCCTAGCCAGATTATATGTTTTGGGAGATTATGATCCACACTAATTTGTCAATTGACAATAAGATTTAAAATTTTAACTATCTAAAAAAAGCGTCAGATTTAGGGCTAGGAAAATGAAAAGTAAAGGACTAAGGAAAAATGGGTCACCTAACAACCAAAAAAAGCGATAGATCTAGCTCTGAAAGTGCTAAAGTGACAGAACTGCTTTTTTTCCCCCCCCCGTGATGGAAAATGCTTGCCGGTTGGCCAGCAACTGGGTTGTCGGACTCGGATCTCGGAAGGAGAAACATACCGACTAAAAACCATCCACGTTGCTGTTGGCCCGGAGGTCTTTACAGCTTCATCTATAGAGACTTGCGGGAGCGAAGGCGCGCAAGTTGAAAGGGGACGAACTATTAATGATACGCGGATAAACACGCGGGAAGACAATAGTGGCGCGGAGACCAATGACCCATTGACAAACTGACACGACACATCCCAAGTATGAAACACTCCGGCTGGAGTGAGCACATTTATGCGCGGAGCGAAGTCACAAGCGGGACTGCTGTGTAGTATGCGCGGAATAACACGCGGGAAGACAATAGAGCCCAAAGTAGGGACCCGCAACTGCGAGGCCCACTAACGACCTATTGACAGACTTAACGACACATCCCCGTGCAAAACACTCCGGCACAGTCATGACAGGACTGCTTTCAAATCCTAGCGTTCTAACTAGTTCTCGAAACAATTTACTATGATTATTACCACAGAGTATATAGCATATACACTTCGTTTTTTAATAGTCAGCACTTTGAAAAAACAGGTGTGTCCTTATGTACGCACGTAAGAAGCACAAAAATAACTAAAAATTTTATCCCGTGTCTGACCTCTTTGTGAAAAAAAGACCGCAGAAGATAAAAAAAGATCATAAGTTGTGGGTCGCACCCGCTACACTCATATCTGGCTGGTAGTGTCAAATATCAATGCGAAATTTACTCTTCTTTCAATATTTCTAATATAAAAATTTAAAAAATAAATCGGTAGTAATAGTCATTATTAATAAACTAGCGAATAAGGTTAAACAAGAAATCATGCTATAAAACGATGGAAAAAAGGTAAGTCATGACGGTTTTCAACATTTGCACAGATAGATAAAGTAGAGTACAATTTTCAATTTGTACATTATGTAAGTCAGGTTTAGTATAAAATAGCTGCTAAAAGCTAAAATAACTGTGTTTAGTGGAATATTTTCACCAATTCCAGATATGACTGACTGGGAAGACGACGTACATTTGAGCCAAAATTAATAGGTAGTAATAATTAAATACTTTAGTAACCATATTACAGATAATTAATATATAAAGAAAAAAATCGTTTTAATAACAGTTTAGAACTGCTTTAGGAAACTCAAACGGCGAGATTTATATTTTACTCTAAAATTATTGACGATTTGCAGGTTCCTGAGAGGTGGTGAAAGATGCGATGCAGGAATAGTACTTGGTCGCAGTATATTTGATACTACCATGGAAAGCAGCTGAACAGTAACATGGTAAAGTCAAGTTAGACGTTGATGGTCTAGTTATATGATAATTTTGCTAGTACATCCAATGTAATTTTTTAGACAAATACGGTGGTGATTTATATTTTACAATACAAAATTACGAGGCAGGAAAGTGTAAACTTCTGCGATTTTCCGTCTTGAGTATATTGGCATTATTTAGATATCGTAAACTTGGAATATTTTGTGACTTTTTGTCTAACTTTGGGTCAACCCCGCTTTTTGACAATCAACATGACGTATCATGAAATCTTTTTATTTTGAACGCATCCAATGATCCTTTAAAAAAAATCAAATGTCATAGTACATTTTGTACTAAACAAATGCCATCAAGTCAAAGAAAATTTTAGTCTGTGGCATTCTGAAGGGGAAGCAAAAAAAAAACGAGTTGAGTTTATGTGCAAAATTTCTATTGGTGTCAAAAATATAACAACTGTTAAGAGTTGTAGGTATGTGTTTCCTAATGTAAATTTTATGCTGAAATCGATGAACTAATTGTTTTTTTTTGATAATTGTGTAGTAAACGACACTATTTACATCGTTGTTTATTATTGGAACATCTTGGGGTAAATTTGTGACTAATCTGCCAGAATTCTG
Organism: Bhutanitis thaidina; assembly: GCA_029286595.1. Lineage (NCBI taxonomy): Eukaryota > Metazoa > Arthropoda > Insecta > Lepidoptera > Papilionidae > Bhutanitis > Bhutanitis thaidina. The sequence continues at coordinate 6,241,503 of JAGSMS010000004.1, read as the reverse complement.
GCAGAATAAGATAACAAGTTGCTCATTATTATAACCCCAACGCAATTTTTAAAAAATACACTAACATGATCTACAATCAAGAAGACGATAGCGAGGACCAAGTGGTTGAAAATGTGTCACCAAACAAGCCTATATTACTCTCACGGCAACGGCTAGAAATTCTGAGCACTAGCGATAAAACGATCCAATCATACAACCAAGGAGATTATGTGATCGTTAATTACGATGATAAATATTATCCCGGCACAATAACAAGTGTAGATGGAGATATATTTCTAATCAGTATCACGGTCAAATGAATCAAGTTTCGGAAGTGACCGGAGAAAAAAGACGAAATGAGGTACGAACGACAAATGCTGAAAGAAAATATTAATACACTCGAAAAGTTAACGAAAAGAGGGCATTATGATTTGCCGAAAATATGGCGTTATTTGTAATTTTTTTATGTTGTTTTAGTTTAAAAGTGTACTTACTACCTATCTAATTTCAATAAAAATAATATTAGAAAGAATGTCAGTATTTTATTTTTTTCATCAACATTTAGTAGAATTTCTTCCAGTATAAGGCAAATTATTATTTTTTTTAGGTAGATATGCATGCCTGTTACTAGTCCTTGGGATAAAATTGGGCCAGCGTTAGTTTTACAAAGAACTATTGAGCATTTTTTGGTATGTCACAAAGTATGCATGAGGAAACTTTGGTATAGATTTTTGAAGGGTATAAATACTAAAAGATATATAATCTAGGTAAATATTTTCCTTTGAGTGGATACTCCAAATAATCTAGATTCTATAACAGTTTTTTATTTCGATGTTAGTTGAGAAACAAAAATACGTAATAAGTTTACAGTATGGAATTACGTGTGAGCGAGGTTGATTGACAAAACAATATCTAGCACAAGCAATATAACAATAACAATTTCTAAATGTCTACTAGCGATCGCTTAGCATTGATTTTCTTTGTTTTCATAAAGATGGAAAAATCACCCGGTATATGGTGACCACGTGGGTTAGTGGTTAGCGTGCCTGACTATTGTGCCTGGGTTCAAATCCAAGCCGAAATCCATATTTACGAAAACTAAATAAAGGTTTAAGAATCTGGTTGTTGTGTTCGTCCGGGTCTTGGTGACCCTGCATCTGACCCTTTTCCGATCTTACTGTATAACTGTTACATCAAAATGGGAAGGTAAAGATGAGTGAGTGCCTTTGTGTTTGCGCGTACATTTACGACACTGTAATATCTCCTGCGCAGTATATATGTATGAATATATATACATTCTTTTTCTATGGTTCTCTTTTATTGCCTCCGTCTATTAAGTGTCAATCAAGTGGCAAGGGATACAAAGTCTTCGGATTTTCCAGAAGTCACCTTATTTCGACGTGTCTCTATGGTGATTTCTGTCAACTCACCTGCGGAAGATGGATCGCCAGTAACGGCTTTATCCGGTAATTCGGCGGCGAAATTCGCAGTCTATAGTATCATAAAATATATAAAAATGCTATAATATATATAGTAATATAAAATATATAAAAATACTCTACGAAAGATTAGGATAAAATATTCAAGCAAGTATGCAACCTTACAGAAGAATTTTTCTTCGTATTTTCTCCGATTGCGTGGGCGATCATTGCTCCTCGCAGAATACATTTTTATTTGTTATTTTAGCAACGCTATTGCTTACAGCTTTGCCTGACAATTCTAAACTTGTCTTGAATAATTAAATAAATAAGTGCCAGAATGAGGTGCCGATACTGTACTTACTTACTGTTGTTTTGTTTTGTTTTCAAGTAATATATGTTGTTGTAGTTCTAATCAAGGTTCACCAGAAAACACGGAATATTTATTCATTGGTTTATTTACATTACAACAGTACAGTACTTACTTTATAATAATAGTACATATTATAAGTACTTAATTAATAGGTATATTTTCCATTGATTTGTTTATTATAGTTTTCTGGCTTATCAAGTATAAAGAATCTTTCTTCATGTGACTTGTTACAACCTGGACCCAGATATCGATGTCTGAGTTCTAAATCCAGCGGTGCTGATATATCACCATGGAGTATGTTGTATGCTTGATCTATAGTACTTTCAATTTCCGACTTCAGCTCCTAAAATTATAAACATTTAGTTGTAAAATAGAAGTGGACCGTACGTATCCATATTTGTTTAAGAATAACAAAAATAAACACTAAACGTTTAATTGGTAATCTTCTTTAAATAGTCCACTACTGCATAAAGACCCCTCCCATGAGTAGGATTTGCGGTGATTGCTTCGCTAGACAGACGGATTTGGCGATTGCTGAATCATACATCTCGTACCGTACGTAGACGAAGCCACCCGTCATTGATCTGCGTATTTTCCGAGATTTTCCAAGGGTTTCCTTTGTAGACTTTTACAGCATCCAATAAAATCAAATGCTAATATAATCATTAACTTTTTTCTTACTGTTAGCTTGGTAAACTTTACTTTATTATCTAATAACTGTATTTTAAATCTCTCACTCACGGTTCTTACTTACGGCTGGGGACTATATACCTATACGTTAAGGGGTTGTACGAGAGACTGACGCATTATGCAGGCGGCATGCAGTTGGCAGGAAGACTAGTGGTAATGTTGATGGTTGAAGGCAGTACTTACGTCACACACCTTCGTTGACGGGCAGACGGGTTCTACCAGCGAGATCTGTGGGTGATTCAGCGGGAAGACATTCTTTAGTGGACGGTTGTTGGAAATACTCCAAGAGAAGAAGAGTTGTCCTTAAAACGCTGGGCAGACGATTAGCATTATACTCGTATCAGTGGCAGTACTCGTGGTAGTACTTACGTCATATAAATCGGGTTAGTGGAAAGTGGATACGGTTAGGAAACAGAAGAAACACTTCTCACAGGAGACGGCTGATGGTAAAAGAAGGACACAACAGTTGACGCCTGAAGTATGGCGTAAGTATTGGACTTACGTCATACAGGTCGGGCGAGCGGCGGGCGCGTTCTGCCAGTGCGGCGTGCAGGTGGTACAGCAGGAGGCCGCGGAGGTGCGAGTCGCCCACGCCCAGCGCCGCTGCCGTGCGCAGAGTGCCGCGGCACAACTTCTCTTTCAAGGCCAGCCGAGACTGCGATAGCTCTATTTAACAATTTAAGAATTGTACATTGAAGACGCATATTATCATGAATACTTGTTATTACTACATTGTAAAACTACGTTGAAGTTATTTAAATAGCTTTTGTCTTTTTTGGGGATCCGTACGAACTACGCCTACGCCGTTGGACTATCCTAACTTTGAATATCTGTATCTTTTGATATGTGGTCGGTTGAAATATTCTTAGAATATGTGTTGTGGCGAATATTCTAATAACTAATAAAAACAAGTAAAATTTAAGTGAAAATATTAAAATACTTTTGAAAAATGTAATTTGTTAACGTTGGTGAATGGCACATACTATGAAAAAATTTGTACCTCAAAAAAGAAACAATTAGCGCAAGGTGAAAGAAAGGAAATCTTTGCACCTAAAACGAAACAATACCTTTTCTATCAGTTCTCACTAACTCACATAAGAAATATATATTGTTATTTTAAATTATATATTAATAAATGTCTATGTTATTATATATTACTAGTACTTTGCATTAAAATTACTTTGTAGTAAATGGTTCAAGCTGTATGTTTAACGATATACGATATGACGGATTACGACGTATAATATGCTGCTGACTGATCTCACAGTGACAACTTTGGATAACTATTGTGTCTTTGTCAAGTGCTAAGGATAGACAATAATAACAAGACTCCTCCGTATTTCATATTGGATTAGCCTTAGCTAAACTAAGATCGGAAAAAAATTTGCAGCGTGAGACTTGAGGATCGATATAATGCATCCCGACGCGACGCGAATTCAGTCTCAGAACAGGATAGGTTTACTAGGAGTATTATAGTTTTCAAACGTCACGTAAAAATCTATGTTAGTAAAGATACTAACTTTTCTGATCTTCTTCTAATATAAATTGTTTAGCTAAAATAATAACTATCAAATATTGTACACTAACACAATTGTGATTATCCATCACAGTTACGAGATAGGTAGCGGATCTATTTAAATCAAAAGATAAAAATTTAGTTTATGGCAGAATAATTAAAGTACATAATCTATGGTTTATGACCGTAATATACGTACATATCATAAGTATGTAACTCATCTGTCAATGTAAATATTACTAACGGGACGGGAATGCAAATCCATCTGGTGACGACATGTGGGCGGGCGTTCCTTGCAGCGGCGCCCATGTCAACAACGATCAATTGTTAAACTGTTCCTCGCGAAATTATAGAAGAATAATCTCGATTTTATTCACTGCCTGCAAACTGCCTATCCGTCACATGACAGAACACACAGCATACTGTCTAGTCACTTAAGCAACGATGCGGTATAAATTGCTTTTAATATTTATACAAGGCCTTGTGAGCGCGATATAAATTTCCGTTCATCTCTATATAACCATAGTTATACTAAACAAAATGCGCAGTTTTGTGACGACGCAGTAGAATACAATTTCTGAACTATTTATGTTTGAAGTGGTAATTCAACATATTTTATTATACAACAGTCATGAGTAAACAAAAGACATGCGTACGGTATCTTTTGTTTGAAAACAAATCTAAATAATTTAAATGAATATTAAAATTAATTTGAGTAAACAGACGAATTAAGTAAGTAATTATCATCTTAAAGAGTCATGACAAAAATATTTGGTTCTAAAATGAAGTAAAACATAATTGTTTCACGCGCTAGAAACCGTACGTTTTTCGATTTGCGTAATTGGTTATGGTCTGTAACGTCGGTCGATTGGGTCAGTTTAATAATAATGTAGTAATGCCTAACTTTTACCATCCCAGTAACGATTTTATGTTTTGCTTCTAACGGATTTTTACTAATAACAGTATACATGAAGGATAAGTTAAAACAGGTTAGACCAGAAATTTACAATCAATTTTGATGTGATGATAGAGTGCCGTGTGATTTCGACGTAAGAATCTACCACCCTTAAAGAAAAAGACTTAAAAAAAACACCCTTAAAAAAAAACGGGAAGAACCCGTTGGTGTCGTTAGAGGCGACTTAGTAAATCGCAATAGCTACAGGCAGATGGCGGAATAACCATCTCGAAAAATACCTGATCAAAATGAAGTGAACCGATATCGGGCAGCAACAGCAGTAGCGCCTGAGGTACGAGGTGCTTGATACTGCGATCGCCAATCCGTTTGCAGAGCGGGGCGATTATGGTAAATAACTCCTTATTGGAGTGGACTATTTGCAGGTTGTTAGGATTAAGAAGAAACGAGTGGAATCTGTGGAAAATCTATCAAAAAAATTACTAAGCTATGAAAAAAAGATATCGTTGGATTGACAGTCTGCATCGGTCTGTTTTTTTTTCTGCTGGATATAGAACCCTATGAGTGGGAGCATATGCCATGATCATCTCGGCTGGCCATCATAGTACCAGACTATAGACATTAGACGCAGCTGCTCGCTTTTATACATGGTAGAGCTAAACGGCGGATTTTGCTGCTGTTCGAATGGGCCGGCTCGATCGGATTAGTACCAAGGCCTCTCAGAATACTGGCGTGAAGTAGAAGCATCTTGTGCTTTTGCGTTTCGTTCAGTGGCGTGTGAGGTAACCTCCCCATCCCCGTCCCCATCCCCCTCCTCATCCTCCAAGCCCGGCAACGCACTTGCAGCACTTCTGGTGTTGCAGATGTACGTGGACGACGGTAATCACTTACCATCAGGTAAACCGCATGTTCGATCGCCGCCTTTCGAATAAAAAAAAAGTCATCGATCTTTAAATTTTTGATCTGACATTTTTGTTATAGTTAATCCACTACCAGTTAATAGGCGCCATAAGTTCTTTAGGGCTTTAATTTATTAAATTATGAATCTTAAATTTAATCAAAATATCACAATAGAATTTGTTGTTCCATCACGTCAAGAATTATAGTAAGCGTAGGTGAATGTGAACACTAAATTAATGTAAAGCGGGGTAATTTGTCGAAACCCTGTGGTATTAGGTAACGAATTTGTGTAATAGTTTCATATGATAAATCCTACTTGTCTAGCTGCAAATTTTTGATGTTGTTATGCAAATTTTATAAAACGTGTGTAAGAATTAAGGCTACACAATGCTTATGAACCTTGGCACAGTAAAACCACAACATGTCCTAGAAACATTAGACGGTTAGGGATGGTGTTGTTACTAAGTAGTGGTTTGCTTATGTTTAGTAAAAGGTGGCAAGTGTTAATTAAGCTGTAGGACTAGGTTTTAAGTTACTAAAAGTAACACAGGTTTTTATAATGACGAGTACGTTATCATCTTTTTTATTCATTTAATAAATTAATCAATGAATGAATGAAAAATAACAAATAAAAAAACCAAAACTGAATCTGGCTAACCAAAATTTTGATTTTCTTTCTCTTTCAATTCATAGAATCGTCAGGTTGACTTGATACTCCTCCTATAGTAATATAAACGAGAATCCTAAAGTAATGTAATATATATAAATATCGCACCAAATATTATGCATGTGTTGTAATGAATTTACGGTTTGACATTATGTTTTAATAATAAGTGTTGAAAATTTAAAGGCATGGTCAACTTTTGAAATTAAATATTTCAAAGTATTTTCGGTTTCTATCTTTTTACTAGTCTTTGTTTTAAAAGGATGGAGATGTCTTCGTCTTTTTCATCACATATGAAAAATGTGATGAAACACATATTACTTAAGTAACATAACATATTATTTTTATAATTAATTAAAAAAACGTTAATCTAACAAAAAATAAGTTTTTTTATGTACATTTTAAGAAAACTAATTTGTTGCCAGTTTTCAAATAGCCTGATTTAAATAATATTACAAATATAACATTAAGAGCCGTTTTTACGTACGTTTATACGTTAATGTCATAAAAAATTATGTTACAAAAGTGCACTATATGGGTGTATATACCAACCGTCTCTTTCTCCAAACGCCAACCTCATTTGTACGTGATGCTTCCTGCTTACAAACAAACGAGGCTCTGGCGACGAATGATGGCGGAATATCCATTCGAATTTGCCGAACCCAAATCCTACAGCCTAGCGATGGGGAGCAGCATCACTAGTGCGATGGTACCGAACTGCACTCATCAACCCTCTTATCTACCCTACTAGTGAGTATGGGCAAACCTTCCAAGAAATGTATGCCGAATTTTGCTGGCGTTTTCTTGGAGATCTATTTTCTGCAGTGGACTGAAATAGGCTATGCAGGCTAAAGTTGAATAAGTACTTTCATGTTAAACACCCGATCAATGCAAAACATTACATAAGTAATCTTTAGTTAATGAAAACTGATAAAATCTTACCTGAAGCCTACGTCAATATAGAGAAATGTAGGTAAGTAAAAGTATTACTTTTTTCTTTTAACTATCTGTGCGGCTGATTTTAATGTTAGTGATGTTAGCTGTAATGTGGTATATAATTACATACATATTATGAGAATACCCTTTAGTTTCGATCCTTCAAGTTCTCCAAGTTTGAGAGACCATTTCAAATGCAGGTCAACGAATATGTGACTGTGAGAAGGCAAAAACGAAGTTAATCGTTTTATTACTGCACTCTCTAGATTAATTTCTTCCTCTTTAGATACAATTCTTACAAGACTTCCGAGAATGCATTGCACAGAATTTATTTGTCCTGCTGGTACTTCAATTTGACATGTATCACAACACCATTCCGTTGTTGGATTTAACGGTTTATGGGGAAAAAGTTCGCCATTGCAATTATTAACAAAACACTTTAAGGCAGACAATTTTGTTCCCATTTCGGATGCATCATTACATCTTCTACAATTACACCAAAAGTTCTTTGATTTATACAATTGGTATCTTCTGACTGGAGTACACCATAAAATGTTGGTGTAACAGCTTAATATCTCTTCTCCAATTTCTATGTCTCTCGATGCGTAAACTTCCATTGTTTTGTCTTTTTTGAATACATTTCTGGTGTTTGGCAAACAACTATGATTCAAAAATGCCGCTAAAGGATACAAGCCACGCAATGGTATTACTTTTTCTCGACTATCAATAGAGATTCTAAATGAATTTATTTTTAGAATTGAGTGCACAGTTTTCATAAATTTGATATGTTCGTCTGGCATGAAGAAATTGGAACAAAGATATTCCAAGTCTTGAAAGGTAGAAGGACTGCCATGTTGTAGAATAGGTAATAATTCTTTTTTAATTTCTGAGGTTGAAATTAATAGTTGAGTATAAATTCGATATCGAGCTAGGGTGTTCGAAATCCGTGCAAGATTTGACTTTGGTTTCCAATGCGCAGTGATGAATTTACATTCTTTTAGATGCATGCACGACATTTTGCATCTTTCGGAGCACACAGATATGCCACACTTTTCACAATAATTACAGTCGTCACTAGCTTTGTAACAGAAAGCACAAAAAATAACATTCAATTCACAATCTCTTGGTCCGGTAGCAATTGGTTTATTCGTGAAGATTAGATTTCCTTTACGAATCTTTTTACATGCAAACAATCCCCTTCCGCCAAGGTCAGATTTACGAATAATCAATGGAATATTTTGGGAATTCTTCAAGTATTCTTCGTAAAGGAATGTGTGTTGATTTGACATGGTTATATTCTGGTTCCCTTCTCAGTAGAAGTGTGAGTTGATTGAGGCTCGACGAAGCCAGGCAGTCAATGCCTTAGAACTCAAAGTCACCGCTCATAGATTTATACGTCAATGTGCATGAGCCGATATGAAAATAGCAACTGGAATATCTACTTGAAGCTAATCTGATTCATGGAAACGTTTCACGAGTCGATCTGACGTAATATGCGTCCGATGGACCGTGTTTAGTTTTACTACGCCCTGCGTTATAAAATCTAACCCACATGCTTGTAAACTGCAGTGTAGGAATTTTCTGATGTTTATTTTATGTTAAAATAGAATAAACTTTTGAAAGCTTTATGTTGAAAAAGCTGTATAAGATGTACGTATAAGAAGCTTTGTAAATGTATAAACTTTAGAATATCGAACGAAAATTAATAATTTCTGTTGATTTAGAAAATTATTACGGAGTTATAGAAGAAGTAACAAAAGAAAAAGTTTCCTCACTGACGTTTTTAGACTTGGCAGAACGTAAATCCATTTTTAGTGATTTGAACTTGTAAGGGAAAAGAAATCTTTATTGCGAGATACTTCGGTGTCTGTCTGTTTTTACACCGTTTACCGACACTAATAATTTGGCAGAATTTTTTGCTTTATTTATACCATATGAGTAGGTAGGAAGTATTTGGAAAGGTTTATTAGGAAAATTTAATATATACATTTTCTTGTTTATCAGCCTCTATAAGCCCATTGTTGGCCATCAGAATTTCTATGAAAGTGTTAACTAAAGCAGGTATGCTGTTATGCTGGGTAGAGTCTATAGCAATGTTGTTATGGACTCTACCCAGCATATATCTACCCCTACCTACCCATACTCACCACTTTGGGCAGTTGGGGTTGATGAGCGTAGGGCCGGTACCATCGCAGTTGAGATGCTGCTTCCCATAACTGATCCGTGGGCTTTGGGTTCGGCATATTTGGATAAATTTTCCGCCAGGTCACCAAAGCCTCGTCAGTGAGTCAGTGGAATGCCCCGCTTGTAGGTGTAGTTGATGGTAATATATTTTTAAAAATAGAGCAGCATTAGTATTTAATAATTACTACTTACTATTCAATTTAGGCTTGTCTAGCGTTTAGCGCTTACAAACTTCAAAATCTACAACGGTTATCTATTAATTTAAAATATTTTGAAATTGTATAGTTCAATATTCTCGTTTGCTCTAATATGGTAAAATTTCGACTTCAAAAGATAACATTAAAAATTTCAAATGTATATAATATGTAATTTCAAATATATGATAGGTATAATAATAAGTCAGAATCAGATGTCCAAAGAATACCGATTACAAGTATTGCCGATTGTGAGCGGAGAACGCACCTACACTTTTCCGACTTTCAATGCTGTTAAAATTGTCTAGGCGAACTCCAAATACGTTACAGAGTCTATGAAAGATCAAATTGACACTTACCGATAAACGAATATTTATTTTTATTTATTGAAAGATAACCTTCCATTACAATAATTAGGAAACACGAGTGCCTAGTGTGGAGGGATGCTTATGTACGATTTGTATCCTGGTATTATATCGTTGGCCTGAACACTTAGGCGACAGGCTCACACTGTCGTTAATGACGTTGTCTCAAATAAGCTCAAGTGAAAAGTCTTATGCCTTAATTTTTTTTAAATATATTTATTGCTACAATATCGCTAGCCCGTTAGTAGCGTTAAAAAAGTGCGCTGTGATAAAAGCGCGCGAATATCATTATCGACTATGATGACGTAATAACTAGTGTTAACAATGCGTTCGAGGTCACGTCCCCCACACATACAAACCGCGTATCCAGCGTATCCGCGTACAAGCCTCCCTTACCACGTTCGCCGGCGAACATGTAGTCTCAGGTTCACGGTCCACACGAGATTAACTGTGTACGAGGTCGTTTCTAAAATTCGTCCCGTTCCACTCCTATATGTTCCTTAGAATTAAAATACGAGGCTATTAAAAACAAATTTAAGTGAAGCATTAGATTTTTTACAGATATTGTGCTCATACACGTTCACTAGTAGGTACATTTACACGAGACGTTGACGTTCAAAACATTTTTCAATTAACTATTGTTTAATAATAGACTAAGCAAATTGACTTATAGCTATGTCACAATTGTTCATGGATATGTCCTCTTGGCATTAGTGCAATTTTTATCATATAAGTGCATTATAAAGTTGGTGGAAATAATTTAGGCTGAGTGGATCTCGATTATTTTTTCTGGTGATAATAGAGCACAGGTATCTCCGCTTCCCGTTCGAGGTGTGCCAAAGATTAGTTATTTTTATTTTGTAAATGGTATTATTATGTTAAGGAAATTTGTATAAACAATACATCTACCTATGCATTGTTTATACAAATTTCCATGTCGCTAGAATTTACCAAAAGTTATATAGAAGCGTGTTGTCGTGATTTAAGCACAAATTGCATGTACGGACTACTTCATGGAACGCTAATCACAAGATATGCTTTGAATTCATTAAACTTGATTAAATAAGCGCTGTAGTTCAGTGAATCAATACTCGCATTTGGCTTTGATACAGGCCTTTAATCGCAAAAGCTACGAATCTATGGGTTTACGCACTATTACCATGGGGATGTTATTAACTCTTGCATCACGTGAGAAATACCAATTTGGATCGGATTTGTTAGGACACTGTTAGGCTTTAGCTATTATTGTTATGGCAATTTTTCCTAGGCAACCCAAATCAAAAAGAAATCGTCCTTGGCAAAGCAGACCTATGTCTCGCAGTGGCCTATTTACAGGCTGGTAAGGTAAGTATTTTATAATGTTTTATTGTCTTGAAAACTAGTGTGTGTATTATCAGCTGAACTAAGCAGCGATGAAAAACAGTTTAACGCGCGTTTGTATCTAGTTTATATATACACTAGCTGTTCTCCATAGATACGCTTACAGATGTGGTCAAGATATAAAAAAATTAATAACATTGTTTTTAATCATTCGTTTAGACTTCGATAAATATCTTCACATAAGTTTTATCATTATTATATTGTTTCTTAAATAAAATATGCATTTTTATGTGTAACTGAGCTTATGGTCATACTATATATATTATGGCCTTTTTGAAAAGGACACCTAGGCGGAGGAGACGGCGTTGATCCGTCGTCTGGGAACTAAAGTCTCGCGGTATCGAGCACGGTTATTTCATGTGCCTTGCAAGGTTAAGGGGTGGAGATCGTCCGCTTAATCCCTCTTACATGTAGGACTGTTAAAACTACAGTCCTGCAGCTATGGGGCGTAAGGTTAGAGAACTTTTGGCTTAATAGGTCTCTAAAAATAAGGACTAGGCGACCGTGATCTCCCGACCGATACTTAGGCTCCGAGGTACTCGTAAGTACTGTGTTCCCGTGTGCCAGTAGTAGTTTTACCGTTATGAGTACCTTTTTTTTAATATTATTTTTCAATACACTAATTGCACACAGAATAAAATCTATATTCCGCAGATATTCTAAACTCGTAAACAAGCAACTTGTTAGAAAAAGTTTTTGACTTTAATTTTATTAATATGTACGTTTACCTAATTGGCTTTATATTAAGTAACTTTTTTTACTCAATTTTAATTATAAGTCTTAATTAGTTTAACCAGTTGCTTATATTAAAATATGAATTTTAACCGGTATCTATAAGTCGTAATTGGAAACTGGAAATATAAGTCTTATATAATGAATTCAAATATGTATTATTTTATTGGATAACTTACAAATTCTGATGTAAAATAATTATTTTTAGGGTATTTCTCTTTATTGCATGTAAAATTATTGAGAAAATTAAAACATTTTTATAAAATAAATAAGCATGCATGTGTCCTTACCATGCCAACGAAGACCATCCACTTCTCCAATCTCCCAAATAAGTCGACATTGCAAGTCAATAACAATTTGATTCGTCTTCGGAATGTATCTTGAGAGACGCGAAATTAAAAATTTCTCCAGTTCGTCAATATTTCCGAAGTCTAACGAGCCCATAAGACTTCCTAAAGCGCTTTGTAAAGTAGCGATGTTATCGCATGGCACTCTCAAACCGCACTCCAAACAACGCCACGACGTAGAAGATTTTAAAGGTTCTATAGGCAGAAGTGAACCAGGACATTCTGCAGAGAAACATTTTAAGGCTGCTAAGAGTGTACCACGTTCAGTGGGGTCAGCACAACGTACACATTTGCATAGAAAATGTTTCGTCTTATAAAGATGGATCCGTCGAGCTGGCGTGCCCCACAATAGTCCAGTATAGCACGTAAATATTTCAGATCCAGCTCGTATTGGCTTAACAGCTTTTACTACCATTTGTAAGTCACTATTGTAGCTATATCTAGTGTTTGGTACGCAGTTGTGATTCATTAAAGAAGATACTGGGTATAGACCCCTTTTCCCCATTTCCTTTTTCCCGTAGGAAGTTGCTATCTGAAATGCATTTGCATCTAACACACAAGAAGCGAAAATCATATACTGTTCATCTTGTGTTGGTATCTCAAAGTATTGTTGCAAATCTTTAATTTCCGAACCATGTTGCGGTAGCATATGCGCTTGCAGGGAAGACATGAATTGTTTTTGATCTGTATTCAATAATAGTGCTCTGATGGCTGTTAACGCACGCGACAATAGTGTGTCGTCGACTTCCTCGATGGGCACTTTATTACGCCAACCGGAAATGATTCTACAGTCATCGTAATGAACGCTATTGTTTTGACACGACTCAGAACATAGCAACAGTGAACATTTATAGCATTTGATAAACTTGTTAGTGTTTAATTTGCAGCAAACCGTGCATCCACGTTGAATGGTAGTCCCGGATCGTGGGCCACTAATAAGGGGATGGTCAACGAACAAAACTTCACCAGATGAGATATCTTCGGTCGCGCGGAGACCACGCCCACTAAGTGTCGATTCCGTGATAATCCATTTCGATGTATATTGTTCTTCATTCGCGTTATTAGACAGTCCAAGATGTTGTTGAACCATTTGCGACAATTGCTCCATTGGCAACATCCTCTCGCAACCCGTTCGGAACCGGTACTGCAACGCGCACTCAACGTTAATATACACATCAGCAAGTTTGATAACATCGGTTAGGCAGTGATCGAATTTACATCGCCAAAAGCAGAGAACTTCTCCGTAATTAGCTCTGCCCGATAGACGTGCGCCGGCTGCGGGAAGTAAGTGATGAGCGCACCTGACGTGTTCCACATGGGCGATGTCAAGCCTATACTGTTTTATCAGGTAATTTGTACGTACGAACCACTTTGATCAATGTTTTTGTCTGTCTGGCTAGTTTAGTGATACCCTGATCGCGCCGTGCCAACATTGTACAAGACGGCGCTGTGACATATGGGATAATACTATGTTATGTAAGGAGGTAATGTTTATTTTTAAATCAGAGCGATGTCGCCGAGTGAAATTTATTAGCTAATAAATATTGAGGTTAGTAACCTAAACGAGAAATTACGTTGAACAGATGATTCCCATAAATATGTATTGAATAATACCGATGTTCAATGCAACTAATGTTTGGTATATGAAACATGTACGTACGTGTTAAAATTGTAATGAACAAGCTGTGCTCGAGACTTTGTGTTATTTTAGGAATTTATGAAAATTAAAGTAATAAATAGGCAATATTTTTTGATAATGAAATATAATTTAACAAATTTTTGACGAAAGAAAAAACTTTAAAATTTTATTTGAGTTGGTTTAATTACATATTATCCACTTTAATGGTCCACACCATTTAAAAAAAACGTCAGAGAAGAATTGGAAATAAATACGGGAAGTTAATAAGATGATTCTTTATTTTCTTTCTGTCTGCATAACTCTACTGCTGAATGTAGGTCTCTCCGTGAAAGCGCATGCAAAAGCTTGGATGGCATGCATAAAAGATTACCGGGCGAGTTGGTGACCACCGTGACGGTACCCTCGAACACGAGACGCTCCTTTCTATCTTTTTTTTGTCAAAAACTCATGTAAAGTGTTTCTATGTTCTAGTAAAAACTTTTTTTAGTTGAACATACTTTGCATGAGTTTTTGTGTTTATTTTTATCCAGAAATCTTTCCTCAATTCTTGTCACTCCAATTATATTTGTAGTAGTAAGGTGCTGTTGCATTTCGTATATTGAGAGACGAGAACCAGCAAACTAATTAATGGCAAAGATGTATTTACATCTAAGATCGCAGACTTTTGGCTACGGTACGGTACGGCTAAATTTATAACTAGTAGTGTACGTGGTAAATTTAGCACTAGAAGTTGCAATTAACAATTTTGGTGGTCTTGAAACCGGGATTCGAACCCACGTTACGTTATATAAAACTGTAATAATTAATAGTTATTAAAAGTTAAAGCGAGCGTTCTCGTCTCTTAGCTTCCACGGGTGAACTGTGAAACCAAAATTAAAAAGAATTTATGAGGAAAAAGTTTCATATTTAATTAGTTCTATAGTTAAAAAAATCATGAATGATCAATCTCTAGCATTTTATTTTTTATTCACGTTTTACAAAGAAACTTTTAGAAAAGATATTTTTATTATTGTACAATTTATGTTTTGTAATCTAGTTATTTTTATAGTTCAGAACATAACATAGGAAAGGCTTTAATTGAGTTTTTTATAAGTATTTACAATGCAGCTGCTGCAGACACTAAACACTGCTTGAAAGCAGTGTTTAGTGTCTACTAAGAAAACAATGGTAAATATTTTCAAGTCTGGTTTAATTCTGTTCGTTACTTCTATAGACGAAATAAACTTTAAAAATGGGAACGTAGGTAGCGGTTTTCAATTTACTGCTAAACGTATCTCATGCAGGACGTTCACGCCCCCGATGTCACACACAAAGTGAAGTCAGGACAGGTAATAAGATCCTATTCTTTTGTGAGGTAAGCGCCTGCTCTGGTTCGACAACCTGTCCAGTCTATGAGAAAACTGAACCTACGTGGACGTTCATGTAAATGACTAAACATTAAGTCAATCTACCAACTATCTAAATCTACCACCAAATACCAAATATCTTTTTTCTGGTGCCTATAACGCGTGTGAAATCAACCAAGTCTATCCTGGAGAATGCAAACATGTTCGACTATAACGAAGATGGGTGTCCATGGTACTACTTTGATAGTTCCTACAAAACGTTATTGGGCGCGTGTCTTATTGTTTTTGGTAAGTGTGAGTTTATCTAATGAAGTGATTACCACGATTAGGTCCAGGAGCGGACAAGTCTGATGAAAAATAAAGTAATCAAGAGTATTTAAATTTTAATTATCACTGCGACGCTGGCATTAAACGTTTATAAATAAATGGTGTCAGTTGATATTTATTTTTGTCAGGTGTATTCGGGGTGCTTCTCAATGGCTGGCTGTTTGCCACGTTCATCCACAGTCACCTGCTTATTTCCAAGAGTCATATACTTGTTCTTAATCTTTGTTCGGCATCACTTGGCAGAAATCTTCTTAGTTTTCCATTTTCGGGATCATCCGCTATAGCTAAGAGGTACGTATATTTTGATTACCCGTGTTCTTTGTGTTCCTAAACTACTAGTATTATTAAGAGTTTATTAAGAACTTTAGTCGTTTTTAAATAAAGCTATAAAAATTACAAGATCGCCCGCAACACAAAGTAAGCTTAAACTACACAACTAAGTTTAAACGCACGAAAAAGGTCATGGTTTACTACAATAGTCGAATGGCGTAATCAAACTCATTACATAATGTTTCGTATCGTAACCTACCATAAAGGCTATTTTCTCTTTGTAAAGTTTTTTCTGATTTTAATAATTTCGTTCAGTATCATTTTTGCCACTTATTATTTTTAGTTAAATAATTATCTTAAAGGTCGTTTTAGTTATTAGTGAAGTAGCATTTGACAAGCATAACAAACAAGTTATGAGCCAGGTAAAAGTACGATCAAACTTTGTGCCAAGTCCTTGTTACCATTATTTTTTATTACTTAAAATTGGTTTCCAGTCACTATAATAATATAAATATATACTTAAATGTTTTTTGTACTCTTACTTACAAAACTACTTACCTTAAGTGCTCTTTTTAGAATTAATAAAACTCTAAGAGAATATAAATTATTTATTAACCCCCACTACCCCTAAAGTAAATATCAATCACATCAATCCTTTCCTAAAGAAATCATTTAGATTGTCAAATAAACAAAAGTATTGCTAAAGTACACAAATGTGCGTTTTCGGTGTACTATACTCTGGAAATCCACGATGACTGCACAGTACTCTGAAATAAAAATAAGTTTCTGTCTTTGTTTTTGTTTATTTTTTTTCATTTAAATTTGAAATCCTGGGTATCGTAATAGTTTAAATAAGTAGTAATAAACATAGTGTTTGCCGTAGATGTCGTAGAAGCCGACTAAGGGAAATGCGAGAACCCACCTCTAATGTGCCAGAACTACGTTATTCAGGTCGGCCAGCGTCTAAGATGAGCGATGTCGGATACTCTAAAAGTCTATCTCCAGCAGTGGATAAATTCAAGGTTGTTTAGCGTACAACCTGTGCACGTTACCAGTGATGACCAAGGAACAGAGACGTGGCCTTTCACTTCCGACCGTATGAGTAAGTTCAAAGTTACTCAGCTGGGTATGGAAAGGGCTATACTCGGTGTTTCTCTGTGCAATAGAATCTGTAACGAAGATATCCGCAGCAGAACTAGGATAAACTGCACATCAGTTATCTCAGCAAGCTGAAGTGGAAATGGTCTCATAGCTCGCAGAATTGACAACCGTTGGGGAACAAAGGTTATCGAGTAGCAACCACGTACAAACAAACGACCTGCTCAATGTTGCGTTAAGTCGATGGATGCAGGTGGGTCAAGACCGTGCTTTGTAGCAATCTTTGGAGG
Organism: Bhutanitis thaidina; assembly: GCA_029286595.1. Classification (NCBI taxonomy): domain Eukaryota; kingdom Metazoa; phylum Arthropoda; class Insecta; order Lepidoptera; family Papilionidae; genus Bhutanitis; species Bhutanitis thaidina. The sequence goes on along the minus strand of JAGSMS010000004.1, from coordinate 6,223,942 downwards.
ATGCTTATGTTCTGCTGTAGCTGTAGACTTATGACAGGCTGAAATTAAAAATTAAAGAAGAAGCAAAAAATCTGGTTTCCTTGTTCATATGCTGCTATAAAACCTCATAGTTTCTGAAACATTTTCAGATGGATATTTGGCTCAGCGTGCTGTCAACTCTTCGCATTTATAAATCAATTTTTCGGTGTTTTTCAAATAACCGCTTTATTTGTGTTGGTATTAGAAAGATATCTGTTAGCCAGGCGCTACAGACGAGGTGAGTATAATATGGAGGTCAGGTTAGGTCACTTATGTTTTCATTTGATTCATGATTTCTATTATTTCAGAAAAAACTTTATACTTTAGATTTTACTGGATCGCCGTTGGTGTCTGTTGGATAAGCTCTGTGATATTTGCAACGCCTCCTTTATTTGGGTATGGACTTTATTCGTGCGATTCAACCGGTACGACTTGCTCACTTATCTGGCCTTCGCTAGCATCAGGCGCTAAACAATTGGGATTTAGTGTGCCGTATGTTATAGTGTGTGGTTTGGTACCGTTAATAGCAATGTGAGTGATTTTTGTTTAAAAATTACGTTCGATTTTATTTTATATTAAAATAGATTTAATTTATGTCCTTCTATTTATCTAGATTCCATTTTATGGGTAAAGCCGTGCGACTGGAACGGATTTATTATAGAAACGAACAATTGAGAGAAGAAAAGCGACTAACTAAGGTTTGTTTTTAATTAAGCTTATTCTAATCTTACATAAGCATTTCAATATTCTATTAGCTTTCGATGAAAAGTCATAGATCAAAGCCCATGTCAAACTAAGAATGGTTGATAATGATGATGATGTTAGGTATTCCTTAGATAATAGTCAGTTTACAGTTTGGAGGCGGCGTGATAGAAAAAATAGTAGGCGCCTAAGAGACATTATTTTATTCTGTAAGTATCGTAAAAGTCGAATAGGGAATTTCCAGAGAAATCTAGTGGTCTCTAATAGATGGCAGAATAACAATCTCTAGTACGAGAATACCAGACCTAAACAATCCATACCGGTGACGGGCAGCAGTGTTTATGAGTCGACTAAGAGAAATAACTTTGACGAGGCCCTGCTGTGGACTATTTATAAAGTGATGAGGATGATGAGATTCATACGTTGTTTATCCTATAAATAATTTTAGTCACCAGAAAGATGTTTCTGTAGTCTGACTCCGACAAAGCTGACCACATTATCTTTTGAGATCTTTTTTATTTGCTCCCTGTCGCTAATCAGCAGTGCGACCATCGTTGTGTTTTAGGCTTAAAGGGTATAGAGAGTCAAAATAATTACAGACTGTGAGGTATTCAATCTTAGTACACAGGGGCATATTCGATTGAAATAGTCTGCAGTAGCCATTTATCATCTTTATCAATTTTAAAATTATATATATCAATTAAAAAAAAAAATATTCTTCAACAGAGCATCCACGTAGTTTGCATTGCAACATTGGCGCTATGGATCCCTGCTGGAGTTCTAGCAGGTTGGCAGTGGGTGCCGCTTCTTATCTATGGCCATAGACCACACATATCGCCTACGCTATCTTTATTAGCGCCGATAGCATCAGAGGTGATTTCTAAAATAAATGTTTTATTATAATTTTCTGAATAGTATTTATTCAGATGGGATTTTTTGTATTTGTATCGAGTAGAAAAACAAATTAATAAACTGTTTATAAATAGGAATATGTTTTGTGGAGTAGTACTCGTATACGTGCGAATAGAAAGTTACCATATTTGAATGAAGCGTATCTTAAAAGGCTTTTATTGTTGCAACACTTAAAGATCTGCTGAATTTATTTCATAACTGTGTGAATAAGCAAGCAGGACTGAATTCTAAAATGAAATACGCTTGTCGAGTCGTTCCATTCTTCATCAACATGTTAATAGTCCACAGCTGGACACAAGCATCTTGTAGTGAGGAAGCTTTGCCATAATCGCCACGCTTGGCATGCGGGTCGGCGATCGCAGTTCCACATGCCTCGCACCATAGACGCTGTTACCCGTCATTGGTCTGGAGGTATTTCGGTCTGGCATTTTTGGAATGGTAGATCTGTTGGAACCCTCCGATTTTACTTATCTCACCACGTAACTCATGGAATGACATGAGTAAAATAAATAATAATAGTTATATTTTTTATCGATTATATAAAGTAGTTATGGAAGTACGTAGTACTTATGGAGTAATTATTACCTAATATGTGGTAGTAGCTGGGTTTAAAAACAATGAATTGTCCAATATTTATCCAAAATTTTTATTTAGTAAGTCTTATAAGTACTGTTATTAAAGAAAACTCTTTTACAGGCAGCAACAAGTGTACCAGTATTGTGTTATTTGTCTGTAGACGAGAGGTTACGAGCTGCATTGTTAGGGCGCATGCGTAAACATTATGGCCTTCTTCGATCGGACCGGGCAAAGCGGTACATCAGAGCCTAAAAATTGAGCGCAAAAGAAATAGAAAGAAGAAATTCATCAATGAAAGTAGCGGCGCATTAATGACGCTTATTCTGGTTCCTTATAGAGGCTACAACTTGGCAAAAGTTTCTTTCGAGGAACAGGAATCGAAGTCTCAGTTACGGATGTTGTTATAAATTAAGTGTTTTAGTAAATGTGCAGTTTAATGTGTATGCAGGGAATGCTAAGAATTAAATTAAAATAGAAAGGAAAAATTATGTTATTTGTACGATCTCATTTCTCACAGTAGAATCTTGAAAGTGAATAGAATGTTTTCGTTTGTTGTTATTAATACATTTTAGGTTCTGATGGATATCTTCGTGGTGATTTTTTGGAATTGTGTATTTTAATTTCATTGTTTGCTTGATTTTTAACTTCTGAATAAATGAGAAATCGTTTTTGATTATGTTCTTGTTTTTTCATTTTTGTTCTTCGATTTGGTGCCTTTGTCATTGATGTCAATTAACTTGTAATTACATTTTTATGGACATTTTTTATAGCTCTTAGCACTGTATATTATAATTAATATACATTTCAATGTTGCGGTAGTAGCAAAATTAAACTTTTAATAGTTCGAAATGAAATCCAAGATCAAAATGCAAATAAACATTTGAAATCATTTCATAACTTATTTTTGAGTAACTTTTTAAAATAAACTCAAATTCTTTTTAATATTGTCATATATTTTTAAACTGCATTTCTATAATAAAAAGTATGAAATAATTTTAAATGTTTATTTACGTTTTTGGACTTAGTTTATACTTATTATTTGTTTACATAGTTTAGTCTTTTGTTAATGTCTTAACAAACAATTTTATTTATTTGATGTTTATCCAAGCATATAAGTTACATTTGATTGAATGTTTGTAAAAATAAAGCGATTTCTAATAACGTTATTCCTAGGTAAGAGTAACAACGTCGTTATTATTTTGACCTATAATATAAGAAGGTTATATAAGTGAGCTAAGCTTTAATTTTGAATAAATCAGCAAAATTGCGAACGGATTTAAATTAATCTAAGCTATAAACAATATTAAGTACTCCTAAACATATCCTATAATAATAATCCACATTATTTCACGTGTTTTTATTTCTCATAAATAATAATTTATAATAATATTACATACTTGGTATACATAATTTTTTTTATCAAGTTAATAACTTCAAATTCAGACAATAGATAAACAGACAGAGCGTAAAAAAACCTGTTTGATTTTGTCATGGTAGGCGATGCAACATGAGATTTAAGTGCGCACTGGATCAAATGGCTGGCTGACGATGGCTCTGTTTTCCTAGAGGCTAGTGAGTTGTACGCAGGCGCATTACAGTCCTCCCTTCGGTACCAGCGTTTCTTTTCATAGATCAACAGGTACAGTTAAGAGGTACAAAATAAAAATGTACGGAAAATCGTTAGAATCGGAAGACTGTTTTTGGAATGGAACTTTTGACAAAGATGCTAAAACTACGTTGATCAGTGGTTGGATTATAACAGGTAATTGTCTACAACTTCGTATGGAAAGTTTGTTACCTTGATAATTACAAATGACAAATAATTGCACTCCTGTGTATGAAGTTTCAATATTTTTCTATTTAGTCTCTAAGATATTTTATAAATGTTATTTTTAAATATTTCTTTCTTTCAGGGCGTATAGCTTTCTTCTTAAATATTTGGTTAAACCTTAATCTTTGGTGTACAGCTTTAAGGCATGATCTCAAATATCGAAATTTGGCAGCGTTCATAACAATCTTAAATATCAGACGCGGATATCACTACTTTTTTTACTTTTTCAGATTTATGGAATATGATTGGTGGGTTTTTTTATCTTATCATTGCATTTAAAAAATCAATGTTTTGAAACATATACATTAGCTATGGGTCATGACTTAACATAGTCAAACGAGCTATGTTTTAAATAATTAGTCTAAAATATTATTTTATGTAATTACTGATTGTGATTATTATTTTAATGCAATAGTGAATTTTCAGGTTTTTTGATATTAATAATTGCAGTACTTATGGCTTTTTGGACACATTCTTGGGAGTGTACGAGGTAGAGAGTCTTACACATGTATGTATTGAAAGATACGTAGTAGCAAAGTATGCAGCGAACGGTAAGTCAGTCTATTTGTATTGCCATACTCATAAGCTTTTAACTTAAAGTAAAAAAAGGTAACGAAAATCTTCGTCACAATCATGCCGAGTCGTTTTTTCAGTTTTTCTATTCTTAAAATATTTACTGTTTAAAAATGGAATCAAGTAAATAATTCATTAATATTGCTTCTAGAGAGGTAAATTATAACAGAAAGTATTTTGACAAATATCAATTAATTAGACAAAGACTGTAATGTTTTCCGTATTAAATATAAATAGTAACTAGACGGGAAATAGTTCGATGGTATAAACTAGTCGTGCCTATGGATCAGTAACACTTAACTATCACAGTTGCCTACCGAAAGCCTAGAACCCCAATATTAATACTTTTTAATATTTATTAAGCACCAATCTTTATTTGTAAAAGGCTTGTGTCCAATATTGGAATATTTAAATGCTGACAATAATGAATGAACTACTGAACACGTGTTTAGATGGTTATTTTACAAATAACAAATTTTCTCTTCCAGGCTGGCCGTTACGAAAATGGCATTACATTATGTATCAATGCCTGTGTTTATTTTTTTCATTACTTTACTCGCTCTCGCCATTGTTTGGGATCGGTAGTTACGTCAAAGATTTTTCTTGCTTAACATGCACATATAATATGATATTACCAGAGACGTGGGAGAAGTACGTCATAGTAACAATTTTTCTGTTGCGAAGTGTGAAACCATTTTTCTTTATGTAAGTATTTTTGTGTATTACAATGCCTATAAGACTATAACTAATGTCTAATCTCTGAACAACTAGGAATACAGGACCATTTACTGGGATGGTTGTTGATGATTACAACAATAGATATAATTGCACCTCATTTGGCCATATATGTGTGTAGACTAATTTATGTACAACACTTAGTAAACTTTATGAAAAGAGTATTAAGAATAATTTGTTTAGGCACTTCAATTTAAATAAACTGATACACCATCACCAATTTGGTTTCATAAGGAGTCGCTTTACAACTGATGATTTTAAAGTATTAATAGGTTGAAAAAAATTGATAAACCTAGACTTTACAAAAAGAGTTATTATAATATAGATTTGACAAAGGGAATTTATGTTTATTATGTTGATACATTTAAAAAGGTTTCTGATTTATGTACAGAAGTCCGGCACATAGGCAGTTGTTATAAATACTCTACACACACGCACACACGCATACACCCTATCATATATATATGCGAGCATACGCGCACCCCCTTACCCACTCTTTCTTTTACACACACATACACAAAAATATGTGTGGTCCAACCGGCTGTCTAAAAAACCAGTTCTGGCGAAATTTCGTGCAAATTTGCCGAACGCTTGACCAATAGACTAGTAATGGTGAGTAGCAACTAGTGCGTGGGTATCGGCACTTCGCTCACTAATCAGCTTTCCCAGCGTAGTGAGTATAGGCAAACCATTTAAGAAATGCAAGCAGGCTTTTACTGGTACTGGATTTAAATACTTTCTCATCAGCCGAAAAAGTGTACGCTTTACAGAAAAAAAAAACTTATGAATATTGCAATTACAGGATGACAATGCGTTTTTGGACACAACAAATGGAAAGAAAATTCGATGAAAAGAATATCCCTTGGAAAGAAGTGCGTTTTGCTCATGTAAGTTTTTGCGTTAGCACATAATGAATATAGTATTTATTGTTCCGTTATGTGTAATAAAACATATATTGTTTAAACTCCAGATTGTAGATGTTGTAACAAATGCAAGTATCATGTGTTGGATACCTATTACCTTTATTCGAGGCTCGGTGATAATCATGGTAAATTATTTACAAATGAATATACAGCTGGAGCCTTTTGTCAGTCTTATTCAATGGGCAATATGGATAGAGTGGGTAAGTTATCATCATATTATTGTATTCAAACACAATATGAAAACTTTTTTTCTTGTATTGGTTATTTTGTTTTATCAGCATAAGTATTATAACATTATAATCATACTGAAATATATAATAAACATTTAACCATGTACATAATAGTTTAACATGACTTAATCAACTCCCGATTGCCAACTGAACACAGCCACGTTCAAAGAATATACGAACACTTCGTCAGGCCTGTAATTTTTGATATTAATTTAATTCTTCTCTATTGAGTTTAGTTGTGATTCGAATTAAAATTGTCGAACCCAAAGAGAAATAAGCATTAGGGTTACGTAAAAAGAGAGCTTACGGAAACAGCTTATCAACCCTGGCACAATTTAAATTAATGAAAATATTAATTAATATTTTTTAATTAAATGTTTTACTTAATGTTTCAGTTTACCCCTGGAGTCATCACGGTTACGCTATTGTACGCGGACCGTCTTCTTCGCGCCAAAATGTTTGGTATTGACAAAAAGGAGGACGAAGTAGTTAAACTTTACGAACAAGAAAGTTAATTACTTTTTTCTTTAAGTAACTTTAAAAACGAGACAAACCTAATTTATTATTTTATTTTACTTTTAATGATTCACTAAATTCGATAAGTCCATATGTTAGTGTATAATAGGGGACTAAGATACTTTATATTATGTTTGTCTCGTAAAATGTTAGTGTCTGATACAATTCATAAAAGAATTTTCTTTAATTTACACGTTATAATTTACAAGACTTTGCTTTCATGTTCTTTTCTGAGTTCAAATTTCAATCGTGTCCAAAACTTTCCCATATAATATTTCATGGCTACTCCTAAGTGATTGGCTTGCACATAGTGCAAAGCGCTGAAACGTTTAAGCATTAATGTTTATAAAATGTGTCAATGCATTTTAATTTATAACTTGTTGTAAAGAGCTATAGGTTGTACTACGAGTGTTACTCTAACCAAAAGGTATAAACAGACCTATTACAGAAGCAATGTCTCTCGTTCATAAACGCGAAGAGATAGAATATTAAAATTTTGAGAGCCTTGTGATACAGAAAGCATGAGAAATTTTTCGAAGTTGGCGTTCTACTTATTGGGTATCATCCCGTAGTGTACATAATCATCTTATTTAACGACATTTTTGTTGTCGAAAATAAACAATGTTATTTTGAAAACGATACTTAGTCACGATTTTTTCATCTTGAAACTGACTGAGTATTCAACACAGATCGCGTTCAAAGAGTCAGTGAGAGATTTAAAATGATATCTTACACACATCTTTTATCTGCAGTTGACAAACAGCTTAGGACACGAAAGATGAATGCAAATTTTAGTACATGTATTATTGCTATGATACAAAACTGAAATTTAATTTAAGACCGCGATATAATAATTTGTATTATTTTATTTTACTTTTAATGATTCACTAAATTCGATAAGTCCATATGTTAGTGTATAATAGGGGACTAAGATACTTTATATTATGTTTGTATCGTAAAATGTTAGTGTCTGATACAATTCATAAAAGAATTTTCTTTAATTTACACGTTATAATTTACAAGACTTTGCTTTCATGTTCTTTTCTGAGTTCAAATTTCAATCGTGTCCAAAACTTTCCCATATAATATTTCATGGCTACTCCTATGATTGGCTTGCACATAGTGCAAAGCGCTGAAACGTTTAAGCATTAATGTTTATAAAATGTGTCAATGCATTTTAAATTTTTTTAAATTAACGTTTCTTTGAATGTAATAAGAAATTCAGTAGTAAAATCAACATTTTATTGCATTAATAATGTTTGTAAATACAAAATGACGTAGGTTGACTTATTATTAAAAAATATTACAGGAAAATATACTTATAACAAAATAATTGTTTTAAAATATTTAATAATTTATTACCTGCTTTAACATTGCTCCGGTAACGTTCAATGTCAACAATATAATTAAGAAATGATAAAATTTAAATAATATGTATGCAATGAAAACAGTTTTAAGCCTAGGAAATAATTCAGACCATTCTTAATAGACCATAACTTCTTTTTTTAACAATACATATAGTAAATAAAGTTGTAAAAAAAAAATTAAGAATATTTTGGTACCATTTGTTTCATTGTGATTAATATAACAATTATATTTTCAAATAATGCTCTGTACAACTTTGTATAATGTGTTACTGCATAATGATTTTACAATGTACAATAAGGTCACTTATATTTTATAAATGTAAAGTACGTCTATTGGTTTCGGAACATAAAAGATTTTTGCTTTAAAAATAAGATTAAATAACACCAGTCGTTAATTTAGATTTATATTATTGTAGGTCACATTAAATTAATATTTTTAATTAAATGTTTTACTTAATGTTTCAGTTTACCCTGGAGTCATCACGGTTACGCTATTGTACGCGGACCGTCTTCTTCGCGCCAAAATGTTTGGTATTGACAAAAAGGAGGACGAAGTAGTTAAACTTTACGAACAAGAAAGTTAATTACTTTTTTCTTTAAGTAACTTTAAAAACGAGACAAACCTAATTTATTATTTTATTTTACTTTTAATGATTCACTAAATTCGATAAGTCCATATGTTAGTGTATAATAGGGGACTAAGATACTTTATATTATGTTTGTCTCGTAAAATGTTAGTGTCTGATACAATTCATAAAAGAATTTTCTTTAATTTACACGTTATAATTTACAAGACTTTGCTTTCATGTTCTTTTCTGAGTTCAAATTTCAATCGTGTCCAAAACTTTCCCATATAATATTTCATGGCTACTCCTAAGTGATTGGCTTGCACATAGTGCAAAGCGCTGAAACGTTTAAGCATTAATGTTTATAAAATGTGTCAATGCATTTTAATTTTTTAAATTAACGTTTCTTTGAATGTAATAAGAAATTCAGTAGTAAAATCAACATTTTATTGCATTAATAATGTTTGTAAATACAAAATGACGTAGGTTGACTTATTAGTAAAAAATATTACAGGAAAATATACTTATAACAAAATTATTGTTTTAAAAAATAAGATTAAATAACACCAGTCGTTAATTTAGATTTATATTATTGTAGGTCACATTAAATTAATATTTTGTGATATGGCACAGTTGATTTTAAGGCCGAGCGCTATTCGAAGGGAATTTCCGTGCATAGATCCAAGCTAGAGTATTTTTCGTATTATAAAACTCTTTCGTGCATTTTTTGCGGTGTTTATCAAAGAAAGTCTTTTCAAGAAAGAAACCCGCTGTTTCACATGTGTCTGAAACTACATTTGTTATCCACAACACGATTATGAATTGGTTCGTGTGTTCTAGCTAGTTCTGGTTAGAATATTTTCTGTAATCAAAATAGCGACGTTTGCACACGACGAACGTCCGTCAGCTCCAGTTAGCGCACATCCTCAACATGTCGGGGCTATCTCACATTTTGGGACGATAATAATTGGTCCATAATAAGGCAATTATGAAGAAGACCCTACGTTGTTATTCAAGTAGAATTATCAAATATATTTACATCATAAACTACCACTAAGTCTTAAAATTTTAGAACGAAATGTATGCGAACGTTGGAACATTACATCATCTTATAATTCCGATAATTCATTATCATTTAAGTATTTATAGTCTTATCTGTATCATAGTTTACTAGTTTTTTTGATGAAACAATTTCTCAAACGTTCAATAAGGCTGTCTGGCACTTTTTATTGTGCCTATTTATAAACAACGTAAATCTCAATGTCAAATGATTAGTTTGTATATTTAAATTAGTATATATTTATACTATTAGTAAAGCCGCCTGCGGTCCTCCTTTTTTCAAATCCTGTCTTGAATTTATTCAAATTTTTTTTATACAACATTCGTTTTCATAATGGTAATGGATCTATATATTTAACTTTCACCAACCGGTAGCAGATATTTTAAAGAAGGTATTTATGAAGATTCAAAAAATTTACCCTTCAAGATAAATCCAAGGTGAATTTAGGAATACGCATATTTATTATAAATGTAGAAATTAGCCAAAAAGTCGTACAAAACATGAATTTAATATTATAAACATAGCCATCCAGAACATTTTCCATTCCAACATTTCCCTTCATAATATTCTGCAAATTTTATATTTCAGTCATTATTTGCAAATACAATAAATGCAAACGGTAGTTTTATATTAGCATATAGTTTTCATTGTGTATTGTGTAAGGTAAGCTACCTTTTTTTCATTTGAAATTTCGTTCCTGGACGGGATTTTAAATAAATAAATTTAAGAGTTTTGGAAACTTATTGAACGTTTAAGATAAAAATTGCATATAAAATCTACATAAAAAGCTTAAACCTTATCCTTGGGCACTCCGCGATAGAAAAGCCTTCGTAAGTATTTTTACATTAACATCAAAACATTCAGAATTTGTGTATAAGTATAACGTAAATGCGTTATGTATATTTCCAAACAATGCAGTAAAATATCGATATAAGATAATTAATGTACAAGTAGGGGTATTAATATAAAGCGGGTGACATGGTTACTATTAGGAAGAATAATAGTTAACGGATTGATTTCATAATTTTTTTGTATTTCGACTTTTAACCCGGATTGACTGAATTTTGACAATTAGTATATGTACAGCGCATCTGGCGGACTAGATACTTAAATAAATATAATATTCATGTTATTGTACAATTTACATTTTTAATATTACGTAACTATATAATCTTTACTGTTTAAGTTGACGTAATTATTTTCAGTTATTACAATTAATCTGATATTCCATAATATAAACTGATAAACAATTAACTAAATAAAGATTAAAAGTTCAGATTTGACATTTTCTCTTTACGCCTACACATTCATTAATTTCACAGGTACTCGCTACACTATCTTTGGAATGAGTTTGATGACTTACGTTAAAAAGTTTATCGTATTCGACACCGACTTCTTCATTGTTATCAACATCGCAATCGTAACTATCATCATAAAAATATTCGTTATTATCTCTTACAACTGTAGTTGTATATACCCTGTTACTGTAGGTATCCTCCGTGGATCCTGTGTACGATGGCGTAGAGGGACTATTGAGCACGATCACTGGATACTCGCGCCATGCCCCCCTGACAGGCTCCTGCTATATTTGTTCCATGACAGTTTCTTGGTTCCATCTTCTTCTATTGTTACGTCTTTCGATGACAGGAATGAAGAAAAGAATTAGACCGCTAAGCGATATTGTGCCACCTGCTACATAGAAGCCGGGTGCATAAGACTTAAGTTCATCGTAGAGCCAACCTGAAATAAAAAAAATATTTTATTATTATCATTGTTAAGTACTAAAAAATGTGTCACAATACAATATCCAGATTATACCTGCAAAAGGTGGACCGATGAGTGAGGCGATACCTTGAAACAGTAGAAGAAGACCAAATGCATTGGTGAGTTTCTCTATGCCAAGTAGGTCTACTAGCACCACAGAGGTTAATCCTACGTAAGCACCAATGGTAAAGCCGAAGGTTGTCGCATATAAAGCTAGGCCCCAAAATTCCCAACAACTCATCGCTAGTGCCGTACCTACGATAAAATAATTCCTTTCAAATCACGGCTGATAAAAATAAATTGAAGTATAATTTAAGAATTTATACTCACTTATACCGGCGATGGTAAGGCACAAGTTGTATGCTAGCAATCGATTAACCCAAGGCTTGTCGCTTATATATCCGAGAATGATTCTTCCTACTAAGTTTGACGCTCCAATTATGGATATTAAATAAGCTGGGTTTGACACTCCTAATTTTTCACTCATTGGAACAGTGTAAACATAAGGTATGTAAAATCCTATGCTCGTTAAAAAGTTTGATAGAGAAAATAAAACAAAAATTGGATCGACTAAAAGTGACAAGTCCAGCATTTCTGATAAAGCTGCTTTTGATTCTTCTGAACATGGTAACCAACCACATTTCTGTACTGGATCTTCTAGTTGTTCTCTCAATTGAACTCTTTCAGGAGATGTTCCTCTAAATTTCGCAAGACTGGTTACACTTCCTTGATATAACACATCCGGTCGCAGCATTATTCCGCTTCCATGGCGTGAGTGGGACTGATGCTTTAAATCGTTAGGTTTATTTAATGCAGGCTGAGAAAGTGTTAATCTTGCAACGTCACTATCTTCAACTTTTCCATTTGCTCTCACCACATTTTCAGTACTTTGCGAACGTTTTAGTGGAGATTTATTCGATTTAATTAACATAGGTTCTGAGGCGGGTGTTTTTGGCAGTTCGGGGACAGGCCTAAACATAAGACCTAAAGGTACACAATTGAGAATTAGAGCTCCGATGATAGCCATAGCTCCACGCCACCCATAATTTGAAATTAGAGCCGATGTGATTGGAGCAAATAAGAATGTTCCTAGGCCCGATCCGCAAACTGCAATACCTGAAAATGAAATTAATTTTAATTTAAGAAATGAACAAATTCTACGAATCCATTATGATTTTTTGACAAGATTAATAAGAAATACGATTTATAAAGATTTTTAATTAATTTACCCGTTGCAAGACTGCGATACCGCTCAAACCATACTGTGACGCTTACAATTGCTGGGAGATAGATGAGACCAAAGCCTAAGCCAGCTCCAACCCCAATCGTAAAGATAAGCGTCAGTATGTTGCCTGCGAACGCCGACGCTATTACACAGACGGCTGAGAGTAAGGCACCGACTACGGTTACTCTCTGACATCCCCATCGGTTTACGAATGAACTTGATATTGGACCTGCAAAACAAATTAATGACAAATAAGTGTCGGTTATCAATAACTTTAAAAATCGATGTGAATAAATATTATATAAAATGTACGTTTAGTAAGCACAGACCTCATTTTATGTTAAGGACATGTTAGCTTTTAGCTTGATACAAAGTTCATCAAAAAGCCACTAATCATCGCGCTCGCTTATAGATAAAATAATAAACTTCTATAATATTTCCGTACTGTTAAATTGAATGCGATTCTGATATGTAAGAAGTTTTTTTGGATTCCGTATGCAGAATATTAAAGAAGATTTTTATATTTTTACTGGTAATGAAGTGTTAGGTTACTACCTACTGCGCAAGCGCATTAGCTTAATAAGAACCTATTACGCAGTAAGAAAATTTACAAAATTTATCCAATTATTTGCTGTATGTATCAAAATGTAAGCGAATGAAGGGGATTTACACAACAAAAATGATTTCATTAACGCTGCCAAAATCTTATTTATTCTGAATCGTGAATTAGAATATCTATTTCAAAAAATCTGAATTAGAATATCTATTTTCATTCGTAAATATTCATATTTTAAGAGTCAGCATCAACCGGCTAGTGTTTTATTGCGTTATTGCGTATGGTCCATATTTTGCGCGTATCGCATAAGCTCTGTATCAAATAAAATAATGTAAAAACAAGCGAATGCTTTTGCGTCGTGCTAATACTTACTGCACTATAATATATTCTTCGCAGATGACAACTTTATAAAGTAATAATATATTAAGGAAGACGACGAGAAGTTAGATATACGTATAGCGTTGCCTCGTAGATACGTCGCGATGCGTCTAGATCGTCGAATGTTCGCGAAGAGACACTGTAGTAATTTTGTTACATACCGTGAACAGATGGCACTTACTGGCGAAACACAACATGCGTTATCAAATTCACAACTAATTTAAAGTCATTGTAGTGGGCACTTACACATATTTCTCTTTTTCTTTAGTAATATATTAACACTTTTTGTTTTTATTATTCATTTACAATTAAATTACTTGGTTAATAAATATAAGGTGGATAATTTGTTGACTATAAAACTGTTATGAAGAATTAAATTAAAAAATTATAAATGTTATTTTTATATGCAGAACATACCCGAGCTAAGCGTGACCCCGACGAGGATAGATACGATCCAAGCGGTCTTGCCTTTGCCCTCATCAAAGTAGGTCAGGAACTCTGCATAGAACACGCCAAACGAATAGGTCATGCCATCGGCTGGAAGGGAAAAAAAGAGAAATAAATATTAAATTGTTGATTGTTATAGCAAATACTCCTTTTGGAGGCGTAATAAACTGTTCAGTGTAAAGTAGTTGTAATATCTAGACATATAAAAATGTCAAAATAGTCCTAGGTCAAACCACAGAAGGGTTAAAACGAAATTAAAGTTAAAACTCATTTTGTACTTGGTCAACAGAATTGTTGTCGTTTTGTCTCATAAATTATTCAGGCTTGTGTAATTTGCCGTGAGGCTGCGGCGTAAGTAAACCTACAACTCCGTCGTATTCCATCTCATTACGTGCTACTTGGAGGGGTCTGGTCTACCAGTTGTGGATTATGTATGAGGCTGATGACAACGTGGATAGTATTATTTTTATTTTGTATTTTGTACTTTCACTTTTCCATAAAAAATAAGATTTTCTCGAAATTTAAAACAACTATAAATTATTAAGACATAACAATAAAAAAAAAACAAATTTGAGTACGATTTATTGGTATGTTAACTTGCTTGTTATTTATGACAAGTCTGAAGTATTTTCATTATTTACGTAAACAATGCGTTCCTTTGTGCGTAGCAACAAACCCCTTTGTAACACTTGCCGTTATTATAATGCATTTTAAGTCATTTTAAGTCATTTCAATATTTTCTATTTTTTAGGGAACATCTTCAAAATTGTATTTGACCTTTTAAATCACCAAATATCTGGTGATTTAAACACATTCAGAACATTCAAAAATAATATTATAATAACGCTGAATGTATTAATTTATATCAATTATAGTCGCTTGAGCGGTTACATACAGGTGTTTAGTCTTATCTACTGGTGAAGCATGAAAATTGGTACTGTGTAATTTTTATTTTAGGTATACATAATTATTTTTACTTATAGGGAGGTGTAAAAGAATATGGTATACTTTTTCTCCAAATGCCAGCCTCACGTGATAGTGCCAATCGGCGGCTTTAGCTCCTGCTTGAATGGGCCGGCTAGACCAGGGTAGTACCACGACCTTGCAGAACACCGGCGTGAAGTAGACGCATCTTGTACTTCTGCGTTTCGTTTAGTGAGAAAGGTAACTGGAGGCCCACTCTCTTTCCCTTTTCATGCTCCCCAAATATCTTTTAAGACCGGCAACGCACCTGCAACCCCTCTGGAGTTTACTTACCATCAGGTGAGTGATTACCGTCGCTTGCTCGTTTGCACGCTTACCCATAAAAATACTATATGTACATGAAATATTAATTACCATTTCATAAATTTTTTCGTTTAGAATTTTCGAAAATATTAAATAAAAAGTTAATCTTGTTGACGTTTTCGATTAAACCACGCGCCGAGATAATGAATATTTAGTAAAATCCCTAAATTTAATTAAAATTACACCTCAACTTTCTAACCATAGCTGCCGTAGAATGCTTCTAGTAACAAATATGCTTAACATCCTTGCTTATTGTGATATGCATCTTAACATACTCTTTTACATTCATAAAATTAGTAAGATGCTATATTTCTGTCGTTCGCTAATTATTCAGGTTCATTGAAAGTGTCAAATAATTTTCAAGTGTATTGCGTATTATGAGGTTATATTCGCCTATAAGACAATAAAGCGAAGGACGTTGTGGGCTTATATTGCCGGAGGCAACAATCTGATAGTAACCATTGCACAGTTTTATTATTGCAATATTAATTTTTATCAATTTCATGATATTCGAGTGAGTGATAGTCTATTTATTTGACGGCACCTTATCGTGAAATGTGACAGTTTTCTAACGAACTAGGTTAACATGATAGGTAACAATGCTACGTCAATGGCAACAGACAGAAGGAGGTAACAACACGTGCCTGCGGACAATAGGCTCTGTCTCTGGCTATTTTACACGAACAAAAGACTCGCTGCGTTAAAGGCAGTGTTTAGGGTTGAGCCTGGGAATTGGAATCTAAGTTGTGTTCACGATTTATTTACATTAATGTTACTTCAGAGTTATAAATTAATATAAAAATAACGTGTTTTACTTTTGAAAAACGATTGTTATGATGAACCCTGGCTGTCTTCTTTAATTTCATATTAAATTGGCATAGTTTGCTAGGTAACCGCAGTTAGGTATCTCCTACTCGTAATCATATTTACTGGTTTATTTAGTCTTTGATACTTACGGAATGACGGCATATACAAAGCGCAAATAAAGACATTTAGGATAAAATTAAAATAATATTGTTATAATAACTAGTCAATATAATTATGTATTTTTATAATAAGTTGTCGATGTGAGTTGGTGCATCACACGGAATTTTGATTATTTAAGGAGTTTCGGAGATCTTGTGGTTTCCTCCGGAGGACCACTCTCGGTAGCCCCTGTTGCAACAAAGATTATTAATGTAGTGGAACCACGTCATATTCGGTCCACACTCTCACAGAATATTCACAGTCCAATGCTGCCGTGTTTCGTACGGTAAATGTTTGAACCGCTTACCATCAGGTGAACTGTGTTAGTTAAAAAGGAGTTAAATACTCCGTGGTTACAATAAAGCAATTCGTTTTCTTTGAACGGCGCTGAATTAGAAGAAAAGTAATTATAGTAAACAGTAGGAGTATGAACACGGACGATTACGATTATAATGAAGGATTAGAATTAATTATTGATTTAATTCTATCCTTATTTTAATTAAAATTAGGGATTTTACTAAATATTCATTATCTCTGGCGCGTGATTTAATCAAAAACGTCAACAATATTAACTTTTTATTTTATATTTTCGAAAAATCAAAACGTAAAAATGAATGAAATGGTAATTAATATTTTATGTACATATAGTATTTTTTATGGGTAAGCGTGCAAACGAACAAGCGACGGTAATCACTCATCTGATGGTAAGTGAACACCAGAGGAGCTGCAGGTGCGTTGCCGGTCTTAAAGGATATTTGGAGAGTAGGAAGGGGTAAAGGGAGTGGGCCTCCTCCAGTTACCTCTCTCACTAAACGAAACGCAGATGTACAAGATGCGTCTATTTCATGCTGGTATTCTGCTAGGTCGTGGTATTAACCCGGTCGAGCCCGTCTATTCGAGCAGCAGCTAGAGCCGCTGCTTGGCTCTACCACGTTATATGTGGTAGTAGCCAAAGCGAATACCCAATAAATGGTTTAAAAACAATACAAACTAAAATACTAATCAACTAAAATATAATAAAATTAATACTACTGTACTTTTTGATAAGTAGTAGTTTGATATGTACCGCACTGATTTACTTTTATGGAAACTTAAGTTGATATGATTACCATCTTATAGCTTATAAGTAGTCAATCAATCTGATAAGGAATATGATATGGTTTTGGTTGAATGGCGTAAGTGTCTTTCAAAATATGCCCTAAATCAATTACTTTTCAAGATGTTATTTATTAAAAGCCGATAATTAGACTATACATTTTCTATTGACATTTCAGATATTTTATATTTAAGGGTGTTGAGAATAAATATTTACTATTAGTCCTTTTGATAATTTAATTTTAACTGTAGGTACCGTGTCCAGTGTTTGAGTAACGAAATTTTACATTTATTTTAGTATATTAGGTAACTATGTTACATTATACACGATAAGTGACTAAAACGACACTGACCTATTCTCGGATCAAAATACTATCAGCTGTACAACAAAATATTTCACTCGCGAAGCTACACAGTGTGCTATAAAAACGATGATTCGGCGAATTTAGATATTAATTGTTTTGACAACACTATGATGTTACTAAATGGCATTTTGCTATAAGAAAGATGTTCGGTTGAATTTTAGATATAGTTTCAAAGATATATCGTTAGCTTAGTTCGTCTACTGAGCAGACATAACGACGAACGGAATCAATTCGTTCTAAATCGAGATGTTTTATTAATAGTAAGAGTATTTGTCAGAGCAAGCACATTAAATTAAATTGTTCTTCAATATTCGTCACGTGCTATTTGATTGTGATTGTGTTATTGTTTCCTTTTGGGAAACAAAATACCCCCAAATTGCTTGAAATGGTTTTAAAAGTCATTGTGTGTAAGATTGTTTTCCGATCTCCTTTAATTTCTCAAAAAATTGATACGTTAAATTTATTTATTTATTTAATAATTTAAGTACAAACAAGTAAAACCGAAAATATGATAGGAATGGAAAATAGAAATGGTTTGTACAAAGGTACTGCTTATTTTTTAAGAAATTTCTTCCAGCATAACTGCGACTGGAGATAGCTAGTCAATGGTATATTGCGCGCGTACAATACCAAAAAAAAACATACATATATGCGAAACGTTCTATATAAATCTACATACACCTACTTATACATAAATATATACTTAAATATATAGATAAATACCCAAAATTAAATAAATATATACGTAATAGAATAGTGCCAATAGTTCATACTGCCAATGACATATAGTGGTCTTTGATTTTTTCTTAAATACAGAAATAGTTTAAATATATAATTAAAATTTTTTTACACACAAATATTGTTTGACATGTATATAATATATTAATTAATACCGTACACATAAATATAGCTATTAACTTAATTGTTTGTTTGTTTAATATTTATAATCTTTAGTGAGACACAAAAGACCATTTATGCCATCAAAAATATGTTGATTTTGTACATTATCATATTTCAGTAGACTTCGGTCGGTCATGTAATCCGATACTTATCTAGTCATTTACGATCTAAGTGGAATCATGTTCTGTAAAATATTATGGATGTATGCCACTTGATAGTGATGCCTTGACAGAATTTGCGGTATTTTAATTAAATGAGCTTCTGTCAGGAAACGCACGAAGAAGGACTAATTTATGAACCATCTTAAAATTATTTTAAATAGTTATCTAATTTTTTCTTAATATTTTTCATCAACCTTCTTGCCACATGGATAACGTAAAAATCGATGTAAACAGAAGGAGTCATGTGAAAATGGTTGGAATAATGGCTCTGGACAGATGGTGGAACAATCGAACGTGGAGCTTGCTTCTAGTAATGGCAATGCACTTTCCAACCCGCTTTTCCAGTGTGGTGAGTATGGGGCAGTCAAAGTAGCAGCCTGTAAGTGCCCACTGCACCGCCGAGCACGTGGTAAATATAGAATTTAATATTGCTATTAACAACTTTAGTGATACTGTTGTGGGACTTAGTAACCGCATGGTCACCCACCGTGAAGCGAAGAGGAACCTATGGAGTATATATTAAGATGGCTGGCGGCGTGGGCCATGCCAGCCGCTTCGAGTGGGCTTGTCAAGCTCATGTTGAATGCGAGTTGATGGAACGTGGGGGGAGGATTGTCGTCGTTGTTTCTCACTACCTTCTCGGCCCTCTTCTTCAGCAGCAGAGGTGGAGTCACGGGGAGAGAGGAGTTCTGGTATTGCGTTTGGCTACTCTTCATATCCTTCGTGACTTTGGTGGGGTCGCACCACTAACGAAGGTGAGGTGAGGCCGCGGAGGAAAGGAGCGTCGTTATTAGGTTATCCATCAACCAGATCTGTCACTGGGTGCCGGAAGAGCTGATGCTTCCGAGAGCTTGTCTTCCTGACCCCTATCTGACCTGGGTTTTGGTGGTGAATTCGGGGGGTTTTCTTGCCCACGTGAGATACGAGGCCGTGTAGAGAGCGCGTCCATTATCCGGTGTGCCTAGTCAGGAAGGGAGACGAAGAGTTCTCCCCCGAGAAGAGCCGCCACGAACAAAAAAAATGCTATGCTATGCCCTACAACTGGCTACATAGTTACATTTATATATATTGTATAATAGCTAATGGAAAATCACTACTTAAGTCGGTACTTAGTGTATTATGAGTATGACACAATATAAAATAACATAAAAATACAACGTATGTGGAATAAATAATTCGCATTGTGATAACTATTTACTTCCTCATTGGTATAAATCATGTCACAGGCCTGACAATTACAAAACTTATCCCGCTTCCTAGGAAATAGGATGGATTTATCTGTCTAGAAGTTATAAGTCAAGAATAACAGCAAACATTGACTTATTCTAATTTATCACTTTATTCTAACTTTAAACATACTCGTAAATATGTTTAGGTATATTATTAATATCCGTATATGTTATAATAGTAATATACATGAAGTACAATGTAATGCCAGCGATTCAAATATTTTGATTTAACTTTTGGTTTGCATTCAAAATAATTATAATTGTGTGACACACCTGACAGCAATGTTATTTTTTGCCAAAATCGCGAATCAATGACAGAGAACTGCACTGTTGCACATGAGCTCATCAAAATTATGATGCCTTACTCTAATCCTCAGGCTTAGCAGGAGGCGATCAATGCTCTACGTTCTATGAAAAACAATATATTTGATTACAATATTGCTCGATGAACAAGTATCATGAAACCGAATAAATTAGATGGAAATGTGTTGCGAGTGGCACGTTTAGATCCAGAGTCAGCGCTCAATGTCCACGAGCTGAGCGATAACGGTGATAGTGCAGTGAAGGGTCGCGGTGTCAGTATAATCGCAAAAATACTATGGATATTAACTATTGATATGAGAACCGACAATAAGCTAATAACTTAGTGTGCGGTCTGAGAAAAGATTTCAGAGGTTCGAAGCGAGACGAAGCAGCCTTGTCAGCTAACAGTCATTTAAGCTTTGTTAAAATCTGCAGAAGCAGTTACTATCCCTAACTTTTCTCTTCATCGTCACTTCAAAGATCTTGTGTTTAAAACAATGTACATTTTGTGTTTAAAATAAAACGTCATCTGTTTGAGAATATCTCATCCTTTTTTTTAGAAGAAAAAGGGTAGAAAAGCAAGCGGCTCACCTGCTGGTAAGTGATTACCGACGCCCACGTACATATGCAAAACCAGAGAAGACTCTCCGGACTCATCACTCACCAAACGAAACGCAGAAGAATGGTGTGAAAAAATGCATGGCTGTGGTACTACCCTGGTCAAGCCGGATAATTCGAGCAACAGGATTTATATTTACACGAATGTTCAAACGATATTACTCAGAAACGAGTACTGATCTGCTTGACAATACAAAGTAATCTTCACCAATTCAATAACAATAATTAAATTTGACTATGGAGAAGCTCAGCGATTAGTTCACCTGATTCGTAGATTCCGCATTCGATTCCGCAAGATATCCCTGCTGTTGAAATCGTTCTGGTACGCTATCTTCGACAGTTATTAGTAATAATTTAAATAACCATTTTTAATGTACTCGTAACTATCTCATTTAATTTTCAGAGATTATTTATTACATAAGTAACAAGTAGTTTGCAATTAAGCTATATGCTTGTTAATTTTGGTTTCATTAATAAAACTAATTTTAATATTTAATATAAAAATCAGAACCGTAATAGAAATGTGATGACCGTGACAGAATAAACGTAATAAACGAAAAGTAATCAAGTTTGGTCCGGGGCTCCGGCGGCGGAGGCAGGTACTAAATAAATGTATTTCATTTACACAGATTAAGTATTATTGTGTATTAAAATTATACCTACCCGGTTGAGAGTTAGTTTGACAAATACTTTTTTGACAGAGCAATATTTTTCGCTCGCTATTTAATGTTCTTACGATATTTATGGTAACTTTAAGAAAAAAAAATTTGTTTGAGACAATACTCAATATTTAATTACATTCCATTATGTATGTACATTATATAGTATAAAGAGGTGTAAAGTGATTGTAATATGCAATAATATGTAAAATAATAAATTGAGAACATAATGCACATTTTTTTACAGTATGTGCAAGACAAACCGTAAAAAATATTTTAAGTTCAAATGTCATACAAGTATAATTAAACAGTTACGTAGATATGTTTTTGTGTATTCTTTTTGAATTATAGAGGATAAACCACCTGACCTATAATTGAAGGTCATACAAATACTCGGCTCGCGTAGGAATTGAAACCACAATATCACAACAGCGATCTTTTCTTGGGAAAGACGAAAAGGACGGTTTTTAGTATTTACCGATTTGAATTATATGATAGGATTATCTTATACGGCGGCCAAATGGGTCATACTTGTGGACAGGTGCTGGTCTGTCTGAGTAGCAATGGTTTAATTGGTGTATGGGTTTTCTTTTCTCTAAATGCTTATCGTAGAGCGTGGTTGAGTTACTGTATATTACCGATATTATTATCATTAATGAAATAATATCATGGAACTTGCTAAAGAACAATTTAGATCACTATTCAATTATAAATAGATGAATCCGAACTTACAGTTCGTTCTCCAAAGACCTTCCTGTTGATATTTATTCACATAACGTTCACGAGAAGATTCTTGTAGAACAAGCATATAATGCATTACCCTTAACAGCCTGTAAAGTACGAGTAGGCATCTCTATAACGTGGATTTGCCATTATCGCCACACTCGCACCTTGGGCGCTGCTGCCCATAATGTACTCACATGCCTATCTCATTTCATTTTCAGAGATTATTTATCACATAAGTAACAAGTAGTTTGCAATTAAGCTATATGCTTGTTAATTTTGGTTTCATTAATAAAACTAATTTTAATATTTAATATAAAAATCAGAACCGTAATAGAAATGTGATGACCGTGACAGAATAAACGTAATAAACGAAAAGTAATCAAGTTTGGTCCGGGGCTCCGGCGGCGGAGGCAGGTACTAAATAAATGTATTTCATTTACACAGATTAAGTATTATTGTGTATTAAAATTATACCTACCCGGTTGAGAGTTAGTTTGACAAATACTTTTTTGACAGAGCAATATTTTTCGCTCGCTATTTAATGTTCTTACGATATTTATGGTAAATTTACACCGAAATCAAACGCATGGGTAAAACCACTGCCAATGGTCCGCGAGACGCCAGCCCCCGCCCGGGCACCGGCACCCGCCCCCGCACCCGCTCCCGCTCCCGCGGCTGCACCTGCGGCCGCACCCGCACGACCCGCGGCCCCTGCACAACCGAAGCGTCAAGTCGCAACGGCAGCGAAGCCACCTAACAGTGACAGCTTCGAGTTCTTTAGCTACTTCCTAGAAGCAGTCGAGTGCTTCGACATGGAAGTGATCGGCCAGGTGGTGAGCAAGCTCAGGTCAGCTAGCTCAAACAAAGAGTTCCTACAGGTACTCTTCGACAACAAAGACCTGTGTATCGCGGTTAAAAACTTCCGCAATACACATAAATAATTACTATCAATAATTAAAACACTAACACTCGCGATTTCAGTTCGCATCCGCGGAGGCTTAACCTCCTAGTCAAGCACACGCGAAAAACCCCCACTAACCTAAAATGGACAACGTCCTAAAAAAGGTTAAACCCAAATCTCTGGCTGTCGGTTTCTTTAATGCATTCGGCCTTAAAAAACAGCTGGACGAAGTGAGAGAATTTCTCACCGTCCATCAAACAGATGTTCTGCTAGTACAAGAGACCTTGCTCACGTCTAGCATCCGAGACCCCAAGATAGCTAACTATCGCATAGTTAGGAATGACCGCCCCACTCGCGGGGGCGGTACATTGATCTACTATAAAACTTCTCTTCACTGTGTGTCGATAGAAGTACCTCCCCTAGAAAACATAGAGGCATCAGCCTGCAGTATCGCTATGACCGGCCATCATATATAGTAAAGGGCGACATCGAGGCACTGCTAAAATTGAGCGACTCGGTGATCATTGCAGGAGATTTAAATAGCAAGCACTCTGCTTGGAATTCAAACATAGAAAATGGTAACGGACGCGCCCTCCTTACCCATAGCCTTAACCTCAATATAGATATTATAGGTCCCCTAGAAGCGACTAGGATACCTATGCAGGGTAATCACACCCCAGACATCTTAGACATTGCGCTACTAAAGAACGTAACCTTACCGTTGCATTCTATAGAAGTGCACCACGAACCCATTCTGACCATCGTCCGGTCATCATGTTGCTAGGACAGCCTCACGCTGAAGTCACTAGGACTAAAATCGTTACGGACTGGCGTAAGCTCTAGAAGCATCTCGAGTCTACGAACTCTCCGGAGCCAGCCCACATCCCCGATGAAATAGATAGCAAAGAAACGGCCTTAGCAGCCGTAGATCATCTTACCTCATCAGCGGCCGTCAGAGCATCCTCAAGGCAGATCAGAATAGCGAACGATCGCCGTTTCGAACTGCCGGAGGAACTCAGACGACTACTGAGAGAGAAGAATGCCGCCACTAGAGCGTTCGACCGACACAGGTCTGACGATAACAGAGTCAGATTGCGCCACCTCCAAAGAGAGGTCAAAGAGCGCATGGCTGATCTCAGGGCCAAAGATGGGACCACCTGATGGAAGACATCTCGCCATCTCACACCGCCTACTGGCGGCTGGCGAGGTGCCTAAAATCCGAAACGGTCGCGTCAATGCCTCCTCTGATCAGCTCCAATGGTCAGACAGCATTCGATGACAAGGAAAAGGCTGAATGCTTAGCCGACAGCCTAGAGCTTCAGTGCTCACCGAGCTCTCAGCCGACTGACCCAGTCCACCTTCAAAAGGTGGATGATGAAGTCAGGAGAAAACCACGCTGCCACCGACAGGTGATCCACTGCCGCCAAGCTCAATAAAAGAGGTCAAGGAAATTATCCGCGACCTTAGACTCCGTAAGGCTCCAGGAGCCGACGGCATTTCAAACCAAATATTAAAAGCTCTTCCTAGCCCGCTACTATACTTAATAGTAGCGATATTCAACGCCCTCCTTGACAGCTGCTCCTTCCCGGACGCCTGGAAGGAGGCCCACGTTATAGGAATTCCCAAAATAGGAAAACCTACAAACCTAGCCTCCAGCTATCGCCCTATCAGTCTCCTCAGCTCTCTGGGGAAAATCTATGAACGCATAGTTCTCAATCGAATAAAGGACAATATTCAGTCCTTAAATCTACTTCCAAACGAGCAGTTTGGCTTTCGAGCCAAACACTTTAGAAATTAGCAAGTGCACCGCTTCACGGAGCACGTACTCGAGCGCTTTCAAGAAAACCCGAAAAATCGGGTAGGAGCTCTATTCTTCGATGTCGCGAAGGCATTCGACAAAGTTTGGCACAACGGCTTGCTATACAAGCTATACACACTAGAAGTGCCAGACAGGCTTGTGCACATCATTCAAGCCTATTTGTCAAATCGCACTTTTCGCTATCGAGTCGAGGGGACCCTCTCGGACAGCAGGCCCATAAGGGCCGGCGTTCCGCAGGGCTCGGTTCTCTCGCCTACCCTCTACACGCTCTACACGAGCGACATCCCAAAAACCAATAAAGTCGAAACGGCTCTTTTCGCCGACGACACCACCCTATACGCCTCCGATACTAACGTATCGCGGGTTCACATTCGCCTCCAGGCCGCAGCCAACGCACTTAGCGATTGGTTCAGGACTGCATTACCCTTAACAGCCTGTAAAGTACGAGTAGGCATCTCTATAACGTGGATTTGCCATTATCGCCACACTCGCACCTTAGGCGCTGCTGCCCATCATCGGTCTGCTTAATTTTGCTCTGGTATTTTTCGAGATGGTTATCCCGCCATCTGTCGGTAACTATCGCGATTTTCAAGTCTTTTCCGATAGTCCTTAGTCGCCTCATCCGATACCCACGGGAAGAAATGGGGTGGCTAATTCTTACGCTAATACCACTCGGCGTAATGTATATGGTAAAATAAGTTGTATGATAAGATTATTAATATTTAATCTCTAGTGTATTGCAATGTTAAGTGTATTGTTACAAAATATTGTAATTAATTAGATTTATCGGGTAAGCATGCTCTCGTCGCCTGTGATTACAGCGACGCTTAGTTTAAATGTGTATCATAATCATTATGTTTTAGTACATTGTCGTAGTGTTCGTTATGTTGGCGATTTGGCAAATAAATATAATTATACAGACAAAAATAGACTAGGAACCTGCGGAGATTTTTGTTCGATTTTAGGTAATACAACAGGTAGGGAACAATGAAACATTCCAGCATTACTTTCATTGTTTTCTAAGCATGATTATATCCATTATAAATATAATGGATATTTATAATGGATAAACAAGTCATAAACATTCGTTATATATTTCACGGAACCGGTGATAAAGAGCGAAAAGGAACGTATCTACAATTTCCAATAATAAATATATGGTTTGTATGAAATTAACAATAATCAAAAATTGTTTCATCATTTCATTAGTTTCACACAAATATGTTACACATAAACAAACAACGCTCGTTTATTTTTAACGACATATTAATCAAAATAGAAAATACAATCAAGGGTTAATCTTTATTTTCACTTTACTTAACTTAAGAGAAAATTTAAAACTTTTGTAGTTACGACGGACGCCCACGTGCAAAAATATCAGTAATAATTCGTGTAAATAATAAATATTATCACCACGCGACCAATTATGTGTCATGCGCTGAGTCGTGCCAAATGGGAATCCGTAGTCTCTCTCTACCTAATGCACTGAGTGCTTTTTATATCATATCAGGATGCCTAAACCCCTATGTAAACGATATTAAGGCATGGAAGACGACTTGTTTGTCGGGTCGTTGTAATAGAATCCCTATATTTTATGGTTATCGTATATGTTTAAATTGGAATATATCATGGTATTTATCAAATTAAGTCTCTCAAGCATATACCTTCTCTTAAAACCCAGACTGTAGAGGGTTCTAGTGGCAGATGACGTTCAAAGTTTCGGTAGTCTATTCGCCATTCTGCTTACCAAGTTTGACAATTTAATTTGTGTTTTCAAAAAAGTTGAGGTTTTTTTTAGAAAACTTGTAGGGGATATCAGCACAATACCAAGAAAAGACAACCCAAACAAAAAAAGTACGCCTGAATGATGATGACCATGAATCGAAAGTTTGTGAAACACAAACATCATAATCTTATACTTATTCTTTGAATGTAATTTGTTTCTCAGAAACAGCTCTAACTAATTGGTTGTAATTTTGTATTTAGATTATTTTTTAACTTATTAAATTAAACTATTATTTACGAATTTTATCGCGTTTAATTTTGTTTTTATATTCCCGACGTTTCTTTATTGTTACTGTTTAGCTTTTATTGATACTGTGAGCACATTCCGCGTAGATCGGACCAACAATTAATAAGTAAAAGATGAAGGTAGCCCGAGTTTACTAACACCTCTGTCCCCCCGTGACCACGGCTGCTGTAAAGCAATCGAAACGTCGGGAATATAAAAACAAAATTAAACGCGATAAAATCCGTAAATAATATTTCATTTAAAATGTGTTGTGTTCGCGTAAATATAAGAAATTATAATTTTTTACTTTCCAAGTTTATCTAGATAGTTCGTTTTAACAAAAATAATTAAAATAAGTTAGATAAATTCTTAACAAAACAAGGCA
Source organism: Bhutanitis thaidina (assembly GCA_029286595.1). NCBI lineage: Eukaryota > Metazoa > Arthropoda > Insecta > Lepidoptera > Papilionidae > Bhutanitis > Bhutanitis thaidina. Next base: position 6,196,138 of record JAGSMS010000004.1, on the reverse strand, counting down.
CTATTATTGGTAACGAATATAAGATATTTTTACTGCAGGAAGCTCGAAACTATTCTACTACTCTTTGGGGGGGCTTATGTTCAGCAGTGGACTTTTGACAGGCTGAAATGATGATGAAGCTCGAAAGACGCCTAGGTACTGACAATGTAATAACTGTCATGTGTCATACCTAAAGCCGCAAGTTCAATTTACTGGTTACACTTCTGACAAATACGAGTGTGAATATTTTTAAATAGTATGAAACAAAGTCCCAATCCGCGTATACGCTATCTAAACAAGGAAAAGGAAATTAGAAATGTCTTTTACTTGTAAATACATTATTTTTATAGAACTTTTTAAAATACTTCGTTTGTCATGTGAAAACCGATCTGCACTAGAATGCAGATAAGTCTTAAGGTTATTTCTTTATACGAAGTCAATGTCATCGGTTAAATCATGTCTATCATACTTGACGCATATTTTTCTCGATCGAATTTTTTATATAACTTTACACTGCCTGAACTATATTTGTTGTATGAGATTGAATAGAATGGCAGAGTATTTAATTATCAAATGATTTAATACATATTTTGAAGCTGGAGATCAAACATAATTTAATAGAATAAATAATGATCCTCGTAGAAAACGCATGATAATCAAGTAAAAGCAATATATATTTGTGCGACTTAATCTGAATAAGTTTAAGGTAAGTTTTTACATGTAGGGGCTTTTTATATGATTATGTAGGGGCAAACATCCTCGAACACATTTAAAAATGAAATAATTTCGACGTATAGGAATAAAACGAAATTTCTTTTAGTTTCTGAGTAAGTCATTTGAAGCTCTTAAATCAAAAGTATAAATTACCATTTCCTTATCGGGTTCTTCTAAACGTCCCTGAATAATAATGGCAAAAGGTCGACAAGACTGTAAGCTATTTTGGAAAAGAGGTTCGCAAGTTCCGACGGATATTGGCCAGAGCAAGTAAATAAGGCGCGGCTCAACTGGGAAGGATCACGCTTTTACAGAATTCCTGTGTAAAGTAGTATTACGAGTAATAAACGTTTTTTAGGAAGCAAGATTGTTTGGTGATTCACTAGTGGTAGTAATAGGGATAATGAATAATCAGAAAATCATTATTTCGAGATATTTCTGTATTACTCGTCTAGTTGGGATGACTAAATATACTTAAATATAACATTTACATTATATGAATAAATACATATAAGACATGCCGTGGTAGCGAAGTGGTTAGAGCGTTCGCTTTAATATCATAGCTAGTGAGGGTTCGTTCCACGGTGCCGGCAGCACTATAATTGTTAACAGCAATTTTAAGTACTGAATTTACCATAAGCTCGGCGGCGAAGGGAAACATCGTGAGGTAACCTGCATGTCTAAGAAATAATAAATAAATTATTTCGAAGTGGTAAGTCCGCTAATCGGCACTGGAGCAGCGTGTTGGACCCTTCCCGGCTCCAATCTCTCGCAAAAATATAGGAGAGATTAGTTATGGACATTTACAGACTTTACTTTTAAAACCGACGTATGTGCATTTGAGCTCGGAGTGGTCTGTCACGTCAGATCGCCACAGATTTTTCGAAACACTGACCGGAATTAAAATATAACAGCATTCGTATAAAATATAACAGAAAGATGTGACCTAACCGTGAAATATCACTAAAGAGGTGACCGAAACATAGGTAGGCCTCGGTATCTACGAAAGCCTTGTGTAGAGCCTTGTCAAACTTCTCGCTGCAGTTTTACTCCACTACGTTGTAGTTGTTCTGATATTAGTAAAGAAGGGGAGTACCGCATGCTGGTGGATTAGACATTTGAAGAAAAAGTTGTTAATATTCTTTACAGTCTTTAAATATATTGTTCTATTGTATATATTCGCGCCATATTCCCAACGGGGTAGGCAGAGACAATCTTCTTCTACTTGCTACGGTCCCGACATACGTCTTCCACTTTCATCAATCTTCGCATGCATGCTCGTTGGTTTTGAGTACTCTTGACCTGGCCTTTTTTCGGAACGTCTCCGATTTGATCGTGAAATTTTCGCCTAGGTCTTCCTCTCCCGACTCTACCATTTACACTCGCCTCATATATTTGTTTCGTCAACTTACTTTCATTCATCCTCTCCAGATGTCCAAACCAGCTCAGCATCCCTTTCACTATTCGTGTCACTACATCGTCTTTCACGCCACAACGCTCTCTGATCACATTATTTCGAACCCTGTCAGTTATGTTCAGATCAATCATACTTCTCAACGCTCTCATTTCTACTGCATTTATCCTGCTTTCATGCCTCTTCTACCATACCCAGCTTTCGCTTCCATATCTTTGTTATATTGTTCTGTTTATTTAATAATCTTAAACTTCATAGGGATGATACGTTTTTCTATTCAACCAATATTTAGTGTTTTATCAGACAGTACGAATAGAAGGCGCAACCCATCAAGTCTGGTGTAGTATTAATGAACACTGGCTATAGGAAAAAATTACATTATTATTCTACATCTAATTGTTACTGCATTCATTTCACATATTTTCTTAAAAACTGTCGGAGAACCCGTACTCTTAAAAAGCCTATCGCCGCACTAAGAATTTTTAATATGCTGTCAGTTGGTAGCAATATGCCGTAAATGTCAAGAGATTATATTAGAAGTGTGGGTATTTGTTTATGCAGTTAATGGCAAATACAGATATTGTATTCAGTTCCACTGTCAGACCGTGATGACTGAATGCAGAGCGATAAGGGAATCAGAGCAATGACACTAATCAGTTGCAAATACTGTGGTTACGGTTTATTCATTTCGTTATGCTATCAGTACTGTGTATTTAAGTCTTTTCGTTAGTTAATGTTCGTATATAGGCGAATAGAATGGAACATTTATGTCATAATAAGGGACGTTTCTACTTCTTCTATGTTCTAATATAGTAGTGGAGTTGCTTTGGAAGAAGTAAACTGGAGAACGAAAGGATTTCTAAAATTATTTTAAGTTTTGTAAGTCGGAGGTTATTAACCTACATTATTCCAGATGGACTAGAGTTCAATTTAAAAAAAAATATGTTATTATAAAACAGCAACGTGACACTGAAACTTAATTAAGTAAATAAAATAAACTGACATTTTGAGGTAATAATAATTCTCCATAAGTTACTTTGAGAATAACCAGTACGTACAATACAACTAGTAATAATATATGTAGGCCTAAGTCACAGCAAGATCTTCATAAATAGTATAAAACAAACTCGCAATCGGCATTCGCTTATAACTTATAAACTTCAAAGTGGATGTCAATGCGGTTTTCACCATAATTTAGAACATTTAATGAGAAAGATTCATATGTCTGACACATTCACTGTAGGTTATATATTTCATATCTGGCCCTGCGGTTCGCTATACTACATAGCGGCTATAGATTTTGTAATATAATAGATGGTTTATTTTTGCACTTAGTGTAGATTTAGATGAAGTGAAGATTAACACAAACCTTTAATGAATTTTTTTATATATCTATTTCAAAACAATAATCTTACAACAACGGCCAAATTTTGAAAAACAAATGTAATGAAAAACAAAAAACGTGTATAACATTAGCAAAATAATGTATTAACAAATGATGTTTCTCAATGAGATTTTTAAAAATATTCCTGAATTATTTTGCAGAAAGTCGTAATATTTGTTTCAATGTTTAGATTAATGGTATTAATATTCAGTTAATCATTATTACCTTTTCTTTGTCTACGAATGGTATTGCTAGAGTTGCCATTGTTGCTAAGCCAGGTAATCAGGGTGGTAAGTTTAATAACTTATATTTCAGATTTAATGTACCATATTAAGTTGTAAAATATAATATATTTACGTTTATCACATGCTCTACAAGCATCGGTATAGAAGTCAAGATAAAAATATTAAATCGACTTATTCTAAAGTTGCCAACCACTGTAAGATATTTTATCGAAAATATCTTAAAGGTTTAACTGATCAGAAAATAAATTTAATTCGCTCTGATTAAATGACGTCAGGTTTTGTGTTTTGGGTTTTTTATGACTGCCACGAGTATTTCAAGTACCCATTGGAATGCTAAATTATTCTAAGATCAAGATGATGGATTTATTTTTCTTACTTTAATAGTATGGATTAGTTAAGTTATAGCTAAACTAAAAATCAGTGTACTCGTGAAGTACTATAGTGTATCATATTTTAAATGAATATTTCACTATCTGCGCAAATTACAATGCAATGCAATTACAACAAATCATACGCGTGTATTTATGAATTCACATATGGAAGTGCATAAATATCACAGTTGTTTTGGAATTTGCTATTTCCGTTACTGCTGCTAGTGACTTTAATTGCAGTGAAACTATTTAAACAAAGTAGCAATTATCAGCCTAGTGGACGTCTATTTTATTGCCTTCACGTCGTAAACAACTATAGCTGATTGATTCATCGATTTGCATTGTAATGAACTATGAGATACATCAATTATGATTAATAGTGTTTCACAATTACTTGTTGGTCAATTTACGAGTACCTTCTTATTTTAAAAAATAATGTGTCTTAGTAAATGTTCTTCTTTTCATAATATATATTAATTAATAATAATAATAATATTTGTTTATTTTCTCCCCACAAAAACAGACCATACATTATTATCTAATGAAAAATTTATATACATTTAGATATCGGTGTGTCTAGTCTATTAATTAAATATCCCATTTTTAAAACGTTAAACTTTCTGTATTCTTCAATACAAGAAATCATTAGATTTCTTGCACTTACGCGAACAATGCACGTTTGAAATGAAACTATTATTTAATGGAATATAAAAACAAAATTAAACGCGACAAAGTCCGTAAACTATTATTAAGTTTCAATTAAATTATTTGGATTCTTCTTTGATTATGATTAAATATTCTAAATTGATTTTTGGTTCGTAAAATGCAGTGTATGCGACAACAGATATTACCTTCTATAGTAAAAAACAACGTTAGGTGAAAGTTGCATGTATTAATGAAAACGCTCAAACTTAAATCTTTTGCCCTTTTAAATAAATAAATTTTTGGTCGACATCTTTATATACGTTAAACGTTGATTTAAAAACATACTTCATGCGATTTATGTTTGAATAGTACATTATATACTTCCAAAAATTAATTTTCAATGAATTTTAAATTATTATTGTTCATTTCATCGTTACAATAATAGTATTAACTTGTAATATTTTTAATAATATTGTCTGACTACAGGTATTTCGGTCAGTAAATTTAAATGATTAAAAAACAGATTATCGTAAGATTTCACATTATTGAAATAGATGTATATATTTTTGTGACGGTGCTAAAAACTGTTCCGTGATTAGTGTCAATCTACTAAAAGGTCAAGTTGTTAATTTTGCTACTTCCGGCTACATGCATTTATATGCTTTTGCACAATTGAATTGTCTAGAGAACAGCTATTATGAGAGATGTTACTATAATTCAATTATTAGGGGCGTTGCATTGTCTAATTTCTCTAATAAATTCTCTATGCTGACATCTAATGGTTCATGTAAAAGGAATTAAGATAAAAGTCACGTTAAGTTTCTATCTTCAAACGACGGAATATAAATGCGTGCGTGCTCCTACTAAAGTCTGCCTCTGACGTTGTGTCTGGCTACAATCCCATATAATAGAATAAGACAAGAATAAATTGAATTGTGGTTTTCTATTAGCTTACTTCGGTTACTACTCGTGATACTATCTAGGTTAATTTAACACTAAAGTAACAGTCTGTAAATTGTGCACTGCAGGACTTCAGGCGGGTTGACGATTGTGGTACCTGACACCTCGGGCTCTAGATTGTAGTGTAGTCAGCTTTAATTTTGGTTTGGTATTTTTCGAAGTGGTTATTCTCCCATCTGTCGGTAGTCATTACGATTTCAAATTTTCATATCACTGGTTAAGTCCCAAATAAAATGACAAGTCTCTCAACGAAATACGGCGTTCTCACTTGAATGTCGGTAAATATTATCACGAATGCTCGATAAAGTCTTATCAACTCATACTTCTTCAAATCAAGACAAATAATGTTTTATTCATTGCCAGTCGATGTTAACGAAAATCTTTGATAGGTTAATAAGGGTGACTTTACACAGCCTGAAAAAAAACCTATTTTTCAATAAAAATTAGATATTCTTTTGGGAATATTCGACAATCAAAAAACGATTGAAATTCTGTACTATAATGAGCACTGCACAGCGCTAGAAGACAGTTCAGTGGTGAGCTCCGAAGTAAGTGGAAGAGAAAGACCAGGAAGAAAAGGAAGAGGAAAAAGAAGAAGAACATAAGAAGTGAAGGCAAGGTGATCAGTGCAGGAAGAAACAAATGAATGGTTACTGACATGAAGACCGGTTTCTTTTCAGTTTATTTAAGAATAATGTCTCTTATTTGTCTTTGAAATTGAAAACTATATGATACGTTTGTTGCTTAGTTAATTTATGAATATATAATATCCTGTATCCTCTATAATTTTCTAAAAAAGCTACAAAATATATCTACGTTTCAATTCGTCTCCTTTTAAACGCCCTATCAAATGGCACTGGTTTTATGTTAATAGAGGTTGAAATATGAGGTTGCCGTTTTAGTGGAGTGGGCACTTTGAATTTAATTTAAACCAGTATGGTACTGGTTCGTGATTAAAAGTTTTTTTTTACACAAATACATACTAAACTCAAAAAAATATGTCATTCTAATTTTGTGCTATTCTAAGTTTGGCTTTAAATTGTTTTTACATTCTGTATTTAAGTTGAACATGGAGCTCCCTTAAAGATTAGAGTAATTTTCGAACACGAGTTACGACGTGATTCTAATGCAGCAGAGATAGCTCGCAATATCAACCCTGCATTTGAAGAGGATGCGACTAACGAACGTACTAAGTTTTTGATTTAATCCAGCAGAGCTAGGCTCTAGGCTTTCGTAGCAAAAACGTCGACTTGGAAAATGAACCACGAGGAACACACTAAGGTAAATAACAATTCAAAACAATAGGAATTCAAAATTCAAGGAATTGACTCAAGTGCATCAAAATAGTAAAACAAAAAACTCGATAAAAAGGAAATAAAGAAAAAGCGCATCATAAATTAACATATGTGTAAACAGGATACGTGATTGCGATTGCCTAGCTTTGACGACTACAGTACAGAGGTACAGAAATGAAACGATTTTGGACAGAATTGTTTCATGTAATTCATTCTTTTAAGATCCGGTGTATCAATAACAGCAGATGTCTATTGTGAACTTGGGACAATAATGGCGAAAGCCTCTGAGATCAATTGATCTACGCCATTACTGCTCCCTGATAAAGCATGACCTGCTTCACAAATCGTTTTAACATTACAAAACCTGCAGTTAGTAATTTGTCTCCCTCAATAGTAGACAGACCTAGCCCCAATCGTTTAAAAACCTTCACCTATACCATTTAAAAAATTGTTCTCTGGAAGTGGTAAAAAGTGCTTTAATAGATTTTCTAAAGTCTAAATCCTCAAAGTACAATCGCAAAGATTTAGAAAAAAACCGATTTTGAATTTTTCAATATGAAATGGAAACCGGAAACAAACTAATTGGCTTGTATTTTCTGAGATTGACAGATAAACAAACTCGCTTTTTTTAATTTTTTTTACTGTTTGTATTTACTGCTAAACACTACTGAACATAGGCTGACAAGAAAGCGACAAGAAAGCGACAGCAAAAGTCAGGATGCATTTTATGAAAGGTTTGTCCACAATAACCACGCTGGGATGGTGAGCGCAGTGCCGGTCCCCTCGCACTAGTGATGCTTCTACCTATTACGGATCTCTGAGATTTGAGTTCGTCTAATTCAGATGGATTTTCCGGTCGCCGGTGCCATAGGAATATGTTATAATCATTATTATCTATTCGTATGCTAGAGTCTTGTTTGTTAGTTAGCAGAGTGTCCAACGTTCTGGTTAGGATGGCATTTGGAGGAAAAGGTGGTATATTCCTTATGCACAAACTCAAATTCTATTTTTATAATAGTAGTTTAAAAAGAGGAAAAATAAAAGCTCTGACGCTCGTATACCCAATAATTAGGTTGACAGAGGTCTAGCAATTTAATATTAGTTGTTTTCACCAGATCGTATTTGAAACAACGTGACAGATGGTGAGTTTGATGTCATCGTAGTGTTTAAGTCAACAATTAAATTCGTACATTATTTAGATGACATTTAATATTTTTTACATTTGTCTTGGTTTCTTTATGACACCCGGCTATACAATCTCAAGTATATAATATTTATATTTGGATGTCAGGAGGAAAGGATTTAGCTAAAAAAAATAGGTGACCAAATTTGACAGAAAAATTCGCTATCAAGCACAACGGTTTTATTTACGCTCATAAAGAATATACCTTCCGGAAATTATCACGATATTATGTGTGTTTTGCGAGCCATCCGTAAATGTTTACAGAGTCAATTCTCAAAGAGCATGTAGGTGTAGAAATTCCTGACTTTCATTCTTAACATATTATCCATATAGATATTATCAAAGCTATCAAGAACTTAGACAAACAGAAAACTGAAGACATGGGGCTATGAATATATATATATATATTGATATAATTATAACTGATGTAGCTCCAATTTAATCTTTGTTGAATCTGGTGTGTTTCCTCATCTTATGAAAAAGCAAAGTCGTAGCTATGTTTAAATCTAGCAGTAGAGAAAATCCAATAAATTCCTGTCACATTTCTGTGTTACCAGTCTTAAATAAAATAAAAAAAAAATTAGAACAGATGCTTATAGTTTATTTACATTAAAATATGTAAATAAAATTTTAAAGGACAAGTAATTCAGCTTTACAAATGGAAGATATACGAAAAATGTAAGTGTTGTATATTCTACAGGTCTGGAAAGAGTTCCATGACACTATCTTTTGTGATTTTTCAGAGGCCTATTATAGTGTATACCATTCGATTTTAACTTGTGAACTTAAAAATTACGGAATTTGAGATGCCGCACTTGATTTCTTGTCCTCATATCTCTCAAGCCAAGAGGTAAAGGTAGCTACCAACGGTGTATTGTCATCGAGCACTGTGGTTAAAATGGGTGACCCTCATTGATCAATATTTGGTCCATTCTTGTTCTTGATCTACATTCTACATCCAAATGGTTAGGAGCTAATAATTTACTTCTGAAGGCAGAAAAAACAAAATTTTTACAGTTATCAGTTATTATTTTTACTATCAAATTCCTCACAGAGCACAAATCTAAATTACTGCACAGAATGGAATCTTCAACTTTTAAGGAATTCATATTTTGATCTCTTATTACCATATTGCATTACATTTTGGGAGGGTGCATATAAGACTACCTTAAAATATCTTGAAATCTCTTAAAGAATATTATTCAAAGTAAAGTACCAACAGGCCATAATAATAGGTCGGCGTAAAAAGATTTTTCCTATTTTCTCTGTAGTCTGTAAAGCTTGACTGCCTTTTGACCATGATCTTTTTCGTACGTTCTTGTCGTAGGTAATCCACTTTGAATCTGTACACAAAACGCTCGGTGTTATTACGTTTCAATAGAGAGTCACAAATAAGTACACTATTCATTAGCTATGTCGTAACTACTAATAGGCCGATCTTGCTCCGCTTTTTCAAAAATGGCATCGAGTTTATCCGTAATAGGTCACACCAGAGCGAGCATCAACTTTGACTTTAAAATTCTCGGACTGAGCTCACACACATACACACCAATTAACAGCCTGCAGACCTTTTAGAACTCAATAGTATATTCAGGTAGTAACAACGTTTTTATAAAAATGCACTAAAGACAACACTTTCATGAGACACGAGGACATCATCATCAATCTGCTGCCTAGATCTCCTCTGCCAAGCAGCAAGAGGAACTGGATTAAGGCGGGGCTGTTATTTTAAAAAAAAAAAGACATTTCATCCTTTCACTGCTACCAGCATTTAATCAATGTAAGAAAATATTGCAAGTTCTTGAAAAAAGTCGTGAGTATTTTTCGTAACCGGATGAATAAGATCCTTGAATTGAGTTAATTATCATTACCGAAAAAGAAACATGATTTTTTAATTTACCGTAAACATTACGTAAATTTAATACTGTGGTTAAATATTGCAAAAGCTACTACAAAGATTGTCTTGATAACAATTTACTAACTTTGTTATTTGCTTAGATACAATATGTATTTTGTATTTACAAGTTATTTACGCAATTTAGTTAAAACATGTAATTTGCGACCTCGAAGATAAAGATCTGTAAGACGTAAGAAATAAAAATGACATGATCTGAAAGACGTAAGAAAAGCGCACACAATATTTATTTTAATTGTTTACTTTATATTTTCTTAATTTGCTTTTGTTCATTAACAATTATTTATTTCTCCACTTCCACTACATCAGTAGAAATAATTAACGGTTCTACGTATTATTTTATTATCTTCTACTATTATGTTGTATTATGTTAGTTAGTCATCCTACCTATTTTAACATATTCGGATGTTTGTCGCTTAATCACGTCTAAAGGATTGAACGGGTTCTTGTATATGAATTTGGTAGTGAGATACGTTATATCTCGACGTGTTGCAACAACAGAAATTCAAATTTTATGACACATAAAGTAATATAGATTTTTTTTTGTATTGCTCAAGAGTTCCCTATGGACATAATTTAAGGTTACATGGGCAGTCGCCAGTAAATATATTTTTGACAATACCCTGTAAACCTTGCACAAACTTTGTGTTAAAAGCTAGTGAAGTTTTTTTTAAATTAGCTTACTCAAAATTAGAGAAGATTTTCCTGTTAATTATGATTTAGATGCAAAATCAGTCATACAAATTAAACGGCCACCGCAACCAAGATAAAAGAATAAAGAAAGACGATGCTCTGATATAGAGTATACATCCATAGTTGTCTCTACTTCTCAGTGCCTCTTAGAAATATAGTAGTTTTCAAAAGTAACGATATGAAAACTACATACAGATAAAGTAACCGTATAAGTAAGAACTAGAGTAACCTGAAGTGGCAACGGGCCGGTCACATAGCTTGCAGAATTGACAACCGTTGGGGAAGAAAGGTTTTCGAAAAGCAACCACGTACAGGCAAATGCAGTGTGGGACGACCCCCCACAAGATGGAGTGACCACTTGCACAGAGTTTCGGGAAGTCGATGGATGCAGGTAGCTCAGGACCGAGCTTTGTAGCAATCTTTGGGGGAGGCCTATGTTGAGCAGTAGACTTGTGATAGGCAGAAAAAATTATGACAGTTAAAATAAACTTATTAACAATGCTTCGTGAATACAAAAAAATATTAAAAATATATACCTAAAGAGGAAACGAAAACATAATTTGACAGTGAAATAAACTATGAAACATGTACCAACCTACCGCGTAATTTTTGGGACGGTTGGCATTGGCGCATTGAATAAGCAATTGGTTTCGGCGCTGCGGGTTGCAGATTCGATTTTGTACGGAAGAACATATGTATATAAGAGTCCTACTATAATTTACGTTTATTAAACTCCGCCATACCCAGGAGTAATAAACTACACCAGTATACTGATTTCTTGTATTTACGCGAATACTACACATTTGAAATGAAACTATTATTTACACATTACATAGCTGACGAGACACACCGAAGCTCTAAGAAGTCTGCAGTCTGTCATCATTTCCTCGATCGCCTCAACCATCACATCAGATTTGATAGACCACAAATCCTAGCAAAAGAACACCGAATTCTGCCAAGGATGATTCGCGAGCCTATTGAAATAAAAAAACATCGTAATTTCAATAGAGAAAATGGCTGGGTACTACCACTACCTGCTTGGGATCCAGTAATGAACTAAATTAAATCTAAAACCAAGCATACCACTGCACGATACCGTGAGCATATTCAACGTCGATCGGACCAAAATTAATAAATAAAAAGTGAAGGTAGCCCGAGTTAACTATGACATCTGAACATCTAACACCTTTGCTGCTGTAAAACACTCGAAACGTCGAGAATATAAAAACAAAATTAAACGCGATAAAATCTGTAAATAATAGTTTCATTAAAAATACTACGTCAGTATATACAAACTCTATGGAAAGAAGAAAAAACTAACAATTTTATGTTAATTTGTCTCGGCGAACAGTTTACAACTAACTTGCGGCAAAATTCCTACTAAATGCTATTAGTGTCGCAGTCACCTCGCCCTATATACGTACTGTCTTCACTGTAAGTACACTTTATGCACTCTGGTTGCTTCAAACATCATTATAATCTTAATTTATTAAATTAAATAATTAAGTTAATATTAAATTGCGGAACTGCATTAAACTACTACATCAGCCAATTTCTACTCCACTGCTGAACACAAGGCCTCTCTAGGAAATCGTCAGGAAGCCTGCAGCTTTGCCCATACTCACTATGCTGGGCAAGCGGGTTGGTGAGTGCATTGCCGGTACCCTGGCACTAGTAGATACTGCTCCCCTTCACTAGTCGGTGGCATTTAGGTGCGCAATATTCTGACATATATTTCGCCATCATTAACTCGCCAGAGCCTCATCTGCTGAGTAGCAGATTGCTCTTCATACTCGCAAATGAGGTTAAAATAATGTATAAAAACTCACTAATTTGTTACGTTTGTAATTAAATTTATGTGTTGGTACTAATACTTAATGATATCGAGTAATTACCGGAATACAACACAAACTATTATTTAGGTCATTTAAATGAAACTATCAGGACGTCCTTGTTGGACCCATCCAAAAAACACTGCAAAGGACTCGGGTGGAGCTCGTAATTAAGAAACATCAAAACATGAAAAGTGTTTGTCTCTTTTGGTTAATTTTTCACTCAGAGTTTAAGTATTCAGCATGGGAATACAAGCAGCGTCTTGGTACTATGCCACGAGGTCCAATAATAATAATTATTATTATAATTTCCTTAATTTAATTAATAAAATTTACTTTATAAACTGCATTATTAATATTATTATGTTAATTTTAGGTAAAACAAAAACTTCTATAAACGTTAATATTATCTTGATACATATCGACATTATTAAATACACTACAAAATATAATTGATTCGATTTTCGAATATAATGACAAATTACGAACTCAGTAAATGTTTGATATTTGGATACACATAAAAATATTAACAATCAATTAACCATATTATGGATTAAGTTTCCAATAAATAATGATATAAACACGTAATAAAAATTGTGCTAATACTCACTGACTATATGAATCATAAACGAGGCAAAAACGACCACCCAGCCCCAACCCCCGTCTGGAGGCGGCGGCGGACTCTCAGAACCCTCTCTCGAAGACTCAGGAGCTTGCACGTTGTTCCCATTCTTAGAGCTCTTCACCGCCCCGTGAGACATTGTTGATTCTTCTTTTGAAAAAATGCTTTAAAACTACCGTCTGATAAAGTTGTCTCTTAGTAAGGCAGCTCGACAGTTGATATGATTTATTTTAAGCGTTTATCTTATAAAATGTACATACTTATACGTTCTGCGTATATTTTACTCTATATAGGATATTGTCGATAAGATATGACCGTTAAAAATTACTTGCTACTGATACTTGAATATTGGTTACAAAATCTGTACTGAATTAGAGGCACTTGGTTTTTCGAGTCTGTAAGTGTTTACTTTGCTATGTAAATGTAAAATAAGGAAGCGCTGTGCGACTTATAGAAGAGGACGTTTCATAAGATACAAGTGACTGCAGACGTTTCTTTTATACACATTGTCGCAGACCATTCTGTTGATATTTCATCTGAGATATATTGTGGCATTCCTTCTTATCTTATTAAGCATCAGGTAAATTATCATCTTCGGCATACAGTCGAGTCACGAAATCTGTAAAGAAAAATATAGTATGAAGCAGATCTAAAGTATGATAAATAATATGAGGAATTTCATTTATTTGTACATAACAGGGTCGTGCTGCAGCTAAATATTAGGTAGGTCAGTTATGTGCTAGAGCAAGACCAGGCCCATTTTCTTATCAGAGCAATACAGCTGTATAACGTTTCGTACTGTCCGGAACATATACGGAACATATTTGTGCATTGTGTACGTTTACAAAATAGAATAGAATAAGTTTATATTTGCAAGAATATGGTCTACATTTATGGTATACATTTAGATGTAGACCATATTCTACGTGTGTTTAGTGATTAGAGTTATCAAGTGAAAAATGTGTGACACTTTCCTCAATTTTAATATATTAATATTAGTAATATAGAAAAATCCCTGTTATTATACAACATGCAAAATATAACATTTGAATTTGTTTTTAATTTTTATGTTAAATTTATATATTTAAAAAATATGTGTTTAAACATATTAAACCATTGCCAATTATTATTATTTCTTGAATTGAATACCGATCGAATACCCTGAAGATGCCGTCAGTCTAAATCGATGGGTAACTTATATAAAAAAATAATTGTTGTGAAACTAGTACAAGAAATAATAATAATTGCCATTATGATGAAGTTTCGCCAAGTGACCACAATTGCATGTATAAATTATATATAAAACCATTAATGTCAGGCCAAAACATAATTTTTTTCATTATCATTTAAATAGTCATTAACGTTTTTTAAATCCCTAACTTTTTAAACCTTGGTCATTGTATTAAGTTTATGCAAGATAGGTACGTTATTTTATTTTGTTAATTTATTCAAATAAATGATACTGGCGAGCAGCTGCTCGCTGAACTTTTAACAAGGGCGCCGGCAGAATATCAGCGCTGCAGCATTTCGGCTGTAGCAATATGCTGAGTCGGCCGCCTTGTTGTGGCTGCAATTCAACACTAATATCAAAATCATTTATATACTGTTTTTGTACTTTGCACCAAATTTTATTGTATTGAAGCAACGAATAAAATATTTTACTTTCTTTTTTGTCTTTCAATGAGTTTTTCAAAACTTAAGTACGATTTGGATTGATGATGGGTATTAGTGTAGACGGCGACAGGCTCACCATCTATCACATCGTCCCAAATAAGCTCTGATGAAACATTAGTTGAAAGAACTAAAATGTCTTAACCTCTGACCACCTGACGGTATGGGTTATACGATCGATAGAGCTTCTTTTTTTCGATATTATATATTGTACATTTATCTATAAATATATAATTATAATAATGATTATGTGTATATATATTTGACGGTATTGGTTGCAGGTTCGAATGCGTATTGGGGAAAAAATAAAATTTATCTGAGTTATGGTTATTTATTTAATATTTATCTAGTTACACAGATAATTGCGACTAGATGATGTGTTTTCCAATTACACAGGTAATTGATGAGTTGTGCCCAATTCTAATTTATTATTATTACTTTTCTGATTTACGTTTAAGGTAAATTTTTTCTTAAGTTCGCATCTGCAATCACATATTGAACTGCCTCGTTTGAACTCCAACCGACAACAATGTTTTTTTTGCTTCAAAGTTTAGCTCCAAAGGATAGAGGATATGGGAATAAGGCTAGGATGATAGTTATTCGTCCATATTTACGACACCGTATATATATCTCTACCGTCAGGCTATACATATATATCCTTCAATTTTGAGATTATAGATGTACGTGATAGTCACGTGGCTGATCTGTACATACAGTGTCCTTCCTCCCAGATAAGAGGATACTGGCGTGTCAAATATTATTGAGAAACGTAGCTCAGTCTGTTATTGTTTCTAGGCAAATGTAGTAAGTTATCTGATGTGACAAACCTACAGTTGATCGATCGCTGTTGAAAATGCCGATAATTCAGATAACATTATTTCGTAGTTCAAGTGATTTGTTTGATAATGATAATGCTTTTGGTGTTATGAATATCTCTTATCACTGTTAAGAGAACTGTCTAATCTTTACAAATTTATTCGATATTGTAATATAAAAATTCTGAATTTATTTAGCTTTCTATTGGTTAGGTTGTTTATGAGTTACGCTAAACATATGACTGTTTTATGTTTACGACGAAAATTACAAATTCTTCTCGCCTACGAAATGTATTATTGTATTACTTTTTATTTGGAATAAATATATAATAATTGGCTCGAAATTTGTGATCACGCGGGCGAAGCTGCGGGCTGCCGCTAGTGATGTCACAAATGTGAAAGCTTAAATGTTTTTGAACTATAGTCGGTCCATCACGCCTTCGGATTTAACCGAAATTTGAGCCGAGATGTCGACTATGTCATGAAATACGATAGGATACTCTTTACCTCGATCACCTAAATTTATTTAAAGTGACGGCGGTCGCTGGTACTTAAATAAAATCTAATTAAATATATGCGAATAAGATTGGCTTATATATTAAATTATAAAATAGAAACACTAACAAATTTCGTAATTATAAGACCCACATTACTGTCTGCCGATGGCGTAAATTGTGCAACGTACAAAATGTTGATGTTCGGCTCTGGTTGTGTTGTGTTGCGTTCTGGGACTCTGACATTAGATCTAACCATTCCTCCGATCTTATCGCATAAGCGTTACATTGGAAAGGAGAAGGTGAAGACGACGCTATTTTTCGTTTGAGCGTTAACTGGCGACACTTTAATATATTCTGCCCAGTTGACAACTTTCAGCCGCTAATATTCGGTAGTTGTGGCCGTAGTCGAAAAAGAGTTCGTGCTCATCGTGGACATCATCGCTATCCTCCTGATGGCTGACCGACCAGGCTTTGGCTACCGACAAGTGGGTGATCATGTCAGATTCAAATGCTATAGACTAATGATGGGAAACAGCATAACTGACTCGAAGCTACCGTTACTGCGTTCCAGTTAGCGCAGCACAGGGGCAGTGGCAAACAGAGAGTGCCTTAACTAATTAATTACATTGGAAAGGGTAACTACGTTTTCCGTGATACAAGTACTTTGATTTTTATACCTATTGCCGAAAAATCAAAACGATATGCACACCACTGCATGGCGGTATAAGGATAAAAATCCAAAATTTTTAAATGCTTGCTGGCTTCTTTGGGAAGGTTTATGTTAAGCCCTGGATACCCTAAAAATAAGAGGTAGTAGTACCTCTTATTTTTTAGGTTTATCTATTTTCTTAGTACTGACTACTGCAATCTTATGGCACCCATGTAAAGGATATGGTAATAGAATATTTGGGGGCACATGGTTTAATGTAAAAAAACTATTTCCTCCGATAACTATTTTCTTTTCCTATCAGTATGGAATAATGAAGGTTATCGACTTGATACTCTTGTTATAGATAGAAAAGACCGTCTCGATAAACATATTTTGTATATAGTTTACAATATTTTCCAGTAATGTGTTTACATAAGTACCTTGCCGAAATTGGTAAGGATGCTTCTAAAGAAAAAACCTACAAAAAGACAATAATATAGAAACGTAAATTGTAGAATATGGTAAGGATGTTTAACAAAACACTGGAAGTCTCTCTTGCCGTCTTGGAACTAAATCTTACTTCCGTTTAGACAATAAAGAAGCAATCAAAATAGTCAATAGATATATTATTTACGGAATAGCCGAATAATCGAAAAATAGCCTGACACGCACTGTTTCATTTTGAACACAGAAAGTCCCACCTAATAGCAGGAAGATACAGAATTATTGTGAAATAATCTCACTTTCGACATGTCCTTCATATAGACAAACTTTTAAATAATAAATATAAATACGAAGAAGCATCACTAGTAAAAAAATTACTAGTGATGCTTCTCCGTGGTATATGTTGGGTGTTGTGGTTTTCTTTCTAGTATGTGCGTATTCGATTTTTTATGCTTTTATTTAAACCTGTATCCAGTACTAGAACTATACAAATGGATAAAGTAAAATAAGTTTAATGCGACAATAAATAAAAAAAAATGTCTTTTATGCAAATTAACACGTGGTATGTTTTCCTGCATGTATATTTTATAACGGATATTAATAAAGATTATACAGTGCACGTATTTATTATGAAAACTGTTCGACTCGCCCTTAAAAAACAAAAGTTTACGTCAACGAAGTCCCACTATCTGTGTTTATAGTGTACGATAAGAGGTTAATGGTGACAACTATTCTTACTCCGGTCAATACGATATCTTACATCAGTATGTCAGAATGTATTCATTTGTTTATAATTTGATTTCTTTATATTGCTAAGCTACATATTACAATCACAGCTGATAATATATAAATTCACTGATAATCGATTAAGTAATACACAAAATAATGATGCGATATAAAATGTTATTATAGTGAATTGATGTAATATAATGAATGGACTAAATGGACATAAATACTCGTAGGTAACACAGTTGTGAATAGATGAATAATCTTCGTATTAAAAATCTAACAAAGAAATAAGTTTTTTTCTATTAGTATTCAAAGATTATTTTGACATGTTGTAGTTTATTTGTTTATTAAATGAAACGAAAGCACTGTGATTCAGCGTATCATATTCAAAATATTATAATGCAGAGTAATGCAAACAAAGCGTATCAGTCAAACAATGTGGTTGCTGCATTTTATTTCGCAAACTGTACAAGTTTCTTTATTCTCTTTGTCATTTTGTATATAAACAAACGAAATTTTTAATGTACCCACCTTTTAAAAATGCTAGAACTTGTTACAAATGAAAATATTCGTAACTAACGAACCAGAATGTTATACTACTTATATATTTTTTAAATATGCCCTATACGAAACAAATGTCAAAGCACTAGCGCCAAAAATAACTCAGTGTTTATGCATTTTGGTTGTATACAAAACGCTAAAAGTTTTTTTAATCAAATTACACTTACATTCTGGTCTTTTCAGATTGCTTGTTCACATAGGTAACCAATTTATTTTACTAAATTGTAATGGCACGGAGAATTTTTCACTTCATAAATTGCGGCAACACTATGCAGCAACGGAGGAATTAACAACGTTACGGGCGTTAGTACGCGCGCGCTGCCGCCCTGTCACTGACAACGAAAATAGCGGATAAGCAAGGAAACAAACACCGCGAAAATACTTTTCCGAACATTCTGTCTCTGCAGAAATAGACACGTATATAAAGACCATTGTTCGAAACTTATACAACTTGTTTCATTTATTTTGATATTTAAATATTGATTTTTAATACTAAGATTTTCTTCTAATATTATCGTACAAAATTTTCGTAAATTAATTATTATTATTTAATCAGTATCACTAAGGGTGTAAGGGATTCGCCGACTCTTTTTCCGGTCAATCTTACCTGCATCGCCACAGCCTCGGTTGTTATCTCGCAGGGGTGCATCCTGTGACAAATCATGGCGGAAAATCCATCCGAATATACCGAACCCAAATATTACGGACTAGTTATCGAAGCAGTATATCTAGTGTGAGGGTACCGGCACTGCGCTCATCTTCCCGCCTGTCCAGCGTGGTGAGTATTGGAAAAATCTTCCACGCTTGGCATGCTAGCTTTTGTTGGTGCTTTCTTGTGCAACATTGGTCTTAAATAACCTGTTGGAGAAGAAAGTATTTGGGTGTAAAGGGAATAAAGTAACTTTTCTCCGAACTCTGCACGAGGTAGCCTTTTTAGATAACGGATATGGTTATAGAATATTTGGGGGCGCCGCCACATGGTTTTTGTTAATGGAAAAAGACTATTCCTTCCGATAACTATTTTCTTATCCTATCAGTATGGAATAATGAAGGTTATCGACTTGATACTCTTGTTATAGATAGAAAAGACCGTCTCGATAAACATATTTTGTATATAGTTTACAATATTTTCCAGTAATGTGTTTACATAAGTACCTTGCCGAAATTGGTAAGGATGCTTCTAAAGAAAAAACCTACAAAAAGACAATAATATAGAAACGTAAATTGTAGAATATGGTAAGGATGTTTAACAAAACACTGGAAGTCTCTCTTGCCGTCTTGGAACTAAATCTTACTTCCGTTTAGACAATAATCAAAATAGCTTGTTGGTGCTTTCTTGTCCAACATTGGACTTAAATAAGCTGTTGGAGAAGAAAGTATTTGGGTGTAAAGGGAATAAAGTAACTTTTCTCCGAACTCTGCACGCGGTAGCCTTGTTAGATAACGGACCGAAATTTACAGATGGTAGATTCTTTGTGTGCCCAGGAGTCGTCTGGGTTTGTTACCATATTCTTACCTATTTCGGCCGCCAAACAGCACTGCGATTACTGTAGTGTTTTGGTTTGAAATTTATAGTGAGCAAGTATAATTACGGAATGTGAGGCATTCCATATTAGTCTTCAGTTCTTAGGGGTGTCAACGTATCTGTAATCTATCTATTATCAGGTGGACTGTTAGTTCGTTTGTCACTTTGATCTAATAAAACTACATCTATCAAGCCACCGCCACGGCGTGGTATGTGCAATTTTTCCATCCATGGCATGCAAGTTTCTGCACTTTCTTAAAAAGCAATTCAAGCAATAAGAAAACAACTTATTCGGGCTGACAAAGAAGAAATAAGAAAAGAAAAAACATTTTATTTACATTGGTAAAGCATGTCGGATAGGTAATAATTTTACTTTGTGCAATATTAACGAAAGTGCTATAAATAATAAGTAGAAGCTCTTTGTTAGTTTCCGGATGTTTACCCCCACTTCAGGCTAGACAGAGGCGGGTGGCGTGACGGCTGTGTCGATTCAGACTTCTGTTCTCTTATAGTTTTCTACATTCAACTGCACTTGGACGTGAATTTGCAAATCAGAGGACTGTTGTTTTAATGAATTTAAGTATTTTTATAGCTTTGTTTACACATTCTTCAGTTATGTGGATAAATAAAAACGGATATTTTTAAATGCTTTTTTGTAGTTAGTGTATTTGCATTGGTGTGCATACCTATTTACGATACCAATCAAAACTTCCCTTCCATGAGACGGATTTCATTGTCGTTTTCACTGTTCAAGTGACTATGGCTTATATAATATTTAACAGATGTACATTGTGGAAAAGTGAAAAAGAAAACTGTCTCGAGCAATTCAAATGCAAAGAATAAAATAAAATGTAGGTATGTTTTACTTTGTTAAAATAATTGATATACAAAATTCGAGTCATAGAGACGAAATTGCGCAGGATCATAATTACTCTGGAACTCTATGTCCGATACTCACTTGGCCAGTTTTACTTGTTCGTTAACGTCGTACGTAACCTCTGTTTATTTGAACTCGAGTTACTGCATTATTACAAGTGTTATTGACCGCTATTGGTCTATTAACATAAACTGGGTTATAGTGCTTCATTTTATCGGTAACCCGAATAACGTTTCGTGTGAATAATTTATTTCGATTTACTAATATTTCGTTTAATTTATATTATGATTTTCATAGAAACATATTTTCATGGTAGAGTAGGGAGAGGATGAACTAGGCGAACATTTCACAATCAAATCGGAGACGTTCTGAAGGCCAGATTAAGAGTGTTCTAAACCAACGACTATGCATGCGAAGATTGATGAAAGCGGGAGAAGCGACTTATGTCAGGACCGTAGCAGAAAATTGTCTCTGCCTACCCCGTGGAGAACAAGGCGTGAATATATACATACATATTTTCATTTGCAAGAATGGTTGTAGCAACACGATTCACCCCACTAATCACCCTAGGGCTAGGCAAATGTACCAATACTTCCAACAGTCAAGGTACAGAGTTAATATTAGTTAACGGTTGGAACACATCACATTCGATTTGGGCCATCAGCATTATGAATTGCCAGAACATTCCGAAATAATAATGTCGAGTTTGATGACATTGTAATGACTTATTATTACCCAGAACAATCGACCTTGCATTTGAAACAACAAACATTCTGGATGCGTAAAGCAAAAATAATGAGGTGAACGATATTGTTTACACCCACACTCTTTGTATCCCTACATGCTAACAGTGCATGTTTTAAGTTAATGATAGCAAGTCAATTATTTATTACCTGCACATAAATGTTTTCAATTTAAAAATAAATCATTAGAGTTTTTCGATTATGGCTAGTATTTCTGTACATCAAATAACGAGATATTACTACTGTGTTGCTTGTAGCTTATGGCATTTTATGTAATCAAACTGGATTAAATCATAAAGATTTAAGGTAAAGGTTACCGTCTCTGAACCAGTAATCCGAAATACTTAGTAAAGGTTGTATTGTATCATTTAAAAAATATTTGATATGTACTCGTATATGCCTGTTCTCATGTTATGCTTTTTAATATATGTCTTTCCATGGAGGCCGTATGAGGAAGCTCAAAGTTGCTCAGCGGGCTATGGAAAGGGCTATGTTCGGTGTTTCTCTGCGCGAAAGAATCTGCAACGACGGGCTGAAATGATGAAAGTGAAATGATGATGCCTGTTATATTAACACATGTTATGTGAATTCAACGGATAAAAACGATTTCTATAAAATTACTTGTTGGAGGTATATATTATAATTACGAAACATTTTAAGCCACAAATAATTTTTTAAGTTATTTATTAGCAATTTCGAAGAATACGATACCCTTAAAAGGATTTTCTGATGTCAGTTACATGTCGTAACCTTCGTCGCAATGCGTTCTCATTTCCATGCTCGTTTGTCGAAAGGATCGCAGTCGATGCAGTCAGAGGTCGACTGGTCGGTAAATATTCTACCAGCAATGCGTACAAGGTTGTATTTAAGGATATCTAAGTAATAACTAAGTGAAACCTACAGACACGCAAGAGTTAATAACAATTTAATTACTCGCATAACCCTTTAAGTATATAATAAAATTTATAGAGTTGCAACACTTAAAGAAATAAAATTAGAACTACTATACTAAGACTAGCGCCTGCACGCAGCTTCTTCGTGTGGTCCAAAAATTACAGTTGATCAAACAGAGTGCTGTGGCACACAGACCAGAGCACGTTGTAAGTTACATAGTACGCGTCAGTCAGTTCACTAACGTCAATGATTCGTGTCGTTGTCGGATATCACACATGTGTTCGTTACGCATACAACCTTAAAGTAACTCAACGTATTTAGTCGCTTATTATCTTCGAGGATATTGTGTGCACGCCGCCCTAACATTGCCCACGGCCCTTTGCTTCGTATAAGATACGTTACCTTTGCGATGGGTTTTATTGTCTATAAAATATCTATAATCTGGTCTATACCAGACTTGTTAAGCGTAATTGGCATTACACACATGACTCTGAGCACCTCTGGCCACTTAACTTAAATTCGAGAATGAATGTCGTCATCTACTGAAACACTATATTAAAAACCTCTTTCCCCTATAACACTCCCCGAAACATATTAACTTTATATAACATAGAGTGAAAATCTCGGGGCTTAGTGGTAACCGTACCTGACTGTTGTGCCTAGGGGACCTGGGTTCGTTCGTATCCAGCCAAAGCCAGACGCGTTTCGTGTCAATGACACTGTATCTGACCCCTCATCCGATCTTATTAATGGGACTACATCGACTACGGGAGGTTGAAGACGAGTGAGTGCTTCTGTGTTTGCGCGAATAATATAATATGAGTATAATATTATATATCCTTCGCAAATGCTGACTGAGATATGGAAGTTGTCGCCGTGGAAATCGGCCAGGAGTACATCATAATTATCGACACTAAGAGTAAAAGAGGACAATGTCGCACAAATGCGAGCTAACAAAATGAGAAATCACTTTTCATTCTTATTGTATTGTTATTTCTTGTTTTAATACATATAAACCTTTCTCATAAAATGTTCTACATTATTGTGAAAACCGAATTGAAATCCCCTTAGAAGTTTAGAAGTTATAAGCGAATACACAGTAAACGCGGATTGCGATTTTGTTTTATACTATTTAAAGGTTGAAAATAAAGTAAATAGTTACATAAAATAAAAGTAAAGTAACATACAAAGTAACAAGCCTATAAATGCTTCACAGCTGGCCAAAAGCTTCCTTTCAATATTTTGAGAGGGTTGTAGACCCAAAAAGGATTCTCTACAGCTGAGCACGTGGTAAATTCTCGCACTTAAATTTAAAACAAACAAAAATTTATTTTAGTGTTGCCGGCACCCATGTCACTCGCATACTATAAAACTAAAACCAGCGTCCTAACCACGCTTCCTAAGATAAGATACATATTTCTTTCTTTTATGGCTAATAATAATAATAAAAATATATTACTCTATCGATACATAACGCCATCAATCATCAATACATCACACCGAGGGCATAAAATACTGTTGACTTTCTTGACACACTGTTGATGTGTTTGTTCCGTTATTGTCCAGCTTGTCATACATTCGTTTTATAGTCTTATGTTAGGCCAAAGCAGGTAAAATAATAGTAGTTCTTCAATTGAGATCTCGAATTAAGAATCAGTGCACAGCGAACAAGCCAATGCATTGTTAATTTAGTCTGATTAGTTTACTTCCGCTTCCACCAATGACCAATGACGCGAATATTGAAATACTGATATTCGAGGAATTTAAATAACTTATACTGTTATCAAAGGTGTAATTTTTATAATTTATACTATTCATAAAGTTCTTTTTCACTTTTTAAATCGTCTATAAATATAATTTGAATAATTAAGAAATGTGTGAAATCTTTATTGCTAATGTATTTTGTTGTGTAGTGCATGTTAATTTCTATAGTTTAAGAATAATAAAACATTTTGGTCGAAATATTAAAAAAAAAGTGACAATATACGGAACAAATTTAGTCTTTGCCATATATCATATTCAAGTTGTGATTTTTATTGCATGCATACATTTTCTGCAAGGGACAAGTATTTGTATAGGCTACAAATATTTGTTCTGTGTAAATGTTTGTCTATGTGCAATTTAGGTTTGTAATCTACTTCCACGTCACAAGGAAGATTCCTTAAAATTACATAATCGTGCGTGCATTTACAGGATTTAAGTCTGGTGTAGATATTTCAAGGTTTAACCTAATTTATATAACAGTAAATAAAAACTAGAGGGAATTAACACCCCTAAGGAAGAATATAATATCTCCTTCTCCGAAAGCCAACCTCACATGCACCAACAAACGAGACTCTGGCGACCGAATGACTAGAAATACTTTGCGTAACATTAAATCAATACAATATCTATAAATCATACGTGTTAAAAGAGGGAGTAGAACGCTTGACTACGTTTCATAATAATTGTTTATTAAAATGACTGATCAAAGTAAATTACAAAAGGAAAATTAATACAAAATCATTCATAATTTCTTAAATAAATAATTTCAATGCGGTGGCGGCGTAAGTAAACCTGACCACCTCCTTCTTTCAGTGGTTTGGATTTTTTTTACAAACCCGTGAGCACAGTGAGTACCCGCGAGTGAGTACAGTATGAGTAAGAGGCGACTAAAGAAAAAACCTTGAATGTCTTATGGCGTTTCGACCACAGCGAAAATTTCTGTATACTATGGGTAGTTGACAACTGCGCAGGACGCACCGGTTGGGATTTGAACCCGGGGTACATGGCTCAGTAGTCAGGTATGCTAACTAGTAAACCATGCGGTCGAGGGACAAAGGGAAATACATAGACCATTGATGGACGGCAATGTCTATGGTAAGACGATCGCGAACCCGGTTGTAAAGCATGGCGAGAGAGACCCATTGCGAGACTTCTAAGTCCACAGTGGACAATTAAAAGGCCGAAGAATCAGAACTCATAAATAATAGCTTGGCTTCGGTATTTTCATTCAAGTGAATGGCTTTTACTGAGTGCAAAGAATTTTTGTTCAAGAGTTAGGGAACAACGATATACTCGTTACATAGTAACAATATTCACTCACTTGAGGAGAGTGCGATAAAGGCCATGTCTCAATTCTAGCATAGGGTTGCCTTACGAAAGTCAAATGTTACTAACGCTTTATTTAATGAGTCATGTCATGTCTTTACGAATAATTAAAAATATTTGTACGTGAAAAGTATATGGCAAACTTTGATGTAACCTTTTTTATTATTTTTCTTAAAATTCCAAAAGTGCTATATGTATATTAACCCTTAACATGTGATAACAATACAATATCTATCATTATTGCAACACATAATACGTTGGTCGTTATTTTTTCATTTAAGAGTTCTCTAGGACTCTCTCAAATATTGGACCATATACCGCATTAAAATATTTTCTTAAACTATAACTTTCTTTCTTTGGAAGAAATATTTTTTATTGAATCGTGAGGCGAGCAAGTAAATTGGAAAGTCCTGTGGGCACTGCTCTGCGCTCGTCACTCTGAAATCAATGATAGCCACTAATTATCGTAGCTTCAGTGCTCTCCAACCGAACTCACAGTAATAGTCACACTACTAATAACATCTTATTTTTCCCCGAAAACCCAAAAAAAAAATTTTCAGATTAAATTATTCAGACCGACAAACTGCGCTTAAGGTGTGAGGTGCTATTAACGGTCGCGAATCTATCTATCAGGCACAGGGAGGGATCTGGCCTTCGGGTTAGGGTGGTAGATTTAAGCGTGGTAGAGCCAAGCGGCGGCTTCAGCTGCTGCTCGAATGGGCCGGCTCGACCGGATTACCAGACGGAAAGACCAGAACGAGCAGATTGTTATGGTCGTGACCATAATGACCGTATAAGTGAATCCGCCACTGCTAGACGTAGCGATTATACACAGCACCAGTGCACTGTACCTCCCGGTCTAGACGGGAGACTAGAGTAGACGAGAGGAAGAGAGGTTGACTGTTTCAAAATTAAGTATAAAAAATACAGCGATGGTTTTAAAAAGCATGATTACCAAATACAATTGTAGAAGTTATTTGGTGTATTACGACGATAGGGTAAAACAATTTATGATCTTTATAAAGTTTAAATAAACTTATTTTTTTTTAATTTTAAAATGCAATAAATTTAGAAAATTTACAACCAACAATGTGCGGAAAAAATGCTCATCTTAAAAGATTGCAAGAATAAAAATATAAATTTTCACCATGATTCTTAATAAAAAAAAAAATTCGATTGAAGAGCACTACAAGAAACAAAATGGCGAAAGTGCAAGCTCACCGCTCTCAAGAAGCCTCGCGACTTGTTAAAACATAAGATTTATTATTATTACACTGTTTCTTTAAAAAATATATGCATTCTTCAGGTGTCTGAAACATTAAGCGGCGCCGCGCAACCCTATTGTGTTTGTGGACATAGCAGTAACCTGATTATAAGCGGCTGATTGGTTTCAGCTCGCTCGTCAGACTTGCGTAAATTGTTCACTGAATGTAAAATGGATTTATAAACGATCCATTATTGGCATTAAATTGTTTGTAAGTTATTTCTCTTGCGTGTGTGAAAGTGTACAAAAACTTTCAATCTAATAATTACGCGAAGCAGTCTGCTAGTGGTATGCTTTTGTAATGCTTATTCAGTCTTGCCTTGAAGTATCCTATGTTGCAGAGTTTTGGGAAGACTGATTCCGACAATGTGTTCCAATCCCTAGCTGTGCGCACCGGACATGACGAAGCAAAACGTTGACTACTAACGTGTCTAGAATCGAACAGAGCTAAGGGTGAAATCCATTAGTGTCGACTAATAGTAAAAACGGGGATGGAGAAATGAGTGTAATTTTGGGCGCTCTCCGAAATGAAACCTTTGGAATACCGATAGACTGGCAACTCTACGTCGACGCTGGAGACTGCAGTGTTACCTCACCAAACTAACTTCTTTCTTTCTTTCTAACTTCATCAAATAATATCATTGAATTTTTTTAATTTCATTAAATTTCCTATTATTTTTTCATATCCCGTGTTAAGTTCGAAAAAAGGGTTTTTCTGCGTAAATTCGAGAAGAATTTTATGTCGTACCCCCCGAATAGTTTGTAAGATACCTATACAGAATAGTTACCTCCCAATACCCTCCTAATCCTCCTTCCCATCTCCCAAATACCCTTAAGCACTTCTGGTGTTGCAGATGTACGTGGGTAACGGTAATCACTTACCATCAGGTGAACCGCTGGCTCATATGCCGCCTTTCCCATAAAAAAAAAATCCTTATAATCACACCGCCGTTTTGTTATGAGGTTCCTCTGACGGAGAAAAAACAGGCGAAAGAAACTTCGCACGTATCCTTTGTTATTTTTTGACATTTTTCGTACAAATCCCATTATACAATTTAATAGAAACGAATCGTCTCACAAGTAAGAAGTGAACAACAAGCATAATATAGTCAGAAATAACAACATTTTCAAATATTCAAAATAACTAATGTCGAATGTTCTCAAAATGGTTTACCGCCAAATATTCCTAAAATTTTATGTTGAACAAATACATTATACGCTGTTGTATTTTATAGCTAAATGCGAATTTACATATTTTCCATGAAGCTTTGGAAACCATTCAAACAGGTGTTCCTGATAAATGTAACTAACTAGGAAAAGCAGCTTACTTGTAAAATTATAAGCACTTACCTTATAAAATCATAACTGTGTTCTTAACGATTTTCTCGAGGTGTACATTTAGATTTTAAAACAACTGAATTCACTAAATCAATGTAAAGGTTTGTTTTGGTTTTCCCTCATAGTTTATTTATGAAATTATATAAAAACGTTTATAAGAACCTATTTCTAGTATTGTATGTTTTATTCCTGTTACAATCGTTTCGTCATTATATATTTTTTTTAAATCAAATGTTTGAAGAAAGCAGAGGTTAGGCCGATGTAGGTTATGCGTGTTAAGGAACAGCAGCGCAGAGCGCTTTGGCCTGCCAGCGGCGGGTTACTAAGTGCGCGAAGGCGGGCGGCAGGAGCTACGAACCGATTCCGTAACACACGTTTCATGAAATTCGCCATCTCACTCACTTACGACAAACATTGAAGTAGGACTGAAATGGCAATATGAGATTTCGTTTTGCGGCAACGACCAGACGCGGAGTGTAGGTACGTACGAGTAGGTACCTTTTACTCAAGCGTTAGGTATTTGAGAGTCACGTTATACAGCCTTTGATATGTAAATTGAGTTTATATACGTTTCCTTCTCAAATAGGTAACGTATTTTTTTCTTAGATCCTAACTGTAATTGAGTTTGATTGTGCTGTATAATTAATATAACGATAGAATTGATAAAGTAGTTCATTTTCATAAACTTCAGCGTTAACTATCTTCCCTCCAGGCTGTCATGATGGCGATTTAAGAAATTCTGCCAGCCCCGTGAGTGTCTTAGGGGTAGACTAAGAACCTTGAAAATCTCAAGTGTCCGTCATAGGTATAAAAAAAATATAAAATTCTATCTATCGGGGACCAGGAGATTTCTCTGGGATTTTTTATTAGTTGTTTTATCACTCTAGGTAATAGATGAGGTGGCTAATCATGTTAGGCGACCACAAGCCGGCAAGGCCCTATTTTAATTGAGTTTTTCAGAATAATACTCAAGGACGTAATAGATTGGAGCATTTTAATAAATGCGACAAATATTATGTCTTGCCTAATTACAGGTTTCACAAGTCTACTGCTGAACACAGCTCTACCCCAAAGATTACCACAAAGTACGATTCTAAGCCACCTGCATCCATTGACTTCCCGCAACATAGTGGAGGTCGTTGTGGAAATTGTTTATTTTTCTGATTTTCTGCCATCAGTCGGTAGCTTTTGGTCACCATGGTGCACCAGTGGTTGAAATTTGGTAAAAAAGTTGGTACATTCCTCTTTATACCTCAGTTTTTCATATTTCGAACCCAAAATACACGCGGCAGAAGCTGCGGGCAACATGTAGTTCTAAATTAAATTCTTAATCGTCTTGTTTACGAAACATTAAACTTAAATTACTTTATTTCATTCCACTAGAAACTTTCAAAGCGCGGAGAAGTGTCATATGGAATTACAATGCGCGTAACTTACTTAATTTTTTTATGCACTAAATTAAAATGTGCTTCAGGCCATTTGAAAGATATGGGTGAAGTGCCAATAAACTGGACGGGAGTCAATGAGCTTGAAAATCGCATAGTTGGGGGCGAACCCACGGATTTGAAGCGGTACCCTTTTAATGTGCTTTTCTTCAATCATGGTGGAATGTGCGGTGGTACCATCCTCACCAGCAAGACTGTTCTAACCGCAGCTCATTGTTTTGACCACAATCATAACATTGCTGAAATGACTGTATTGTCCAGTGCGTTAATTGTGAATAAATATTTTAATTATGACATGTTGATGAATGAATTCAAAATGACGTATAGCAGCGGCATGGGAGAGGATCACCCTATTTCATCTCGTAAATATCATGAAAGTCGACTGTGGGAAATGTTAGGGAAATATTTTGGCTTTCGATCCTGTGATAGACGACGGAAGAATATGAGGATGGGGACAGCGTTGAACGAGTGAGGAATCATCATATTGTTGGCAAGCGTATCGATTATAACAGATCCTTTCAACTTGTATGAGGCCTGTTTCGCTGTGAACTTTTCACGAACTGCCGATGATGCTTCTTTGTCATTATTAGCCTTATGAACTATCGACTGCTGAACATAGTCTCTCCCAATTGGATGATTTTTTGTAATCGCTACGCATGGTAAGCAGCTTGACGATTGGAGAACCAGACACATCAAAATATACAAATAAACTATTTTTATATTTTTGGTTTATTTAGGGCTGAAAATTGTAGATAGCAAGCCCATCATCTATCGGAAATCACATAATTCTCTTGGTTTATTGCTTAGTCGAAACAAGTTTCAACTAAGAAATAAGACAAGTTTCGACTTTGACGACAGCCCTCGTACCCATCAGATGAGATGGGATAACAGATTTACTTAGACCGCCCCGACTACTCTACTCTTAATTTCAGTTGTTGTTTTTATTGATTCCAATCTAAAAGTGTAGCTTTTTTTTCAATGTATCTTTATTTTCAATTAGGAGTCGAACGTCTGAACGTAGAATCAGCAAGTTCTCGTGCTAGCGACATCAGTACCACCTATCGGATTCTAGCGCTCATAGCTCGTCGCATTGAGCTGGCATTGAGCCAGGTTAGAGAAAGATTATTCTCCATGGGTTTGAGATATATAGCATAACAACTTCTCGTAACATTTTACAAGCCATGAAAAACTTCAGTAACTTATTGTAAGAATGGGTGTGACGCAGATTCAGAGATACGAAAACAGTTACAAAATATCCATACTAGTAAAAAAAAGATTTTTGATATGGATCCGAACTTAGACGGATACTTATACGATACAGATATGCAAATCGTAGAGCTACAAATATTATATCACCATAAAACTTTATTAAAGGTTTTTCCTTATTCCAAACACTTTAATTTTATTAAGATCATTTTTGATTATTTCAGACTCACGTTTTGTTTACGACCTCCAAGCCCGTTCCCACGAAGTATGGGAGTACAAAGTACATGAAAATTATAATATAACCAGCGTATTCTCTTGCGATATAGCTATTATATTAATTCATGATGAATTTATGTTTAAAAACACCGTTAAGAGAGCTGTCCTATGCCATAATTCCGAATGGATGAATGAGAAAGAAGTTTTTGTAGCGACTGGTTGGGGTAAGCTTAAAGTACGTAAGTTTAATAAAAACAACTTTGGTTTCTCTAATAATGTTTATTAATACAACATTTAATATAACAGTATCGAGGACAGACATCAAGTAAGGGACTGATGAGTACAAACTTACGATTTGTTTCAAGGGAAAATTGCATGACATCTTACAAGGCTGTATTGAGTCCTGATAAGTTTTGTTTGTTTGGTGACGGTGTAAGAGACACTTGTCAAGGGGATTCGGGTGGTGGGATATTATGGAAAAAGTAAGACACATTCAATTTCTTTCAGATCGTAATGTGCGAAAAATTATAGTTTTTTTATTTTTATTTTAGTGTCGTTGTTGGAATAGTATCACACGGCAGTGGCTGTGCTAACGCTCCAGGCATATATACTAATGTATTCTATTTCAAAACTTGGATACAGACAACGGTCATGGTGCTGTATGACAGATACTGTCTATTTCACACAAATATTCCGGAAATTATTTAAGTATTATGTAATAATAAAATATACCATTTTTAATAAAGTATACGATAAAAAATAATTACGTTGAAATAATCATTGGCTGTATTTTCTCGTGTGTTTATGCCTGGCTTTCTAATCACTTTTATGCGAACTAATAAGAAACTGCATTATGAACAAGCAATTTTTACGATATAGTGTAATAAAATGTAGCGTTCTTGTAGCTATCGTTCATGAAATGTTATGCGTTAATATTCATGAAGTGGCGAGTGCTAATACACCACGTCCATTGGATGAAGTGGAGGGTAAAATAATAGGAGGGGAACCTACAGGGATTGAAAGTTTACCGTCAGCCGTGCAGTTCTTTAATTTCGGCTCCTTGTGCTCTGGTACTGTTATAAATAGTTGGTCTGTACTCACAGCTGCGCATTGTTTCGATGACAACAAAAATGTTTACGATATGATCATTCAAGTCGGTAAGTATTTCCGAAGTATTTAATAGAAGAATATCAGAATGGTTTATGATTCATATGGTAAGAAGAACTTTAATTATTTCTTTATTGCTGATTGTTATAGAAGAGTAATATTGTAATAGATTAATGTATACTAAGTTATGTTAATATAACTCCATATACCTAATATGATCTGCTTGATATTCCAACTTACTTTTCAAATAACAACGGTATATTTCTGGAGATGCCTGAAATGAATCAAATCTAATCAAAAAATGTTGATAAGACTATATTTAAATTAAATATTTACCTACTTCCAAGAAAGAAGAGCACCACTCTCCCTCTCACAAAAGCGTGCACCCACACCAGCCCTACGAATGGTGTGGAAAACGAAGTACATATATTTGAAAATTATATAATAGACATATTCTTTAGTCACTAAACTAAGTGAATGAACTAACATTAATTTTGCTGCTGTTGTGGTAATAGGCGCAAGATACACATATGATTACGAGGCGAATGTATACGAGGTGTCGGATTACGTGATTCATAACAACTACAGTAAAGCAATACCGTTCGCTTGCGACATTGCGATAATATTTGTGGACGAACCCATCGCGTTCGGGACGAAGGTGAAAAAGGCATTGTTAGTAACTAACTCTCGTTGGATGAATAAGAAACAAAACAGATTTGTCGCCGCCGGTTGGGGATGGATCAAGGTAAGTACGGAATAATTTTCTAATTTGTAATAATGGGATGGAGATTCGATGAGAAAGATTTTTTTTATTAAGTCTTGGTATCAATAGGTTAAAACATTTTATTAAACAAATACTTTAAAAAAGGGCTATTAATATAAAGGAATACATGGATGAAAATAACCCCTGGAAATGAGTTGATCGATGTTCGTTTTCTTCGGTAAAAGTGTAAATTTGTTTTGCTCTTCATTAGTATTTTTAAGTCCACTGATAAACACAGGCCTCTCCTATAAAGTACCTGTAATTTCTAATTGACTACTGAAAGCATTGAATGAAAAGGAAATAAGCTTTACTCAAATTGGAAAGCTTTGTAGTGCTAGAGTCTTCGCGATTGCAATACCAGATACCTTGCCAATAAACTTACAAGTTGTCGACTATCATGACTATCTAAGATTCGTAGGCCATTTGGGCCTATAAATGTGATTAATTTAGTTTTGGGACTAGAAAAAAATTGATGATTGGACGTCGACATCCAAATGGCAAAAATTGCAGTCTAGTCATTCTGTGAAAATAAAGAATACTCTATTAAGTACATCAGCCTTTTGAAAACCCACAGCTGGACTATATAGACATTTCAAATTAGGTCCAAAATCCATGGAAGGTTTACCATAATTAACACGCTTTGGCAGGTCGGCGAGCGTAATAATCTGTGTATTTTCTTCATTCTGGCATTTCTGAGGTATGCTACAAGGTTTTCAAGTTTATAGTCGGCTTTGTCGGCTCTTACAGAACCCACGGGTTCCTTTCCGTGTTGAAATTACTTCATTGCCACTTGATTGTTGATTATGCCAGATGATTATTTAACTTTAGTACACAAACAAACCATAGAAAAAGAATTTATGTATGTTGTAGATTATATTCTATGTTGTTTTTACATATAATATAATGTATTAATTCCTAAAATCTATTTAAAAAAATTACAATTCCGCTTTTTAACAGAGTATTAGGGTAAGGTATTTCGAGAAAAATTCAGTAGGGTCGACTATATTATGCTACGATACGATACGAATATTAGGCTGTGGAAACTGTACATGCGGAAGTAGGTAAGTTTTTCAGGACCCACCGCACGAACATGCCCCAAAAGCTCTCCGATCACACTCATGAAAGCCAGGCGTGAGATGTAGCTGCAGTCTACAACTGATGCGTCAACATATCGGTAACAAGACATAAGTTTTAGTCAACCATACACTGATGTGAGTAACGACCCAAGAGCCACGCTCATCCGACGTAATCGCGATGACATTCCGAACGTCAGTCTGACCGAGTTTAGGATGGCTCTCAAACAGCTCAAAAACCGCAAGGTACCGGGTGAGGACGAAATTACTGCTGAGCTAATTACTTCTGAAAGCGGGTGGAAAACCGACACTAGTTATCCTTCGGAAGCTCTTTAATTCCGTCATTCTTGGCGGTGTTATGCCGACTTCTAGCCTCCCGAACAAGCCGGATTACAAAAATAGCGCGTTGCGAGGCAAAACACGTGACATTTTTGCCGTTGGTGGTATGTTTTATCTAAATTAGCTAGTGTTGGGATGTGTGGTAATTGTGTCTTATGCATACTTTGGTAAAAGTTACCTCGCTGAGTTCAGCCGCCTGAGGTCGCATCTCTTCTCAGGCATTGTTCACTTGTACATCAGGAATATTTAGGTGAAGGGGAAGCTGAAATTCGGGGTGCTGCAGGGTGGACTAACGTTACCCCTGCTCTACGGACTGTACATTAACGCTCTTATCGAGGGGCTTAGCAGTATGCATGTCGGTTGCTTTGTTGACGAAGTATGCGTGAATAACGTAAGTTATGCGGATGGCATGGTGCAGTTGGCCCTATCGGTGGGCGCTCTCTGTTAGCTAAGAAACGTATGTGAGTCGTAAGCTACGTCGCACGTATTGCATATTATACTGGAATGTCGGAGTATATGGTCATCAGGGCTGGTAACAAGTAGATTTAAATAGGTACCTAGGACACATGCGTGACCAGAGAGATAATATAGACATGGAGAGGCATAGACATGGCAAATATGTTGATCCGAAGGTACTCCGATGTCAAATATTATATGCAGTCAAAATAATCTTGTTTATGGCATATTGCTCGTCACTGCACACGGGGTTGCTGTAGGGTATATCTGATACCCAAAGGGCTTACAGCGCTCTGCGAATACAGTAGTACAACGCATTCAGAGCGTTGTTGCGGCTGCAGCGCAACATCGATATTTGCAGAGGCGCGCACAAATGGTTTTGATGAAGTCTGCTTCGTAAGTTGTGCGCCAGCTTCAACACCATCCTGCAAATAATAGCTGCCCGCTTCGATTGCTCGCTCGTGTGGGCACTGAACAAATGGACTAATATTAACAACTATAGTATACTGGTAGAAATAAGAGACATTGTAACTAACACACTGGAACGTTGACCTAATTGTTGTATGTAAAATAAAGATGATTATTATTATTATTGGTTTAACAGTAGTGTTTGGAGTAAACGTCGTAGTAGCATTCTTCTTTATTATTACAAATTTCCGCAAAGTAATACCTAAATCTTTTAATAATATAGTTTTTCAGTAAAAGCTAATGCCTGAAGCGAAAGTTTTAACTACAAGCTTGGTGTCCTAAAAGGCGATTAAGGGGTAAAGCCTTAAAACCGCATGGTAATCTCTGGGAGCAAACACGGCGACTAGGCTCGCCATCTAACACGCCTATCACTCGGAGAGACGATAAACGGTGGCGATTTAGCTCGTTGAGCTACGCTGACTCATATACGGATACAGGCACACGGTATACGAATTTCTTTCCATAATCTCTGCCCATCCCTTTGGGCGAGCTTAGTTGGATGGGTAAATTTTAGCAGCAACAATTTTCCAATATATTTTTTAAGATTACCACTTCCTCGTGTCGTCAAAATTAACCATTAAATACGGTGATGCAATATGGTAGCAACGAAGCGAGGACAAATTGCTTTCCACTTTAAGCTGTGCTAACTTAATTTAAAGGAGGGCAGGGTTCCAAATTGCTATGACATAAAATATTAAAAGATGAAGTAGAAAAAACGAATATTAATCAGTACGCACCTTATTTCTCGTCTGTAACTTAACCTAATAAACTCGCACTTCAAGCAAATACTTTTACTATTCCATTCTCTATAACCATCAGAAACCGATCTATCTAATAAATTATGTGCCTAATAAATTTTAATAATAACCCCACCAATACGCACTACTTAAGCCGAATCAGACTAAAATTAAGCGGTCTGGTGACAGGTAGCAGCATCTGAGGGGCGAGGTGTCTGGTACGGCAAATCCACTGCCGTTCGTGGCGATAACGATAAATTCTTCTTATGGGAGAGGCCTATGTCCTGCAGCAGATGGTATTAACAGGCGTAAATAGTTAAAAAAAAATTGTAAAACGGTACAATGTATTATAACATCGAATTGGGTGATAATAGTGATAACAAAATGGGCGGATAACGCAATGATTTTTGTACTGTTAGGTAAGTACCAAAATATACAACACCGTGGGGCCTATCATACTGATGCCTAAGAAACAGTTGCAAAAAAAAAACAATGTCGTTATTCAAATTCATATTTTCTCATCTTCAATTTATTGTTTTCAGTGCAATCGCCGTCAGTTTTGAGTTTTTATTTAATTATTTATTAACGTGACGGATTACAATAATGATATTCGAAAGGGTTCCATAGAATTAATAATATAAAAAAATGGCTTAGCGAATCGTTAAGATATCCCAAGAATCTCTTTTTAATGTTTGCCACGCTCAGTATTTAGTGTTACTCGCATCTCCCCTTGCTGACAAAACTCCTAGCATTCGTCTGGGCATACTTATTTAAAACATCAATAAACTGTGGCATTAGATTCCGTTCATCTATCAGTGCTGTTTTTAAGTCTCTAATGTTAGCTGGTACGGGATTTTTTTGTTTTACTTGTCTTCTCAGTTTATTCCATACATGCTCTATCGGTTTTAGGTTAGGTGAGCGGACTGGCCGCTCCAAAATTTCGGTTTCAACCTCGAGCGGTTTCTAACTAAACTATCGTATCGTGTAGGGCCGAGCATTAGCACACAATGTCATAATTTTTCAAATAACCACAATCTGTTCTAAAATGGAGTGGAGAACCTGTAGAATTCCGTTGCTCACGTGAGATTGAAGGCCGTATCGAAAGGCACGCCCTTTGTTCAGGTGCGCCCAAGCATTAAGTAGAGGAAGAGTAGGGGTCCTTTGCCGATGAGTCTGCTAACAGCGGTTGGCGTAATTCAGTGGTGCTTCAGATTTGCGGCAAAGATGGAACTCTCGGGATATTAGTAGGTGTAAGTTCGTTTTGACCCATCCT
Organism: Bhutanitis thaidina; assembly: GCA_029286595.1. Lineage (NCBI taxonomy): Eukaryota > Metazoa > Arthropoda > Insecta > Lepidoptera > Papilionidae > Bhutanitis > Bhutanitis thaidina. Next base: position 6,158,706 of record JAGSMS010000004.1, on the reverse strand, counting down.
TGCTACCCGGATATCGTCCGGCGTTTAAAAATGGTTAAATACGATTTATTTAACATAGGGATTATATGTTGAAAGTTAATGTTAATTTCACAAATGCTTTCAACAAGTTAAACATAAATACATTTTTACACGTGTTTTTTATAGATTCCATAGATGATGATGACGACAATGTTTTACTTTCATTTCAATTCATTTTCACTCAGTCCTACTAAAAGCCTGCGCCTTAGCAGCATTAAGTTAAGTTGCTTGCGGTTCATTTGACAATAATGACTTTCAGATTCATTATATTTAGTTAAGATATTTTAGTTCATAAATTTTCTTCTGGTAGTATTTTATTTATTGTAGGTACTTCTTGCTATTAGTTACTTCAGATTATTTTGTATTATCTTATTACAAGTTTAATGTCTCTTTTTTTATTGTTTTCTTTACTTTTTAGTATGGCGGTCCTATATCGAATCTTGGCCTCATGAGGACATATTTACAGTTCGTGCCTAAAGAAGAATGCGAGAGAATGCACAAGTTGAAACTTACGCCAGATATGTTTTGTTTGTATGGTGACGGTAATCGAGACACGTGTAAAGGCGATTCAGGAGGCGGAGTATTGTGGAAAGGGTAATCATCACATTTGTTTTAAAAGGAGTTAATATAAACAATTGGAGTTTGAATTGAGATTGTATCGTGGGTCGTATGTATGAGAATAAAATGTTTTCTAATTTGTCATAAGTTCTTGGATTATCATACATTAACCAGTGTAATATCTCGCACTTTAATGGTTAAAGTAAACTATTTCGAAAATTCCTTGTTGTGGGGTAAAAGGAACATAACAGGTTTTTTTTTAAATAGAAATCTCACCTGCATGTGGTGCAGCTAACAAAAATTAAATAGTCTCCAGCTGATGGCGAAAAATTAATCTGAATTTGCCGCCATCAAATATCACAGACCAGTGACGGCAAGCGTAGTATGAATGTATATATAATCTGCTTAGCGAGACGAGTTGTGAGTTGGCAATAGCATATTAGAAATCCGAGTATATTTATTTATTTATTTATTTAATCTTTATGCACAGATATAGGTACAATTGGCGGACTTAATGCCTAGAGGCATTCTCTCCCACTCAACCATTAGGCTAAGCAGAGATTTATACATATTAGAGGCGATACAGCTAAGAGAAAAAACAAGTAAAGGGATATAAATATCAAAATATATACTTACTCAGATAGGTAGATACATATATACATACATACATACTTAGATACATAAATAAAATATATACAAATATACCATATACATATAGAATAATGAGTTTTAATACAGTATGAGTATATGTCGGATTGCTGGCGCTTTCTTGGAGAGATTCAGCAGTGGACTTAAATACGTTGATGAAATGTTTTTAGTTGTGGCTTATTATTGTCTTTCCAGTATGATTGTCGGCATTGTGTCCCATGGCGATGGGTGTTCGAGAAAAAATAAACCCAGTATCTATTCCAATGTATGGTACTTCAGAAAATGGATTAAAGTACAAATCGGAAAGTTCATTGAAAAGTTGTGCAAAAAACAAGTTAGTGGGCAAGTAGCAGAATGGAGCAGTTGAATTTAAATACTATATATAAATACAGTAAATCATGATATTTCAATTAATCTTTTAGTCACGACTTGCAACCAGACTCGAAAATACCATGGGAAGATCTGTATGTATAGGTAACTGACCCCCTACCATACGCCTTGGTTCGTTATCATTATTTCTGGTTGACATTAAAACCCATTTTAGCCAAGATAGCCGAGTGGTTAGGGTATCCACTTCCGAATCAGTTGACTCCACTTTGATACCTGGTATGTTACGTACGATTTGTATCGTTCGCTTGGACACTAAGACCATGACAGGCCCACTACCTATCACGTTTTTCCAAAAAATCTTTTGTGAAAAGTGGGTTGAAAAGGAACTAAATAGTCCAGAGCTATGCTCAACCCAGAATTAGGTAAATCAGTCGTGAGCGCTTATTTATTATTCTTTATTAAAAACACTGTTGTTGAAATGAGAAGACATATCACCGTAAAGTACTAGGTCAATAACAAGGACGCTTTCCATAAATATCCGAAATCGGTATTGATATGCCAAGCCAGTGTTAACATAACACTCAGGCTCTTGTTAATATAATTGGGCAAAATAATGAGATATTTGCTTAAAAAAGGTCAATCCAAATATAATTTTTTTTTTTTCATTTACACAGGGGACTAACAGCAATATAGTGCAATATAGCAATATATACACGAAGCTAGTTATAAAATGTTTTATTTATTCGCCATATTCATAGCTATACGAAACAAAATTATTGTCTTTATTTTCATAGCACCGTTTCTTCAGAAATCGTTTGGTGTTTAGCATTATCCATCTACAAAAAATCAAAATATGTTAATTAACAATTACGACTTTGAAAGTAAAGCGTAAGTGTAAGAGAATTTCAATAATAATTAGACCATGGGTGGGTAGGTAAACGGAATGAATTGAAATACGTAGAGGGTGTAAGTGGGACGTCCTTCGTTGCATATCACACATTCAAACTCTCAAATGAATTTTGTTGACTGACAGCCAAGGTTCTAGAGATCAAACTCCTTCCAGGATTGGTTTTAGAACACCATTAAGATGTAAGATGTATTACCTTCAATTCTCTTCACCCTTTACTGACGGAGTGCTCTTTAACGGTCAAGCAGACCCTTTTATGAGGTATAACCGGTAAAATTGCTGTAGAGTCACTCTATCACGATTAAAATAACGATTTACCTCAGAAGAGCAAGCTTTGCGTAATTTCAATATCTAGATAGTATATTACTCGTACATATCTGGTATATTAGGATATACTTTTTCATTTATCACTTTAATAACAGGTTTCAAGGCAAGCAGATGACGCAGCTTTCATAGATATCTTATCTTATACAAACCTAGCTTTGGTTTAATAAAGCCATGTTATTAAAAGGCAGGTATTGAATATTGAGAAATTTATGTTATTTAGGTTACAATGCAACATTATTTTAGGTTCTACTGTATTTCCTTGCTTCATTTTCGATTTGTCACCTTTTATTTGCATAGATTCAAAAATATGTAAAGAGGAAACAAATTAAGGTTCTGGATACCGGCTTCTGGCGGAGAATCCATCAAATATGTCAAAATCACATATCACTCTAGACTAATGATGGGCTGCTGTATCTCTGTTGCTTTCAGTTGCCTATAGGACCATACATTTTATCTTATGATATACATTACAATTATTGAAAAAAATATCAAAAAAGAAGATACCTACGGAGTTTTTTCGCCTGTGTCTCGCTCTCAGAGGAGCCTTATTACGAAACCGTGGTAGATTGTAAAAAAAATAATAATATGATGACAATCGTCAAACGAAATCTTTTTACGCCGAAGAATGAAACATTTTCACTCATTCATTCATTTCATTTATTTGTTTTAGTCATCCATTTCATCCATTTATTTTTAATTTTCCCAGCACTTATCCTTATCATATACGGGCTGCTACTTTACTTTTTCATTTCATCATCAACATTCATTAATTTCATTCATTCCATTCATAACATTCGTTTCATTCATTTCCGTATGACTAAATAACTAAATGGCACAATTAATACAAATTTCTTCGAGTTATTATTAAGCATTGTAACATGTATAAGTAGTACTAGTCGTAGAAACATTCAGTACTAATCTACACAAAAGTGTTTTACCTATAGAAATAGGAAACATTTGTAAAAACTGCTAAATAAGGTTCTTGTTTGCGATTAGCTCCAAAAGAAACGATTCCTACAAGAAGATCTTGAAACACTGCAGGACCACCATTGTCGAAAAGTTGACGACCCTGTAAAATAATACAAACCGGCCTTAAGTAAATGATCGATTTACGTTGTGCAGTTTAGTTTGTTTAAGGTAACATTAGCAGTCTGGTAGTGATCTCGGTGAGAAAATCTGTCATGTCCTTTTTTTCGTGGGTGTTGTAAGAGGCGACTAAACGACAAGGCTAAAAGTAAGTTAGCCAAACGGCGCAATACTACGGCTACGCTGAATCGTTCCAAATGGAAATCCGTAATTACTTCCTACCCGAACATCTGTTATATCTACAAAACAGACATTTTCCCAGCACAACGAGACTTTTTGAAATTAAACGAGTGCTGCCATCTATATCTACATAGTATGAATTATAATAATGCTTTTTAAAAACAGGTGAAAAGAAGTTTAATTAATCTTTACTGAACGGAAATACGAAGTTAATTCAAGAAAAAATCGATTTCTCGTGAAACACTTGGCTTTGTACTTGTTCTATGCTATGAAATTATAAATAATTATGAATTATATGATGGTAAATGATTACCGTCGCCAACCTACATTTCCAACACCTGCAGGAACCACCCCAAGAAGCTGCAAGTGCGTTGTCGGGCTTTAAGAATATTTGAATGATAGGTGGGAGTATGAGGAGGGGAATGGGGAGGGAAGTGTAGGCCTCTGGTTATTCACCGAACAAAACACAGAAGTACAAGATGCCTCTACTTCACGCCGGTATACTGCGAGGCCATAGAGTAGTAGCAACCCCGGTCGTACCGGCCCATTCGTGCAGCAGCAAATGCCGCCGCTTGACTCTACCACGTACAAAAACGTATCAGAAATCTGCATGATACCAACCGGATTAAATTTTGCGCAAAAATTTGATGGCGTAATCAGGTGTCCGAAGGTTTTGATACATTCGTTTTTATTCACCACAGTCATCTTAGACCATAGCAACACGTTTCCAAATTTTGGTGTCAATTTCTACAAAAGCAAAACACATGTTAAATATAAAACCGACATCTAGTGTAAAGACTCATATTCAAAACACAAACTTTAACACAAATTTCATCCATCTAGTTTGAAACACAATAAGCAGTCGTTATCGTTTACACGGGATTGCATAGATGGCGTTATTTTACATTATCCTTTTACGTGTCATGTAGGTAATTATAACATGTTTATTCTTACAACACGTTAAGAAATAATAAAGGTTCGACGTAAATTAAACATAAATTTTGCATGCGTCTCATAAATATACATCTATGATTGCATGTTATGTTTATCTTAATATTAAACAATGTTAATGTCGAACCTGTAGCTACAGTAATATTTAAGTATAGTGATAGTTAATACTTATATTGATCAGTGAATGGTCTTTGGACTCTACTTAAATTTTTATATGTATTTTACTCACGGATGTACTCCAACCTGAAACGCGAATAGCTGCGTTGAGACGTAACACAGTCTCCGGTTCAATAAGAATCACTTTCTTGACTTTTGAACTAAACGTTACGTGTTTCTACAACAGAAATTTTTATGTAGTTATCACACGTTTTCATTCGGTGGATTTCATAGCATTACCAAATGGCTAAACATAAATGATAATAAATTCTCACGTCCATACACCCAATATTGGGGTAGTCAGCCAAAGACGTTAATAGTAGACATTTTAGTCCTTTTTATCACTTTTCTCCAGAGCTTATTAGGTACAACATGACAGGTAAACCTGTCGTAGTCTTAGTGACTATGTATAGTACAAAATGTACATAAGTTTCGAAAAACTCATTGTCTAGAGTCCGCTACATAGGGGATCGAACTCAAGACTCCCAATTCGGCGGCAGATCCCCTAACTATTCGGCTATCGTGGCAATGCCTAGCTAACAAAGAATTTCCAAAGACTGGGAAACAGTATAACGTGATTTTTTTTAATGTCGCAGAATGCTTAAACTTTTTGCGATTAACTGTGATTTATTAGTTACAATTATTACGTAGTTTCTTTTATTTTATAACTCCATTTCTTTTTCTTTTTTATTGGTTACTACTACGACTAAATCTATTGGAAGAATTTGGAATAAGTTTAGTATTAAAATGCTTAAACGACTTTCTTGCTCTCGTAAATTATTTAGACGTAATTAAATTTTTTTTTGCGAATGGCGCCAAAGAATCTAATTGTTCACCTGATGGTAACCCTCGTACATCTGCAAGACCAGAGGTGCTGCAGCTGCGTTCCTGGCCCTTTAAGGGTATTTAGGAGATGGTAGGGAGAATGAGCGGGTGGAGGAAAGGGAGAGGGAGTGGGCCTCCGGTTACCTCACTTACCGAACGAAACGCAGAGCACACAATACCTCTACTTTACGCCGGTATTATGCGAGGCCGTGGTACCAACCCGGTCGAGCCAGCCCTTTTGAGCAGCAGCTAAAGGCGCCCCTCGGCTCTACCACGTTCAACATTATTTACCTCATTACAGTATAACATTATTATATTAATTTTGATGGCCTTTCCATGTAATAATTTGACTATACGAGTATAGGTGTAAGCTTAACCATTTGTTAATTTTATAACACATAGCGTATAACTTTAATTGCTATATTTGTGTATTAAGGAGGACCTAATTAGGTTATTAGATTAAATGTGCGCTTGCAATTAACAGCTACATAAATTATTAGAAAAAAGAATTACGTAAATAGAGATAATAATACCATTACTTGGCTTGTATGCATCAAAGTTTTACGAAACAATAAGCACACAATGTTGTTGATGTTTCCATATAACTGTGGAAAGGGAAGTTCCTTAAAGAAATTGAAGCCGTTGGACGTGTTATAAATAAAAAACTAAAGAAAATTAGTCCATTCTAAATATTCTTTTATTTAACACTAACCTTAAGAAGAACTAGGGCAATGTCATTGTCTGTTCGACTAAGATGTTCAAAGTATTCATGATGTTTTATTGTGTCCGCGAGATATATATCCCTGGAATACACAAAAAAAAATCGAATTGAAGATTTCATCTTTTAAAAAAGATTATATACATTATTTTTTTAGTAGTAGCAAATAATATTTTAGTATTATTACTATAACAAATACAATATTACAATTTAGCGATTTTTATTGTTTAATTGTGTGGGTTAAGGAGACTAGTGCCATAAATCCTAATATAGTCAATAACAGTAGAATTTAAATCGTGTCAAAGTTATGATATGAAGGGTTAACGAGAGACATACATATCATATGTGACAAGGTAACTTTGTAGGTAAATAAATCATAATTTATGTTTGCGATTGTTGATTGTTATTGATATATATAAATATGTATACATACATAAAATACAATAAAATAAACAAGTTATCTTTAATATATATTATAATTAAAATACTTAAAGTAAAATCAATAATCAAGAATATCAATAAATAAACTATAACCTAACCAGACGGAAGCCCTCGGCAGGGGAGACCAGACGGCCGAGGGTTAGGGGGAAAGGGAAAGAAAATGGAAGAACGGATGCGAGCGGTATCAAGAAGCACCGCCTTCTGCATTTGAGCTCGGAGCGGTCCGTCACAGAGTCCCAGCCGCCTCAGATGTCTCGAGAGGTTGACTGCGATTAACCCATTTGCAGAGACGACGATCGGAATAATTTCAGTCGGCACACCACATGTCGGTCACCTCATGTCGGTCGGCCAGGTCCAGACATTTCGTTTTCTTATCTGTTTAGGCTTTCACAAGGTTCTCGACTATTTATATATTATTATTATACATTTATTGATTATATTTATTGATTTGATTGAAGATATTTATTGTTTACACATATATTTATGTATATAATATCACGACTGATGGCGGAATAGCCCTCCTCCCAATATGTCGAACCCAAATAAATAAATAAATAAAAAAAAAAAATAAAACCCAAATTCCCGCGATTGCCAGCAGTACCACTAGTGCCCCTTGCTCCGGCACTGGGCTCGCTAACCCGCTTGCCCAGTGCGATGCGTATGCATCTTCCATGCATGGTAAGCGGGCTTTTGTTGGCGACCATCTGTGGATTTTTCCAGGCTAAAGAATTCATATTACTTCAATTAATTTAAGAAATGCATGCCGGCTTTCATTGATACTTTCTTGGAGAGGCCCATGTTCAGCAGTTGTTGACTGATGAAGTACTTAAAACCATAATTATCGTAATAGTTTTATTTTAATTACTGTTAGTGCTAAATTTAATTAGAAAAATTAGGAGTAATTAATTTAAAATGGTATCAAGTTTTTGATTCTCAACTAAATAACAACGTAGAGGAAATGCACATCAAACAGAAGGCAGCAAGCAAGAACTTATTAATCAATAAACAATATGTTCCTTATTTATGATTCCGTAAGACAAAGCAATCTATATATAAAATGTGGAAATAACTACTGCATTCACTCTCCAAGAAAGCGGTACATAATATAAACATCATATTTTAACATTACATTTCACATACACTTACCCTCTATCCGATATATTGGTACTGGTTTTAATAATCACTTCATGATCGATCCGCTTCGTAAAGCAGCTAGCTGCGGTTATAACAGTTACGCTGTTTATTAAACTTCCAGAACAAAATAAATTACTGTAGATTATCAGTACGTGGTACGGTACATCCAATATATTAGCAGTATATTTGAGTTGGACACCTTTGCCCGTGTTTGAGTAAGGAAATATTTCTTGTTGAGGTAAAAAGCGGTACGATGAAACTGGCACGATGAGTAAGCAAATACTTTGGATGCTGTAAAAAAATACTGTAAGGTATGTTTTTCAATGGAACAGAATAAGTAATTTTTGAGGCAGCAATGGTGATGTTGATGATGTAAGCGTATCCCAAAATCCAATAAATAAAAAAGTTAAATACGAATAGTTTAATTTTGCAAAAGTAGGACAAACAAGTATGTATTTAAAATAAACATTTTGATCATTTGTTGTAGATTTTTTATAATTATTAGATTTAATTATTAAAATAGGCATCCATATCTATCATATCACATATATATAAGGATGCCCATAGATAATCTTCAAAAAAGGTATTAAAAAATTAGAAATTTTGACGAAATTGAAAATAATTATATGGTTAGGTTATTCATATATCTATTGTTTATATAATTGTATTCATTATTGTGGTATAGTAGGCCCTTCCAGCAGAAGTCGCAGTAACGACCCACACAGTGTTACAGAAGATGGATGGAGATGGCTTAGGTCCTTGCTATTTTAGCTTGCTAGTTATTAAATTACTCGAAAATATAGAGTTTTAAAATTTTCAGAAGAGAATTAAATTTAACGTTTTTCATAGGAAAAGGGCAAACGAGTAAGCGGTTCACTTGACAGTAAGAAATGAATTTTGACCAGGAGCGCACTGTCAGGAGATACAGTCTCCTCTGGTGTTGCGGAAATTGGTGGACGTAGGTGACCACTTACCATCAGGTGAACTTTATGCTCGTTTGCCTCCTACTTCTACAAAAAAGTTTGGTGTCTTGTGAAAAACCTGCCACTTCGGCTCAAAACCCTCTGAAATATTGATAATCTTGAAACCCTCAAATATTGTAAATGTTTATTTTTAGACTTTTAGTGCAGAGGGATTTTTTTTTAGGGTAAGAAGTTTTACTTTAATAAAAATCCTAAAATATTTGTGACATTTAAGTTATATTACAAAGGACGGTCCCATCTGCAGCCATCGACTTCCCGCAACACGGTGCAGGGCGTCTCTCCATCTTATTGCCCCCCACGCTTTGTGGAAATCTTTGGGGGAGGCCTATGTTCAGCAGTGGTCTGACAGGCTGAAATGATTGATGATGAAATTACAGTATAGTTATGACATTAGCATTTTCTATTTATTAAGCAACGGTGTAAACCATTAAACAAAATCTTGAAACTCTAATGCTTTTTATCATAAATATGTTAGTTTTAGTAATTAAAGAATCATAGTCATAGACATTACGAACATAAATAAAATAATGACATTGTGTTAATTTGAAATCATACAAAAATATCGCACGTGACCATTACCGCTAGAACACTACTATATTATCTCTACGGACGCGTATAATGTATATTATTATACACACACACAGACACGCAGGCGTAGAGACTAGGAATTGAGGTAATAATCCCTGTTGGAATAATGTGAGTCGTTACACTAACATCGTGCTTATTCGTCGAGGGACTCCGGGGCTTGAAGACTAACAACCTACGTCCATTGTAAACCAACAAGCATAAACTGTTACCTTGGGATTTTGCCATGAAATCCCAACAATTTCTGTTTCTTGTCTTAAGGGATTTGTTTGCTCTATTTATAATAAATAACACATCGAGAGCAGTACTTGTCTATAAATATGTATTTAAAAGCCGAATAGACAAAATTGAAACTATTTAAATTAGTCAATGTGGCTTACAACGGACTGAACAAAATCGTTCTAATAATTAAAATATTTATTTTGTTCTTATCACATACAATGCAAATTCCTATTTAATTTAAATAAAAACACAGTTTAAGTAATTACTCGAATACGATGTTTTACTAACAAACTGAGGTTCAACATGATATAATATTATTATAGGTCTATGGGTTCATCTATTTAAAATTACAGTATTAAATTTCGCTTATATCATAGAGAATATGCTGACAGTTATATCCTAGTATAGACAAAGATTAAACTAATATTATGTACGCAAATAAGGAAGATTTCCATACTTACGCAATCATCTCTTTCAAAATATGAATTTTAATGCGGGAGTTAACTCAATGTAGCCCGCGGGTTCTGCATAATAGCAAATACTTTCGAGAGCGATGCTTGTTAGTGCAGAGATCTCATTGAAAGTCGAGTAATAAAGTCGAAGACGATAAAAGGGACGTGGTATAGAAACAATAAAGCCTACTTGCACGTGAATAAATTTTTCAATCATACTTCGACTTATGTTTGATATGGAGTTACTATCGTTTTTGTGAAAATACCGTTTTTTGTACGTAGCGAAATGCTAATAATTTTGTAATGTCAATGTTTTCGTTTTTATTCAAAAGCGTTAAGGTTTGTTTTGAATTGACAGATAATTTTGCGTTATCAACAAAAAAGATCAGTTGTTATAAGACGTAGAAAAGCGAGAAATTGCGTTATATGGTATAGGTATCGTGTTTTTGGCTCAGTGCCGCGCCTTCGCTGCCTATATGTTGGTATCTGCCATTTGTATTCGTGTCACGTTCGAGGTGAAGGAAGTCTCCGAAATAGATTTACTTTGCTAGCACTTTGCGTTTTAGGTAGGTCGATATAGCCATATAATAAGAGTGTTATTGACTTTGTTCCAACTAGCTCAGCTATTTTTACGGAAGTTTTAAGCATAATAATTGTATTCAATAATGTAACAATGAATTCCATAAAAAATATTTTGAGATGCCGAAATAGATTTATAATTTCTTTTATGCTACTATAAATTGAGACTGCCCATTACTTTAAACTAACTTAAAAACTCAAATAACTTAATTTAACTCATAGGTTTTTCTTATTATTGTTATATATATGTGTAATTTTAGCGGCGCGTAGTATAAGCAAATCTTCGATTTAATGTATGACAGGTACGAGTATGTTGGCCCTTTCTTGAAATGCCCTTAATTTTAGCAGTGAACATACCCCTTTGCGTGTCATAGACATCAGAGTTACTATTTATGCAAGACGACAAAAATATACATTTACATATAAAAAATTGAAGAAGATAAATATGTTACATAACATAATACAAAAGTCCCGGTCGAAGTATGGTTGTCGCCGGAGCCATAGACCAAATCAGCCACAAGAGGCCCGTTAGGTGTTTCCTGGTACTCGTTTCCTAGCCCTGGCCCCCATTATCACGCATGGCCTTACCATTATCAGTAGGGAGAGCGAGAGGAGATGTTCTCTCACGAAAATGGGCCGCCACGGGCGGTCGGCGGTAGTGGGGCCAAAATTATTTTTCATTGGCGGTTATATACATGAAAAATTTGCCGAAAAAATGTTTCTTATTACTCTATCTTGTGGACATTGTTTAGAGCTTTTTATTCTTTTAATTTCAAAAATAAACAAACGTGGCCTGTCTAAGTTACCAATTTTAGACCGTTTTTGTTACGGGGTCTATCTTAAAAACTTAACTAGTAAGGACCTTGGACTATCTGTATATTAAATACTGAAAATACAATACTCTATCTTTAAAGAACAAATACTGAACGTCGATTCATTAGATATCTAGTTTAAAAAAGGTTAATTGATTATGAGTGCGGAACCCTGAAAGAGTCCGACTCGCACTTTGCCGGGTATTTTTTATTCTGTGAACGACCTGCGAACTCTTTTCGAAATTAAAATTGACTAGCTTTACTTTTCTTAGTTTATGATCAAATTAAAAATAACTAATTAGTTTTATGTGCATAATAATTATTAAAAAAACAATACTATTTTACTGCCGCTTGAGCCGAGGCTACGGGTTTCTTTACACAAATCTTTGTTTTTTAACGGACTTTGAATTGGAAATTTTGCATACGACGATGACCAAAAGAAATGAAAGTCACAGTCAATGTAAGTTTTAGAAATATCACCTCCATCCCTGCCCGGTTAAGCCTGGGGAATGCAGGGTTCAATAATAATATTCCTGGTTATGAGAGTTCATCTACATTTTATAATATCGTGGAGTCGGTTGAATGCTGCCATACAATGGGCCTATACGAAATCGGGAGGATTTGCGGTAATCGCAAGGCTTGCTATCGCAGTATCAGCCATCTTGTATTTTTGACGTTAATATCCGTTACCGTCGCTCGCAGCATAATATGTCGCAGATACCGAGATTTTGTTAGCATTCCTTTTATTTGGATTTATTACGGAAAGACTTCGTTCAGATAGATTGATTATGCTACTATAAGCTCCTTAGTTTTATAGGAGTTATTTCAATAGTTGTACAATTAATAAGCCACGATATTTAGACTAACATACCGATAGCCTTGTTGATAGTGATCCCTTGAAGCAGAGTGGTTCGAGTCTCGCTAGGGGCAAACATTTGTTTGACGAATATAAACCCGCTACCCGAGTCATGTCATTATTTGACATATCGTGACTATTTATCTATGTAAGCATATGTAATTTTATCTTATAAGCATCGTGTTACCATATATTTTAGGGAATCCTGGTTTAGTATACAGGATAAGCAAAGGTGCGAATTCTTTTTATTGTAAACAGACAGAGGTAATATACGTAGATAGCATTGATGTGACAGGATGTAAGACCATTGCCGTTCATATGATAGTGCACGAAAATAGGTAGGTGTTAATCATATTGGTCATTGACGAGTGATTACTTCACGACAACCATAGTCAGATAGGTCGTGCAGCACTTGTTCCAATAGCCACACATTCGGCAGAGTCTACTTGATGGTCAGGCGAGTGCAGATTTGAAGGTGATTTATTCTCGCTTACACCCAAACATAACAATATTACAATGGTTACATTTTAATAACATTTTATTATAACTATAAATTAGTGATATTAAAGGAAAATTTTTGTAATTCTAATAAAGAATATAATAAAACAGATTTTTTATTTGAGATAAAATGCTGACGGCGCATTTTTATGGCAACATAATTGCCTAGCGAAAATGTAAATTGCCTGAAATTCGATTTTCTTGACGCTGGGAGCATGTTTGACTTTCGCAAAATTGCCTCGGTTTTGAGATTCACAACGCGCTGTGACGAGCGAGTTGACTGCGGCCGTTAAAGATAATAACGTGTTTTCTCTTCGATGTATGTTTTGTGTGTAGTTTTTGCCTCTTTGTTATTCTTTTTCCTGATGATTCAAATATTTATTGAGATTATTCAATTTTGTTTTTATTATACTTTTAATTACGTTGCCGTCTGAGAGGAGCAGAGTGTCGCATATACCTCCCTTGCGTATAGACGCTTGACGGTTATGGCTTTTTACTATTTTTAATTCTGTCGATATACGTTCATTTAGGGCATCTCTTGCCCACCCTGTACTGGTTTTTTTTTAAATAAAACTAGCTAGTAGCTTTGAATAGGTGCATGCTTTAATGTGTATCTATATTAAAATATTAAATTGTACGACAGGAAAATAATTCCGCGTTTATTTTTAATTTATTCTTTTATTAATTATTTCTTTTTTTTATCAGCCTGTTTACTTCTACTGCTGAATATATGCTTCTCCAAGTAAGCATCAGCAAAAGTTTTTCCATACTCACCACGCCGGGAAAGTGGGTTGGTGAGCGCTGAGTGCAAGAATAAGTAATATTAGGAGTTAAATTATGAAATTGGCGTTTTAAATTCAAATATTTAGACACCTTATATTCTAAGAAAAAATTTATTTATTTAATTTATCCTTGTCAATACTCTGGGTATCTGGACTCTATGAAGTCTGTGAGGGCATTTTCTACCGCTTCCTGAGAACAAAATTTGTTTCCTTGCAGGAAATTGACCAAATTACACAAGAAATGGTAATTGGTTAGTGAATGGTCTGAAGAGTACGGAGTGTGACGTATGGTTTCTAACTAAGGGTCTTGTATTGTTAAAACGGTTTGTCTGTCTTGTATTATGCAAACGAGTTAATATTGTGGGTAAACTAACCCCAAACCATAACGCTAAATTGTCGGTTGTTTGATAAAGATAGGCTTACATCTGGAATTCATCTTTATTTACTTTAGAATCTGTCTTCGACGTGTTTCATTCTTCAAGTTCAAATTACTACTACCAAAAACAGATAATGCGTTCGTGTGCGTGTATTCTCTCCAAACGCAGCACTGATATTGCGGTTGATATAGTGGAACTCGTATTCGAAAACCCTGTTGAACACAAATACTGAATGTAAAAACAATTAAAAGTCAAACAATAGAATGTCATAAAATATTTGAATTTAGAACGTTATAGTTTTTGTCTAGAAAAGGTTTGTTCACGAATCTTGGTTCAATTTTACTTCAAAGTGGCCACTCCATCAAAACGGCAACTTCTAACTAAGGCCTATTAGTACAAGTAGCGCAGTGCCGGTACCTTCGCATTAGTCATGCAGCTCCCCGTCAATGGTTTGGGGAATTTGGTTTCGGCAAATTTGAATATTTATTTTTATAGTTGTAGTAAGAACTTTTCTGAAAAATATTTAGGCGTAATCTAAGTTTTATTATAAGATGGACGCCGATTGGTAGTTAGTAACAGATAAAGTTGTAGTTAATTATTCAGCACTCGTTAGCTATCTTGCGACCTTAAAAAATCTAGTGCAATAACCTTTATAAATTGGAAATCTAGATCAATATAGTAAAATACTAATAAATTAAGAAAAACCTTCTTTTATTACCATTAAATTTTCAATAGTTTCATTTATTTTTACACAGGTTACAAAAACTATGAATTTATAATCATTAAAATTACTTCTAAACTCATTATCTTAATTTTAAGAGGTTATGTTTTTAATGTTCGTGTGGTAGCGGCGTAAGAATCTGCCACCCCCTTATTTCCCGTAGATGTTGTAAGACGAACGACTTAGGAAAACCGTCTTCCAAATCGCTACGGCTACCGACAGATGGCGGGAGGTTAGCCCGTTGCGCCATTAGGCAATTGCGATTTTGTTTGCTCGAAAAATACGAGACCAAAATGAAACAAACCGTTGACGTGCAGCAGTGTCTAAGTCGCCAGTTGTTAGGTTCTGCGATCACCAATCCGCCCGTTGAACGAGGCGATTACGGCAAATCGTTCTTAAGGGATATGCCTATATCCAGATACACAGTATGCACAGACTGTAAAGGTAAAGGTAAGTTTTTAATCTGCGCTATAACTGTCATATCGTAGTCTTTCTACTTTAGTATTAAGGTAAAACATAAACAATATAACAAATAAAAAAATGTGTAAATATGAAATAAAATTGGCTAACAAACATTCTGACGTATGTTTGTATACATTTCTTGTACACATAGATCCTTGTTATTACATTGTATTTTACATAATATAATCTTTATATTTTTTTCGTATTTGAATACTTTCTCGTATATCTATTAATAGGCGACAGGTTCGCGTCGTCAG
This sequence comes from Bhutanitis thaidina, assembly GCA_029286595.1. Classification (NCBI taxonomy): domain Eukaryota; kingdom Metazoa; phylum Arthropoda; class Insecta; order Lepidoptera; family Papilionidae; genus Bhutanitis; species Bhutanitis thaidina. The sequence goes on along the minus strand of JAGSMS010000004.1, from coordinate 6,142,841 downwards.
AGTAACGTCGTTAGAAAAAAGCTATGGTGAAAAGTAGGTAGAAAGGTAGGTATTTTTTTATTTTATTTTATTTCTCGTGGGGGAATGGTGCAAACACCTACATGTCAGTGAAGGCAGCGAACGGTTATGTCAATGAGCAAGCTTTGCTTTTTTCTGGATTTACCTCTATTCGACCTGAGGGATTTTTGATAAATAACTCGTGAAGAGCGTGTAGAAGATTGGTGAGAGGACTGAACCCTGCAGTACGTATAGTAGTAATTCGTCCCGACTTTGCCTTAGAGATTGAGACAAATAATGCGCTTTAACTAGTTTCCTAAAGGTGCCAATGGATAGAGATGATGAAGACTAAGTCGAATGAGTATTATTTGTTCTAAAATGTTCTCCAGAGAGCTGTGTGAGAGTGATAGGTTGGTAGCTTGATGTTTCTGCTTTTAAGAATGCCGAAGAGGTGAACCTCCTTCCAGTCGTCTCAAGGTGGACGGAGTCGGTTTGCAGGGAGCTGTCGGCTAAGCATTCGGTTTTTCCCCTATCCTCCAATGCAGTTTGGTCGTTGGAGCTGATCAGAGAAGGCTTTGGTTGATTGGTTTCAGAAATCTAGCCAATTTCCAGTAGACAGTGATGTCTTCCATCAGCCACCTTTGACTTCTAAACTCAGCCATGCGCTTCTTAATGTTTCTTTAGAGGTGGCGCATTCTAACTCTGCGTCAGTCCTGTAACGGTCGTGTTCTAGTGGCAAAATTTTCCTCTATCAGCAGACGCCTTAGTTCCTCTGGCAGTTCAAACGGCGATCACTCGCTATCTTCGCTTGCTTAGAGGATTCTCTGACGGCGGCCTTTGAGTGAGAGATGAGTTATGGTTAACGGCTGCTGTAGCCGTCTCCTTCGCGTTTATAATGGGATGTTTTCTAGGCCCGATGAGTTTGTATTCTTGAGATGAGATGTTTCCAGAGCTTTCGTCAGATCGTCACAGTTTTGGCCATATTGGCATCTGCGTGGTACTGTCTTAGCCACATGATGACACGATGGTCCAAATTTAGTTATGATCCACTTCTATACTGCGCAACGATAACGTTACATTATTTAAGAGTCCATTGTCTAATATGTCTAGGGACTGATATGCGTGCATGGGCACCTAAGTGGTTTTAGTAGCAACCGCATAATGTAGCGGTCGATTTTGTGTGCCGGTTTCTTCCGGAACTTTGACTATTTTCGATGAAAAGATAATTTTCAGGAGCAGCCAGCGTCGCTGGATAATTAAATACCGTAATAAATAAAATTTTACGATACTACAAATTCATGTTTTACGGTGAATAATCATAAGCATTTCAATAAATATTTTTGTACTCCTTCTAAACGTTATTCCAAAAACGTTTTATTAAAGGAACTACTATTTTTTCCGCTGTTGAAATAATCATGACGGTCCGTTTTGTGCAAAACATTTAATTTTACGAAGCAATTTTTAGGCTTTCAAAAAGTTACTGAATATTCAATTTAATAACGAATAGAAATTTTCATAACGAACGTAGATTTTATAAGTTTTATGACTAATAATAATAAGAAAGAACATTATTTAAAGTGTTTGGGGGAACATACCATCTTTTCTTCTTTTGTTTTCTTTATTCAAAGGTCATCCCCTTATCTGCGACCGACTGGCTGTTCATTTGAATACGCCGAACTCAAATCTTATTTGTGACGAGGAGCGACATCTAGATCATGATGAGCAGTGGACTTATACTGACTAAATAAGATTAAATTTTTTTGTAATAATTATTTTGAAGTCTGTATTGTCATCCATCATATTAAAAGAATTTATGATTTTTTAACGAAGTTTAAATTAAAGTTCAAAGTAATAATATAGCAAATAATAAAAAAAAATTAAGTTAATCCGACTCAAAAGGAGCGATGTAATAATTTAAGAGCCTCATAATTTTTATTAGGCACTTCGTTTGCCATTTACTGAGTTAGCAAAAGTATGTAAATTGTTGATAAATTATTTCGCCTTACCGGCAGAGGTCGAACGCGCTTCGTGAGTGAATGGTAGGAAACGTGTCCCTTGGCGTTGTTACCGGCGACGTGACACTGTAAAGTGTGAAATACGTTACATACGTGTGTGCCGTTTATGTTCGGTACAGCGGAAGGTACTTTGTTTTCTGCAGGGTTCGTCCAACGAGAACAAAAAAATGCGCAGTTTCAATTTTCCATTGTGTCACATATGTTGTATGTTCATTTTCCGTCAAAAGATTAGGATTTCTCTAAAACTTTTTCCAAAGAACAAAATAAGCCCGCAAGGTAAGCCAAATGAAGATGTTTATTTTGTACTGAATTTAAATAGTAAATAATTCCTCAGCGAAACTTGACGGACTATGTTACGTATTGTAATGCTCGTAAAAATAAATCCAAGGATCAGTATACAACGACCCTGACACTATACCAGTGAAGGAGAAACTTTAGCGTGAATAAAAAAGGAGCTCTGTCCCTATTTCCCTCGGTGTTATTGTCAAATATTTTGTTTACATAATGAACGAAGGTCCGAGTGGCGAAGCCGAGGCGATGTCGTGGCGTGCGAGGCTACTCGTAGCTCGTAGCTTGCGGCAGTCACGCGACGGCGACGAAGCGCTACGCAGGTCCTATCCTACGTCGTAGCCTTGATTGGCTCTGCAATACGTTACGTGTCTACGTGATGCGTTCTCTCATATTATTATGGGCATTTTTTGCCACAGCCCACTCACGTGCGGTAAGAAATTATTTTAATTTATTAATAAAATTTTTGGAAATTAATATTCTGTAATCGATACAGAAGTTTTCGAGTTCTATTTTTGTTTAATCCCCAAAATGTAAAAATTTTCTATTTTATTTATAGAATTACATTTTGTTATTGATTATTTTATTCATAAAATATTTTTAATGTGGTACTGAGTTTAATTTGTTAGATAAAACGCATTACTGCATATTATAGTAGACGTAATTTTTAATATTTTCCTAAAAGCTTTTGTAGTTTTGTACTAGTGGATTAAGTTAGAGTACTTACAGAGAAAGTACAAAAGTATTACTCATAAGTCTTTGTACAATGTTTTGCATTAATAGTACCTAATGATTAAGAAAACGATAAAAGAATATAGTTTTTGTTCGTAAATGGTAGTTATGTTATTTAATCTTTTTGCCAACTTTGCATTTGAATAAAATACAAAATAAGGTATTAAAATTAAAAAAAAGGTCACCTTAACCTGGCTATGATACCAAAAACACTCATAACATAATATTAATGACTAAAGATATCTTGTATTGTAACACTGTTATGTACTTATCTCCAGGGATAATAAAATTTTAATCTGTCGAAACAACTAAGTGAAAATCATAGCCATAATGTAGATATAAGTGTATGTAACCTTCGACTTTTGTCTATGTAATGGAGATGTGTTCCGTATATACCTAAAGTAGAATACTTACGATTACAATTAAAATACAACATAAATTTCGTAATGCTGTACAAATGACAAGTTATGCGGTAAATAAAATTATTCTTCTATTACATTTAAAAGTTTCACCATGCTTCACACACATCGTCTTAAACCAACTCTAAAAACATTTACGCCAATTTTTACATTTAATTTTTTTATATTTATTTTACGAGGATTTACGAGATAGTATCTTTGACTACTTCGACACAAAAATAAATCTATGGATGATTACTTATAAGGTAAACGAAGTGTCTGGAACAGCGATCGTCGAGATTGCCGATTACAGAAAATTTTCCCATTGGGCCTCTCCCAATGGGAAAATGTCCTATGCAACAATGAACTATTGACAGGCTGATGAAGAAATTAGGACTTTGAGGTGAATGATAACAACCCGATATTCTAAGATAAACTTTTGTCCTTTTAAAAATGTATGAAGGCGCGTTATCGCCGGTTACATCTGCCTCCGAGAAACCTTATTATACGCAACAGTTCAACATCATCCAACTGACCAAAAACTTTCCAACAAAATATGGCAAGAAATTGCCTCTACAAAAAACTATCCTTAATAATTTTTCAAGGACTGACATTTTGCCGGCAACTGCTCATCCCTCAACAACCACACCGACCGTCTCTTACTTTCCGGATGATTTTGACAGACTATACTTTCTCGCCATTTTAAAACAGTTTATAAGTACGTAGAGAGAGTAGAGAAATTATTTAGCTAAATAGAGAAAGATAACTAAAAATACTTTTAATTAAAATTTTCCTTTTAGAAAGGCACATTAACGAGTTACTGGTTTCATAATATTTACTTTGTTCATGTACCGACCCGAGGGCTAATTCCGATGTTCATTTATACTTTGTTATTCTCAAGAGTTGAGGAATAACGAATACACCTTTTCCCCCTCCTTACATTGTTACAGGATGCATAGACTTTTATATGAATCTAGATACTTTTATTATATTCTACTAGATACTACTTTAACTTTACCTTTAATTTGTAACTTTATATTTTTATATGGCACTAAACTTTATCAAGGAATCGTTTTTTAATATCGACGCCTTTATTTATTAAAGCTGTCATAATCTTACCCTCGAGGCTCATCTTTTCTCAATTTCGTCGCACTTCATTAAATGTTTCGTCTATAAAAATGATTCAGCGCAAAATAGATTTACTTTTGATCGTCATAAAGATTCAGTTATCATAAACTTTCTTATCTAAATAAACAATTTTTGTTAAAATTATGGAAGTTATGGCACGATCCCATTATGTAAGGGCTCTCGCTTGTCACCCGTAGGGATAGGCAGAGTTGTCGGATTTTAATTACGCACGACTCGATGTAGCTAAACGGTTTTCACAACCCACTTTCACCTTTCCTGGAAAAAGAGTGTGACGGGTGGCGAATCCGAATTTGCATTTGAGATGCATATTCGGCATTCGGATTGCAATGAGAATTTCAAAACCTTTTCCTTAGTCGCCTCTTGCAAATAAATAAAAAACAAAAATATGATTTTTGTTAATTTTATACATTACGTAAATAAAGTATAATTCCTAAATCAAGCATTGGATTTCAACCTAAATTCGAAGCTTTGGTGTTCGGTGATGTTTGTTGCTGAAAGATATATTTCTTTAACAAAGGTATAAATAAGTTGTTAGAACTTCTATTTCAATTTAATTTAAAAATTATCAACGTTTTAAACAAATAAATAAACTAAGTAATAATTGAATCTTTGTAAATGTGACATGCATATTTCTTTTATAATCTAGAAAACATTAGCTCCAATGTAATGTTAATATTCTTTTATATATTTAGTATCAAGCATTAAGTACAAAGGGATCTTTACGCTGTACTTGAAAGTTACCGTTACATTTTGTTTGACGATACGAGAAGTTCAGTAATTATAGTTACTAGAATTACTGAATACCGTGTGAACAACATGTTGGGATTAATATGTTACCTCAAAGGAAAGATAATTATGTAAATTGATGTCTACAATTTGAAGAAAATGTATAGCTGAACAAATTTGCTTAACAATTAGAAGAAATTCTCTACAAAAAAGATTAGTCTATAGTCGCACAGTGGACTTCCACTTTTACTGAAAGTGCAGAGATAGGCACACGTCGGGAATATATGACAGTCATTTTTTTATACATTTTGTACTGTGGAACAATAAGCTTGTTTTAGACTTTGCAAAATATAGTAATCGTTTTAATACAGTGTCATATGTATGAACTTAATCATAAAGACACTTACTCGTCTTCTCTTTCACTTATTTATTTATTTAATGAAATAAGATTGTGGATCGTCAATCTATTAATATTTTTTCGACTACTCCGTCAAGGGGAATGTAGCAGCTTTTTTCCAAATTCTATCGTCATCTGCACGCGATACAATCTACTGGCTGACCGACTGATTTCCGAAAATCTATTTGATAATATCGAACCAACTCTCACAGACCAGACTATTGTAGGGAGCAGCACAACTAGTGATGTTGTATTGACACCTTCTTGAAAAGAACTTTCTATATCCAGCGGACATGGAGAGGCTAATTAAGACGAAGTGCTATTTCGATAGAGGGTGGGCGGGGATTTTTTTTATAAAAATAGCACACGAAGTATACTTCTTGGCTGCCATAGAGAGATTGGCAACTGTTGCATTGTTCAAGCGCGCGGAAAGGCGTTGGCCATAAGCATAAACATGTTCTATAGTATTTTTTACATCCCATACACGAGTGAAGAAAGCTGAAAGCGGAACTTTTACAATAGTAGGAATATTTTTTTCTCCGAAGTAATTTTTATATGAAATTAATAAATTCATTGGAAATACATACAGAAACCCTTTTTCGATTGTTTAAACTACAAAGTCAGATGCAGAGCCTGTGTATTTAGTTTGTTAATTAAGTCATCAAAGCAACTTGTAATAAATTGGAACACCGTTTAATCACATTGAAGATTAAAATAATAATAAGCTCTCACGAATAATGGGGTGGTTATTATCCATTTTAACCCATTTTTCACTAGAAATTATTTGGAGTATCATGACAGGCGCTTAGCCTGTCGTCGTCTTAGTGTTAACGATCGAATTAACGTTACGTACATAAGTTTTTTTTATTAGATTGTGGTGAAAAAGGAACTAATAGTCCAACTGATGGCAAGTGGTTACTGCTCCTCATGGACACCCAACACAACTTCAATCGAAGAAGGTTACAGATTTATTGTCACCCCTGAGGACTAAGATGAAATGTCTCACAGCCCGTACTGTACTGTATTGTACTGGCTCTTTATAGCTTTCTAACCAGAACTCAACAGTAATTGTACTGCTGCTTGGTGGCAGAAATAGTACGCAGGCGACTCCTACGCAGAGAAAGAAGAAAAGAGTATACCACCTAGTTTCAAGATACTCACAGGCATACAGGATACAAACTCACGTCTATCCTTTCCTGATTCGAAGGCATATCCCCTAACCACTCAGCTTCTGGCCACTCAGTAACAATTCAGTTATTTAAAATTTTGATTGTAAATAATAAAAAAATTGTTTTTGCTTAATGCTATAAAACATCATTTCTTAAATAAATATAATAATGGAAGATAAAATTACAAAATTATCACGTCATATTTTTAACAAGGGCGACTGAAGATTACTTTGTCCAAGCAACGCCCGCCTGCTATTTCGTCAGTGTTTTCAGAAACACGGTCTTCAGAGACATTATATAACTGTGTTCCAGTTATATGTGAAAGATGGTCATGAACATCATCATTGCAGCCTGCCGTATCTTTCCACTACTAAATGAAGGTCTCTCCTAAATATTCCCGTATAGTACAGTTCGAAGGCACCTGCGTTAATTTAGTTTCTACAAACTCGATCAAGCCGTTACGTTCGCCCATTAAATGGAGGGTCTTCCTCCATTGCGTGTGACTAGAACTTAGAAAATGAGTGAAGCGAGAAAGTGTACTATTTTCGAGTAAGCACTTTAAGAAGGAAATCGACTTTTTCTTTAATAATATTTTCCATATCAGATTTTTGGTTATAGATGAGGACATTAGCGAAAAATTCGTTCTCTATCAATATTCTTTTCCATAACTTAGTTCATATAGAATATTCGTTAATGTAAGAACCGTTGTCTTCAGACAACTGCACCCATCATTAAGAAATAAGATGCAGGTGTTATCAACACACGTAAGCCACGTTTCCAGTATTTGGGTATTCTGTTCTGGTCAATCGCCATAATTTTACGCCGGCATTCTGGGAGTGTATCGGTCCTATTAATTATTAATAATAACAATAATCAATTATTTCGGGCTTATCAACTATATTTTTATCAATAAAAGTGATAATATCTATCTACTAGATTACATCTAATGTTAGTAAAACGATTAGGTCTTTGGGCAATTTGTACAGAATGTCATATTCAATAAAGTCTTGAAATGTTTTATCAATGAGTAATTGTTCACTAGGTGGTAGGCTCCTTCTCCGCATATAATTAATCTGGGTAAGTACCACCCTCATAACTATTTCTATACTATATAGTTACAACTATCGGTTACAGAGGTGCACTTTTGGCGGAAAAATAAATAGTAAATTAGTTGCAACCACTGTTGAGTTCTGGTTTGAAAGGTATATTGCGTCTTGGCTGTGAGGCATTCCATCTCAGGGGTGACAACGCATCTATAACCTGCATCGATTGAAGATTTGTGCTGGTGCCCATGGCCTTCAGTAGTCATTTACTATTAGGTGAACTGTGAGTTCGTTTGTCACCCCAATCCCATAAAGAATTTTCTTCCTATCTGAGAACAGAAGGCGTGTGGTAATTGTTAGGGTATAATAAAAAGTATTCTTGATTTACCGAACTACGTAAGGTTGCGGTATTCTTTCTCCGTGGAAATTTTAACTTTTATTAAAGTTTCTTCCGAGAGGTCGGCGTTCGTTACACAAAGTTGTTAGCGTATAGCTCTTCTAATTTTGTACTCCTTTATATCAAACTTCCCTTAACTTATGCACGCAATTTTAGATGCAAATTCTGAGTTCTGACTTCTAGTAGAAACGCTATCTAGTCAGTTTGTACGTAGATTTCCTCAAGATTTGACAAACAGCTTCTGTTCATTAACCGGCCACCGAAGACGACGTTCTAAACTTGACTTTGATCTATATTCTAAGACAGATTCATTTTCATTAAAAATTCCGGACAAATAATGTTACTTATATTTGGTTGTGGTTTTTAATATAATTTTTTTGTTGTAGGTAAATATCAGCAATACTTGGGTACTTCCTGAAGAAGGTTTTCCGGTATTCTATCGCTACTTCAGAGACCGCATATCTTGGTATGAAGCTGATGCGGTTTGCCAGTTCCATCACGCTAATTTGGTTACAGGTTTGTACTTTTTATAACAATATTAGTTTATTTTGTTATTTACTCATTTTAATATTACGGTCAGCCACTTCGGCTAAGCCATACAATATGTAAAGCATAAAGCATGCTATGATGCTGATGGTCAGATGCACAATGTCTGGTACAATTATAACTTCACGTGTCATAACAATAGAATTTCTATTGTTCAATACACCAAGAATTATTTTATTCCAATAGCCACACCTAACTTTTTGAACCGTGTTTGTTATTCAGCGGGGTGCACCATATGTAGGTAGACAAGGGGCAGTTCCTTACAGTTTATTGAACAATGATTTCAGGTAAGTTTATTTTACGAGGTTAACACCTTGAGAACAAAAAGCTTACAATAAAATTATATGAGAATAAATGTCGGCAGCTTGTCTGACCCTAAGGTTTAATCAACGATTGCTCCTTCATTATTGTTGATGTCGTTCTCGGCTTTTTTCTCAAGTCAAAGGAATGATTTTTTATTTATTTTATTGTTTAAAAAAATCCTGTTTGTTATGTCATCTCTTTCGTCCAAGACGATTCTATACCGCTATTCTGTAAGTTGACTACTAGTCCAAAATTATGTTTTCAAGCATCGCTATCTTTAAAAACCTTAAATCGCATATTTAACAAACTTAAAGACAAAGTATATGAGTCGAAGCAAATGTTGCTTGAGTAATATTCACTAGTAATGTTAGTTATAAACTCTTGGTGATTATTCTTAGGAATTAAATGGTCTTTAAAAATATAGAATAGATTATGTCTTTTTAAATTAAAGCAACATTTGATAAAGTTTTCACTATTTTTATTAACTTTTTCTACCTCAGCCTATTTTAATTCACCGTTGAGGCCTCAAAACCCAAGCTGAGCATGAGGGTTGATGAGCGCCGTGCCGGTAGCTTCGCACTAGTGATGTTGCTCCAGATGACTAGTTATCATTAAATATTTATTCATCATTTCAGCCTGTCACAAGTCCACTACTGAACTCTCTCAAATATTACCACGAAATTCGATCATGTACCACCTGCATCCACCGACTTCCGTCAACACTGTGCTGGTGATTACTTCATCTTGTGGGGTTTTTTTCTACCACAATGCGTAGCCTCGTTGCAGACTACCGCGCATAGAAACATAGAGCATAGCCCTCTCTGCACTATACGCAATTACTTTGAAATTTGGGTTCGGTAAATTCGAATGGATATTTCACCATCATTCGGTCGCCAGATCCTCATTTGTTTGCTAGAAGAGTGCGCCACGTTCAGGCGTGGTTTCAATTTGAAGAAAGAGATAGTATATTCCTCCTCACATCACCTATATAAAAGCTTTTTTTTTCGACGTTTAAATACTGATAGTCATCAGCAAGTATTAGATTTAATCATTGAATTTCACAAATGAATAAGTAAAGTAAAAAAAGCTCATAAAAATAAATCTTTTACCAACTGTATATCAAACCAATATCATTCTGAAATTAACTTTTTAGATAGCTTAATGCTAAGTCAACTACTTAACGAAGTTTTGGCCCAATTCCCAGTGTCAGAAGTTTGTAGTAGCTATCAACTTATTGACACACTTAATATCCCTTAGCTTCCCCTAACAGGAAAGCATGTTGTTCCTGTTAGGGGAACTCAAAGTGACACCTATAAATAAACCTATCTTATTAAAACAATTCGGGACATTAAAAGTCTTTTAAACGACGTCTTGCATAAGGCATGTATGGATGTAACTCAAGTGCTCTTGTTTTAGTAAAGTAAAGTAGCAGCCTGTAAGTGCCTACTGCTGGGCAAAGGCCTCCTTCTCAAATACGAGTATCAGAGAGGGTTTAGAAGCTGGGAAGGGCTCGCCACGCTGCTCCAGTGCGGGTTGGCGGGCTTCACATATCCTCGAAATAATATTATTTCCCAGACATGCAGGTTTCCTCACGATGTTGTCCTTCACCGGTGAGCACGTGGTAAATATAGCACTTAAAATTGCTATTAACAATTTTAGTGGTGCCTGCACCGGGGATCAAACTCAGGTCTTTGTTGTTTTAGTATTTTAGACTAAATGGCTTACTAAATGGTTTTACTGTTTGGCGACAGAAATACGTATGAGGGTGGTACCCGCCCAGACGACTCCTAGGTTAGAAAGGTGTCTACTACCTAGTAAGGCCATATTTAACACGACTCACTGTAGTCAAACGTGCGTCCGAAAGCTACTTTTCGTCACGCTGAGAATGTTACAGGCGAGAGTTTGCTTCCGGATATTTCAAGGATTTTCTTTTAGTTATTTCTTCAACATTAATGGGAAGAAAAGTGGTGACAGATTCGAGATACCAAGTCCGCTTCCGGTTCTTACCTATTGGTTTTAATGTTACCCTAGAATCATGTATTATCAAGTATTACATTTGGCAATTTTAAGATTTGGCTTACTTAATTTTTAACTATAAATTTATATTTTTAGTTATATGATAGAGATCTCATTTTCATTTAGCGAAGGCTGCGTAGAAGGAATATGACAAAATAGCACCTAACGCTTTTTATTATTTTCCTTGACGTCTAGTTTTCGACACTTGAAGAACTTGTTCAACAAACCCCCTGTCACTGACATACTCTGCGTTTCATTAGTCAATATTTGGAAAATTCCTTTTTTAAAAGTAGGGTGTACTTTAATTGAATCTCTGCGTCATTAGTTTTTTGTATGAAAATGATGAGTACTACTAATAAAATCTTTCTTAATGCCTAAATAAAAACATCCTTACCGCATCCTTTAACACTAATATTGCTTTAGTGTATATAGTTTATAAAAAAAAACAGTTCTGAGTTCTTAAATTTTGATTTTATGTATGTACATCGGACTGGAAAGATCAAATCATCGATCATAGGTAGCAGAGCCTAAAGTGGCCTACTCTTTGTACTGCCAGTTTTTTTGCCAAGCGTGGCGATTAGTGTAAATTCTCCCAACTTTGAAGACGACCAGAAGTTAACTTTTTTGGAACTGATAATGATCATGACGGTGGACTGTATTAATGATGATTTAGTAACTTTAGATATAAATAATGAGTTGTTAAGAATATACACGTAATATATATGATTAGGAGCACATTCTTCACATCGAAGAAGGTTCAAAACCTTAGTAGTCAGGTTCAACTGGGAAAAGGCCGTCTCTCAATATTTGTCACAAAGCGACTTCACATGTCCTCGAAATGTTTTTTTTTTATTATTTCTCAAACGTGCATGTTTCCTCACGATGTTTTCGTTCACCGCTGAGTAGTGGTGCTCAAATAAGAATTCTAACCAAGATGGAATTGAAGTTTGCCTTTGTTCGGTGAATTTCAACTAATGAAGATCATGCTTATATGGGCTTCTTTGTAAAAGTAAAGTAGCAGCATGTAAATATCCAACTACTGGGCAAAGACCTCCTCTTAATATTTGAGCGGGTTTTGGAGTAGAGTTCAGAGATGAGGTATTTCATTCCGATGACAGATTTGTTCATTCAGTCCTAAGTTTCCATAAAATGTAGTGTAGAGTTTAAGTATTGACATTATACTGTTATTATTCATAGACATTTGATGATGTACTACATACTTAAATACCAAATACCACTCACTAATCATCGTATCACAAGAAAAAGCCTCTACTTGATACCTAGCTTCATGTTATCATTGTTCAGAGGTTTACTAAAATTAAGGGTACAGATAAACATGATTCAAATAGCAATGTATACAATGTGTGATATTATTTCGAGTGTGGTATAATAGTGAAGAACACGTAGACTATATGTCCTGCTATAAAATAACTTGACAATGTTGTATTGATTGAAACAATTTAGAAGTGATTACCTGTAATTCAAAGGGCCAATTATGATTTATTGGTTTCATTTAGCTAATGTAATGAATTGGCTCATAAGCGAAAGTGCGAGGTGTGGCCCTGACGTCATTGTGAGTTGGCGGACTAAAGGTGTGCCTAATATTGATCGTTTTGTGGTTTTGTTAAGTGATAACATCGAACAATATTCTTTAATGATGTATTGTGCTCAATGATTAAAAATTAAAATACTTGTTTCTATACAGTAAATATATGAATTACTAAGTCACTTTAATACTAGTTTATTTACTGTTATGTATAGATACTTGTATACAATCGTATATGCGTGGCAGCCTAGTGGTCAGGTTGCTTTAACTCGAGTTAGATCCCAAGTTTAATTATTATTAGCAATTTTAAGTACTTAATATGCTACGTATTTGCCGATGAAGAAAACATCGTCAGAAAACCTGCGTGACAGCGAAATAATAAAAAAAAATTATTTCGAAGACGTGTCCTCAATTCCGCATTGGAGCAGCGTGAGAACCCTTTCTAGCGTCAAAACTTTTTCATATATTGAAAGGCTGTCTTTGACCAGTAGTTGGATATTTGCATGCTGCTACTTTCCTTTTACAAAGAAGGCCCATAAGCACGACCTTCATTCGTTTAAATTACCCGAGCAAAGGCAAACTTCAATTTAAAGTTTTAATGTAACACAATATACACTAGGTAAAGCCTTGGTAATAGCCATACTATGGCACGAGTGGCACCTTGGAGGATTCAGATTCCGGCACCACTAACATTCGTTAGTTACTGAATTTATCTTGTACTCTCCAGTGTCTGCCTTTGCCCGGCATTAACTTTACAGTTTTATTTTTACTTACAGGATATAACCTAACTTTACTCATTGGTTACAAAAAAAGTTAATATAGTTAAAATAATATACTCGAATAAACTAAAACATACAACTAATTATAATGTTGTTAATATATGAATATACTTTCAATGTATAGTGTTTTGTACAATGGAATACAGAAAAAATTAAAAGAGCAATTTATTTAAAAGGTAAAATTTGGCGGCCTTATCGCTGAATATCGAATATGAAAATACTTTTCGAGACAACCAAGTCAATATATGGTTTCAGTTTCATAGTTTAGTCTTATTGTTTACTTCTATTTTTTTCTTTGATTTAAATTTTGAGTGTTTCATCTACTTTCTGTAAACGTGCACTAATCTGTAAATTTCAGTAAATGTCGTATTCAGACAGTATATATCAATAAATTAACTATTTCTTTCTTGTTTCTAAAAAAATTATCACTTTTCTTTTCTTTCCTTTTTTCACTTTTCTTAATGTTCTATTCGCAATAGACAAATTGCGCTTTTTGTGGTATATATCTGTGTAATTCATGAGGAACCATTTCTTGAGTTTTAATCATCATGAGTCAATATTATGGGTAAACTAACGTCAAACCATGATGCTACATTCCTCGGTTGTTTAATAAGGATCGGCTTCCACCACAACTTTTAATTCATCGTTATTTACCTTACTGTGTGGTCTTCCTCGTGGTTCAAGTCGAGGTTTCCACTATGAAAGCTATAAAACTAAAAATCTCTAATCGCAACATTGTTATAGCTAGCAGCAGATGTCTCTGCTGCTAGCTATAACTGTTCTACAGGCTACATAGTGCGGTGAACTTAGTTAATATTCAAGTTATGTCTTTTTTCAGTTGATACTACAGCTCAATATGATGCTGTACGGGCTTATCTCAAAGAATTGGATATTTCGAGCGCGGTATGGGTTGGATTAATCAGAAGCAATCCGGAAGGCGACTTTACGTGGACGTAAGTTAAGTAAGATAAAGACAGGTTCTCTAATTCGCCTGTGATGGTGAAATTTGCTGGCGAAAGAAACTATTTTAAATATAACTTTCGTCTTCTTCATTGTCAAGCTGTCTAAGTCTACTGCAGGACAAATAATTTTATAGAAACACATAGCAAAAGCTGTCTTCAACGAGAGAGTATTTCTCGCTTAAGACATGTGTCAAAACATGGATTCGTGAGCATGGTGTCGCCCACACACTAATGGTACCGTGTCCCTTGTTTACGGTATTTTTTGCCCTTAATTTGTCTTCAAAGCCTCGTTTTTCAGTCGGCGAGGTATATAAAAAAAACCCAAATTTAAAATATAAATCCTATTCTGTTACTCTTAAGTTTATGTATTATCAGTGTAACCCTACGCCGTCTTTATTAAACAGTGATTATCGTGGATTAAGTGGCGATGGCTATTGGAGTTCTGCACCTGATCCTCGTACTGCACCTTTGTGTGCTGCTGCAGATCCCTCCGCTGACTACCGTTGGGAGGCTCGCACCTGCGGTGGACCAACCGTAGCTTCTTTTATCTGCGAACTGCCAGGTTCAGACATTGTATTATCTTTATTCCATTTACAAATTATTGTATATTATCGCCGTGAAATTATTAAATCGTTGGTTATTTAAAGACTTGTTATTAAATTGATTCATATAGAATTTCACGGTTAATGCAATGTATGATATTTAACGAACGACATCGGTATACTTGATTTTAATCCTCTTTGTTTATAAACGTGTTTTGATTAACAGTTCCTCAATGGGCACTTGGTAACGAGGGATGTATGATTCGAGCCTTGCCAGCGTTGACTATTTTGTATTTACCTGAAAGTGCAGCAGTTCAGCTCACGGCAGATTGCGGTCTGGCTGGCGTGAAACGTATTCAATGCACTGGGAATGTGGTATGAATTTATTTACTTGAATTTTAATTGTTTCATGGTCCGCTAAAATAAACTACTGCCATGCTTTTTTTTCACAGAAAAGAGAGGATCTTCTTAGAGATCTTTCATGCACTGAAGAAGTAGAAATGTCAACTATGTCAAATAATATATCCTTGAATACTACTACAACTGACGCATCAACTATTACTGAAAATCAAGATACTTCAAATGTTATCACTACAGAAGAAAGTTTAGCTATTGAACACGAATATGATGATAACCAATCGGATAAAATGATTCCAACACCTTTTAATTATGATCAAATCACAGTAAAATCTTCAATGTACAAAATACATACAACAATGCATCCAGCGTTAAATGATATTAACAAAACAACGAGGAGGAAAAATATTAATTTTGATGAGATTCAAAATAATAACCTTCAAAATAATGTTATTCCACATTTAGTCAATAACGGTGATATAAATTATCGAGAAGAAAAAGTCGAAGACGAAAAAAATATCCAGCATAAAAAATTCCATGACGAGCTTGCAAGACTTGGTAACTTCGAAACAATATTCACTCAACCTACAGATCACTTTGTCCCACCACTAGTTATTGCAAAAGCAAGGCTTAGTGATGATATGACTGTATTATCATTAGAAGAAAAACATGCGCAACATTTTGGAGCACACGATATGCTAAAAAAACATTTAAATGAACGAAATGGTTTCTTAAATTTAAACACTAAGTCTATAATAACAACAGAACAACCAAATTATAAGAAAAAAGCTAATTTAGAAGGAGACATTACTGATAAAAGTATTACATTAAGAGATGAACCCAAAAAGGGTAACATGAAAAATACTCTACCAAAAAAATATATTCAAAACGCGTTTGACTTTAAGGTTTCAAAAATCTCGAAAGGAATTATTAAAAAAGACACTCAAATAAGTACAACAAAAGATGCTGATACTCTCTCTACTTTGTCTCCAAATTTTGAAGAAACTGCCACATTACTTACCACCTCACATAACTTTGATGGAATCCAAAATGATGAAGTTATTGATTTAACTGTTACTTTTCGGGAGATAAATGGACAGAAAGATTTAGCGTCTGAAATAGGGGATAAAGCTGAAATTAGTGACAGATCTGAAAAAAATGACACAGTTCAAAATATAACAGAATTACCGCAACTTAACCTAAAATTTAAAACAGAATCTAAAAATCATTTCCCGTTCAGTTTACAAAATTCATCCAACGTATTATCTTATAATAAAGACGATGAAGATCACGGAGTAACGAAGAGTAGCGTTGAAAAAAATACGAAAATGTATTCAACTATTCTTGATGTAACAACTAAAATTCCCGTTTTTAAAGACGATTTGAATACTCGATCTTTTTTAAATAATCCATCGACCACTTCAGATACCGGTAAAATAAATTCAGATACTACACAGACAAAATTTGTTGATTCTTTTACTGAAACTACACAACATGAATTTAGCTCTGTAGGTGAACTACAATCAACTTTCTTAAATTCTTCGCATTTTGCGCCTCTGAGTACTGTGGCCGCATCCAGTTCTATCAAAACAACTGAAACTACATATACCAATATAGAAACCTCGTCAGTATTTGTAGCTACTCTAAATACCTCTAAAAATAATAATAATTTTAATGGAGCAATTCATACAACCAATGTTCCAAGTACAACTGTATATGAAGCTTTTAATGTCACAGAAATTGGCGAAGAAATAGAGAACAATGTAAGTGATTTGGAAACTATAGACGATTATCAATCACCCTTGTTATCTGCTGCCAATGAACCTATGCAACGGCCGAATAGATCTAGAAGGCCAAAGTCGCCTCAAAATCGAATAAATAAATTTAATCCATTTCGTATATTAGGTTAAGCACATCGCTATGATTAACATATTAACTGCCAATTAATAAATTTCCGTATTGACGACTGATGAAATCCATTGCACTTTAATATTCATTAGAACTATATTCAATGTTTCACAATCACGTCATTAATGTTAGCAACATATTACTGCAGTCACAACTTTGTCCTAATATTTAGTTTCTTTAAAAATATTCTTTGTAATAAATACTCGTGATTTCAATTTAAAAAAATAAAAGTTATGTTTCGATAATATTTATTTTTAAATAGTTAGATAAAGTAATTTATATATTTTTATGGGGATAATTTTTTTGCAAGACCATTATGTATGAAGTATTACTTCTCATGGGTAATTCAAATAGTAATGTATAAAATGCATTATCGGGTCTATTGTCATATTTATGATACAAATTATTTAGCTATCTGTGGTAAGACTTTTATGATAATGTTCACAAACCATATCATATTAGATTAAGGTATAGAAGTAAATATGCAAAGGTATTTTATTCATTAAATAACCTTACGAAATATGAAGACGCACAGTGAGTAAACGATTAGAACGCAACATTATTAAAATTAATGAGAAAGAGAATATATGTTTGGGTTAGTCTAATGTGCTAATTAACATGCATTGTCAAACTAATAATAATTTTTAATAAGTTATTGTAAGAATTTTATATAAAATAATTAAATTAAAAAAATCTTTTTATTTTACATTGACACTTCTAACAAAAGTATGTTTTATGAAATCAACCATAAAAAGGTATCGTAAGTGCACATACATGGAATGCTTAAAACTTTCAAGTTAGTTTGACATCTAATTTTATATTATATTTTAATTAAAAACCTTATTATATACAACTTAAAGTATAAAGTTACAAAGCGCGAACTTAATGCCTGTTTTCTTTCTCTGCGAGTCAACCCATGGGGTGGTGAGATAGCAGGTAGCAGTTGAATTCAATTAACTAAATAAATTAACTAATAAATTATCTAACTAATAAAATAAATTGTAGTATCTGGTTTTGAGTTTGGTACTTTTATATGATATCTGTTTGCATTTACATACATTTACATACTTTGAGTTTACAAATTAACCATTTCTGACTTATTTTTAAAATTACCAAATTAAAGATTTTAATAAAATATTAAAATTCGTATCGTGATACTGTTCTTCCGCAAGTTCTTTCATACATTACCTTTACACGCGTTCTCCGATCTGTTACGTGCGGCCGCCATTCCGAGTGGGCTTGGCCAGTCCATTAGTGGACTGTGAGGGGAAGGTACACCCGTCCTTACACTGCGAGGGCAGGTATTCGTTACATATTTCCACGTATAAAGAAAAGTAACTGTTTTCATTTCCAATACATGTTAAATACGATGTACAAATATCGCACGATATATCAAGTAACATAGCCAAATTTACGCTAAATTTATTTAGGGTTGAACGCCTTAGCTTATTTTTGATGACAGAAGTTTGAGGCGCTACTACTACTATGTCAGTCTATTTTAATCCACAGCTGAACCCGCAAAAGCTGGCACAAATATCTGGGAAGGTTTGCTCATACTCACCATGCTGGGCAAGCGGACCGGTGGCCTGAGTGCTGATACTACTCGCACAAGTAGATAATACCTTCGAAGAGCACTGAACATATAATATTTCAGAAAATACGAGAAATAAATAAATATTTAAAACTAATGACTTTTGTTTATTTGAATGCAACAAATTATAAACCTGCACTTGCAAATGTCCCACTGTTGGAAAAAGGCCTGTTCTTAATACTTGAAAAGAAAAAAAAAACTATATTATTTCTGTTAATTCCGTTCTGCGACATAAGACTTATTCGAACTGCAATTTTTTTTTAAAAAACCTGTAATCCGACCACGAATAGGCACTTCTTGCATGAAATTGGAAAAGAACTGTTGTTTAACAACAAGTCCAGCTGTTTAACAAATATTCAAAAATATAAATTAAGTAAATATATTAATACTTATATAATACTGAAGTTCAGAAGTTATTAGGAAATAAACAGACAAACGCGAATTGCGATTTAGCTAATTTTTGTGTGTTAAGTTTTAATATATTTAGCTACTGGAGCTACAGAGTTTATTAAAGGACACATTTAGGTAGTAACAATATCAATTTTACTTATATTTTCAACCAAGGGGTAAAGCATGAATCCACTTTGTTATCTTTATTATGTTTGATTATTATGAGGGTTAAAAGGGATTTAGAAAAGGTACAGAAGTGTTTCGGGGTTAAGGATGTCGTTTCTGCATGAAGTAATAAACTAATGCATGAAGTAAAAACTATTTAAATGATTGTAATGATAATAAAATTATCCTTACGCTATACTTGCTTTTTAAAATAACGCATAAGGAAAATCTGTGATTGTCTGGTAGGTTCTTTTCCTTCCATTTTTTAGGCACCCGTTGTATTTTTCAACTTGTTGACTATTTTAACAGCATTATTATACTTATTATACCAAATACTTAAGTGTTTTCGTCTTTGCGCTTCTGATCCATCTCTTAAGCTGTAGGGGCAAGTTTGGGCATGCCCTGTCTATCGTCGGTAAGCACCTAGCTTCAAGTTTCGTTTAATAGTACGTGACTTGTTGGTGTACCTGTCGGTAATGCGATACATAAACATACGGCAGACTCCTAGCTTTTCAAGCGTCTCCAAAGTACTAACAGGTCCATACCTACTCTGTGCGAAACAATCACTGCATCCTATTTTCTTTAACGCCCCACTCCATAGAAATGAAAAAGTTATATTTGTAATGACATCACTTATTGCAACCTAAGCGATTTGTTGACATCTGATTTGTCACTGGCAATGAAACTCATGGCACAGACAACGTGGGTTGATGTGGCGTTGCTCTTGACTCGTTTTTTTTTTTTACACTTAAACCGCATTAGAGCGTTTACGAGTACATAACCCTCCCCTCCATCATTACGCAGTTAAGATTTTGATCCGATAAGAATAAAAAACGTGTGGCGCAACGTGCTCTGACGTAAACCACTTTTAAGTAAACATGGCCATCGCGTACGTGTTACACTCACTACACACATCTATTGCAATTTAGATACATATATTTAGATAATTTTCGCGCCATCTTTAAGCGGAGGACGGTGTATTATGTAAGTTTATTCGAGTCAATTAATCTAATTGTAATTTGATGCTGGATACTATTACATGATGCTATGGTAGCCTAGTGGCCAGGGCGCTCGCTTTAGTTTTATAGAGCGCGAGTGGCCTGGGTTCGATCCGTGGTGCCAGCGCCACTAAAATTGTTAATAGAAATTTTAGGTTCTGTATTTACCAAGTGCTCGGCGTTGAAGAAAAACATAGCAAGGATGTCAGAGAAACAATGAAAAATATTATTTCGCAAACATATGAACTCCGCCAACTCGCACTGGAACAAGGTGGCGAACCATTTCCGGCTCCAAAACCCTCTAAAATTTTAAAGAAGGAGGCCTTATTCCAGCTGTGTGCATTAATAGGCTGCTACTATGCTTTACTTTTACTTAGACGATGCTTTAAAAATGCCTGGATATTCAAATCCGTAACTTTTTGGTAATATTATTTTTAAAGGTATATAACGTTGCATATATGCTACATCATATATATTATATATAAGCTACATCGTCTAGGATTCAAACCCAAAGAGTCCTAGACGAAGTCGAGTTAACACGATTCGTTGGTTTTCGGGTTTGCATGCAAATTCTAGTGAGTCACTGCATTGTTCCTGACCTTCTCAAATAAGTAACACTCACACACTTGTGGGGGATGAAAAGGTGACGACGTGTGAGTGTTATTGTGTTACTTCAGATGTATAATAGTAAGTTCTTCCATAACAGTAAAATTGAGACACCACTACTAAAAAAGTAAAGGTGATGGGAACAACATCACTAGTACTAGAGTGCCAGTACTGCACTATCCAATTCGCTCATCCAACTTCGTGAGTGAGCACAAATTTTCTTAGAAATACGAGTATACGGCGGTTTGCTGGCACTTTTTTGACAAAAATGATGTGAACTTAAATACGCTGTTGAAGAGAGAAAAGACAGAAAGAGCAGTTACAAATCTGATGTTTTTCTCAGATACGAGGGGTTTTTCTTGGAGCTATATAGCTAGCACGGTTTTTTAATGGTCATAATAACAAAATATTTTTGTATTAGAATTCATACTAATATACTAATTATATGTAATGAGCAATCGCTCTAAAATGTGCTTTTTAATCTTGATATTGTGTTCATTATACTATGGCTTCCATCGTATGTAACAAAACCAAATCAACTTCGGTTTTCTCATATAGTTTAAACAATCATATTTATTACTATTTTTTGTTTCGCCCTTATTAAAGTTTTAAATGCTGAGGCAATATGTTTATTCAGTTAATGAAGCCGAAGCGAGATCGTTTTAAAGAGCCTATAAATGTAGGTCGCTATTAGCCGAAATGAGCAAATCATGATGAGGGTTTACGTATTTATTATTACGTAACTGCCCGGGAATAAACTTTGTTAATTTTTTATTCACTGTAATATTTTATGTTTTTCAGAATAGGTTTCGTTTCGTAGCATGGATTGCCGCTTCATCACTTATATATGATAACATTCAGGAATATACTTTTTTTTTAATATAAGTATGTGGATGTTCACCTGTTGTAAGCTTGTCGTAATGATATTGTAACGATTTGTTCATTGTGTCGATTTATGAGAGGGTCTCGGAGTTGAGAAGTCTGCCTCGAAGCTGTGCGGATTAATAGACTCGAATGACAATATAATATTTATTAAATTTCGGTTTTTGAGCTTTTTAGCTTTGAGGGGTTACGGTTTTAGATTTGAATCAGCAAAGGAAACCCGAGTCCTTTTCCCGAAGAGGCGGGCTCGTACTAGTAAGTTTTTCAAAACTAATTGTAGATTTGACCCGTTGGCTTGTACACTAAGACGGTAACAAATTCACCATTTTGGGTTAACACAACTAAAATATATGTCGAGATCTTTGACCACTCCAGGATTGGGTATACAGTCGCTGCACTTCAGCTTAGCCGTAAAAAGTGAAGTAACAGCCCATAAATTTCACATTACTGGACAATGGCCTCCGGCCGTTTTTTATGGGTATGTAGAAGCTGGCAAGAGCCGTTAAATATTTAATAATAAAAATGTATAGTTACAATAGCTTTGTGGTTATGGGATCTGTCTCCGACCAGTAGCTCGAGCTCGATCCCCTATGCGAAGGCGAGGCCTTTACCAATGACTTTTTCGGAACTTTTGTACGATTTGAATCGTACAATAAGACGGCGATTGGCTCATCCCCTGTCACGTAGTTCCTAATAAGCTTTGATGAAAAGTGGGATGAAAGGACTATAATCCTCTGACCACCCCACTATCGGGTATAGAGTAGTGAGAGCTTGTTTTTAATTTTTTTATTCTGTCAATTTCGGTTTCTTTGAAGCCTATATTGTGGATTAAAGTAAACGAAGTAGTAAGAGGAAATTGGATGCGTTTTATGGAAAGTAAAGAGCTTAAATACGAGGTCTATGTCTGTCATAAAGACGAAGAGTAATGACGGCGGACCGTCCAGATTTCTATTAAGATTATGGGGAATATGTTTATCGAATAATCTCCAAAACGGGTTGCAAAATGACAAGGCATAACATTGAAAATGTGAAGCGATTTTTCATAATGTTACTGCTTTTAGTACGTTTTTTTTTTATTTGAATATTCTTATTTTTTTACCTATAATTTTTGAAAAAAAAAACTAATTTAAAAAATAAATAAGTAACAAAGAATAATTTTGATAGATGAAAAGAAAATAAACTGTATATTATATTTTGTGCAATAAAACGAAGTGGGCTCGCCAAACCAACTCGGAGCGGCCATCTCCCCATTCCCGCCATGTCAGGCCCGGCTCCCGGCCTGTGGGTGAACACGCGGCTACCAAACCTCTCACAACGACGAGGCGGGAAGCCGTTCCGGGAGATAAAACAAGATGGGGAAGATATGACGCAGGTTGACGCATCTTTACGTTTTTTAAGAATAGAGAAAATAATGAGAGATATAGCTGCGTAGACCTTTCACTCGCTCCAAGTCCTCTCAAAATGTGAGGTGCCCAGTTGTATACCGGTGTCAAACAGCAGCATAATGCTGTTATGTTTCGTATGGTGAAGGATTGAACCCCAGATTTATTTACTTGTAACGAGGCTTCCCATCTTAGTCCTCAGGCGCGAAAATTCATATTTTTTTTCTTTTTGTTTAATTTACCTCCCTCTGTAGAAATTTCTTCTGTATCGTGGAGGCATCATAAATTGCATAAGGACCATACTCGGACCCGGAATAATTATTTTTAGTTTGTACAACTCGTGCGGGAATCCGCGACTCGCAGCGAAGCAGCCAATCGCCAATCCGACAACATCATGCACCTTGATTCTTAATAGAGGATAGACATACGATTAGGACGCAGTGACAAATTACCTACCATTAGACTTACTTTTGGACTGTCGGCACTCTTTTTGCCTTCAATTGAATAAATCACAATAATAAAAGTTATTTGAATGGTATTTTGAGCCATCATTTCGACACCGAGAAAAACATGACGTCGCAAAGAACACGACTTCAATATGGTAAATAGAACAACGAAAATGGAAGATTTTTTTCTAAAACCCTTGATACGCTAGCGGGACTCTGTACAAGGTACAAAAAAAAATTAAATAAAAATTTAAATTATTCGAATCTTTTAAATAAAATTTAAATGGCCATCGTAGTATTTGAATCA
The DNA here is from genome assembly GCA_029286595.1 of Bhutanitis thaidina. Taxonomy (NCBI): domain Eukaryota; kingdom Metazoa; phylum Arthropoda; class Insecta; order Lepidoptera; family Papilionidae; genus Bhutanitis; species Bhutanitis thaidina. The sequence continues at coordinate 6,118,804 of JAGSMS010000004.1, read as the reverse complement.
TTAAATAAGCCAGAACCTGCACGAGTACTGGATTTCAATGGAATCGTCTATGAAAACCTGAAGTAAAAAACATTTCAGCAAATTAGGTACGAAATATGAAAAGCCGTATTCAATACCCAGCGGTATGCTCGTGGATTTTATTTTATAAGTGGTTTAATATTCGAATATACTTTACATTTCTTCAGTGAAGTATAAAAAAGAAGATAGAAGTACGGATGTTGTATTTATAGAAAGACATTTTCTCTTCTTTTTTAATACCTGTTAGTATACTTCTGCTAGGCACAGGTCTCTACTATAGAGATAATGAGCTGTAATCGCCACGCATGAGCTGGTTGGCGATCGTAGAACCTTTAACGTTGATATCCAAAACCGATCTCGATAATTAAATTCAGGCATTATTTGGGATGGTTATTTCGCCATCTAATGCAGTTCATGAGATATTACTAACCAACAGTCAGAATACTTGTATAAAAAATTATAATGGGCTAAAGACCAAAATAAATTTAACACTAGCGAGTTCCATCCTCCCGTAACAAAACAACACTGAACCGGCTGCATTTCGCGACATCTTTAAATTTGCCGCAATACGATGTTGGAATGATCTTCCACCACCCACCCGTTCCTTAAAACATTGTTTTGTTTTAAAACGAAATTTAAATTAGATTGTTTGTAAAAGAGCTTATTCCTTCCTTAAAGGCCGGCAGCGCATCTGTAGCTCCTCTGGTGTTGTGGATGTTCGTGGGCGTCGGTGATCACTTACCATCAGGTGAGCCGCACGCTCGTTTGCCCCTTCTACTATAAAAAAAAAAAAAAGGTATTTTCGTAATTTATTCAACAATATTAATCCGTTGTTACCAATCTTGTGCTTCTGCGTTTCGTTCGATGAGTGGGGTCACTTTTTACCCTACCTCCACCCCTTCTCAAATATCCTTAAAGGCCGGCAACGCACCTGAACTCCTCTAGTCTTGCAGATTTACGTGGGCGTCGGTAATCACTTTCCATCAGGTAAGTGAACCGCTTTCTCGTTTGCCTCCTTTCCGTTGAAGAGACATATTTATTTTTATTTATTAAGAACATTTAGATCTTCGTCTTCCCCTTTTTAAAATTTAAAATTAAATGCTTCTCTTTTTAATATTAACCGACAAGTCATAATCCGTTGCTGTTCTACTTTAATTGAATTAAATGCTAATATTTAAAATATATCTTGATAAAAATATGTTTTAATTAGTAATGACAGAAGGACTATGCAAGATATATAACTGCCTGCATATAGACATATAACTAGACTCTACCAAATATCTAAGTTATATATACTATATATTTGTCTTGATATTCACTTGACTCTTCTAGTCTCATTGGACCTGATATGATTTATGACTCAGGAATTTCAGTGGTTTCAAAGTTATGATACGTGAAGGGTTTATTTAATATTTTAATTAATACTAACTACTTTTGTGAACGTTCACGAGCCTGTATGTGAAGTCACTTTATATCTCAACTAAACCAATAGTACCTTGACGTAATCCTCACATATCGTTAACTCTCCAGTTCCAATCGATTGGTTCCGTAAGTCCATGTGTCATCTGCATAACCTTGCCAATGTCACCTGAATAGGTGTGGGCAACATAGCGAAACAACTCACAGCGCATTCTTACCAGATCATTATAGTTAGAACCTAAGTACTTAGTTGCCACATGGGTTGTTGCTCCGGTCATTTGAGTGGTACATATCAATAAATGATTTATAATCATTGTTCGGATCAAGCCACATCATGTTGTAGACAATAGACATAGAATAGATCCCACCATACCTTGAAATCACCGACCATTTCGTGATGTCGTCAACTCTACAATCGGGCCACGACATATACTAGTACATACACAAACATTAAAGTTTTTAATTTTGAGCTCCACGAGACTCCCTCGCAATTTAATAAGAAAGTACAAGCATTATAGATAGGCGTGGATCGATACAAAGTAGTAATTATAAACTCTTACAGAACTATTTATTTAATATAACATGGCTTATATCCATTTAGAACAATGTAGATTTATATCAGTAAAATAATTTCATCGGTCTCTGGAAAAACTTTAGTTCTAACAAAGAAACTAAAAATATCACACTCTCTAGCATTATAATATACGAACCGGGGACGTATATTATAAAGCTACCTTCGCAAGGGTGTATTACGTGTAGTACTAAGGCTGCCTATTTACCTTGAGTTGTTCAAGCGCCAGGTGAGGGCGATTGAGAGCTCGTTAATATAATTTCTTCATAGACTACGTTGAGTGTCTCCTCTCCTCGTTAGATCAGCATAAACAGGTTATGTTTGAAAGATATACATGGCAGGGGCAGGGATCAATAAAATTCAATTCAATAGGCACGACCGGTATTACCGCAAGTAAATTTCATTTATGGTTATAAATAATTTACTTTTGAAAACAACATATACGTGGTTTTTTATTTATTTATTTACTCTTAATTTCAAACACCTTAAACTAAGTTTTATAATGGGCGGACTTAATGCCATGAGGCGTTCTCTACCGTTAAACTCAGGGAGATGGGGAGAGACCAGGAGTAAACAAGGCGAATCGACTACATTGCGACTACTGAAGTTACATGGACTTAACTATGCTCAATGCTGATTTTTCAATTCCAGCGATACTTGCAAAATAATATTTTTATAATAATTTGCTTGATGTAAAAAAATCCAATGCAAATTGAAAAAAAAAATTATTCGGATTTATCCATAAAATTATGATTAAAAAAATCAGGAAAAGTGGATTTAATAATAATTAATGAAGATATCGCGCACACTTTTGGATGTATTGGTTTTACTCAACAAAGTCTTCTGAATAGAAATTAAATAAATATTTACGTCATTGTGAGTATTATTAGAAGAGCGGCGTTGGATCTAATACCGGTCTGTCACCTGTCACAAAAATGTACAGCAGTTTTATAATCATTTATTTAATATCAGCTATCTGAAATAAAATTATACTTTAAAAAATTTCACCTACTTGAGTAAGCAGAATAAGCTCTTTTAAAAGCGTTTTCATTCGCTTTTACATGTCCTTGTAGTTACTGCGGTAATAGGTATATTTCTAGGCTTTGGTTTCTCTGTTACCGATGATTTACACGTTTTTTCCCTCTATTCTAATTAGGATTTCTAAAAGCTTATCAAGCATCGCGATCTTGTAAACCTACAAATGTTTCTAAAGTAGGAAGTTGAACGGTCTAGGAATAATTCTCTGGGAATGTCTATATGACATGTGTTTCTCTATCATGCTTAGTTTAAATTTCCAAGAAAGTTTTAAAAACCTACCTGGCATTAATGAGAATTACTTACTCGTATATCGTACAAACATATTCATCACGCCTGGCAGGGTCGGTAAGGGCAGCGCCCCTGATCTCACATTAGGGGTGGTACCCCCATCACCATAGTTCAGCACAGTTATTAGCATACATGGTACGAAAAGTCAATACAAGAAGTATTGAAATTGATTGGAGAAAGTATACAGCTTTGTGGTACGCCAGAATCTAGTTCCATCCACTGAGAGGAGAATCTATTTATTAAATTTTATTGTCGATAAGTAGCAGTATATTAACGTTAAACTAATGAATTTTTTTTGACATAGCAATAGTAATTGAAATAATGTTATATATATTATTTACATAATAACTCTTCATAATAAGGGGACTTTAAAAGGCTGATATATAGAGGATATAAAAAAATATAATCAGTAGATAAAAATAATTAGGCGGTTATGAAAATTCTTTATTCGGTCGGAAACGTCAAAAAACCGGCCCAGTGCGAGTCGGACTCGTGCACTATGCGTTCTATACAAAAAAAATTGTTTCCTTTAATTTAGTTCGGGATTTTTTAGCGCGTATCTGACTTACATGTTGCCTGACTTACTTAAACTCTCACCATCTTAAACCCAAGACTTGGGTGTTCAGGGATTAGGCATTAGAGATTAGGTTTGAGACAACCCTAAAGGCGGTGAGCCTGCCGACATCTTAGTGCCCGATCCGTAGTGAAAAACGATTCGTAGATACTCGTAAGTTTTGAGCAACTCATTGGTACGTGCCCGCCACATAGAGGATTGAACTCGAGTCCCCTTATTCGGAGGCAGATCCTCTAACAACTATCGTGGTTTAATTACGTTAGTAGTGCTGAAATAATTTGAAAGCGTCATAAACACATTAATTGTTAACAATTTTGAAAATTTTCTATTTCTAGTTTTTATGCAACACGTTTTGAGTAAAATAAGAATGCAATAAAAAGTTATTATATATACAAACACATAATCTCACACACCTGTCCGCCAGAAGTACTTTGATTTGTCATGATCAACGAAGTCAAACGGCCCTGCGCAAACCACTTTTCACATCTCTGGGGGTAAGAACGAGACGGGTGGCAAGCCTTGTCACCGGGCTCGCCCCCGAAAGTGCTTTGAGATGATTAATCTACCATTCGATATTCAACTTCGAACGCTTCTTTTCTTAGTCGAAAGTTACGATACCCACTGAAAGAAAGGGGACAGATTGTCTTACGCTACAACCACACGTCACACGGCAGTCATCTATCTATAAAACTATTTATCTCCGAGTATGCAAATGTATTCAGAAAAGTACACTTCAAATTAGTTAATTTTATATATCAACTATCTCTATACTAAGCTAGTTATTGTGCGACGTGATTACATCAATCTTTGTAATTTATGCGACCTCACATAGTTTCTGGGCTTTTAAGATAGAGGTTATAAATTACTCCAATCCTGCGCCCCGAAATGAGGGAAAGATTATAAATAGCTTCTGCTGCTTGGTAAATTTCATGTTATGGTTTAATGCTGATGACACATAAATGACACTTAAATGATACATAAAAAATACATAACTATTCAAACGTATTATATTAATAATACAAGTTTATAAACACAATATTATAACGAAAAACATGAATATTATTAATACTTATTGTAAAGAAAATTAAATAAATTATTTTAAATTTTTTAAACGTGTATAACTACATATACAAAACAAAATATATTCAAATTTAAAGTAATTCAAAATCTTGATATTTCCCCTAATCGTTCCAGGCTCGAACGTGGCCATTATACTACCTGCATTATTACGTTGCAAGGCAAGTGAAATACGTTGAAACATAAACGATCTAGAGCGGATATCGTAGCTCCTTTACCTCTAACACTATCCAAGCTATCTAATAAAATTTTAAGATTCACCAAGAGCCAGCCGTCTCAACTGCAAAAGGTTAAAAGCATATGCGATAAATTTGCATATTTTGACTTCTTATAACTTGCAGCTGTTTGAGCAGCAGCTCCCTCGACGCGAGTTGCTTTGTGTGCAGCGAGCAGCAAAAGTATTAATTACCTTCTAGAAAAAAGTAGTTGTAAGTAAGTAAAGTAGTAATTTACCTTGAGCGAATGGCACCTTGTATACAGCTGAGAGCGAGGTGACCTTCAGCTTCCACCGTCATATATATAATAATAATTAAATCATTACTAAGTCAAATATTTTTCTTAACATATAATTTTATTTATAACATTGGCATAATAAATAAGCTAACACTCCACCTGATGATTGTAAGTGACTACTGCAGCCCATAGATACCTCCAACAGCTTCAATCGAAAAAAGGTTATAGTCGTATGTCGTCTCTGAAAACGAAAAAAATAACCGACCTTTTAATTTTTTTGTCTTATTTAAAAAAAAATATTGAAATTCGTTCAAATTCGGTCAAAAACCATTAGGTACATTTAAAGAAAATAGAAATAGGGAAAAATTAAAAACATAACGTATAACAAACTTTTTTTTAATGTTTATCTACATCGATATATAATATACAACTGAATACTGGACTGGACACGTCCAATTTTTGTTAATTTATGTACGATAATGCATGAGGGAATTAAGTATAATTCTTTGAAAAGACAAGAAATGTAGATAGAACGAAGTTTGAGTTACTCTTACTTTAAAAAAGTTTAAGAAGGACCACGAAGCTCGGAGGTCACGTTGTCTGAACTCATTACGAAAGCCTAGGAAAAACTGAACAAATATTCGAGTAAATACAATACCCAGGAACGACTAATCAGAAGTTGTAACTCGACTGTCTGTGTTTTATTTTATATTTAATGAAACAAAAGAGAAATTTAAGAATTTTTGAAATGTAGATAGTTTTCTCTTAATTTAATAAGATATTTTTCATACATGGTGAAACTTTATTATAACCCCATGTATTAGTTTCATAGTATTTTTATTTTAATTAATGACAATGCAAATATTTTAGAGTTGATAAAAGATATAGATTGATAATAAGTATAATAAAAAATTCAAATAAATTTTGACAGCAATGCTTATTTAGTCTTAACATTTATCCTCGGAACGCTACACGATTCAACAAAGCGTTGAAATTGTTAAAATTTATTATCAAAGTCAGTCCTCTGTTCGGTGGCCAACGAAGCAGTGCCTGTATGCCAAACAAAAAAAAGAAACGCAAGATCGTTGGAGAATATTGTTGCAGTTCGGGACAGTGTGCGAGAAAACCCCCAGACAGTCAATTCTGCAACGTGCGCTAGAGCTTGGTCTTTCTGCGACATCAACTTGGCGGATTATGCGTCGAGCTTTGAGCCTTCATCCATTAAAAGTTCAATTAACTCAAGAAGTAAAACTCAATGATCACGGACAGTGTGCTTGCTTTGCAAACGCTGATTAGGCTTCTGATCATTTAGTAGCAAACCCTGCTATTGATAAAAAAAATCGTCTTCAGCGATGAAGCTCATTTCTGGTTGAGTGGCAGATCAGGTGCAACTACATTTCGAAAAAGTTGCTTTCTTCATGACATTTGTCCAGTTTTATGCGAAGACGTCATTGAAATTATATTCAACACATAATGTCATCGATTATACTTTATAATAAAAATAAAGTACATATTTTTTCAAGGAAAGTTTTAAAAGTCAAAATATTAGTGAGAAGTAATTCTGATGGCTACATTTCATCTAAGGAAATTGTAAAAACAAGAGATAAATACATAACAATTTTCATTGTTATACTCGACATCTAGTTTCGGATACTCAGAAAACTTGTTGAACAACCCTCTGTCATTTACATCCCCTACGTCTCGTTATTCACAAATTGAAAACTTTTTTCTTACCACTAGGGGATAAGAGGGAAATATTGTATTAATGCCGTTCTGTAGACGCAAGAATTTTTATGTAGTGCCAGTAAAAATAGGAAATTATACAATATATGTTATTTAAGGGAGCACACACTATCCTTATCTTACCTTAACCTTAATAGACTGTAATTAGTCTACTGTAGGGCAAAGGCCTAAGTGCAAACTGTAAAGTAAACCAAAAATAATAAAAACCAGTGAAATGTGTGTCTAGCCAAATATGATTATGTTCAAATGTAATAAAATACAATAGTGGACTATTGTAAAACCTACTTAAACAGTTCATACGTATTGTGTATGGCAACGATAATAATATATCTCTCATTCTTGCTGCGCCGTGAATAACTAAAATACTGAAACCAGAAATCCGTCGAAAACAACGCTTCTCTGCACAGGAAAATAGAAAAGCTTTCAAGCGAAAAATACATTAGGAATTTTGTTTGCAAATTCATGCGGCGCAGTATGAAACAAATTGGTAAGTATAGGTAGATAGATAACTATAAAAATTAAAAAATATTGACGTATAAAGGTGAAGGATTAAGTGATAATTTTGTAACAATTTATGTGTTTGTAACACTTACAGTATGCAAAGTACGAAATAAAGAAGACGTTCCAGTACATTTCAGTAGAAAAACAATTAATTTAATTTATCTTAAATAACGAGTAAGTTTAGAAATATGGTATGGCGTGACTATATAATTGGATTTGAAAATAATATTAGTAAAAATACGAATGTTCCAATTTAAAATTTCCCACCACTATTTTTTACGGGCTAAATTAAAATATTTCCTCGAAAAATAGCTCAACTTCGGAACTTGAAGTTTTACGATTTCAAATGTGGCCTAAAACCCGAAGTATCGTTTTATAGACTTCAAATGGCATTTATGGATAAAGGCCCTTCTAAGGCAATAGTCTACCGAAGGTAACAAATTTCAGCCAGGACGACGGCTGTTGTCAAAACAGTGAAAAGTTTAATCGAAGAGAATATGCAAATTACGTATGAAGAGATCCACACATATTGCCTATTGGATCGGAAAGGGTTCACGAGATTTTGCTTCCGCGTGAGAAGGATTTCAAATTATAATTATTTAGAAAGTAAATTCTTTGGAAATTGTAAAGATTTTTATTTCTATAGATGTACGGTAGAGAGTTCTTTCAAACTTTGAGGCCCTCGGTAAACATTTCTCATCTATCATGGGTGTGTATATAAATGTAGCCATGCACAAACATTTCTTAAAAAAATAATCTCACAAATCTGGGCTGAGACGTGGTAGCCTCATGATTAGGGCGTCACTTTAGTTTTGTAGAGCGCGAGTGACCTGGGTTTGATCTCCGGTGCCTTTACCACTTAAATTGTTAATAGAAATTTAAAGTGTTGAATTTACCACATGCTCAGCAGTGAAGGAAATCATCTTGAAGAAACCTCGATGTCTGAGCATTAATAAAAAAATATTATTTCAAGGTAATGTGATTTTCGTTAACCCGTCCTAGAGCAGCTTGGGAGGCCCTTCCCGGTTTCAAAACCTTGACAGATATTTGAGAAGGATGTATTTTCTCAGCCGTGGGTATTTACAGGCTGCTAATTTACTCTTTCTACCTAACAAACATTTTATTCAAAATTTCACATGCACAAAACCCAAACGAAACAGTACAATCTGTAAGCGATTCTTATATTTGTTCCATGAGGGAAGCGACTCGTAGTGTTCAAGTCAAATACTTCAATACTGTACCAACCAAGCCGACTTTACGGTTACTACTCCATCAGCCTGTTTCAGTGCACTGCTGAACATTGGCTTCTTCATGAAAGCGCCAGCCAATGCCGGTACCATACATTTCTTGGAAGTTTTGGCCATACGCATCACGCAGGGCAAGCGGGTTGGTTGTACTATAGGCAGTAGTCAATGTAGGCTACATTACAATCCCGCTAACTACTGTCAATAGTATTAAGACGTTAATATACTATAATTTGTATACTAATATATGATATATAATTTGTAACTACTGCTGAACGCTTGTTTATTTCAGAGTTTTCTCATCAGACATCTTAACCATCATTATCATCCTGTAAGCTGTCCAGCAGTTAACTGAACTTACGATTTTTCTGAAATTATGAAAGTTTTCCCTATTCGCTACGCTTTGCATGTGACCGATCATAGTACGCTACTGCCAATCACAACGCCAATCAGGTCATCGCAATCCCCTCGTAGTCGACTTTTTACAACTCCATTGGGACTAGTAACCAATAATTTAAAATTACTTAATAAGCCAAATTAGCAATAACAAATGTTCAACGTGTAATTGGAAAAAGTTTTGGTACACGATATTTAAGAACTGATATAGGACGACGTTCCCCCACAATTCAATTTAACTTGGCTTGTTGGGTCTAATTAGTGACAGTGAAACGTAACCCTCTATTGTACAGCTATGCCAGATAATTATGCCACACGGGGCACCGGATTGCAGACTTGTCACTTTTGTTTACACACAAGACAGAAGTTAATGGCAACGGGAACGACGTAGTATTTATTCAAAAGGGGTAACGGTATGACTTAATTTATAGAATTTAATCTGCCTTCCCTTTTAAAAGGTATTTTATTGTAAAACATTATTTGAAGTTAAATAAGGTCTCTTCTTTTGTCTTTTAGAGCGTCAAAGAAGAATATTGTATGGTATTTATTAATTTTGATGGATAAAGTATTATTCGAAATAAAACTACTTAAAAATAAACTCGACAGATATCGTGAAACTAAGAAATACGCGACTTTAATATTTTATTAAAAGTTGAGCGCAAATAAATAACTTTGATACTTCATTCTTCAATAACATTCTATTTAAATATGAGGTCACCTTGTTATGAGAATACCTTCTACTTTGAGGGAGGATGTCACGAGTAGTGTACGAGTATATGGGCCACAGTCATCTCGTCGACTGTCGAGTAGTATTTCTGACATACATATATGCACGTCGTGTCTTGCACACATTTGAAACCCTTATGTACTTGCATAAGATAAGTTATGTCGTAATAACTCACATATTTTATAATTATCCGTTTATATTAATATATTGCTATTATTCTTTCACAAAATGCATGTAGTTAATGAAATTTCGCTAAAGCAATCAACAGCAGAACTTCAAGTTCACAGTCATTGAATAAATTAAATGAAACGATACACGTCCAGCTATTTACAAATTTGCTAATACTGGCAGTGGCATATGTTTCAACGATAATATAACAAAAGTAAGCAGGTGAATTTATGTGTAAAACATTTTAATTTATAAAAAGCTTTATTCGAAAATTGCGTGGTAATATTTGAAGTTAAGAGTTTGTTATCTTTGATATTGCTTTCCGGTAACGGTTTTGAATGAAATTTTATATTAACAGGGAGATACTTATGTTCTCAATAGACAGTAATTACGTAACTTTTGCAGTAGGCGTCTCATAAAACTGTTCACGGGTAACTAAACTTATTTTAAAATATGTAATATAAACATGGATATTACAATTGACCCACGATATTAAGAACGGTATTGCTTTCCGGTAACGGTTTTGAATAAAATTTTATATTAACAGGTAGATACTTACGTTCTCAATAGACAGTAATTACGTACCTTTTGCAGTAGGCGTCTCATAAAACTGTTCACGGGTAACTAAACTTATTTTAAAATATGTAATATAAACATGGATATTACAATTGACCCACGATATTAAGAACGATATTGCTTTCCGGTAACGGTTTTGAATAAAATTTTATATTAACAGGTAGATACTTACGTTCTCAATAGACAGTAATTACGTACCTTTTGCAGTAGGCGTCTCATAAAACTGTTCACGGGTAACTAAACTTATTTTAAAATATGTAATATAAACATGGATATTACAATTGACCCACGATATTAAGAACGATATTGCTTTCCGGTAACGGTTTTGAATGAAATTTTATATTAACAGGTAGATACTTACGTTCTCAATAGACAGTAATTACGTACCTTTTGCAGTAGGCGTCTCATAAAACTGTTCACGGGTAACTAAACTTATTTTAAAATATGTAATATAAACATGGATATTACAATTGACCCACGATATTAAGAACGATATTGCTTTCCAAATTTCAGTGTCTTTATGATGTCCACCATTCGATTGGTAATGTGTATATTAGAATGTTTTCATAATACAGAATTATAGTGCCGATAAACTAAATCACAGTCTATGTCTGCTATGTCTCTATGAATGATAAATGTTTTTAAAATGAAGTTACTCTATCCTATTTACAAATTACTCAATTCTGCTACAACACCAATAAACTAGAGAAATATATATAATATTCATTCTCATACATAGGTGTAGACAGAGATGACAAAATTCCACGACGCAGCATAACCATACGGGCCTCTGCAACCTTCGCCTTACCGGGAGTCTTGTAAGCGGGTCTGCTCTCGGAGTTTGCCATGAAGGTTTCATGAGTCTTTTTTTAGTCGCCTTCTACGCCTACTATAGGAAGAAAGGGTGTGGCAGAGTCTTAGGCCATTAACACACAATAAACAAACAAAACAAATATAATTATAATTGGGCAATGTTAAGTTAACCTTTGAGAATTAAGTAATTGTGGTTAAAAATAAATTGTTAAAAAAATTTAAAGCTTGCGTGTTGAACGAAATAGTAGGGTTGTTTCATTTTTCTCATTCCCATATAAACGCACGTGGAATTTATGTATCAAAGGAATGATAAACGTAAATTTCAAAACATTTATTTGAAATACGATAAATTTGAATAAGTTTCATTGTTAGCGGCAGAAACAAAGCTCAATGCGATTACTTTTCGAATAGAAAATGTTTGCATATTGCAAAGTATCGTGGAAGTTATACGAAATGTTTTTTTTGTTTCACTCGATGGAAAGTAGCTCGTCCGTTACCTACCAGTAACTGAAGGCAGTGATCGGTTGAATATAACGATAATCCCCTAAGGTTAGCCGCTTGCTCGTTTGCCTCCTGTTCCTTAAAAAAAAGGTGCAATATCTGTCGATATGTCCATACGCTAAAATGCCATAAACAAATAAAAAACATTTTTGTTAACTGTATTAGTAACACTATTTAAATTAAGTAATAAAATTTGTAACTAATATTTTTGTGTTAAGAGCCACACTGGCCTATGAACTGTTTGTGTACACTCAAAGGGTTGATATATATAACGAGAACTGTACACTTGTCTAAGCTGATATATTTGAACACATTAGATCAACATTCTTATTACCTTTATAAAAGGCAAACCATATCGCGTACTAAATATGTCTAGCGTCTAGTATTCTAGTTTGTTTGTAGAAATTTACCTAAAATTATAAGAGCAGTTTGGAGTATACATTAATAATATGCGTCTTTAACATAATCCTTATATATAAATATAATATTTCCATAAAATTAAAAAAAAATTTTTTAGGTATGTTTTTGAAGTTTATAACAATTACCTAATATTTAGTTAAAAATTTATTTGTTAAATACAAAAAAATTAAACATCTCCATAATTTAAATGGGTCATAAACCTAGAAATATTTTATTCTGAATCAATTAGATTATCTTAAATTTATAACAAATTAAGAAGAGAAAGTTTTTAAACTAAATCTTAACGAAAATTACTTAAAAATTAAAATAGGTATGGTATGAATTTGTTGCGCAGCGTGTCCACTCAGTGCACATGAGTACTCGGACACACCCTACAGGGACAAAGCTTCTAAGGAGAGTACAATATTTATGCCTATTTTCGTAGAATGTGACCATGTGACCACATGAGGATAAATATATGAGAAAAAACACATAAAGGTAGTATTTGTTAATTTTTTTTTTATTATTACTAATTACTAATTGTTATATTTTATTTAAAAGAAATAACTTTTAATAGTATGGTAAATTTCAAACCTAACATATTTTTTGTTAAATAATCTATATGGAAAACACTGTCGAGGCATATCAATATAACAATCTTGTATACGTTTTAGTATTTGTTTCCTAAACAATTTTTAGATATTACAAGATCCAAAAGTGCTTAAAACTTTTGGTCTAGATATTCCACAAAGCTAACAAAGTACGAATGTACGAAATTACGAAAACCAGAGACAGACACATATTTTTGAACGCCTTCCATCGATAGTGGACGACAGAGATTAATAATTTGCAATTAGATTGAGCGTAACCAAACGTTCTTTTGCTACCCACTTTTCGCCTCTCCGGAGATTATTATTCTATCTAGAATATGACGGGCGACGAACCTTGTCGCCGGGTTTGCTGCCAGGAATTGTAATGTTTAAGACTTTTAGCTAAGTCTTACCACATTCATGGGAAGAAAAGTCATTTCCATTTTAGCGTCTAAATGTGTAAATCTGTAAAAATAAAATTTACAGGCGTCAAAGTTACTGACACAAATAAAAATAAAAATGATACCTATTCAATGTACAGCTTTCAAACGAGAAAAATTTAAGAGGGATAACGATAGACACTTATGACCGTACATGCCAACGAACAATATACGGCTTGTCTCGAGATCGCGTTTGAGTGGAACTGGAGAGCTTTTCGTATGGAATTTCTAGAACCTTGAACATGATAAGATTCTCACTCTATTGAACTTATTTTTACACTTTCCTCGTTTGTCGTATCACGTTAATGCATCACCTCCTGTTTATATCTACCTACCTCTTATACCTTTGTCATTATACTTAGAGGACAAAGTAAATAACGATAACAAATTCTCCAAAAATTTGCAACGTTTTTGTTACTATTTTTATATAAATTACAGTATCATAACTTTCGTTTTGTGATTACGGAATAAATTAATTTTAACGGAATATTCTTTCGATATTTTCAATACATTCGGCACGCACCTTTCTGCAAAAGATTGGAATAGTTTAGTCTAAGAACGTTGCCCGTTGAAAATAACATAAAAAGCTTAAATCGCTAAAAGGTTTTTAACTTAATTACTTTTCTTTATTCAATTGAGAAAGTTGCAAACTGTGCTCTGATAGAAAAAAAACATTTTTCTATTAAAAGTTTGGAACTTTAAAACAAGTTTCATTTGATGTGACGGCCACTCGGGTAAACGATCAGCTTGCCTGGTTATTAAGTCAAGGCTCTTCCTTTTTATTTTTTATTTTTTTCTACTAGGGAATCCCATCGGCTTCGCATGGAAAAATCTGTAATATTTTAGCTAGTATAAATACTAACCAAATGTGAATGTATTATAATTGCTTCTTTTTGAAATGTTCTAAATTATGGTGAAACCTGCATTGAAATCCACTTAAAAGCTTATAAGTAACTAGCTGTTGTAGCCGGCTATGCCCAGGTTAAAAATAAAAACAAAGTTTAAGAAAACAATTAAAGAAAAGGTGCATATATCCTTTGCTACTTCGTAAGAAACATATCTAAAAAAAAACGCGATAAAATAGGTCCAGTAGATTTGGTTTACGTCTTTATACATCAGTATAGACAAGAACTATGCATCGTCGCACGCTCGACCTCCCGAAGTGCATGCGTTCCTTCGCGAGCTTGCTGGCCGACGGAGAGCTCGGTAGCCCCAGGAAACTCCCACCCTCCAAACTAAAATAAAATGTAGCCGAAAACTAAGAAACATGTAATAGTAAATTAAAAAAAACTTACGCATTAGTAAATATTAATTAATTAAAATGCAAACAATTAGTAATATTTTAATAAGCTTTTGGACCTTCCAAGGCATTACCGACGGCTCTGATACTGAGTATGTAGTGATCAATTGCCTTGCGGCGTGTACGTGCATTATCGAGCATGAACACGAAATCCTGGCCGAGCCGCTGTCAGTGGGATGAACATAGGTTGCACAATAGCATGACAATGGTCCGCTATTTTTTTTAAATTACGAACAAGCATTTAATGCAGTTTCCATATACATTTATAAATTTATCAGTGGCCAGTATTTTTTCAAAAGAGTTTTCACAAATAAGTTGTTATAGTTGGGTTGTTCCCTAGTCTTTTGTGCAGCGTATATGTAAATACTAGTATTTATATACTAGTATTAGTAACTATTTATGTTCCAAAATATTTAAAAAATATAGTGAAAAATATTATCCTAAGTAAAACCAACACAAAAGCAATGTTATGTGCTATATTAAAGAACTTCAATATTAGTTACTTCTTGTTAAATATCAGTATAGCTTACACTTAAATTTTTGCAATGGTGATATGTTTCGGTGACGGCCATCAGTTATTTTTAAAAACCGGGATATTTAGTACCCGAATATTATCATATTTTAAAAAATTAAACAGTTAGAAATTGTAATGGAACATCTTTTCGAATAACTATTTGATAATAGGAAGCAGCATGATGTGCCATGGGGGCAACAGTCTTGAACTCATGTGCGCAGTGTGAGCAGTATGTGTATTGTAATAATGCATGCCAGCTCTTGTTGGCCACTGCTGGCTGCGATTCCTCTCTGATGAAAAAGAGAGCATGCACTCGTCGTATCTTCCCAATATCGAAGGAGGGCCGGACGCAGTATCGTTAACCATCACAAGACCCGAAAACCATCTTGATCAAATGTTGGCTTACACTTAAATTTCAATCCATCCTATGACCAGGCATCAAGTTGGTATCACTGACCGCTGGACCGTGGTCAAATGGTCATAGTCAAATGGTAAATTAAAAATCATACCGCTGGTTGTATTAAAATGTAATCACTTGTCGTAAGAGTAGACGCAAAATTACAATTTGTGTTGTTTCAGAGATTATTTTTTGTATGGTTTATTGTAATCTTAACTCGTCTCTATCGTAATCTTATTTTTGATGTCCTTACTCTTAAAATATTAAAAAAATAATTAGCGACAAATACGAACGATGCGAAGGATATTAAATTAGAATTCAAATGACATTAAAAAGTAGTCTATGAGTAATATTACGAAGTCATGTTGATTAAAGAGTGTTTTGAAAGCTGCTACTTTTTCGACTTTTTCTATCTTGTTTCATTTAGTGATGCAACTAGTTTAGCGAATTCTTACCACGAAAACTATAACAGACGCTTGCTTAAACTTCATGCCATTTTTACGTTAAATTATTTTATGATAGTTATAATATAATATGAGCTTTGATGCAACCTGCATTGCGATTTAACAGTTTTGTAGCAATCAAAGCTGAAATAACCCAAATTACGAAGTATGAAGTTGAAAAGATATTTAACAATTGTCATTGAATAATTTAAGACGTTGTTAAATTAATATTTAAATTTAAATGTAATTGTTTTGCAATTTGTTAAGGAGTATCTGAACTTTTTGCTCAACTTTTTATTGCCCTTTATTAGAACCCTTCTAAGTGATTACATTAATAAAATTACTCTTTAATATTTCTGACCTGAAACTTGAACTAATTGCTATTCAAGCCCTGAATATTAAGTATTTTGTATATGTATTTATTATAGCTGCTTCACTATAACGTAAAGAAAAGAGTGCAGACTAAGAGTTTCCATCAATCATCAATATAATGAGGACAATGATTTCCACACATCATTGTCCTCATTATATTGATCTATTTCAGAGGTCTTTTTTAAACAAAAGTTGTTTAACAACTTTATGTCAGATTGCAGATATTGTGTGGTTGTAAAGAAATCTCGACAGTTGTGATTGCGAACTTTTGAATAAATATCGTTTTAAAGTACAAACTCGCTCACTTCAGCACTCTCTACTTTAAAGCATGACCTAGTAGTTACAAACAACTACGTTTCAAAGAACAATCCTGTATTTAGAATATGTAATACGTATAACATTGTCCGTATTCACTACGATAGAAAATAGAAAGGAAGGAAGAAAAAGATTTTTTGGCACAGCATAAAGAGACAACACACACAGAACACATTAAACTAATCAAAGTGTAAAGTAATAAATCTAATGTAAAATCACTCTTAACATTACAACTTTAAAATAACAGAAATATAATCCATTGGGCGTGTCTCCAATCCAAACCAAATAGGATCAGCTTGTTGACGGGTTTCTCGTCTGGAACCTACGTTTATCACGAATGTCAAATTAAAAGAAAAAGTATACTGGAAACTTATATTATATAACACAATAAATAAGGTGAAATAAGAATTTAAATATGTATATATGATGATATACTTTAATCTGCGACTAAAAATAGATTTATGCGGGATAACGAATATAATAATACAATAGTGACTCAAAAAACTACACGAGTAAGCCTTATTCAATATTTTTTATTTACATACTGGCATGTATATAATCAAATAAATAATGAATTATATTACATTTATAATCAAGCTTCTGTTGTGCATCGCTCAGATATCGCCGAAGGTTTGCTCAATGGTATGAATAGTTTAGTGATGTAACAGGCGGTGGTAAATTATTCCATACCTTAGATGCCGCATAACGGAGGCTACCTCTAAATGTAACCGATTTGTGTGGTGAAATGGAAATCTGAATTGAGCTTTGCCTACTCTCGCATACGCTTTGTGAAATATCTCAGCACATAGGAGTAAACTTCCTTTCCTGAAATAAGCAAACTTTTATCAAAGTTAGTATTTAATAACTTACGGTGCCGTGTGTGTTTAGTTTTAAGTAATTATAATGGTGGCAACTATATTAATTTAAATTCCAGTCATAAATAACTATTATGTAATTATGTAGTATAATTATTAAGCACATACTTGACTTTTCTATCTACAAACTCAGCTATGTGATAGTACCGCACGTATCTTAAGTATTGTTTAATATTCTAGTAAACTTGGAGTGCTTTCTCGCTGCTCTACAAACAATGTTGTTTGATCTGCTACTTAACATACTTGTAATTAAATTTATATATATACATTTAAAATTTAGTACTGAATAATTTGAATTTTGGAGCCGTGGTAGTCTAGTAGTCAGAGCGTTCGCTTTAATATCATAGTGAAAAATCTGGGTTCAATCCCCGTTGCCAGCACCACTAAAATGGTTAGTAGCAATTTCAAGCATTTGTTACAGTTTTAAATTACACAAACGCGTATTACTTGAGAACAGGTGCTGCTTGGGGAGGCTGTCTACCCTTAACACATTTGTATTTATATTTTACCTATAAGTCTTCTATTTCTAGATTCTTCGGGGAGAAAGATTCACCTACAGACTCACATAGATTATTATCGGGCACTGGTACTTTGGCAATTATCTGAGTAAGATCGGACTAGAGACTACGCCGAACTGAGGGACCAGGATTCCGGATCGCATACACTAGTGATGTTTCAGAATGTATCTTGGTTAGCCGCATTGGACGAGAGCTCTTCCTGCCAGCAGTCTTATCGGTAATGATGAGATATGGCATGGCGGGCCGTAACTGCCTTCTGTGAGATGGCCCAGAAGGAGGTTCCCGAGTCGGATTGCGAGAGGAGAGTTCATATTGGGAACGGAGCCACCGAGGCGCGGACGCGCCTAGTCTCTGCCCTCCAAATATTAATGGTCTTCACTTACTAGAATCGGGGCTTCAATGGCCGCGGTTGATCGGAGTGCGAGCCCCAAATGCGAAGTACAGCGACGCTTAGGAGGACGTTGGCTCGAAGTGGTTACGAACTATTGTAGTAGCACCGCCGGGGGGTGCGACGAAACTTTCTTTGCCTAGCGATAGAGAAGACACGGTTGAGTTACAATCGGAGATCTCGTGATTCCTCGTCAGCGCTGATGGTGACCTCTATGGAAGTACGACATAACCCGGCTATCCTTCAGGGGATTTCAAATCCGTGATGGATTTCCCCACGTTATATATAAATATAGGTTACACTATGTCGAAATTGTTCAGTAAATAAAGTTAAAATCTAAGTATTAATTTTATAATTCCACAGTCTCTGACTCGAATCTGTTTATTTTAAAATCGATAATGGAATTCACAAACTCTGAATAATTAGAACTAAGCTCTCATCGCTAAACCGCAGCTTCACATTAATGATAACGTCACTACTACCAATTCTGCAATCCGAAATGTATAATTCAAGAGCTTTCGATACAATCCGTGCTGATTGACGGCCGCAGTAATTAACCGTTCGAAAATACGCCATTTACGGTTATATGGTTTCGTATAATGGTAGAATCATATTCATTATTTACATTTATATGGTTCAGAATTAAATGTTTGTAAATGTATGTTTATAATTTGCAATACTGATGTTTATCGGCACTGTCACTCACAGACAGTAAAATCTTAGCCCTTAAATAGCTCACCTTTGGGCGAAGGCCTCTTATTATCTTTTGAGAGGATTTCGGAGTGCGGAATCTTCCACGGTGATCCAATGCGGGTTGGCGGACTTCATATTATGTTTTTTACACTCGAACCCATCGGTGTTAAACCAAGAGACGTCATTTGAAGATAGTTAATAATTTTAAATAACATAAACGATATTTTGGACTATAATATTGTAATAACAAAGGTAATTTTTTTCCTATATCTATTCTGATTTACAACAATGAGCACTTACGAAAGAAACATCTTCCAGTCGATACAGAGCTGGGCTATTGGCGGGGCAGTCCTGTTTAGATATTCCAACTCCTCGAAGGTTATTGTCAACAATGCGATAGCAGTATATAGCAGTGTGCATGTGCTCTCAATGTGCATTATATGCAATATATATTTGGCAACCGTTTATTTTCCGTATGTACGTATTGCTTGAAGCAATTGAATTAAAAATAGTTTTAATTTATTTATAAAATTTTAATTATTATATAGCCCCATAAAATTGTCAGTTTCGCTATTGTTTGGATATTATAAATATTAAATAGTTACTCATTATGTGTGCTATACATTAGATATAATAATAATTACATTTGCAACGTTTAATAAAAATACGTCACGAATGGAAGTAAATAAAATAACTATATACGTGCGAGAATGTGGCCTCTGCACTGGCCAGTGGCCCGTGGCTGCCCGACATTGTTGGACACTCGATCTAAACAACATTGCCGTAATTGATTTTGGATGCGTTTGCTTTATAGACTAACGAGGGAGTCCGGTGACAAATGACGCAAAGAGTACTTTCGGAATAAGACAAACACATTGTTTTTATTGTTTGATATATAAAGCCACGCCAACCGAGTGGTTAGGGGTCTGCCTTCGAATCAGACGACTCGAATTCGATTTCCGTTGTGGAAAGCTCGTACCTGAGAGTTTTTCGAAATTGACATTAAGAGGACAATACCACCGGTTACATTGATCCAAATAGGCTTTTGTGAAAAGTGGGTTGAAATGATTAAGCATTTCTGAACCTTTGAACACCCCAGTATTGAATATACAGTCAAAAGAGCTTATTTTTTTATTTAATTAGTTTATCAATAAATTAATGCAAAGAGGTGTCATTTTAAACTTATTTAAATTAAGAACCCTTTCAGTTATTTACATCGAATACTCTCCTATATAAGGAAACACGGTTATTAATCTTAAATTAATTAAGAAAAAAATAAACCAAAAATATGTCGAAGTAAATAAAATTATTATTTGAAACTGTTTTATTTTATTTATACGTGGAAACTTCTGCGTCACTAACAATATGTGACGTCTTATGGACATAGCTAATGTTTTGTTACACTACTTCCTCCTGCACTTATGTCCTTGGGACTTTATTTAAACGTAATGACACTGAATAAAATAATTATTTGCGAAGGAGGCCTTTGTCTAGTAGTGGGCACTTACAGGCTGCTACTTTTATTGTCTACATGGTCCAGCAGTATCAGCTACGCCACAAAAATATTTCACAAAATCCAGTGTAAAGTCATTCGTCGATAAAATCATACCGTGTTATTTTTCACACCCTCAGGTCATGTCTTAGTTAGTAACTATGTTAAAACAATAAATTTAACAGACAATATGTCGTATGATATATGTATGTATTGCATGTGTATGTGAATTTTGGCACAAACTGCTTCACTTAAAATGTGCGTTTTAAACTGAATCATATCACTGCACAGGGTTAAAAGAAATAGGAAAGTATGTTACCTATGTATGTTTTTGCATATTATGCCTAGGGTAATACTGAACAGTTTAAATTTTAATTTAGAACAATTTTTAATCTCCTAAGTATTTCAACAAGGATAGTTCAATAATAAATAATGGTTGATCAATTAAATGCAGCAAACTTAAAGTGCTTTTCCTTGTTATAACTAAGTAATTGAAACGTAGTTTCTACTGACTATCTCAAAACGGCTAGCCTTACTTAAGATAGAATGTTGCTAAGTAATGAAGATTTAGTCGTAAGAAATAAAAACTAATACTTTGTGTATCCGTTTTTATTTCTTCAAAGGATAAGTTTTAAATAGATCCGCACGTCAGTACTTGACCCAGCAGCAGCTCCAGAATCTTTATCAACCTAAAACTCTGTCGTTTATGGATTGTTTCTGCCATATTTGTTAGTGTAGTTTAACATCAACTTCTTCTTCTGTTTTTAAGCTGTATCTTTATGTCTATTGATGGACATAGGTCTCTCCACGAAAGCGCCAACAAAACCTTGCATACTATGCATGTACGATTTTCATAGCAAATCTTACGTGTAGACACACCTCCCCGAGCTCTCCGCAACCAACTTATCCGCAACCCCAGGCTGGTTGTTGAGTTCAGTGCCAGTACACTGTGGGATTCGGGGTAATAAGTAGTTAAATATCCACGTACGGATGAATCTCTTATTTACATATTGATGTAGCCCAGACCCATGTAAAGAGTTTTGCTTCTTTGTTTCTGATGTCGCATCGAGGCAGTTAAACTTTTTATCGGAGAAGGTCCTCCAGTCCATAGCAACGTGATTTTTCGAGTTAAGTTAAGAGAAGATAAGAGTGAATACGTTAAATTCAATGGTTAGGTGATTACGGTCGTAGAATATTTATAACAGTATATGCTATGCCCGCGTGGCTTTTCGTCTGTTTAATTTGTATTTATAAGTAGTACAACTCACTTTAAAGTAATGTAACAGCTGATTAATTTATAACTAGTGGACAAAGGCCTCCTATCGGCACTTAAAATTGCAATTAACAATTATTAATAATGGTGGTAATAAGTTTCAAGCCACGGTCAGTGAGTAAGTACTACTACGAGCGCCCTGTTTCCTGAACTACGACAGCTAGGTCACCGAACTACAATATCTTACTTACACTTTTCAAAATATTAATCAATCACTGGTAAGTTACATTTATGAGTATTACTAAATGTGTGTAAACCGATTGTGTTTTCATATTAGATAAAATACGTAATCGCTAAGGACAGGGTTCTTAAGCCAAGATCAATTGACTTGCTTTCAGAAATATAAGAAATTGATATAACAAGATCAAGTCACGTTTGTACAAAACCCTTAATACGATCGTGGGCTCAAAGCGACCCGAGACGTGATGGGACTCTGTATGATACTAAATAGTTTTCGAACAATGTATTATCTCACATCTTGTTAAATTTGTAGTCTGGAATAGTACGGTATTAGACTAAATTATTAACACTAATGCTCTCTATGTTTCAAGATAATCTTCTAAATATGTGGAGGAATATACTGAAAATCTAACAATTTCTTTTAGGAATGTCTTACATAAAAAAATGTTTCGAAATTTAAACCTGAGCAAAGCGAGGCCTGTTTGATAGTCGTAACTATAATAACGCAAACTCTGCCAATCAAAAATAAAAAAAAAATGAATAACCAAAGACTTTATAAAAAGGCTTATAAAAGAAAATATGTATGATTGCAACACCTGGGAATGAGTTGATGAAAGGTATGATGAAAGGGAATGAGGTCATCAAATGTAATTAAAAAAAAAGAGGATTCCTACGGAGTTTCTTTCTTATGTTTCTTCTCCGTCAGGTTTCCCTGACGAAGAAGAAACATAAGAAACTCTTACGAAACAGGTAAAAAAAATAACCTGAAATGTGAAATAATTTTTCTTACGTCGAAGAATAAAGATTTTGATTTGATTTATTCACTGTATTATTCAACTTATCCTGTACATCTTTTTTAATTTATTCGTTGACATTGAACAAGATATAAAACAATTAACCTGACTGATCCGATGTCAAGGTTTCCAAATAGTTGCAGTGTCATTGTATTGCATAATATACATATATTTTAAAGCGATCAGAGAAGTGGAACTAAATAGAAATAAATAGTACAGCTATTCGTTGTATAGTTGATATCCTAGATTAACTAGGAAATAGTTGATCATCACTAATCGGCTGCACAAATTTTGATCAATCATAGCTAGCAATTAATCATACCATCCCGATTAACCTACATACAACCCGTCCATTCGTTTGTAACCTACAATGTCACAGACTTCATGAAGGTATCAGACAAGACCCCCCATCAGACAAGATTTTTATGCGATGGGGTTGAAAAATATATACAAACTTTACAATATAGACATTAATATGGACTTTCTAAATTATTTGCAAATTATCGTTAAAAAGATTTTTTAAAAAAGATATCTATATTTTAAGTATTTGGCATAGCCAACTGGCGTCAAGCCATTTATGTTCGAAGAATATTTTACAAACAAATTCTATAAAATTTAGGTCGCACTTTCTGTCAATGTACATCACAACAATATTAATTTGTTGGCATATGATTTTTATCTCTTCATACATCATTTTAAATAAGCCAAAAAGTTATGTAATCTAATGTGTGTATTTTGTTTGATTATTATTTATTTTATTAGTTTGATTGATTATATTCGCCGATAAAGACATTTTTAAAACATTTTTTACCAGGTTTGTAATGTTGGATGACCTTTCATCAAGTCTAAAACCGTTATACCCTTTTTATGTCACTAGTCCTGATATGACTAATAACAATAAATAAAATTGTTTTATAGTTATGCCACGTGAAGAGATAATTGCCTAATAAGATAATACTTTACAAAGAGACAGCTTCATGAGATGTGCAGTCGTAGTGCCGAATCAAATGATTTTCGACCGCGTGTTTTATTCCCGCATGCAATAAGTATGTGAATGACCTGTATTATATATGTCATTCATTGTTTTGTTTCTTCAGAGTTTTTTTTCTGAGTATGGATGTTTCTGCAAATTTGATTAATATCTCTAAGCACACCCCGTGGGTCATAGAGTAAATATAATAATATAATAATAATAAAATGTTTATTCAGACCGGAAGATCCATATATTGCTAGTAACAATTTTTACTTATAACTATTTATGTTAGTATTGTTATTTTCCCATGACCACCCTCCTCCAGTGGTCCGAATGGGACAGTCGTATCTTACAGATATCGCCTTCAGGATGTCGTTGCTGCTGCTTCGCAAGCGCTGCAGCGCCAGGGCAGCCGCAACAATATCCGGAAAGCGTTTTTATACTGTGAAGAAGCAACACAACGTTGTGGAAAATAGGGCAATATCTTCTAAAACGAACCTGTTACGAAGTGTGTATTTGTACGGAAGAGGGGAAACGATGTAAAGCAACAGCCTATAAATATCCCGCAGTTTAACTAAATGTTTAACAAATATCTACTGAAAACATAAACAGATTTCTTCATGGTGTTTCCCTTTACCACCCAGTAAGTGGTAAATACAGGACCAAAAATTGCATTTAACAATTTTAGTGGTTCTGGTACAGAAAATCAACCAAGGTTACATCCGTACCACGAAATTCAAAGCGAACACCCGCCCACCTAATTATGAGACTTAATATTTAATGTCAAAGGATGACGGGCGCATTGCAGTGTGAGATTAGATTAGATTAGATTCCGCTGATTCAATGCTGGTTGATGCAATCAATGGTTTGAAAAATTATAAGCTCATACTTTTTCATTATTTGATTAAAAAAGAGGTAGAATGCAACATAATATACGAATACGATTTATTGTACCTCAAAAACAATCAGAAAGAAAAATATAAAGCTATAAATGAAACTGGAAAGGTGATACAATATGCGGTTTTATCGCTAAAACCGGTTTCTCCCAGACGACCTTTGGATGCACAAGATTGTCTCGTATCTTGCACACTAGAGGTGTATACCGTCTATAATCAGTCAGTGGTCTATAATAAGCTAATGTAGTACGAGTAACAGTAAATAACAATCAGAACTTTTACGGCATACTGGTCTGCTCATAGTTTAATTGTAGAAAATTACAGTTGACAGGCTGAAGTAATAATCTCATAATTGTCTTTCTTACTTAAACTTAAACCTCAGGAACTGCAGTTGCGTTGCCAGTCTTTAGGGGTACTTGGGGATTAGGCCTCTCTCACCGAACGAAACGCAGAAGGACAACCTCGCAGAATACTTCTCGCCGGTATTCAGCCGTGGTACTACACCGATTGAGCTGGCTCAATATTGCTCAATATCCAAAAAATTACATAAAATGTTCTATATCATTAATATATTTTTAAATATACCAATAAATGTAGTAGAATTTTATACATACTAATACGATACGATATTAATATGTGAATAAATTTAAAACTTAAGTCATTAAGGTGAGTAATGGAACACAAAATTCATACTGTAATTAGGATATCACGCGAGATACGTATAACCCTAATTAGTGTTCGAAAGTGTCAATGTGAAAATAAACAAGTCACTTTAATCACAGCATCACTTTGAATCTGTGAACAGATTAAGTTAATACTACTTTTATTGTTAAAATATTTGCTCAGTTCATAACTAAGTAATGCTCATGATGTGTTGCAATAATAGGAATTTTATTATTTTGGCACGTTAAAATACTCATAACGAATTCATAATGTTTAAGACTCTCTGGAGTTGTAGAATAATGATACAGAAGACGGACTATCTGGCGATGAATTATTTTAGTTATTTACAAATTTGATAGCGATGAGTCTGGCGTATATGGATTAAGTAAAAATACCTTCCTCCTTCCTTCTTTCATCAGCCTATTTAAGCACACTTTTGAACATATGCCTTATTAAAAAAGCAGGCAA
This sequence comes from Bhutanitis thaidina, assembly GCA_029286595.1. Taxonomy (NCBI): domain Eukaryota; kingdom Metazoa; phylum Arthropoda; class Insecta; order Lepidoptera; family Papilionidae; genus Bhutanitis; species Bhutanitis thaidina. The sequence goes on along the minus strand of JAGSMS010000004.1, from coordinate 6,092,714 downwards.
GCTTTGATTGACGTCGTATATATCGATAGATTGACTCCTATTTTGACAGTAACATAGCACCACGTTGATTATAGGATGTCATCAAATTAATATAGGAGAATCGGATTGTTTATTGCGGCCGGTTTTAGAAGAGGTGGCGTGATGACTTTAAACACTTTTGGAATAGCTTAGTACCAGATTTCATTGGATAGAGATCGGGAATGATTTAGGGGAGACGATTGCTTAGCTGTGGTACACAATTGTCGAAACCGATACAACTGAAGTAATATTCCAATACATCTCATCAACCATAAGAATAGAAGACTTTTCACAGGCATTTAATGGAAAGGGAGATGAAATTGTAATTTACTTATTTCCGAACATTTTTTTTTACATACACCACAGTTGGAAACTGGTAAGCTGGATGTCTGTCTGGATGGGACTATTAATTTCTACAACCATGATGGTTGTAGGAATTAATAGTCCCATTAGTGTTTTAACGATTACTTTATTTGTATGACATACAACAGTTATATATCACAGCTTTAAAGCATTGTAATTAAATAATGAGGAACACAATATTTCACTTTACATCATGATTTTTCATTTACCCTCTGTAGAACCCTTTTGAGCTTTTACATTATTCACATATCTTTTTAACATTTCAGACCCTCAAATGGATCTCTTGAATAAATTGCTACTGAAAACCGTGAACATTAATATTCGGTTTTTACTGTTACCTCTACGCATACATTTTAACCCATCATTTAGATATTTATTTTAAATATCATAAAGCTAAAGTAAAACCTATAATAGAAAGAAAATAAATATTTTTCGTAATAAAAGAGGTCAATGGTTCTGAACTATATTTTATCACATAATTTTCATCGAGAGAGTAAATTGATCCAGAAGTAGCCCCGCTTATGGGTTCACTTTGCGTTGTGCAGATGAGTCTCGGAGACCAGTGATATGTCGACGTCTCACTCGAATAGTAGGACCTTCCGCGGTCGAAGTGTGGTTGGCCATGGAACAGATCCGGTACTGGGCACCGATTTCGAGTGGTGAAGTAGAAAGTTTAGCTTACCAGGATGGAGATGGAGAAGAGGAGGAACGCTCTCCCGAGGAGAGTCAAATGGTAGTCACATAGTGTCAGCAATCTCTTTCTCACTTCGGGCTGAAAGATGTGACAAAATAAATTATTAGCCGTTTTAATTTATTACGGCTGGTAAAGTACTAGTATGAGGTAACTTCAAGCGCATTGAAATTCTCGATAGTTTTAAGAAATAAAGAGCTAAAATTATAATGATATTGCTAATAAAGAAGAATATTGCTTTATTTCATTCAAGTTAATAATGGCTGTAAATAATGGTATTAAAATTAATAATCGAAATACAAATATATTCCGCCCGGCACGGTGAGTATAGGAAAAACTTCCAGGAAATATGCAGGTTGCAGGTAATAGCGGTTTCAAAAATTTGCTATTAAGCTTTGTCCGTAGGGAACTATTGATCGAGATAAAATGATTCATATATCTTAATCTTCTTTCATTTCAATCCTTTCAGTCCTTTTGGCATGACTTAGCGAGATACATCGAAAAATACAAACTTTCACGTTTATGATATTAGTAGGATTCAGTTAGATATCTAAACCATATTTATTCACCGGACGTCATTAGGTACTGGTTAGTTTTGGGTTCGTTAAAACTTTACCGTTCCTGTGGAGCTTTGAAATGAATTTCGAGTTGAAGTCAAAGTTTTACTTGCGGTTAAATCCGAAAGCATTTCAATTCATGCAGTTTTGCTCATTGCAGCTGATTTCTTGTCAATTTCTTAACTTTTCGTAGGATTACCAAGGAGAAAAAGTATTATAATTTATTCCTTAATTATTTTTTAAGTACTTTAACAGTATTTTGGTGGAGAAGTAAGAGAATCCTCTCATCGTTTCGTGATTATTCAAGGAGATGGCTCTAACTGATAACACCCACGAGGCACAAGCAAAGCATCAGAGGTCTAAATCTCGCGGTGTGCCGTGGTAGCTGTGTGGTCAGGGCACTTGCTTTAATTCGTGCCTTTGCTTGCGAATGACCTATGTTCGATTCAAAGTGCCAGCACCACTAACCGACTTATACTAACCAAAATATCGTTTAACACACTATAGTCCATCAAATCAAAATTTGTTAATTTCCAGAAATTAACGATTAGCGTTAAACGACAGGTAGATTAAGTTAATTTAATTATGTATCCATAGACTTACATTTTTTGTATCCCTTATGTACTGTACGGACAGTACAGGCAACAATGAGTGTGACATGTTCGGTACATACGAACAAACCCTCCATTCGAGTTAAGATTACAAAAATAATTTTACAACACAGCTCTGGCTTCCAAGATACAAACTTAGCTTAATTTAATTTTAGATTTACTTTCGAACCACTATAATACACTTCTAAATATAGGCTACCCCCATTAATAAAATGATGTTAAAGAAATTTAGAAAACAATTGTAATGGAAATTGTTAAGCTTTGTAAAGTGATCCCTTCAATGTAATAAATACTGCTAAAAATTCAATAGGAACCTTTTACTAATTTAATTTCCTAAAATGTGTAAATTAAAGCGAGATGAAAGCTTTCACAGTAAACGGGCAGATGAAATTACAAACCTACCAGAGCATCTCAAAACTTAAATGTTGTAGAATTGTTTGGCTTAATTGATTGTTTTTTTTATTTTTCCTTTCCTTTCCCTCCCTAAAGTACCCTTACCGACATACTTGCGTGCATTACTACCACACTATGCTCCTTAAACACACCAATTAACCAACACGAGCACAACAACCGACAAAACGTAATACACACCGCCATCAACGTCGAAAACAAGATACGTTTTTCTCCTCGAAACCAGGAATTATTAAGCGATTAGACTCTGCGATAATTAGATCATGACGATGCGAAATTGTGCAAAGTAGCTTCTTTTACCATTTGAAATGAAACTATTGTGAATGGATTTTATGTTACATTCTTTTTATCCCGAAGTTTCAGTAAAAAAAAGCAAAAAAAAAGTAAAATTAATTACAATGAAATCCGTAAATAATAGTTTCATTTCAAATATGTAATATTCGCATAAATGCAAGAATTCGTTCCATTTTAGACTATGGAAAATATTGGTCAATTAATATAAACACACATGACGAATATACATAAGAATAATACATCATCCACAAAACAAGCCAGCGTATTGCCCATTAAACGCAGCTATGAGAGATAAGCGGGGCTGACGGGTGGCTATGAGAGGTAAGTGGGGGACTCGGCATGTATTTATAAATGTAGTTATATTGATAAATGTATTGCAGATACACTGTGGCTATACGGAACGAGGACGAGGCAACCGACAAGCTCATCGCTTCACAACACGCCTCACGGTCTATCTTCCGAAGAGACGAAGAGTGACCCGTCTATTGGTAGTGAGGCATTCCAAGGTCTCAGGGGTTTTGAAATGAAATGAAATGAAAATCTTTATTTGACGTAAGAAATTCAGATTTGGTTTGTCAATTGTCATATTTTTTTTTAAAACTGCCACTGGTGTCGACGAATCCCCATTTTAATTTTTAATCGAGGATATATGCAGGTGGCTACGGGGTATAGCACCTTCTTACCAACTGAACGCTATGGGTCGCCGGTTTAGCTTTGAATTCAGCACGCAACAATACGCATGTGGAATTGCGTAAACTTGCTTTATTCTAACATCTGTAATAATGGATTTCCGCAAACTAAATCGGCGTAACTTTATTAAGTATTTTTTTCCTTATTAACCAAACCCCATTTTTTTTCAATGTTTCTTATGAAATTTATTATTTCAAAGTTACATAGTTTTATGAAATAACGATAATAATATAATCAATGAAGCAATGAAAGCTGGTGAGGTGCCTAGATCTTTTTACATTATTTGAAGAAATCAATCTGCAACAGTAGAATTACTTATACATAACAAGTTGTTTCACATGCGTCATGCTTGTGAACAGAGGTGTTCTGGTCTGCTTGTTGGGGGCCGGTCAGCACGGGTCGCCAAATCCCCCATAATTTGTTTAAATGTTATTATTTTTGTATAATTTGGTAAGTATAACATCTATAAATAACAAAAAAGAAGATAGCATTCTTTCATACAACGGATCATCTACCAAGATTGTAAAAATTGACAAACGAAATTTTAATTACTTATGTCATATAAAGAATTATTATTCAATCATTCAGTTACCTGTGTAGATTAAGTATCTTTCCACAATATATTAGGATGAAAATACTCACTCAGCCTTCGACACTCACAATACGAGAGTTCATGTTTCACCTATATTAGCGTTATCGATCACAAGACCACTTAACTTGTAAGCTCGATGTGCAAAGTGGCTATTTTATTGAGTTAACTTTAGTACGCCTAAGCACTCGTCTGTCTACTTAATCATTCTAAAAAATTAAGGTAATACATTTCATTAATACATTAAAAAGCGAATTGCGTAAGTTCTTTCAGTTATGTCGAATCATACCGAATTTAGATTCATAATCTCTGCAAACCCCTGTTGATGACAACCATGAATGCTTATGCTTATATTCTCAATGTATTGAACAGCAATTCAGAGACTAGGTTGTCGCCGTTCGGTCGGTTACACGTTTGATGGTTAGGCGAGAAGTGAAGTGAAAAGTGGGAAATTTTAAATACTGATTTATAGTTGATACTGATACAGATACGTTCATATTCTGATATTTATTTCGTCGTATTTTACGAAAATATTTAGGTTTTCAATGACTATTTAATGCAAGACTTCCAGTTACCAGTGGCGTAGAGTCAATATAACCTGATTCCTCACGACATCCATTTTTTTACAATTCCTTTTTCATCGTCCATTTTCATTAACCGTAAGCTATAATTTTTACGGTTAAGTCGATACTTTTTTTTTTTTTAGTTTGAGTGGGGGAAAGGTACCCGCACCTACCCGTCACCGTCTCCGGTGACTGGTTATGTCGGGATCAGCATTGAAGATGCCGGACCGACTAAAACCCCCACGGTAGATCTGCTGTTGGCCCAGTAGCCTTTACAGCTACATCGGAAAGACTAGCGAGCAGGAGGCCCGCAAGTTAAATAAACAAAAAAGGAACGACGACGCTGCTGATGCTGTGTCGCGCTCGGACCCCTGTTAACGAAAGAAAGACTCTCGACAAAAACTAGGGGTCTGACGTCAACCCAATGGCCCCTCTTAGGGAGTGTGAGACATGTGAGCTGTCTGTGTAGTCTGTGTGATAATGTGAACGGGTGTTGAGTCCGCGAACGCATTGTTGTGTCTTGTGATAAGGTCGTCTTCGTCGATGAGAACGTTCTTGGGGCGCCTTTTGTCAGGCGGGTTGTCAAGCGCGGGAGTGTAATTTTCTAGCGCTGCTACTAACGAATTAGGGTGATCCTTCAACTTTTCGAAATATCTTGTGGATATTTCTTTAAAGAGGGCCGCCAGAGTGGGCAGATTTAGGTCGCGGGGCAGGTCTGCATTCCGCATGTAGTAAGGTGCGCCGGTTGCTCGGCGCATGAAGCGGTTCTGAATCACTTGGAGTGCTTTCAGTCGCTGTTTCGGGACGTGGGCAAATACTACGCTTGCGTAAGACATTATAGGTCGTATGCAAGTTTTGTATAGTAGTAATTTATGTCTTAGTGACATTTTGTTGGTTTTGTTCGTAAGGTAATATAGGCGACCGGACACAAAGGCCGCCTTATTTCTTACGTTTCGGATGTGCTTAGTGAAGCTAAGTCTGTTGTCTAGGGTGACACCTAGATATTTCACTTCCGACACCCATGGTACGGGTTTGCCGAATAGTGATATCGAAGAGAATTTGCTTGATACCTTGCGTTTGGAAACGGGGTATTTTGCGAATAGGACTACCTTGCTTTTTTCCGGGTTGACATCGATTCTCCATGTCCTAAACCAATCGCTAAGTGCGTTGGCTGCGGCCTGGAGGCGAATGTGAACCCGCGATACGTTAGTAAAGTCGATACTAATTTTACACCTCCCCTTATCGATGCTACCCGAAAGTATGCCGACTTCCTTTCCCATAGTAAAATATTCTATATTGATCGTCTGTCTCTTACTTTTGGTATAGATTAAGACACATGTTCCCTTACACACGCGCGAATTATACCCAAATATAATCAGACGTATCTCAGCTTAAGCAGCATTAGAAAATTCGCAGCGCTCCGACTAATTTTTACAATGGACGGATGGAGCTTTAAATTCTTTTCGTTGTTCTGGAGCGAATAAAACAGCTTCACACGATATATTTTCACTTTTTTACTAAATTACAGGCCTGACCGTGAACTGTCGTAGTCTAGAGGATAGTGCGCTCGCTTTGGTTTCATAGAGCGCGAGTGATCTGGGTTCGATACCCGCTGCCGGCACCACTAAAATTATCAAAAGCAACTTATGTGTATAATTTTCCATAAATACGAATACCAATACAATTCGGTGCAGATATAAATTATAGATAAATTTTTTTACACCAAGTGTGTAATATTGAATTAGGGACTATCATCTTTTGTTACTGTTTTGCGGGCAATGGCGGCTAGTTTTTATTTTTAAATGTAAGTGCACTGTTTTTCATTGAATTGGTTGTGTTTTACTAACTGGCGCTAGTAAAAAGTTAAGATAAAAGTAATTTTTTTACTTCGTAAATTAAACTGACGTTATTATTAACAATAGGTTTGAAAATAAAAAAAAAATATTTCGACTTTTCTTTTAAAAAAATCTCAGTTTGCCACTACTAGTTACTACATTTTTCTCTAGACTAATACACTAAAAGTCATTTAGCCTTACTCAAATAAATTTAGGGTAAATTAGAGTTATAAAAAAAGTTAAGTATTCTTCTTTTTACTCCTGACCTTAATAGCCTGTAAATACTACGTGGTAGAGCTAACCAGCGGCTTTAGCTGTTGCTCGAATAGGCCGTCTGGACCGGAGTAGTACCACGACCTCGCAGAATACCGGCCTGAAGTCTCTACTTGTCTCTCTTGCCTTGCATCTTGTGCCTCTGCGTTTCGTTCGGTGAGTGAGGTAACGGGAGGCCCACACTTCCCACCCTCACTCCTCATGCTCCCTTCCATCTCCCAGATATCCATCAAGGACGGCAACCCACCTGCGGCTCCTCTGGTGTTGCAGATGTACGTGGGCGACAGTAATCACTTACCATCAGGTGAGCCGCTTGCTCGTTTGCCCCTTTTATCATCTAGAAAAATGCGAAGCCTACGGCGCTGTGACTACCAATCTACCTGCAAGTGTGACTCTTCTTGCGGGAGAGGACTCTAGTCAACGGTGAACTATTTACAAGTCGCCTAAGAAGAAAATATGTGGATATCCGTAGCTCTACGTAGGTAGCGGCGTAAGAAATTTAGCCTTGCCTTTTCTTCCTCTAAGTATATTAGAGTCAACTAAGAGAAAAAACCTGAAAATCTCGAACTTGCAAATGGCGGATTAATCATCTCAAAAAATGCCAGGACACAAATACACAGTCCAACTTCCTTCAAAACCGTGTGTGTGTGAGAGAGGGAGAGAGCGAGAGAGAGAGAGAGAGAGAGAAAGAGAGAGAGAGAGAGAGAGATAGTGTGTGTGAATGGTGCCGTCATCGGCACTCGACGGAATCCAGGTCACCAATACTTATTGTGGTTTTACTTTTTTTTTATCCATTTAGAGTATTACATTACTTTGTCCGTGGAGTTTAAAAAAGGTTTTTTTTAATTATCAAACCCTGAATTACTCCCTATAATAAACCTTCTTGCGAAAGTTCAGTTGAATCGATTCAGCCGTTTCCAAGATAAGGTCCGACAAACAGGCTGACGAAAATAAATTTTAAAACTGTTTTTTGTGTATGTAATCATTCTTATAATCATATTATATGGTTAGGAAAAGTCCAGTTATTTCCAAATTATCAGTAAACGCGTATAACAATATTTTTGGTTTGATTTTCCTACAATCATTTCATTCATTTAATTATTATCAATTAATGTAATTACAACTCATGAATGGTAACTGACTAGACTAACAATCTACTCTAAATATGCATTATATTCTTATTTCGCAAAGAATATTTTATCCTCATCAGGACGAAAATACACAATGCCAAACTGTGATCATTAAACTTAACAAGGGAAAAAAGATATAGCGAACGTAATTGTTGATTTCTTATCATTTCTGTGGAAACAAAATATGTTTCTGAGGTTGTTTATAGAATCAGGTGTCACTTTGCGGAAATTAATTAGATTCAATATGTCTGTTTTGCTGGTATATACGAGTATATATATTTTTAATTATATTTATATTAATTTATATATTTTTATCAGATCCGGATAAAATCATAAAGTTGTTTCATAAAATTCTAAAAATCAACATTTCAAATTTGAATAATTGGCAATCGTAGTGATCTTCCATGGCTCTTCCTAATAGCAACCAATCCTCTATCGTTTCTTCCTTTTCCTCTTCTTTTCTTCCTTTTTCTCTTCCTCTTCGTCGTGATCTTCCTCTTCCACTTAATTAAAAATTCAACACTGAATTGTTCTTAGTGCGCTCCAGTGCTCATTACGAAGTCCCGAATTTCGACCGCCTTTCATTTTCGATTATTCCCGAATATTCACGAAACAATTTTTAATTTTTATTGAAACAAATAGGCCTACATTTCAACCAGTGTACTGCCAACCTTATTTACCTTTTGTTTTGTTTTGTTAACATCGACTGTTAATTTATAGATTTGTCATTCAAAGACGTAAGAGTTGATAAGAAATTATGGGGCATTAACAAATGTAACCATATAATTTTAAGTATTTTATGTTATTTATAAATAATATAAAACATTAACTTTATGCATTAAATAAATAAAATAGTTGTGTTACTCATAATCCCGTATCTCATACTTTTATTTAGCTCCTTATTTTTTTCAGGCGATAAAGCAAGTATCAAGACCGGTATAAAACGTAATAGCGGTTAGAGAGCGACTGAGCTCGTGTTTATTAGAATCAACTGCTATAGAAAAGAATACTTTTATTTACACTTACAAAAGATTATACAAAAATAGGGGATAAAATTTATATGTAAATGGATATTTTTACTAGCATTCATAGTGTATGAAAATCATATAATATTGTATGTATTGTATAAACAAATAAAAAAAGCTTTTTGCATTTTTAATGCATGTATGATATATAATGGTCTGTGAAAAATATTTTTCTTATCAAATATTTAACGTAAAAAAAGATCAAATTATTGTCCTGTGCTGTTTTTCGGTAAGTAGCTGCCCGCTCACTCTTTCCATTTGATCGGGGATATTAGGTGATGAAATGACATGATCGAAATCCCATTTAACGGAAAATTTTTTGCAGTTCGCGATTTGAAAACTGTGCTCCGATGTCACTAACTATAAATTACTGGAATCCAGTCCGAAAGGCCATGGGTTCGGATCCCACCGCCGTCGTCGTGTTGAGTTAATGAAACTCATAATTGGATAACAACTATCTTTATCCTGTATTACCCTCAACATAAATAATTATTAGTATTAAATTAAATTCGTTTATTGAAAATCAGATTTAAAAATGCTATATATTTGTGATTATATTACAAAACTGTACCATACTTTTCTATATATAAAAATATATTTACAAAAATGACCTCCGAAACACATCATCTACATGACATTTAAAAACCTGGGCAACTTCTCGTCATGAGTATTTTGTTATCTGGAAAAAGTGAACTGAAAAAGTAAAAGTAACTTGCATTCCTTTTATTACCAGTATTTTGAAACACAGAAATAATGTGAAAATTAATAAATTTATGGAACAAACATTCTAAGATTTCATGGAACATCTAAGGAATATTGAGACCGCTGATTAGTTGCCGGAGAAAGTCAAATGATATTGAATAACATCATCTACTTATAACTATTTATTGACGTTTGCGTATGACCCCTTTCAGAAACTGACTTTTCTTTCATAGCCACTTTTATTATTGTGTCTTTCCAAGATGCGTAAGCAAACGATACTAATCGTACATAAGTTTCGAAAAAGTCATTGGTACGAGCCCTCCACATAGTGGATCGAACTGGATGGTGCTGATTCGGAGGCAGATCCCCTTACTACTTGGCTATGGTTTTTAGCATATTTTATTAATTTTCCCGCCCTTGATAATTATATTTATTGACTGATGTCAATATAATGACAAAATAATTACCATTTAAAAAAAGTTTAAAATCATTCAGAATTTCATTGACTGAATTTTAGACTTTCGAAAACAAATGTTTCGGAAACTTGGTATTAAGAATACAGGTTCTTTTTAGTAACCTCCGTTAAAACGAGTTCTGTTAGGTAAATCGTCTTGGAAATATAGAATGGAGAAAAGGATTCGAAATGGTCCGTGTCAATATGAAATATTGTACGCGTGTTAAGTTTTGAGAGGGCTTGGTCTGACGCATTCTGTGTGCTTAGACAAATTTACAAGAAAAAATTTAATATTAGAAAATAGAATAAATGTAGTTAAAAGATATATTATAATAATGATTAAGTTACGGTACAATAATAAATTACTCAGTTTTTAATTAAATTGTGTCTTTTGTAACTAAATTATTTTAATATCAGGAATCTGTCCTTCGAGAAAACGCTATTAAGCGATACATGTTTCGCAGCAGTCTATTGTTATGAAAATAATAAAGGAAGATTAATGAATGTTTCCCTCTTGGTAATCTAGAAAGGGACTGAAGTGTTTTAATCTTTACCTTTTTAATTGTATCGACGAGTGATTCTAGGGTCACTTTCGTACTACGAAATTAAATCCTTTTCTTCTGTAGGTGTAAAAGGCCTGTGCCTGTGCTGTGGATTATTTTTATACTGTTATAACTAAATAAGATTAAATTTTTTAGTAATTTTGAAGCGTGAATATTTTTAATTATGTACATAAAATACAGCATTAAAATATACACGTAATATAAATATATATTATGTTTAATATCATGGGGTAAGACTTCAACTATTACAATTTATATTCATTCATTTAATTTTTTAATGAACATCTACGAGGTCACTTCTGGACAAGAATGCTGCTACAAATCTGGTATGTATTTCTGAACCGAAGTACAGTAGGTGTGCGCAGAGCCTTTACCCGCGTATTGCTTATCTTTGCGTCAGCAGTTTAATGTTTGAGGTGAAAAACGAGCTAACAGTCCAGATGGACACCAGGTGGTGCTTAGTGGCTACTGCAGCCCATGGCCACCGACATACAAATTCGATCGAAGACGGTTACCGCTGTAGACTAAGATAGAATGCCTCTCGGCATGAAATGCTATTGGCACTGAGTTTACAATTCAAGGTGTTGGTTGGCTTACAACCCTATATTTAACGGCATTCGAAATAGCGAACATCGAAATGGCTAATATTTTTTAAAGATAGTCTCAAGAAATACGAGTACCTATTTCATATTGTCATTCGCAAACGGCCCTCAAAAACTATTTTGTACACCACCTCCCTATAAAATTTGACAGATTCTTAAATAAAATCTATTTTAGTCTTAGTCTACTAAGCTGTAGTAAAAAATTTCATTATTTAAATATAATAGTAACAGCCTGTAAGTGCCACAGCTGGGCAAAGGCTTCGTTCTCAAATATCTGAGAAGGTTTTGGAGCTGGGAAAGGCCTGTCACGCTGCTCCTGTGCGGGTTGGCGTGCTTCACATATCCTAATAATATCCGAAATAATATTTTTTATTATCTCTCAGACATGCGGTTTTCCTCACGATGTTTTCCTACACCGCCGAGCACGTGGTAAATATTTAAATATAATGATAGTTATCCCAGATATTAATAGATAAAATTGCGAACGTGCCAGGTATAGCAAATCCCCTGTTCTTGTTTATTTTATATAACATATTTCGCAGAAACCTTTTTCTATACGTCTGAATTCAAATAGCATATCTTTTTTTTAATAAAATTAAAGTTTGTATTATTTTGTACGGAATATTGCTGAATAACATAATTTGTTTTTGAAAAAAAGCTAGTGAAGTGTTTTTAAGTAAAATTGTGCAACCGCCAGCGATAACGCCAACGTGACTCAGCAAGTGATAAATTGAGCACGTTTCGCTCTTCATTCTGATGTTGTGAAACGTTCTAGACGTTTTAGATAGTCTACCTTTCAAGTTATTACTTTAAATTGTTATAAGAAATATAAAAGGTTTTCTTTAAGGTATTTAAAATTTCATAAATAAAATTAACTACATAAGTAAAATTACATAATGAAATTTTTGGTTTTTTTCAACTTTTATAATTTACACTACTTTACTAAATTAACATTCAATTTTACTAAATTAACAATCCTTTCTGTTCGTGCATGCTGTAATGAGACTTCTTCATCTTCTTAGAAACGTCTGAATTTTTTTTATTATTAATTAATTTACCACTTCCAATACGATCTAGCGTAATTCCTATGCTTTGTAGTCAGCAGGGCGATTACAGTGCTAGGCATCGTGTATGCATACAATTTATCAAAGTTTGAGACATTTACTCCACTATCTGTCAAAAGTCAAGAGATTTTTTAGAGGTATATCTCTTGCTTTCAACGGACTTAGTAAACTTAGCCTGTAAATATTGTATGTCATGACAGGTACCGTGATTATTTTTATAATTAACATCATGACTAGATTGTATGTAAGTTAATAAAGAATTATAGACAATAAGAACCGTGGCACCTAGGAGCCTTGGTTCCATCCCCGGTGCCGGCACCTATAAAATTATTATCAGCAATTTTAAATACTGAATTTGTGAAGCAACATATATGTCTAAGAAATAATAAAAAAAATATTATTTCGTCAACCCGCAACTTAGTAACGTGGAGGACCCCGCCCGGCACCTAAACCCACTCTGATGATTTGAAAAGGCGGTCTTTGGCCAGTAGAGGTCATTTATAGGGTGCTAATTTACTTCTAATAAAAAAATCATGAATAGAAAATTAACGTTAAATATTTAATTGAAACCTGTTAGCTCCATCAAGTAGCAAAATAATTTGTATGCAGCGAAGTGTACGAGTAGCTCATTAAACTAGAGAATTGGAGAAAATGATGTGAAATATGAACTTGAAAAGAAAATCTAATATGGAATGGAATAAAAATTGTTCTTATTTTGAATTGAATTTCGAAATCATATGAAATTCCATTGGGACGTACATGTTTTTTATTATTGTAATGGGGACAAACGAGCAAGTAACTCACCAGATGGTAAGTGATTACCGTCGCCCACGTACAACAGCAACACTAGAGGAGTTGCAAGAGCGTTGCCCGCCTCCAAAATATGCTATTTTGAGATGGAAGGGACGATGGAAAGGGGTTTGATGGAGAGAGACGTTACCTCACTGACTGAACGAAACGTTGAAGCACAAGATCTACTTCGCGTCGGTATTCTGCAAGGTCGAGATACTACCCCGCTAATAACCTCTACCACGTATAATATTTTGATTGTATACGTGATTATTGTATTCACAGTACCAAACACATCACACCTTTGAATCCGCTGCCCATCATCGAACCTAATATGGCATCATAGAGATTCCAACGAGATAGGATGGGGTGGAGGTTTATCTTAGGCTACCACCGCTTCACTACTTCATTATTCCTATTGGATTGATAAATCCATTAATTTTAATTTCTTAATCTAAATCTACTACGACTACTTTACCAGCCTATTTAATTTAGCTGCTAACCAGAGGCTTCTCTAAGAAAGCGCCAGCGTGCACACATTTCTTGGTAAGTTTGCACGTACTCATTACGCTGGGAAAGCGGGTTGGTGAGGGCAGTGCCGGTACCTTCCACTTGTAATGCTGCTCCTCATCACAAGTCTGTGAGATTTGGGTACGGAAATAAGAGTGGATATTCCGACATTATTGGGGACAGGGTGCACCATGTATAGGTGTGGTTAGCATCAGGAGGAAGATATGTTATTCCCCCTTACACCCATTTTTACAAAAAATCTTAATAAATTGATTTACAGAATTTCCATTAATTTATAGTCTGAATCAATTCTTACAGTATATAACGTACAACACATTAAAAAACTGTTAAACACATTGAATTAGATCATTTTATAAGGAATCGAATTATTTCAAGCAAACAAATTACAGTATTTAAGTGTCTGCTGTTGATAAAATCAGCGAAATATTTTCATTTCAAGAATTTAAATGTATTCCTGCCTTGGTCTGAATTCGTAATCAGATTAAATCTTTGTATTCGACAAAGCCTTGAATCTCATTTACATTTCTCTTAACAAATGTTTTTTATACCGAGTTCATGGACTATAACAGAATTCAATTGAAGGATATAATTGTTGCTAACTTTTAGAGATGTGAGTTATCAATAGTATTAAGAATCGCAAAAAATTTATGAAAATTAACAAAATTATTTACTATAGACATTCAGTCCGGGTTCTTCACAGACTATTAAAAAACCGAGACGGGAGATGAAAACGGAATATAGAACGATAGTAACATAAAACTAAGTCGCTTGGTGTGCCGGAGTAGCGTACCAGAGTGTTATACCACCAACTGCCGGATAAAGGAAAAGTGAAACGACAGCTAGACTTCGATACCTAGACTGGCCTCTACTATGGTTGTTTCGGGAATATACAACTACCACTCAGATCTGGCTTCTATCGTGTACTTTAGATTCAAAGATTCATGCTGAGTTTAATCCTAAAATAATTAAACCGGAACAGATATAAGATGTGTTTTAACTCTTATATGCTATTCGAGATAATGTTATTTAAATATGTAATTAAATAAACTACGTTGTAAGAGATAACAACATTAATACCTATATCTATAAATTCTCAGGCCACTCAAGGTTCAAACATACGGAGGTAAGAGAGTAATTGCACAAATAAATTACGCGCTGTATGAGACAGCCAAGCTTTTCTCTAATAAATGTTAACCGTGGAGATAAATGTTGCATGTATATTGTACACCCGTATATTGTACATGTAAAAAGTGTTTTGTATTTAAGGAATTTTAACATTGTAGTATTTTAATAGTATGACTAGCTGGCAGACTTTGTTCTATTCTTTTCAGTAGGTGACGAGATGATTTTGGTTTTTCAATTACACTTAATAACTTGACCAAAGCGCTACCTACAGGGTTCAGATTTTTTGATTTTCTTTTTTGCAATAAACATTTCATATACATAATATATTATGAATATGAACATGAGTCATTTTCGTGGTAGAGCCAAGCGGCGGCTTTTGCCGTCGCAGGAATGGGCCGGCTCGTCCGGATAAGTACCACGGCCTCGCAGAATACCGGCGTGAAGTAGAGGCATCTTGTGCTTCTGCGTTTCGTGCGGTGAGTGAGGTAACCGGAGGCCCTCTCCCCCCTCCCCCCTCCCCAAATATGGTAGCGGTATATAATTTTGAGCTCCCCCAGGAGGGTACCAGTACCTACGGTTCTGGAGAATCCCTCACTGAGCATCCACGTTCAGGCTTTCCTACGCTACCTAATCGTGGATGCTCAGTCTGCCCCGCGTATTCTGGGGCAATATTCCGCCTCTTCTTCCTACTCGAGGCAAACGCAGCAAAGAAACTATGGCATCCCCTACCGCGCTCGCCGTGATTTCGCAATATCAGGGACTCCACTCGAACCTTAGCGCCGTTCATTACCATCTTGAAACGGCGAAGCCGGCCTTTCTTACAGAGACTCAGATATCGTCTCCGGCTGATACCTCTTATCTCCATTACCCGGGGTACAAACTGGAACACTCCTTTGTGCCCCGTGCCGGAGTTTGCGTATACGTCTGAGATGATATCTGTTCTCGACGCCTCGGTAGTCTTGAAGGTTTGGACCTTTCTACCCTTTGGCTGCGCATCGACAGCGACGACCATCCGCGCGTTTATGCGTGCCTTTACAGGTCCCATAGCGGTAATACCGTAACTGACCGACTCATCGACCACATCCAAATGGCTACAGATTCCGTGCTACAACAGATCCCATCCGCAGAGATCGTGATTCTCGGCGATTTTAATGCCCACCACACCGATTGGCTCGGTTCTCGCATAACCGATCATGCGGGGAGATCTGTTCACGACTTTGCATTAGCATATGGCCTGACACAACTGGTAACCTCGCCGACGCGGATCCCAGACGTGGAAGATCATACACCTTCCCTGTTGGACCTTTTGCTGACCTCACACCCGGACGGATATTTGGTCTCAGTCGATGCCCTCTTGGCTCGTCGGACCACTGTCTGATCCGGAGTGTAGTGTTTATCGCGCGCCGATCCCGAACGCGATCTGCGGGGTTCCGCCGTGTGGCACTATAGGTCGGCAGATTGGGATGGAATGCGGTCTTTCTTTGCTTCCTACCCATGGGGGCAGGTTTGCTTCTCGCTGGATGATCCCAACGTCGTTGCAGATTCTGTCACCGATGTGGTACTTCAGGAATGGAACTTTTATTCCGTTCTCTGCAGTGCCTGTCGGAGGTAAATCTCAGCCTTGGTTTGGTCGCACCTGCAAAATAGCGTCACGCCGAAAGCGGAAGTGCTACCAGGCCTGGGCTGATGCATCGGCGTCTCGGGATGCAAAACCAGTGCTCTTAAAACGAGTACAACTCTGCCTCCAGGTCCTTCAAAAGAGTTATCGCTGCGGCAAAGTTAGCTATTATTTTGCAGAATTGGCGAGAGACTAGTTCGCCTCCCATCGGGATCCCGCGCATTCTGGTCTCTCGCCAAGGCTGTCCAGGGGAATTTCTGTCAGCCATCTCTCCCATCTCTACACAAGGAGGATGATTCGCTGGCCCATACTGCAAAAGAGAAAGCCGATCTCTTGGGCTCTCTTTTTGCATCCAACTCGACTCTTGATGACCGGGGAAACTCTCCACCTACCATCCCGTGGTGTAAGTGCTCCATGCCGGAAATTAGTTTCTGCAGAGCTCAGTGAAAGGCACTCCGCTCCCTGGACATTCATAAGTCGAGTGGGCCGGACGGAATCCTCCAATTGTGCTGAGGATGTGTGCCCTGAGTTGGCACCGGTTCTCACGCGTCTTTTCCGGCACTCCTACTCTTCAGGCGTCGTCCCGGAATCTTGGAAGACAGCATTTGTGCATCCAATACCGAAAAAAGGCGACCGCTCTGATCCGTCCAACTACAGGCCTATTGCCATCACCCCCTTGTTATCTAAAATAATGGAGTCACTCATCAACACCCAGCTCCTGAGGTACCTGGAGGAACACCAGCTGATCAGTGACCGACAGTACGGTTTCCGTCGCGGAAGATCAGCTGGTGATCTTCTAGTTTACCTGACTCACCGATGGGCAGAAGCAGTTGAGTCTAAGGGGGAGGCTTTGGCGGTTAGTCTGGACGTAGCGAAAGCATTTGATAGGGTTTGGCATAAAGCGCTTCTTTCAAAGCTTTCATCTTACGGGGTTCCTGAGAGATTGTGCAACTGGGTCACCAGCTTCCTCACGGATCGGAGCATCAAGGTTGTTGTCGACGGTGCATGCTCGGACCCCAAACCCGTGAATGCTGGTGTTCCACAAGGCTGTGTCTATCCCACTCTATTCCTTCTGCATATCAACGACATGCTACAAATCAGTAGCATTCATTGCTATGCAGACGACAGCACGGGTGATGCCCTATATACAGGCAGTGCGAATATTTCTCGGGAACACGTCGAAGAGTGCCGGAACAAACTTGTGTCTGAAGTCGAGACCTTGTTATTCAAAGTCTCGGATTGGGGTCGACGTAATTTGGTCCTATTCAACCCCAAAAAGACACAGGTTCACCGCTAAAAAGAATCCCTTTGTCGTTTCTCCTCTTTTTGAGAACATTCCCTTATTGCCTCAGCCAGTATCAGAATCCTTGGCGTTGACATATCGAGCGACGTTCAGTTCCGTGGTCACTTGAGGAAAGGCCAAATTGGCCTAAAAGCTTGTGTGTCGGAGCGGGACAGTATTTCATGCCGGTCCACCGTTTGCAACTTTATAAGGCGCAAGTTCGGCCCCACATGGAATACTGTTCTCATCTCTGGGCAGGGCACCCCAGTACCAACCCTTCCATTTGACCGCATCCAACGTCGAGCGGCTCGAATTGTCGGCGACCAAGCTCTCTGATCGGCTTGATCCTTTGGCCTTGCGAAGAGATGTTGCTTCTTGCATTTTTACAAAATTTTCCACGGGGAATGTTCTGAGGAACTGTTCGGATTGATCCCAGCTGCTGAGTTTCACCATCGTACATCGCGACTGAATTCGAAGTTCCATCGATACCACCTAGATGGTTGGCATTCCACCACAGTGCGTTTTAATCGAAGTTTTCTGCCACGCACTTCGACTTTGTGGAATCAGCTGTCGCCAGCAGTATTTCCGAATAGTTACGACTTAGGGACCTTCAAGAAAAGAGCTTATTCCTTCCTTAAAGGCCGGCAGCGCATCTGTAGCTCCTCTGGTGTTGTGGATGTTCGTGGGCGTCGGTGATCACTTACCATCAGGTGAGCCGCACGCTCGTTTGCCCCCTTCTTCTATAAAAAAAAAAAAAAAATTAATAAGATATTTTTCTATAGATTGATTTTAAAATATAAATAGTGATCACCAATCATTGAAGGTTGAGATGGAAGGACGATGGAAAGGGTTTCATGGAGAGAGACGTTACCTCACTGACTGAACGAAACGTTGAAGCACAAGATCTACTTCATGTCGGTATTCTGCTAGGTCGAGATACTACCCCGGTAATAACCTCTACCACGTATAATATTTTGATTGTATACGTATAGGTGTGGTTACCATATGGAGGAAGATATGTTATTCCCCTTACACCCATTTTTACATAAAATCTTAATAAATTGATTTACAGAATTTCCATTAATTTATAGTCTGAATCAATTTTACAGTATATAACGTACAACACATTAAAAACTGTTAAACACATTGAATTAGATCATTTTATAAGGAATCGAATTATTTCAAGCAAACAAATTACAGTATTTAAGTGTCTGCTGTTGATAAAATCAGCGAAATATTTTCATTTCAAGAATTTAAATGTATTCCTGCCTTGCTCTGAATTCGTAATCAGATTAAATCTTTGTATTCGACAAAGCCTTGAATCTCATTTACATTTCTCTTAACAAATGTTTTTATACCGAGTTCATGGACTATAACAGAATTCAATTGAAGGATATAATTGTTGTTAACTTTAGAGATGTGAGTTATCAATAGTATTAAGAATCGCAAAAAATTTATGAAAATTAACAAAATTATTTACTATAGACATTCAGTCCGGGTTCTTCACAGACTATTAAAAACAAAACGGGAGATGAAAACGGAATATAGAACGATAGTAACATAAAACTAAGTCGCTTGGTGTGCCGGAGTAGCGTACCAGAGTGTTATACCACCAACTGCCGGATAAAGGAAAAGTGAAACGACAGCTAGACTTCGATACCTAGACTGGCCTCTACTATGGTTGTTTCTGGGAATATACAACTACCACTCAGATCTGGCTTCTATCGTGTACTTTAGATTCAAAGATTCATGCTGAGTTTAATCCTAAAATAATTAAACCGGAACAGATATTAGATGTGTTTTAACTCTTATATGCTATTCGAGATAATGTTATTTAAATATGTAATTAAATAAACTACGTTGTAAGAGATAACAACATTAATACCTATATCTATAAATTCTCAGGCCACTCAAGGTTCAAACATACGGAGGTAAGAGAGTAATTGCACAAATAAATTACGCGCTGTATGAGACAGCCAAGCTTTTCTCTAATAAATGTTAACCGTGGAGATAAATGTTGCATGTATATTGTACACCCATATAACCACATGTAAAAAGTGTTTTGTATTTAAGGAATTTTAACATTCTAGTATTTTAATAGTATGACTAGCTGGCAGACTTTGTTCTATTCTTTTCAGTTGGTGACGAGATGATTTTGGTTTTTCAATTACACTTAATAACTTGACCAAAGCGCTACCTACAGGGTTCAGATTTTTTGATTTTCTTTTTTGCAATAAACATTTCATATACATAATATATTATGAATATGAACATGAGTCATTTTCGTCCATAAATATAGAATTTGTTAATAACTTGAATACAGCGCCATCTATCGGATCATAGCATAGCTATGAACCATCGTCTCGATTATAAAAATATATTGAACAAATATGACCTCAATTGAACAAGTAGTTCAAAAGTGACACGATCACTAACAGACGAACACAAGATTTTAATATAATTAAGAAGATATTTTTCTATAGATTGATTTTAAAATATAAATAGTGATCACCAATCAATGAAGGTTGAGTACAGAAAATTTCAAAGGATCCTTAATTATTAGTTGGTCGCCAGTCTCGTTTGTCAGCCACCAGGGTACACCACGTGCAAGGGAGGCTTTAAATTCCATAAATAATTTTATAGTCATCTTACAAATGTTTGCTCCTAGCGGGATTCGAACCTGCAACCCACAACTTTGCGGGGTTTTACTACAAACTAGGCTATCGGGCCGTGAATTTATAAGATTTATTTAGATTTAATGAAGTAAATCTGGTATTAATTTCACTGTTCGTTTTGTTATATTATATTACAAATTAAAATCTTACTACAAAACTAAATATTTTATTTAGTTCTACTAGAACCTTTCGCTAATTTGCTTCTTCTGCCGAATTTAACGGTTTCAAGTTTAATTGAAATTCGAACGCCGTTTTCTAGAAATTGAAGGGCGGGTGGGATAATTTAATTAAAAAGGGAGGGTTCAATCTTTCATCACGATTAGGTTCTCTCAATTTTGTTAATTTTGATTCCATATCAAATGTCGTCATCTTATTTATTTGATACTTTGCTTATCTTGTTTTATGAAATTTAAAAAAAAATTGTTGACTTTGAAAAAAGTTCACTTTAGTTTCACAGGGCGCGAGTGACCTGGTCTCGACCCTCGGTGCCAGCATCACTATAATTGTTAATAGTAACTTTAAGTGGTGTATTTACCACATGTTTCGCGGTGAAAGAAATCATCATGAAAAAACCTCCATGTCTGTAAAATAATTAAAAGTATTATTTTGAGGATATGTGAGGCTCGAAAACCCTCTCAGATATTTGAGAAAGAGGCATTTGCCCAGTAGTGGGCACTTACAGGCTGCTTCTTCACTTTACTTATGCCGCTAATATATAATTACCTAGTATTAAAGTAATAAACGATTAAAATAAAATAATTTAATTGAGAATGTATTTAATTTATAAAGGAATCTACGAGAATGTAAAACTATCCATGACGATGATGACGTAATCCTCGCCGATTTCGACCACGGCGACAACTTTAGAATTCTATCGGCAGTTGTCAATATACTGCGCAGGAGATATTGTAGTGCTACTAGTGTAAACACAAACACAGTAGCAAAAAAAATGACGGGAAGTGGTAACATACCCAATGGCAATCCGTATCCTCTGCCTACCACAATGGGTGAGAGGGGCTAAAGTATGAAGTTGCCGTTTCAATGGAGTGACCACTTTGAATTAAAATTATCCCTGCATGGTTCAAGATATGTGATTGAATTTATTTTTCTCAAAAACTAGAACATTCTGTTTTCTGTTTCAGTTTCATGATAATCTATTGTTTGACTTTCATTTGTTTTTACATTCAGTATTTGAGTTAAATATGGAACCCTAAAAAATTAGAGTAATTTTCGTATGCGAGTTCCGACGCAGAAGAGTCGACTCGCAATATCAAAGCTGCGCTTGGAGAGTATACGAGTAACGACCGCAATGTGCTGTGTAACTTCGACTAGATGATTGAACCATGGGGAAGTCCAGACAATAAGCTAAATAGCGATGAATTAAAACTAACGGTGGCAGCCAATCCTCATGAAAGGACCAAGGAATTAGCGTCATGGTTTGACATTAGTTTACCCACAGTATTGACTCATTTGCACTAAATTGAAAATCTCGAGAAATGGGAACCTCCTAAATCAAGTAATGTGCACGCTGCGATGAAGGTTGCAATGCTTTAATGAACAGGTACAGAAATTAAGGCCCCATTCATTTTGGACAGAGTTGTGACGTGTGATGAAAGGAGGAATCCCAACGCTAATCGCAAGTGAAAATCGCTTGGTACCTTAACGACTACCGGGAAAATGCCCTAAGGAGTAGCTCCCATAGAAAAATAATGAGATTCGGTGTATCAATAACAGCAGATGTTTTTTGTGAAGAACTTCGAACAATGATGGCGAAGCTCACAGAGAAACAACTTCGACTCGTCAATCGATCTTCGCCATTATTGCTCCCTGATAACACAAGACATCACACTGCTCGACCATTAACTTTAACCGTTAATTTTAACATTACAAGATCTGTAATATGAAAACATACGTTATCCTAATGGGTGGAGGTAGTATACTTCGATTAAATAAATGTATATTTCTTAGATAAAGATGTGTTTGAATTGTTTAATGCTATTTCATACTTAAACCCCTAATATTTTATAAGTAATAGAAAACTTTTCCTTCTTCTTTATTTATCTTAGTGAAACTGGCATTACTTTCCTACATTGATTTATCCAGTTTCTAGGACAATATTAGGCAGGCCTACAGCTACTTATTCTATTTGCGTTTGTACATGTGCAATTTATGTCATTTATGCCGCTACAAAAGCAATACAAGAGTGGGTAACGTTTTTCAAATAACTAAGAACCATTAAATTATAGAAATTTACTATGTAAGCATTCACAACTCAGTATTTTATGGAGCTGATTGTGAATCACACATAAGGTTAAAGCGTATTTATATGTTTAACTATACGAATATTGACAAAAAATTCTTTGTACTCAAAGTTTGTATTGTGTGTAAACAAAATACATTCCGACATTATAAGGCTTCTATGCCTTATTGCGGCAATCCATTATTGTGGATATGATTCTCACGTATCTCTCTCTAGCTAAATAATGGTATCATAAATCTGAATGTGATTGATTGCTATGTAGTAAATGCCATTGAGCAATGACGTATTGTTCAGACTACCGAAAATTGTGTTTTATAGTCGATTTAGATATTGCGATTTTAAAAATACAACGCAATTTAATAAGATGTTAAGTTACAAACGAAACGTAGATTTAGGTTAGAATAAAAACGGGAGTTTCCTTTCAGAGCTGCTTTGTTAAATATTATGTAATAGTTCGCCCTGCAGAGATATTTGATTGCCATGTCTTATGTACCCACACCTGTATGGCTCAATTCAAGTACCAGGAAATTAGAGTTCACGATTATTAGACACAATAAAAAGATCACGAAAAGTTAAAAAAAAAGGAAAAATATTCTTAACTTTAGTGCTTGAAAAGCTACAGCAATTTATCATTACAAATGCAATGGTCAATTTAACATTTATTTGTTTTTCTTTTGATATGAAGTTTACAAATGATGTGAAAGTTATTACATTGGTAGGAAATATTACTTGCTTAATTATCCAATACTATCATGTTGAACACCACAAAATGTCATGAATTGAATACCCTTTGGATACCACTCATTAACCGTGGATATGTAGGCATATTTTAATAACGGAACGGCTTTATATTTTACTTCCGATAAGGAAAAAATATTGTACATTTAATTATAATAATTTAAATTATTGCATTTGCAGTGTATTTATTCGTACATAACATATATTCACCACACAGTCTCTGTAAGAAAACTGATGAATAAATAACCTTATGTAGTAGTAGTATGTTATTACTTATTATTAATTAGCTACTCCCCAAATTTTTCTAGGTCTTGCATTAAGTTTCTTTCTGCTAATTTATTTAATTTAAATGGCCCAACATAAGCCTTTTATGTTAAATTCCAAAAAAGCATTATTTTTATTACATTATTACAAATTATTTTAAAATTTAAGTATTTCGAATCGTGTTTGTACAAACCAAGAACTTAAACAACTATCTATTGGCCATAGAAATACTTGTTCCGTGCGAAAATAGATCCCGCGACTCGCATCTCCACAGCCGGTTGCATAGCGACTGCGCCAACTGTAGCCGATAACATTAAAAACTGTAATATTATACATAAATTTGGCTATGTAAGATATCATACAATACTTATCATACGAGTAGCTAAAAAATAGCATATTAGGTATTTCCAGTATTAACTATACTAAAAAAACCTAATATGTTAATTTTTCAAATATCAAATGTGAGTCACTTGATTGGTGAGACAGCGATATTGTAATTAATATCGTCCCTGACATTATTAAAACCCTTGAAAGCCCAGTTATAATTGATGTCTGACACAATATAAAACTTATTGGACTCTTCATGATTTATGAATATTTATGCAAGCTGTTATTTCAATAGTTTTCAGGCTTCTTCAGACAAAATGTCAATATTTTTAATTGCTAAAGTAATTATTGATAACTGTAGTTAACAGTATATATATTTAATGATATTGTTTCTTACAAACCGGATTTTAATTTCACTTTTTGAAATTTGTGTCTCACGTAATTTTTTTATGCCATATAGTATGATGTACGAGGAGGATAATGCCTACACAAATCATGTCGCTGTGGCGTACATTGATTGAACGGGTGTCCTGAATCTTTAGAATGTGTTTCGAACTTTGTTGGCGATAAGCCAGCGAATTTCACGAGTACAAATATTTTCAAAATAATTATTACCAAAAAATACCAGCTGACTGCTTTTGTCACCCATCTAAACAAGGATCTATGAATACCATGTGCGCATAGTATAAATAGGAGAACAGAGTAGTTAACTATATCTAGTGCCTTCCGTAAATCTGTGACGATCGTATCTACTCGTACTTGGGCTATTGAAGCAAATACGGCATATAAATAATTCCGGTATTCAAGAAGGTTGCTTACTGTGTACTTGCGTATAACAAACATGCTGTAAGTTTAAGATGATTATAAAACATTATAACTTTCCATATTCATGGTAAGAAAAAAGGAAGTAGGTAGTGGTGATCCACGAATCTAACACAGCCCAAAAGTTTATTCTCGTATGTTGTAGTGGTAATGGGCGGGTAGTACGAAGTAGTAGTTTTTTTAAAGAAGCCAATTTCTTAAATGCGCCTCGATATGGCATTAAATATTACTATCCAGAAAGAGCTTTACAAATGTAGTTGAAACAGCTATTTTATGTATAAAATTAATAAAAGAGGTTTAAATAAAAAAAAATCTGATACCAAGTAATGGCCAACATCGCACGGAAATTAACAATTAAAAACCTACTATATATTTTACGCCCGTTGTTACAAAAACCATTTCCTTGCGATATTTGCCATCCGACTCCCTTGTTACCCAACAAAGCAAACGCTTTCAAAATCAATTACAGCAGTGTTGTTTGCGCCCAATGCCCAATATTGACAAGATCCATACAGCTGACTTGAATACTCGTTTTTCCATGGCTATTGGATAATAAACATTAAATAATTAACAATGCCCTAACATGTGTTTGTATACGTTAGTTAGTTTTTAGTTGTTATATTTTAGATTAATTGTATTTATTAATTATAAAAACTATAACAATGTCTTGTTTATATTCCTTAATTACTAGACAACCTATGTACCTAATTCATGAATTCGCGTGCTTCGCATTGACAGATCTGTTAAAAATATTTTGATATGTGTGCTACCTTTGTCAGTACAAAATGTGCAACTACTATATCAATAGTATAGATATACTATAGATATATTTCTCAGATATGTAAAACACGAGGGGCAAATTCAACACTAAAATTGTTTTGCAATTTTAGTGTTGTCAGCGTCGAGGATCGAACCCACTTGTGTACTTTGAAACGTATAGCAAGCGCTTAGCTTCTGAGCTACCGTAATTTGTATATCTAGATGAATTACTCGTAAGTACTGGAAAAAAATTTTGGTATATAAATCAATAATTTGGCATACTGTAGGTAGTTTAGTCATGTTAAACGTTTTTTAAAATGTTTCGTTTCGTTCGGTGAGTGAGGTAACTGGAGGCCCACTTCCTCCCCACCCCCTCCTTATCCCCCGTCCCATCACCCAAATACCACAAGATGCCTCTACTTCACGCCGGTATTCTGCGAGGTCGTGGTATTAATCCGGTCGAGCCGGCCCATTCGAGCAGCAGCCAAAGCCGCCGCTTGGCTCTACCACGTAAAAAAAACGTTTAACATGACTAAACTACCTAGTTAGTATTACTCTACGCTAAAGTCTAAAATACTCGTTACCTCGTCACCTTCTTTAATAAAGCTAAAGAAATTAAGTAATATGATATATACGTTCATGTCTTTGTATTAAACACAGTTTAACCTTTTTATCATCAAAGGAGGAGGGAGAATCAATTCATCCTTTTTTTTATGAACGTTAAACGATATCTTGCTACAAAATAATTCACTTCTTATAAAACCAATTCCATTGCCTAAACCGTTATGATTAAAATTGTCTTTTACGTTTTAATTCAACTCTGAGGTAGTAGCGATGCGGGTTCTGACAATGAAAATTTTACTCTATTATTTCTTCCCATCTATATTACAGCTTGGTGAAGCACTAAATAGATAAACTGTCTAAAAATATCATGATCTCTCTCAGACGGCGGAATATCCATGTCAAATATGCCAGACATAAATTATTCAGAACGGTGAGCAGCATCTAGAGTGTCTGGTGTCTGTTACTCTCATAGCCAACTCGCTTTGGGTTGAGGTTTGAGGTTGTGGGATTAGATCACTTATAAAGGGTGCAGAGTATCTTTTGCCGATACGCTGTTCCTCGTGAGTGATACAACACGGTCTTCCAGTCGCCAACCAATCCTTTGTTTCATTCTGCACTAGTCTCCTTGTCTTCTTCCTCCTTTTTCTCTTCTTTCTACCTTTTCCTTCTCCACCAGCAAAAGAGCTAACCACTGCCCGCTAGCTCACTGCAGTGCTCCGGATATAATGCAGAATTTTGATCGTCAATTATTTCGAAATTTCTGGAATATTTCCGAAAGGATTTTTTAATTATCGACCATTTTAGCATGAGCATTTAAATTTACTATGTTTATCATACATAACCCAATTAAATTATACTTTAAACTCTGGTAATGCTAATAAATGTATGGCAAACAATAGAGATCTGCGCTACCACAATGATACAAGTTCTATTCCCCGTTTCCGTATCGTGTATGCTACAATACATAGCAAACGAACACCTGGCCATAGCCATGAATACATATCACTTACTTACTCACTTACTCGTACACTAAAGTGTCTATATGAAATATACCAAAAACTTAATATTCAAGGCTTGAGTAGCAATTTATTCAAGAGTTCCATTTGGAGGCCTGAAATATTTAAACAGTAATTTGAATAATGTAATCACTGAACGAGCTCTATAAAGGGTGAATAAGAAAGCATAATGTTAAGTAAAAAGTGAAGTACCTCGTTAATTAGTAACAAAATGCCCTTACCGTTTGATAGTTATTGAGGAATAAAAGAAATTAAACATCTTATTTTGTAGCATGTGTAATAACGACGTTATTATATGATATTGTCAGCTCTTATGTAGTAACTTTATCGTAAAGGTATTGTATTACATCGGATACTCGAAGATACGATTATTGTAAGCATAAAAACGTCAATTTACCTAATTTTTTTACCTATAAGATAATCATCATTATCAGTTTGTCAAAAAAATTTAAAAGGAATACAATAAATAGGTGTAATTAAACAGTTCGGGATTACATATTGGGTCGGTGCAGTGTACAGTTGGAGTATCCATTGTCAATAGTCGTGTCGTATTCACAGAAGCTTTTGAAACATTTGGTTTTTTGTTTTAACGTGTTAAGATCGATAATTGACTGCAAAGTAAGTCCAGATATAGTAATAGTATTTACTAATTACCCTGAATGTGTGTTTTTACTATTATTACAGAGTTTCTGTTTAATAAATTTGTTAACCTAACTATACGGTTGGAGCGCTTTGCCATTGGATGAATTTTCCGTAATCGCCACGCTAGGCACGCGAATTAGCGATAACAGAACCGGACACCTCGTACCTTAGATGCTTCGGGCCGTCCAGGGTGATTTAAGTGCAATATCTTATTGAAACTGTTATGAACACGTGATCTATCTGGTATTTAGTACCTTTAGCCGACTTTTATGACACCCTGAGATTATGGGGTGATAGATTTTATTACGCTGCCACCACATCACCATTAACACAACCTTTGTTAAGTTTTTGAATTTTAAAACAAAATGAATGTGTATTTAGCGAAAGAATAAATCATCGCATCGCAAAATACAGAGTTGAACATCACTAATGAGATGCTACCGGGGCGTCCCAGTTTATGTGTCATTGTCAAACGTGACAAAAGCAGCGTTATTAACCTCAAAGCCAAGCAGGTATATCGTCTACGGTATAAACTGAATTACGAACTCTATGAATTTACCTCATAAACTGAAGTACCCGTAAGAGAAATCCGCATATAATTAATTTATATAATTATTTCTATTCGAATATCTAACCCCGAAAAAGTATAGTAAAGCGTAAAATTCAACCACCCTCCGTTCTTCCCATGGCTGACGTAACATTTCAGGAGCTTTTTCATCATCATTATTACCTGTCCTGCAGGTACCCTGTGTTGCGCTCATCGACTTCTTGCATTACTGCGGGTCGATACTTCGTGTTATAGGGAGTCACCCTACACAGCGTTTGCCGATCGAGTTTTCCACTCGAGAAACTTTCTTTTCAACGGTTATCGGTAATGCGAATTATGTAGTCGGCTCTTGGCCACTTCAGCTAGCTGATCCTTACAGCTATGTAGGTTACACCAGTTCTGTTGCGCAATCTATCACGCAGAGAAACTCCGACCATTCCATAGCTCGCTAAGCAACTTTGACCTTCCCCTTACGGCCTGCTGTGATTGACCACGTCTCGAATCCTTAAGTCAATACTCGCAACACGCACTGGTTATACCGTTTAGTTTGAGATTTTGAGGTATGTTCGACTAGAAATTGTAACGTTTCCTGAACGCTGCTCACCCGAGTTGGATTAATCGATTGACCTCTCAGACAAAGATAGAAATCCAAAAAAGACTGCGGTGCAACCCGCTCGCCAGGCGTGGCAATTATGGCAAACCCCCATGGGTTAATATATACCACCCCCATAATCGCCATTAAAAGAAAAATGTACCTCTCACAAATGGTTGTGAGAGGTACATTTTTCTTATCCAATATAAACATAATTTAATATTTAAAGTTTGAGTCACCGTCATCATCGCACGACAAAGTAAGTAAGTACCCAACTTTGTAGGATTCAGGGAAAATTTAAATTACCCAACGCGGGTCAAATGCTTTCTTTCAAGGTAAACTAAGTTTCGGGGCATAATCCGCTACACCGATCTACCTCCGATTAGAGTTCTTGACATGGTTCCAAAAGTATTTTCGAGCATGCGGATGTATAAGGTATAAGTATTAGTATTTTGAGTACGGTGTTGATATGCGGTAATGAATAAAACATCTCTCTCTCTATCTCCCTCCCTCTCGCAGTCTCTTTTATTTCTTAAATTATATTATAATATTGCTTGTCAGTTATTAATTTTATACTCCAATGAAAATTCAAGGCATGTCATGTTAAACATACTATTGTAAACTTTGTATAACGCATTTATCATTCATTGTAATAAAATTACTGACTTGCCATGGCCGGCAACACATGTTACTTATGACAATGATAGAATGGTGAGTGCGGTGCGGTAGATGAATTTAAATTCGACTCTTAGGAGCTTAGGAGATAACTAACAACTAACGTTTCTGCAATGGATTGATAGTATGCTGTTTTGTGCCATACGTACGTATGCACTAACTAAGAATACCACCAGAATCCTTTGCGTCCCTTATGAGCTAATAACAAAGACTTGTAAAAATTTCATTATTTAGTTTAAAAAAATCGTGTTTGCTACGTTACCTGATAGCAGTCCTATTCTACCTAGGAATATCTTTCATTATTGCAGGCCGTGGGGATTCCCAATTTAGTGCCTAGGAGAGACCTTTATACATTGATGTTGGTTGCAGTAGGTGTCCATTGGTTGCATTGGTAGACACATATCATCTAGAGGAATGTGATCAGTGTGTCCATCAGGGTCTACTAAATATTACCCATACTAACGCCGCAGGACAGGGGGAGGGTGACAAATTACAGGTTTGTAGGATTTATATTTACTGAAATTTCGTGATTAGTCAGTGAGTGGTATTTCCCTTTTATTTATTTTTTTCAAATGAATTATAAATTTCCTTTCTCTAGTAATAAACTTGTTTATTTCAGCCGTTAGGGATTTCGACGATGTTTCGCTTTACTTTCACAAAAAAATATCGTTTTTCGCTATCTTTTAACGGTCTTTTTGTTGGCCGGGAATCAAGAGGATATCTATGAATGTATTTCGATGTTTCCGTGTTTTATATTTAACAAAAATTCTGTAAACGGTTGAACTAAAATATTTACTAAAATCCAAATTACGGAATTTGGATTTTTTCTTCTTAAAAATGCTGGAATAGTCTGAAATTGTACAACATGCGATTATTTTCTACTTGTAAGTAATATAAGACATAAAAATTCTTCATCATTATTATCCTGTCAAGTGTTCACTGCAGGATATATTATGTCTTTGTCAATTGGACGATTTACCGCGCTTGATAAGCGGGATAGCAATCGTATTGTTGCTGCCTGTTATCAGTTTTTTTGTATTTCAATCTGGCATTTTGAATTGGTTAAGCCACGTTCCGTCGGATGCCTTGATATTTTTAAACCTTTTCCCTTAGACGAGTCTTCCGAAACCCACGGGAAAAAAGAAGCAGATTTTGACTCGCTACCACAAGTTAAAAACATATTACGGACTATAAGTGATTTTAGTGCCAACTTAAAATAGTGTTCGTCCCTTTCTATTATGCATTGTTTAATTTTAATGTAAGAAAGAAAGAAAGAAGAAGCCGCATTCTTGCCTCTCCAAGAAAGCGGCATACTTGTCTTCGAAGGTTTGTCTACACTCACCACGCTGGATGGGTTGGTTAGGACAGTGGCAGACTTCAGCCGAACCCAAATCTCACAAACTAGTGACTAAGAGCAGCATCTCCCAGACTTAATGTCTGACTACGAAAAATCGGCATTAAGGGTTTTAAAGAATAAAGTACCAGTATAAGCGCTTTTTGTAAAACAACCTTGAGGTTGGATCTAAGAAAGGTCCTTAAGGGAATAAAATTTTGTATGTAATATTATCTTAAAAATTCATAAAGTGTACTCCTCAAAATATATTTCATTCGATTTTTAAATAAGTTAGGATTATTTTCGAATTTTGAAACAAGTAGATTCGTAATTAGTATTATATTAATGCTAATTACGAAGTTTCAGCGTACAAAGTTGCCAGTATCAGCTAACATTGGTACGAACATCTATACAAAGGGCTCGTATATAAGAAAAACTTTTTAAATCTATACACGATTTCATCGTTGGCTTGAACACTGAGACAGAGACAGGCTCATCACCTGCCACGTTATTCCAAATAATCAGAGGTGAAAAGTACGTTGAAACGACTAAAATAAACGTCTAAACCTCTGACTACCTCGGTATTAGATGCTTATTTATCTTTATATTACACAGACAACATGAGAAAATTAATAATAACATCATCTAATTTTGAAAGGCTCCGGTTAAAACATAAGGTCTCACGACCGTGTACCCAATGTTGAGGTGGTCAGAGGTCTAATATTTAGTCTTTACAAACTGATTTTTACCAGTGTTATTTTTGGAACAACGTGGCCGGTGGTGAGCCTGCCGCCGTCTTAGTGTCCGAGCCATCGATACAAATCAAATCATTTATTCATCGACATAAAAAACATAAATTTCACTAATCAATCGTCATTTTTCAAATTCAAATTGAAACCTCGTAACGGAATGTCCTAGGCCCATACCCATGTTCCTCTGGCTGAGAAGAAACTAGAGAAAGAAACAACGTAGATAACCTCTTTTTAATATTTTTTTAAAAGAAATAAAATCCATAGCAAATATTATTACAATAAAATTTGTGAGCCATCAACTCTTCCTGGGGATATTATCACACATGTATATCATAATAACCCTTTTTATCATGAGTTTGTCTAATAAATGTTTTAAACCCATGATAGGAAGACTGCGCACTTACTGGGATTTTGTTGTAGATGTTGATGACTAACTTGTTACGAACAAGGTTTTCAAAACCTTTCACATAGGGGATCGAACTCAAGTCCCCTGATTCGGAGGCCGATCACCTAACCACTCGGCTATCGTGGCTTACAAATTAGAAAAAAATAAAATTTTAGAAAACTTGTCTCTTAAACAGAATTATATAAACCTTTTTATGACTATATAAACAGCATTGTCTATATAAACAACCCAAATTTGTTTATATACTCTAATAAATATTAAAGATTACGGCGTTTCATTTGGCACTCAGCGTAGCGTAAAGGGATTCCACAACCAAGTTTACCTCTTTCCGAGACATAGAAAGGTACTGAAGGCGAGCCTGGTCGCCGGGTTTGCTCTCGGGGATCGTGATGAGGTTGTGTTTTCCCTTAGTCGCCTCTTACGACACCCACAGGAAAAAAATAAGTTACCAGGTGATAGCGGGATCATAACAGCCATAAGCCGAATAATAAAAGTTAGGTTCTGACTAGTGAGTCTTACTCGCCTATCACCCATAGGGGTAGGCAGAAATCATGGACTACCTCGGCATGACTGAAGCAGAAACAGAAGATAACATTATTAAAAAAACAATATTTAAATCTTAAAATTTATTTACGTCAGTTTTTTTTTTCAGATTAGAATTAAGAACGACTTGTCGTTGTGGCGTTAGAAAGTCTGCCAACCTATCTCATTTCGTAGGTATTGCAAAATTACAACATAAGAAAATTTTGGAAAATTTCATAGCTACCGACAGATGGAGTTATAATCATTACGTAAAAGGTAAAAGAGAAAATACACAGGTAACTGGCAAGACCGTGCCCTTAATCCTTGCGGATGATAAATCCTAGGGACAGGCCTACGTGTCCACTGCGTACCTGCTTATTTCGACCACGTCCACAATTTCCGTAGTATTCGGAAGTTGTGGACGTCGTCAGTTGTCAACTGCCTGCCAACTGCTTACATTTCAAAGCCGTCAGTGCGCGCAAATACAGAGGCACTTACTCATCTATACCTATTCATTTTCGATGTATCGCTTATGTGATAAGATCGGAAGAATACAGTTTCAAAGATACTGGACGTTTCACAACATTTTCAGCGTTATTTGTTTTTCACACAATATTATTTTCAAATAAAAGAAGGTGAAATTCAATTTATGTCGTACTTAATGATACATATTTAACATTTGTAATATTATGCATGCATTCATTTGAAAGTCCTCTTGGTTGAGATCGCTGAGTACCAGTACATTTTGTTCCAATTTTACAGTCCTGTAGGGGTTTGTGGTGCGACATGTTGTTTGTTTACAAAAGACTGCGTCGTATATGTACACTGAACGCTCACATAATAGGTGAATGCTCACTTATAACCCCAAGTAGAATAAATTTGGACAAAAGTTCGCCTAACGAGCAATAATGTACCGCTTTTTTTCGAATAAATAGTGCGGCTCGAGTTCACCAACAAATTAACAGATCGTTAATGTTATATACTGAACATATAAACATATCATATGAAAGAATATCATTTTCATATTCTCAAACCTTCTTACAATCACGTAAATTCCAAAGTCACCAGTAAGATGAAAAACAAGTAGATATAAAAGTGGTGATAGATATTTATACATAAGACCGATATGTATACGAAACGTGATTTTTTTTAGTACGACTATTGTTTATTACATCACTATCATTTTCCCTAGATGATCCCACGCCCTTTAACAAACTTATTGGACAGCTAAAAAGATAGAAACTGTGTAACATATAACAGAACAGATGCAATTCACGAAGTACAAGTACAGAAATGTGAAATAGTTAGTCTATTCCCCATTTCCGCATTTGTATAATCTGTCCTTTATATCAGCAGGAACGTAAGAATTGACATTTAACGGAAATACCGCTTCAATACAATTTACGATCAACCAATAGCATTGAACTGAGCGCTAGACGGCTCAAAGCACTTATTTACGTTCTATTCGTAAGGGAACTGATAGCTGAAATAAATCTAATAATGTACAAGGTAAAGCCAACTTTAAAGCTGCGGATATTATTTCATATTGTAAGATTGAAAGAAAAATGTAGCAATATTTTTTAGTTATTTTTATAGAACTCGAGACAAATGTTCAAGCAACTCACCTGATGGTAAGTGATAACCGACGCCCACGAACATCCGCAAGATCAAAGGAGCTGCAGGTATGCTGCCGCCCTTAGAAGGCCGGCCTAAAGAAGAAATAGTGTCTTTTGACGAAGATCCCCCCCACGGTGGATCTGGTACTAGGATGCCTCTGCCCAGAAAAGAGAAGTATTCCACGTGGGACCGAACTTGCACCTTATAAAGTTGCTGTTGGTTGATGGGAATGAAATACTGTCCCGCTCTGCTGAGCACGCGAAGCTAAAATACATAATTTCTAGATTATTATTCTGCTAGATTACATTGCCATGCGTAAACATTGAAAAGAAGAAAGAATATAAGAAAGTAAGAAAAACCTGAGTACTTCCGTCACCAAACCGTTGCTGAGCATGGCGATTATGGCATATCCTTCTTAAGAGAGGGGCCAATGTTCTGCAATGAACTATTTACAGACTAGTAAGGTAATGGTGCTTACGGCACAAAAGAAACCAGTCCAAAATTCACTGGCGACTTCGGCTCTGCTTAGTTAATCAGAACATATTCTTTGTACATACAGATAATATTATCAAGAGTGTCTTAAATTTATTTTACATTTCTTTAGTATTACCAACCTATTGTTTCATATGCTTTTCTGAGTATTTTTCTTCTTTTCTGCTGTCACAGGACATCGTTTCTTATTGTCTGTCTTCTGATGAAACAGATTTATCCGGGTGTTGTCGGAAAATAAAACATGCTTTCAATGAGAAAATTAAATCCGAAGTATATATAATTTCCTATCTAATTGCCCTAGTTAGTTCTCTTAATAGTGTTACAACTTTTCGAGCAATTGCCAACGACTAGGCAAACGAAATTAAACTTTCATAATACGAAGAAAATGTAATTAAAAAATTTGTCTAGTCCAGATAAACTGCAACAATCAATCCTCAACGGTTATAGAAAAAATTTAAATTTCAGTACGATAGACTCTTGAATACCCCTTGCTACATGTGATCTCGACACGAGCCGTGTATTGTTCAGTGGCATGTGCGGACACAAGTGTGTATCGTTGACTCTCTTACATTTCATTTTTTGTTTCTCGCTTTAATTAAAAGAGAATGTGTTTCATTTTATCACGATGTAGTCATGTATGTTACAGAGAGAATTTAATGTTTCATTTTGATTCATGTAAGGTATTTATATATATATATATATATTCTCACTCATTTCTCAAAACTCCAGGGGATAAATCATGCAGGGCCTCGTCGCCGGATTTACTCTCGAAGATGGCTTTAAGATTTTCAAGGCTTTTCTCATGATTTTTTATGCCGCTACTACACGGCTGTAAGATATTTTATTATTGGATTGGAGTGACGATCGAGATGACGATATGATGAAATATCACACAGCCTGTAATTATTCTGGCTCAGTGTACCTTTCAAACAGGAACTCAACAGGGGTTGACTTTTTCCCGTCCTAGTATATTGCCCTTCTTACTGTTAGCGGTATAACTATCTGAAACATGACAAACTTAAATTATCGAGACCAATAACGGGAAGCAGTATGAAATATGCAAGGTACTGCGATTGCCAACACGTGTTTCAAGGCTAGCAGCTATGGTAAATCTGCTAATTTGGAAATACTCAGCACAGTTTAAAGGCTGTAAGAGAAGGAAAACTCTTAAGGGAGTATGTTTAAGGGGAAAATGTTTCCAACACTGGCCTCTAGAGCAATTTACGAATTTTTTTAATTCTTTTTTGTTTGTCTGTCTTTTGCCCGTGCATGACGCGAAATCATCAAGACCGATTTCAATACAATTGTCTTCGTTGGATAGCTTATTTATATTCTGATTTACAAATAGCTTTGTTTGTAAATTTTTGTTTCAGCGAGTTAAGTAGATGCAAAGTTACAGCTTACGTTTAGCTAAAGCTCTAAATAATATATTGTCTGGTTATTTCCAGCTGCAACGATAATTACGCAACCGCAACCGTAGGCAGTCTTTGACGTCAATATTAAAATAAATAAGATTTTACACAATAACATTTACTTTCATGATCGATTACCCAAATGGTGGTCAAAAGTTGAGACAGTTTAACCCAATTCGTTTCATGAGGTATCAGAAAATACTAAAATGACCTACTCGTAAAGGCTTCATTATAGAGCCTAGTATATAGCCACTATCTTAAAATATTATCGATACTTCGATAAAATTTACGTGTCTCTTAACATAAAAAAAATATAGTTTCATAATTACTAATATTAGAAAATGCGCTTTTACAATATTCATTAAGAAAACGTAAGAATCGACGTCCTCGAGTGCAATGTACTTCATAATTAGCCCGTTCGTCCGCATGAAACTCGTGTACCGGAGTAGCATAAACATTAATTGGCGGCAACAAAGTCAAGTTAAAATAAATATTCCAATGTATTCAAGACGCGGTCTTTTTAAAACTATATATAAATTTCGTATAAACGAAAAATTCTTTACTGCCTGTATTATGAAACTAGTTTCCTCAGTTTCTTCAGCCGTGTCTAAGTAGTTCACTGCTAGACCGGTCAATACTCGTGAGAGGATTCGATGTGATCGTCAATCTTGGTAGGTAGATTGGCGATCGCTGAACTTAAGAAATGTATACTACTCCACAGCTAAGACACAGCTGCCTATCACGGGTTTGTCTATTGCCGGTCTAGTGCGTTGTGGTTATACCTGCATCTGTCAAAAGCGACAAGTATTCTTTCAGCGTTTTTTTTTATAAAATTTTGGTCCCTCGCGTTTCTATTACAAAATTAATTCAATTAATATTTTTGAAGTCTTGTTCTTCTTGTTGAACAGTACTACTGCCGGTTGTCTCTCTAGCATATATATACTGACGCCCACGAACGTCCACAACACCCGAGGAGTC
The DNA here is from genome assembly GCA_029286595.1 of Bhutanitis thaidina. Taxonomy (NCBI): domain Eukaryota; kingdom Metazoa; phylum Arthropoda; class Insecta; order Lepidoptera; family Papilionidae; genus Bhutanitis; species Bhutanitis thaidina. The sequence goes on along the minus strand of JAGSMS010000004.1, from coordinate 6,055,541 downwards.
ACACAGGTGCGTTATCGGCCTTTGCGGAAGTTCGTAACTGTTCATAAATACAACGATTAATAAAAATTAACTTAGCTAATTCCAAAAAGCCGTAGTTCGTTGCAGACAAAGCTGTGGTGGATTTCTTACCATCTAAACGGTGTTAATGAAGCATGAAATACTGTATGAATACATATATATAAAATTTTGTTTGTATGTGTGAGTATTTATATACAATATATGTTATGTTTGTATATATTCGTACATGATCATAATTGTTCTTTTCTATTCATAAAAATATGTATTTTATAATCAATACAAACAAGCGGTTCACCTGATGGTAAATGAATACCGTCGTCCACGTAAATCTGCAATACATAAGGAGCTGCAATTGCGTTGTTGGCTTTTAAGAATATTTGGAAGATATGAGAGAGGATGAGTGAGTTACTTCACTCACTGAACGAAACGCAGAAGCATAAGATGCCTCTACCTCACGCCCATATTCTGCGATGTCGTGGTATTACCCCGAATGAACCGGCCCATTCGAGGAGCAGCAAAAAATGCCCCTTGGCTCTTCCTGAGTTATGTCGACTTATAATTATTTATTTATTTAGCATATTACACATAATCCTACCACTTGAGAACACCGTTTACGACTGTCATTTTCTTTTTACGCTGCTATAAAATGAATTATGTAAGATCAATAGCTCCAATAGCAGAGGGTTCTCGATATTAATGGCGAGAGATAAACATTTTGAGCACAGTATTTGCATTTTACTACTTTGAATACGTAATCTGGAGAAATTCTAAAAAATTAACTCACCTACAACTGAAAGTGATAGAGATGCTTTTTGTAGTGAAATATTAACTTTATTTTTAATTTGAGGTATTGTGAGTTCGTGAGTTTAGTTAATTATAATATAGTTTCGAAGTATATCTGCCAAGATGATAATCAACAATATTATCGTCGTCGTATATAATATATAATATTATCGGCAATCATACCTTAAACATTCTCGTAGTAAGCTAGTTAACTAAAAATAATCGCGTCACTCGTACCTTAAACATTCTCGTAGTATAATTACAGGCGTGGTTGGAATTCCATCTTAGTTCTCAAGGGTGACGACGCATCTGTAACTTCCTTCGATTTAAGTTATTTGCAGGACTCCATGAGCTGCAGAAATCACTTACCTTCAGGTGGACTGTAAGCTCGTTTAACATCCTAATCCAATTAAAAAAAAACAGCTCTACGAAGTCCTCCATAGCCACAAATTACAGTCCGAACCCACCTGCACCGATCCACATCCCACAATATTCATAACTCCTTCTTGTAAATTTGCTGATCTGCACCATTTGCTGATCAAAGCTGCCACTGCTAAACCTTTTTCTCCTAACTTTTGTTGGATCTGCGATACACAGTGCCTGGGTCATTGTCACATCAGCTTACTGTTCCGTTGGTCTATGTGGAATATTTAGGTTTCGTTGAGATCCGTTTTGGATTGTATCATAATGAGAAGCTCCCGGTTTCGGTTTTCTTCGTTGCGCTGATTTTGAGCTCACTCATACGGCTAGTAGTGTCTGTGTTTTGTGAGATTCATCACTGGCGAAAAGTATAAATACACGTATTGGAGAATTCTCTTTAGATTTTTACACAACGTACTCGTATATCCGCGACAAAATAGCGTGAACTTTAAAAAACACGTAAAACCTGTAACTTTTAAGGTATTAAAATCTAAATTCCAGAGCTATGCTCAGGTTAAATTAAATTGCAAGTCAATTACTTTAATAGAAACGGCGGATAGAATATTTTTCGCATATTTGTATTTTACTTTTGATGAAAGAGACCATTTACTGTTCCAGTATATCAGCAAATGTTATTTCTGAAAGGCCACTCCAGTTATATTTTAATTTGCTAATGTTGGTGGATTTTTTTTTACCTTAGCATTATTATACCAATGTAATATACATACTGTGCTATATCAAGGGGTTATAGTGTGTTAAACAAAACGAATTCGTAATATAAACGTATAAGGTTAACAGATATTTGAAAAACTCCTTATAACACAATATAGTAAAAGAAAAACATTTTCTTATATATATATGTAGAATACTATTTACGTATAGAATAAAATTTTAGTCTGTAATACAATTCCATTTCGAATTAATAATTTCGTAATTTTTAAGATGAGATAAGTTGCCTTCTAGAGGTCCATATATATATAACAGGCAACTAAAAAATGTACCTACGTAATATAACGTTTCAAGCTTGTAGTGTTATTCTACACGATATGTTATGGCAAGTAAAGATAGGTAAGAAAGTGTCTAAAGCTTAAGAACCTTAAGCTGTCGACTAGAGTGAATTTTGAAATTTAGATACATTATTAATTGATCATCTACATGTGTTTACAGTCAACTAAAATATCTCAGAATGTAATAGAGAATATAATCCAAAAAATCATGATTATTTTCTCATGGAAAATGGTACAGGGTGGTGCAAAATTAAATTTATAATTTATGTGCGCTTTGCATTTTCTTGTTTCCCGATATGAAAGAAAGCAGAAACGTTATTTACTGCTTTTACCTTTATTAAATTTTTCTGGAACACACGGATAAAAAGTCAACACTTATCCCATAAAACATTTTTCTTTCTAGAACAATCGTAAAATAAATTTTGCGGTCTACACGAAATTTTATTTACTTTATCAGAAATTCCATAGCAGCTTTACGTTTATTTAATATTCCTATACGTTCGGTAAAAATATACATACATATCTCAGTTCGGTAGTGGTTTTTTTATAGACATTGTGTTAAAATCACGTGTCCTGTTACATGCACGGGGTATTTTTGATCTGATAATTTTTCAGATGAGTATAGTAATCAGTAAGATGCCACGATACCCAAGCGTTGCTACTATTCGGTTCACACGATATAAGATTGGTAGCGACGATTTTCGACGGCTATGCCTTAGATATCTCCTGCATGCGTTACTCAGCACCCTAATATATCCTGTGACTATTTCACTTTATGATTAATTATAAAAAGAAGTCGCTGTGGTCGTAACCAGCCTTTTGGGCTGTCATCATGAAGATCTTGTGATGTTAAGTGGAACTTTTGTGTTATTTTTATCACATGCCTTTTTTTCGAATTTTAGGAATAGAACCGTTTAGGTTATTAGCAACAGAGGAGTATATGATATCGCTGCCCGATCGAGAATAGATTATATCATGTAGTGCCCGACCATTTAATTAATTGACCAAATAGTTCCGGCCATAACGTCATCGACGTTCGTCGATTTGTCGTTGGTTCATATTAGTTATTTCCTGACATGAAAGTTATGAATAGAATCTTTTGTATTATTTTTTAAATCAAATATAAACATTGCTTGGACAAGTTTTTTCTGGCGCTTATGAGGCCACTGTCGCGGCACGCTTGCTTAGCTTTCTAGGCTCGCGCTTTGTGGTCATTATGTCATTTAAACAAAAAAAAATTTTTTGTTGCTGATATTAAACGTAATTCTGAGAAGTATCAAGGTAGTTTCGTCAATTACAATAATTAACTAGGCAAATTAATGAACTTTGTTAAATATTAAAAATATTTTTGATCGGAATTACAAGAAAGGTTCTGGATTAGGTACGAAGAGGATTTTTTCTCGAATATTATAAACTTTTCATCTGCAGTTTTCTCTATGTAATATTTTGAAAGCCAGTGATAGTCCACCGAACTTCGTTGTTTTGACAATTAAAGGATATAGCCAGTTTGATGAAATGTCACCATTTCAAGATATGTTATGATCATGTCATGACATATACATGAAGTATAATAGAGACGAACTCCACATCTATTATTATTAAACATATATAATACCCAAGTAAAAAAAAAACTTGACATAATGAGAAATATTAAAGCTTCTTAATTAGGATAATTAGTGGTAACGTTAATTAGTCTTCCTTTGTTACTTTCATAACAATGGGCCGCAGTACCGCTACTGCTCGCATAGCTTTTCAACTTTTGAATTGTTATTTTTAGAATATAATTTCCAACAAAAAGTTCTTTGTTTGATCAATATTTTCATTTAAATCAAATACAGATTTTCTATTCCAGCAATAAAATATTAATAAAATAACACGACACTCAAATTGTCAGGGGAGCTCCCTCCGAATCAGGAGACTCGAGTTCGATTCCAAGTGCAGAGGGATTAGAGATTATAATCACTAACATTTCTAAATTCAAAAACGTTCTTAACAAACTGTTTAGTTCAATTGCATTGTAACATTCGATATTAAAGACACTTGTTATGAGAAATGTAAATGCGATCCGGGGCTTTGTTGAATACAAAGATTCATTCCGGTTACGAAGTCAAAGAGGCAGGATTATATGTAAGAGATAAGATGAAAACATTTCGCTGATTTCATGTACTCAAATCGACATTTTATTCGTCTCACACATTTCGAAATCTTTGAAACTACAGATCAAGAAACGAAATATATAAACATAATAATTCGTATCTAAAAGCATGTGATCTTATTTGGGATAGACAGAGGTACTGCCAAGCGAAGAATTTAGGATCACTCATAGGAGCGGTGCAATTCCTTAATTCTGGAATATTTTGTCGAGAAAATCTGAACCCCGCCGGGACATATTGTATTCTGTGAGCTGCACCCTCCTGTTCAGCTCCATCTTCCATGTAAGGTGCATAAAACGTTGAAAAATATGTTTCCAGGGAAAAGCGTTTGTTAGGAATTGAGCGTGACAATTTAAGTAAAACCACGAGTATATTAATTTTTTTATATTAATAATGTTCGAATGAAGTGACGTTCAGAACAATTTACTCCGTGGTACTACGGTTGTAAGAAAAATGTATGTGTTTTTGAATATATATATTTTTACTCGGTGTACTGCGCTTTGGATTTTATTGCTAATCCGACATGTGTATCTGCCTAGGGTTTTTATGGCACCATCAAACTTCACCGTAGTGTGGAGAATTTCTCGTAATCATTGCCGATTGTTTTGTTGAGTTGACTAGCTAGTGAACAATTGCAATCGTTCATTAGCCAGTCGTACTGTACTTCATACCGGACATCTTTCATCTTAGACATCACTGCCGCTGTATTTTCTTGTCAGAAACACGGGTAATCCTAAGAACTCCCAACCTGAAATCTTATCGGCTTCACAATGTAGTGAATCATGTGTTGTACAAATACAAACTTCGACTAGGACTTGAACGTAAGACTCACAACTTGGCACGCACATACCTTATGCTCGCCGAACAGCTCGTCAAATAATATATTAGGAACCAAGCCTAAAGTGGTAGCAAAAAGATAATAACTGTATAACTTTAATTTTAACTTTTCTGTCTTTTAAATAGTAAACATTTTTTTTTTCTATTTCGTAGCATCTTCATAACATTCTCGCAATTCTCTAGCTTAATGGGCTACGCTTCGCTGCATTCAACTTATTTCGCTGCTTGAGGCGCTGTCAGGTTTTAAATGAAAGACCACCTCCAAGTAAAAATACCCATTTCCAACAGCTTTTTTCTCTTTTTAAACTTTGTTTTAATGAAGATTTTTAAAGGATAACCGACAAAAACTTAAGTAATATTTTGTGCTCAAACTACCGATTAGTTTTTAGTTTACTAAAACTATGATATGTGCCCTTATATGGGCTGCAATCTTATTCAAATTGATACGGCAATCTTAAATACAGGAAGTTTATAAGTATATATATATAGGTAGGGAAAAATATTTTTTTACGCATAATTGTATTGTTTGTACTTGGCTTGTTTCGATACCATTAGATGTTGACATTTAAAAATATAAATAACAAGATCAGAAACAAACTATTTCTTCTCGTTTTGTGGCGGTTTGTGTAAACTTCGCCAATTACGCAATAAGTGTAATATATAGTTCATAAGCTCAGCAGACTGAGCTGAGTCTGATTAAGGTGAGAGTGTGGGGTAATACGAGAGTCTACTTACTACAATAAAAAAACACTATTTCCCACCGTATTTTAAATAATGACAGAAGATAGTTTACTCAGTCTGTTTGTCTGTCTGTGAATCTAACGAGAAAAGATAATATATTTTGAAATTTTATTTATAAAAAATGTGATAATGCAAACCTAACCCCAAACAAAGTTAGTGCTATTTATGGACCTAATGAACTGTCAGTTAGGGTATCACAAAGTTAGCTCAAGCATTTTCAGTCTGGAAAATTTAATTTTAATAATAAATAAACTGAATGTTAATGCTAGTACGGGTCGACCTGCTACAGAAAAAGTAGATGTCATCTGTGAAAAAGTGGAGTAAAATCGGCACAATAGCAATTAGTAACGATATTGCTGAGAAACTGAGTATTGATCACAAAATTGTTTTAATTTAATAAAAAAAATCCTGTATACGCAAAAAGCTCCATATTTGGGTGGCACGTGAACTAACGAACGAAAACGTCATGGATCGTGTTAGGATTTCCGAATCTCTTTTAGAAACCGACTCATTTTTACATTACGTAGATCATTTACGACAGGCATGTACGAAAAAGAGTATGGACAAGCTCCACAAACAGATGATCCCATTATTGTGGAATTGGAGAAGTATCATCCATTTTTGGCTTTTACCGCGTTCCAAACCTATCGATTGCCTCTTCTATTGCCAACAGCTGATTCGATTAAAGCAATGTAATGTATGTATGTATATATTCACGCCTTGTCCCCTACGGGGTAGCCAGAGACAATCTTCTTCCACTTGCTACGGTCCTGAAATACGTCTTTCGCTTCTCCTACTTTCATCAATCTTCGCATACTCGTTGGTTTAGAGTACTCTTGACCCGGCCTTTTTTCAGAACGTCTCCGATTTGATCGTGAAATGTTCGCCTAGGTCTTCCTCTCCCGTCTCTACCATTTACACTCGCCTCATATATTTGTTTCGTCAATCTACTTTCATTCATCCTTCCTTTTCTTTCATTAAAGCAATGTATTGAAATAAAACGGCCTGTGTTGTTAAGTGATCTTTCACCATGATAACGCCAGAATACAGGCATCTAATATAATAAGAGAGAATAGTTGGGTATACAGCCCTGGCTTCCACTATCAGATTTACAGTAGTTTTGATCGCTGCAGAAATCTTAGAGTAGCGTAAGTAATATTATTAGTATAATAATTCCGTATATCTGAGTGAAATGTGTGACGGGAATAGACCGACCGAAACGATTGCGATAAAATTATTAAAGAAAATCCAAAAAATCGAAAGCCTAATTTTAACTAAAACCAATACGAGTAAGTCGTAGCTTGAAAATTGACATAACCGCAATTGCTATCCGTCAGAATTTACATAAATTCGAATAACTTAGATTCAACCTCAACTAAAACTTTGACTAGTGAATACGAAATATATTTCAGTTGTTCAAGAACGCTAAACTTTAAATGAACCTAAAATTAGCTTAATATGGCTTGTAATGTTATTGATCTTATTACCTTTTACTTTCTAGTTTTCTGTCCGTCCTTCATATGAATTCTGTCTACCTTTTTAAATCATCTTAATATTTATCATGCTGTATATTCTTGTAAATCGTTATTCATCAATTTGTAATATACTTTTTAGTTCTACCGTGTACTTACTGTATTTTATTTAATATTTCAATTATTATCTTCTTTCTATGATACCCTGCTATTGACAATTTATTAAATTATCAATGTCTCCTGCAATTTTTAAATTATGTACTTATTATCAAAGGCTGTCCGTAATTATAAATATTGATTTTAATTAAAATTTAATATATTCTGTTTTATAAAATCCCACATGAATATTATCCTAGGAAAGTTAACGATGTCAGACAAACGGTTGGATATGGATTTGCGTTTGGTAGATACACGCATCGGAAAAGATAATAATAGAGGTAATAAGACAAAGATATTTGCTATCGGTTTTCTTATTATCCGTAACCTAGGCCAACGGATACATAACTTTGAACCTACAACCCTTTCACAGTTACTATTAGTCGAGACAAATGCCGCCTGCGTTTTATTTTGATTATTATATATATGACCACCAGAAGAAGTTTTTGTCGATCGTCTCCTTCCATATATATGAGCATGTAGAATGTAACCCATTTAGGCGTAGGCAAAATTGGGGGTCTACGGGATTCTGCAAGCCACTTTTCGCCTCTCCATAAAACAGAATGAGACGGGTGGCGAGCCTCGTCACCGGATGTTTACACTCGTGAAAATAATATTGTGTAGTTTTTCATTACTTAAAGATTTTATAAGGACACAAGAAGGCAGATTCACTTTTACGAGTCACTTTTACTTGAATATAGGTGGTCAGGAGATTCCTTTAAAGAAAAACACATTATTAAAATATGCTTTACTTCTTAGTGGTGCTCCACAATTCATGTCAGATATTTTAGTGGGGACAGCACCAGGAATCGCACCTAAATCACTCACACAGGTACTGTAGAACTAGTTTCTGTTGGCTGACCCACATCTCGTGTCCTGCACCCCTCCGTCATCTTAGGCACCGATTTCACCACAATACTAAGACATTTTTTCTTCAGAACAGCACAGTTCTTAAGCTATTATCTAAATTATCCAGTCCGGTGACGGATACGAAAGTGTTCGTACTCCATCGTACTCCGTTCGTACTCCGTCTTATCAGAAAATAAATTTCCGTCATATGAAGAACAAGCCCATGATCAGCATTAAAGTGTTTGGCTCGTGCACGATAATGGTGATTACTCATATATCATGCACGCGATAGTTGGAGGTTTTTAAAATTATAATTAAGAATAATTGTGTTATAGTATTGTTTAATAAGTTTTATATAATTATGTAGGAGTAATTCTCATAAAATGTCAAGATTTTAAACGATGTTTTAAAAAATTAACACCAGAAATACTTAGTAACTTACAGAGACTTTAGTCAATTCTTTTAAGTGTCAGTCAAGAGGACAAGCTATTAAGCTAAGTGGAATCCGACAGAATGACGACGTCAAAATCGATTTCTCCTTGCCATGTTTGTGCTTCACTTTGAATGTCAATTTTGACTACAACATTAGCACTTGAATTGTTTTTATTATTCCAAATTATCTTTCTGTTTAAAAATTTCGTCGTAATATGAAAATACGTAAGAGTAAAATAGTGTCCAAGAAAGCATATTTAGCGACTGATTTTGAAATTAGGACTAAGGTATAATTTACGTTGTAACACTAAACTACTGTGGTAGCTTAGAGGTCTGAACGCTCATTTTAATTTCAAAATTCGGGAGTGATCTGGGCTCGAATTCTGGTGCCTGGATAACTTAAACTGTTTACTACAATTTTAAGCGCAGACTTAGATTTTGAAAAACCGCATGTCTGAGAAATTAATAAATACTAGCTCACCTACTACTAACACAACTAACAAGCTGAACAAAACTAAGAAGCACTTTCAAGCAGCAGCAAAAGACTCTGCTTGGCTCTACCACGTACTACAACCTCATGTCGTTTATTACAATTGCGGGAAAACTTTATACTAGTCTTATTACTATCATGTCTATAATATGTTTAGAGAATTTTGACACATACACTACATGGTTAATCGACAAACAGTCTTCATATTTAATTGTTCACTTAACGCTTACAGCTATCACATATCCCTGCAGTACTATCACATATTCTATGCTCGTACCAATACGTTTAGAAACGGCGATCTAGCTACCATACAAGACTAATGAAAGTAGCATTGATTATATTTTGGTCATAATTTGTCAAAAAATGAACGAAACATGTTAAAAAACCTTTTTTCAAACAACTTCAATTGTCTAATAATCCAAATAAAACGCCAGTGCATTCGTCATGAGTAGTAGTTTATTGACCTCAACAGAAAAATAAATCGTCGGGAGCGTCGATCGACTACGCAGGATTTCTTTGTCGGCTCATTAGCGACTTCCAACGGGGACAGCAGATGCCGACGTGGACGGACGATATTGTGGTCTTCGACCTGGATTTCGTTGGGCTAGTTACCGATTACAGCAAATATCTTGAGTCAAAAACTTAAAAATTATCCTATGACTAAACTACTGTACTCATAAACCAAAAATCAACAATATATTGTTGATTTTTGGTTTATGATTTGGAAAAAAAAAACCCGTAAAATATGAGGTTAAATTTAATGTCCTAACATCGAATCCACTCTGTATAATGTTCAAAAGATATTCGTACACCGCGGACTCTCCCCTCAATACAAAATTCGTAATACAGAATATGTTCACAATAAAATAGTTTCTATAAAAGAATTATAAAACCGTAGTTATTAAGACTACCACTGTGTAAGTAAGTCCTGCATTCATTTATTGGTTTTATTTTGTACACGTAAATTCATTTAAAATACTAATGGTCAGGGCGCTCACTGTAGTGTCATAGAGCGCGAGTTTGACCTGGATTCGATCCCCGGTGCCGGCACCACTAAAATTGTTATTAACAATTTTAAGTGCTGTATTTACCACATGCTCAACGGTGAAGGACAACATCGTAAGGAAACCTGCATGTCTGAGAAATAATAAAAATATTATTTCGAGGATATGTGAAGCTCGCCAACCCGCACTGGGGCAGCGTGGCGGGCCCTTACCGGCCCCTAAACCCTCTGTGATACTAGTATTTGAGAAGGAGGCCTTTGCCCAGTAGTGGGCACTTACAGGCTGTTACTTTACTTTACTTTTTATAAAATAGCGTGGCAAATGGGGAATCATATAATGCGGGCGCGCTTATAAACTCAACCATGCGAGTAATTAGGCTTCGACCTGTAACAGATAACAACAAAGTACTCGATGGAGCGTATTCGAGGGCCTACTGTTACAAAAATAGAACAACTCTTCGTAGCCCTTGTTACGACTTTTAGCTTTAATTTTGCTTACGTATAGAAAAAAAAATCACAATGTTAATAATTTCTGTGACTAACGTAGTGGAATAAGCAAAATTAGATAATAGTGATTGGACCAGACCTCTCGAGAGAGATGAGTTTTATTACCTCCATAACATACAATATGCCAAAGCTGTTAATAAATCATTCTATATTCGTGTAACTATATTAGTTTTGTTTTTTATAACATTGAAGGGACAAACGAGCTGACAGTCCCGCTTGTAAGTGGCTTCTGCAGACCATGAACACCAGCAGCTTTAATCGAAGGTGACTACAGATTCGTTGTCACCCCCGTGTAGCCAATGGAATATCATTATACTCACTATTCCCTTCAAATCAAAACAGTAATTGTTCTGTTGATTTGGGCGACAGAAATTGATGGCTACTAAGCAGAAAAAGAGCTCATAGTACTTCTTACGGTCTCATTGTTAAAATTATTGATTGCTCAAGTATGGTAACGGCAGTGATTTAAGGGGTCGTCCACCAACTTCTACAAATCGTAATACAATAATTCTGTAATATTATGCACCAACATTTTGTCACCAATAAATAATATAATATTTTTTTAAAAAATACAATTGAAGTATATTTATAGCTTACCGAAATGGGCATGGCTTACAATTTTGAAACACTTTGAATATGCCATTTTACTATGTCCTTCCCTATTCTAGAAAATATCATACGCCATAATTTGTGATATGTTTGTTATAAGAATGAAGTTTTCTTAATTTATACGTTAATATTCAATTAATATATAATCAATTAATTTTTAATATATGAAACATATTTAATTAATATCCATATATTATTTAGTAAATATATGTTTACATATAATGTATATACAAATCGTAAATCTAAATTTTAATCCTCTTTTCTTTGTAATGGCACTGCTATAGTAGGCATCATTAGTAGGGTCAGTGACGCTGAATCAAAATAATAAATAGTATCCACCATATAACATCAATAATTATTACAATATTATTTATTTCATTTATTATATAATGAATTAGACAGTCATATAAGTTTTCACTTCAATCATGTGGCCATAAACTCACGGTTTTTTAGTTAATTTGTATGCAAATTATATTTTTTTCATATGTATGAAATCTTTAATGTTATCGATTTTCGGAATAAAAATAAGAAGCGAAATAAAGGTAACGACAAATTATTTGTTAAAATATACGTATGAAATAAAAATTCTGGATATTATATGGAAAACATATATCTAAATTTTACGTCTAATTCCTTTTGTCCTTTTTCTGGACAAATAAAACACAGCTGGACACGATATATTTTCACTCTTTCCCTAAACTTCTAGCCAGTAAAGTAGCAGCCTGTAAGTACCCACTGCTGGGCAAAGGCCTCTTTCTCAAATATCTCGGAGGGTGTAGGAGCCGGGAATGGCCCGCCAAGTTGCTCCATTGCGGGTTGGCGGGCTTCACATATCCTCAAAATAATATTTTATTTATTCTAACCAGACCAATAAGATTTATTAATATTTTTCTACATCCTGCACCAAACGGCAATGTTTTAACCAACTAGTCGGATGCACGAATTACACCCACGGTGCGACGTTCGTTAAATTAACAGAAATAACAATACCTAGCGTATAATAACAATAGTAGTGGCTACAGATTCGTTTAGCGAATAATACGATACGGAGGGTTAAGCTTTGATTATATTGTATTACCCGACTACAAAATACATAGAAGGGTTAAGTGTTTATAATAGAGCTGACGATTACAGAACAATAACTAAATATGTAGGTATAATATGTTTACAGAGAGGCCAATAGCCAATATGACTACGGTCCAAATGAAAGTTATAATATTATAACCTACTACTATACTATATTATACTACTATTGCTATACTAGTATGGTGAGATAACAAACTAACTGTGATTATTAACTATAGAATATAGATATCTGGCAGATCGAAATGTAACCTTAGCTTTACTTTTCCTTTAAGTCACGATATATTCCTACATCATCACTGTTCTAGGTTTTTCAATTGAAAAACTTATTAAAAGGTAATTGGTTTTGTTAAAACTTAATGATTAAAATCCACATGTTTTTAGTTATATGATAAAAATTATGTTAACGTAAGAGAGATTTTATATGCAACCGAAAAAGTTAAGAAAACATCTAGAAATTGGAAACCAAAAGTAAAGGACTTTTGGTTTCCAATTTCTATGTATCTATTTATATGGTGTCCGACTAACGACGAGTTTGCAGTGTTGGGGCTAATTCACTTATGCAGCGAAAATTGATTTCGCGTTGCTGTCCTCATATCCGCAGGCTACGGCAAAATTTCATAAACCTATGCAATACGAGCAGCCACTGCTATATACACCACACGTAACATGTAAACTAATTGCGATGATGTAATGTTTAAATAAAATATGTTTGCTTTTTCTTTTATTGAGAAAATGGAATCGATTTGTCCCCAATTGACAATATTTCAAAATTTGCAAACGCCTTAAATAAAAACAATGTCTTTAGTTTCTGTCCCAAGAGTTTTTTTTTATTTATACAAATAATTTTGGAGAAATTTAATTTAAATCGTAAAACTACGTCACTAATACGATTGAATTAGGTTTGTAACCTCTGCCTAAGCCTAAGATTTTGAGATGTCATAAACAATGTAGTAATACGTCAATGTTAATATCACAGCGAATGTAATATTTTTTTTCGTACCGTACATTAATATAACATATAATGTTATATTCTTCTGTTCTTATCGACTCTATTACAGTAATCAACTTTTATTTAAGACCTACATTACCCCTTACATTAACGGATTAATACTAAAAAGTAGCACACAGACACATGCAACTTACTATATCACACTCAAGTGAATACAACACGATGTTACTTAATTTGAACATCGATCTCGGCAAATTAGGTAATCCAACTGCGGGCACGGAAAACAAAGTGATTCACAACAAAAATGAAATGATGAAACTTCGTTGTAGTTGTAGGCAACAAAAGTTTCGTCCCGTGTAACCTGAAGAGATATACTTACAGTAGGTTATAGTAGATATACATACGTTAAGCAAAAGTATCTTAAACGTAACGTCGTTTAAAATTCTAAATCCTTAATATGGGCATGGCAAGTGAAGAAACATATCTTGTATTATCAAGACAATTTCAACAATTTAATACATATTTACCCAGTTATAACAGTTAATTTAAATACAGCTGTGTTAACAAAACACTAATATTATGCGAGCTTCTGTATTAACTACTTAAGAATGACTCATTATTTTGATTTATTCACAAAATGCAACTCTATAAATATTAAGTCTTTAGTGATAAACCGGGAAATATACTCGTATATTATATAATTATAATAAACCTGTAAAGGGAGAAGAGTTTGAACATTAAATATTTTTTGAACATTTTGTGTTGCAGGGATAGAGTTGAATACAATTTTTAGAACTTTTTTCTGTGTCTGATAGTCTGATTAAATCTAATTAAATAGACTGATTATTTGGTACCGCGGGCATCACGTGAAAACGGTATGAACAGCAACAGTACTTACGTGAGTGTAACGCTTGGCTGTCTTCAAGGTATAGATTATGATTGTTACAGAAAAAAATAAGCTTCTACGACCGCACACTCAAAGGACGTGGTAAGAACTTGGGATAATTTAACTTAGGCCTTTAATATTATATTATTATTTTTACAGCCAGTGCGTGTTGCCAGTAATTACTTACGGAATCGAGACGTGGTTTTTCACTGCAGGATGATGTCGAAACTTAAAGTTGTTCAGCGGGCAATGGGAAGGCAATACCCGGTGGTTCTCTTCGTAATATAATTTGCAACGAAGACATCGGCAGCAGAACTAGGATAACCGACATAACCGTAAGGATCAGCAAGCTGAAGTGGATTCAAAGGTTCTTGAGTGGTAACCTCTTAAAGCCAATAGCAGTGTAGGATGACTCCCACAAGATGGAGTGACGACCTACACAATGCAAATGTTTCGATCCTAACGACATGTCATATCAATTGTCATAGTATATTGAAAGATAAACAAAAAACATATTATATAATATAATATTTTAATATCTACCTTTCTATGCTCAAGATTTAATGTTTAAATCTCTAAAATTCAGACAAGTGAACATATCACGTACATGTGTGATAAAAGCTACTGAACGTCTGCAAAAGTGCTGTCCGCTGGCATTATGCCAAACTCTAAGGAGATTTTCCTTCGACGAGATACAAACAAATATATTTCTTTGTTTTAGTGTAATATATTTTTATTATTATTATTTATCAGAGATTCAGGTTTTGTCACGTGCGAAGTAAAATCACCACGTAAAATTGCAAAAAATTTAGTAGTACTGGTATCGTGAGGTTACTTGCGTAGTAAATAGACTCACAATTAATATAGCTAAAATTGTGAACAAGATTTACGACGTATAAGAAACCGTATACGAAATTGATCCTTCAAAGTTTTGCAATTCCTTGGAGATAAAGCGATTAGAACTTATAAGATTGATGAGAATAAAAGTTGTGCAATCTCCTTTTACTAAACGAAATCTTCCCACGTTATTCGACGTTTTGCTGTACCTTTATACGTGGTTCGAAGAACATATTTTATTTTATTTCACATTTCCTATCGTCGAATATTCGAAAGTACAGCAAATGTTCCGTATCACCTGTAAAAGCAAGATTCCTTTTTACCTTCACATAGTTTGTACAATTTTATCTACTAAACATATACGAGTACATATCAGATATCATATCATATCATATTACCTCGATTAAACTATATATATAATTTTTAATTAAACTTCATTGGTTAATTGAGTGAAATGAATGCAATTTATAGTACGGGTGATAAGATTTTTCAAAAAAATATATAAATTTCGCACCATTGAGTAAAATCATTGTTTTGCACTAGGTAAAAATACTTAAAATATGTAGGTCCGTAAGAGGAATTGGTTATTATCTAATTCTACCATAACGTGTAAACTATAATATAACACAAATATCCTGAATAATAGCGAGAGAACCGACATTCGCTCCTAAGCTCACTTGCACAGCGCGGCGAGTACGGACACACAGTCTATGATACACGTTTGCACTATAATAAATTATCGTTAAAATAACTTATGTACATATGCAGTTATATTTGAATAGAGGAGGGGATTGATATTTTTTTTTATGGAAGTAACGGAAAACGAGCAAGCGGTTCACCTGATGGCAAGTGATTACCGTCGCCCACATACATCTGCAACACCATCGATGCTGCAGGTGCGTTGCCGGTCCTAAAGGATATTTGGGAGATGGGGGGGAAGAGGAGGGGAATAGGGAGCGGGTGTAGGCCTCCGGTTACCTCACTCACCGAACGAAACGCAGAAGCACAAAATGCCTCTACTTCACGACGGTATTCTGCGAGGTCGTGGTACCAATCCGGTCGATCCGGCCCCTTCGAGCAGCACCTAAAGCCGCCGCTTGGCTCTACCACGCTTAAATAAATAAAAGGAATTAAAAGGCATAATTGACTTATTCACTAAGCCTCTGAAACTTACCTTTAATAGAGTTACGTGTACTAAACAAACTTAAGCAAATATTTGCTTTCTCGCCACTTATCACGTCTGCGACCGCTACGAGCTAAGGGTCGTGTTTAGAGTTAAGTAATTACGTGCCCTGAATGCGTACGTGATGTCAAAACATTCATTGTTTATATTCTAATTACAAAAGTCCCAGACAAGATCTAACATTTCACTTTTAATAGTAACTGCTTCATCGTTAATAACAAAGTCTCGTTACTTTCCCCGAATCATATAACTTAAAATATATATTTCATATCAAGTGTAGACAAATAAAGTGACAAGATTAGTTTTAAATAATTTTTCTTTAGACATCGACCTCTCTAATAGGAGATGGTTTTATCCATAATCGCCACGCGTGGTAGTCATATTGGCGATTGCAGTACTCAATTTTTGATTGGGCCTCTCCAAGAAAGAGCCAGCCACGTTTTTTTCTTTCCCATAAAAAGAAAGCCAAATTCGCCATACATTTCTTGGAAAACCTGCTCACCAGGCTGGACAAGCGATACGTCTACACTATTGCATTAGGTTATCATGTAATGATAGTTATAATATAAGCATTCTCGCCTGTTACTTATAGGGGTCGGCAGAACTTACAGCTTTCCTCTTAGCACGCCTCAGCGTAGCCAAACGTTCTTGCGTAAGTTTTCACCTTTCCAGAAAATATGAAGTAATGGGTAGCGACCCTCGTCACCGGTTTTTTTCCTGGAGATAGCTCATCTGTTACGGATGGGGTAAGTGAGATGAGAGATGGGGGAAGAAGAGAGGGAGAGGGTAGTGGGCCACCGGTTACCTCGCTCACCGAACGAAACGCAGAAGCATTAAATGCGTCTACTTCACGCCGGTATTCTGCGCGGCCGTGGTACTACCCCGGTCGAGCAGGTCCATTCGAGCAGCAGCAAAAACTTTAATCGCCTCTTACGACAACCACAGGAAGAAATAGAGTGGCGATTGTTGCGTCAGTTACCATACAGCAATGACACTAATGATAAATGTATTGTGAAATAACTAAAATAAATTTCAATAACCACACCGAATAGATTTTCGGCTCTGTCCACGCGACAGTCCACGTGTCACGGACACAGTATGCGATCCTTCTTGTGATGGTGTTACGTTTTTAACTATAATTATATTTATGAACGTACCTCATACAAACCTCACGAATATAATTATAACAAGTATTTAGCACATAAAATAAAATAGCTAATTTCTGTACTAAATACTTTTTATTTTCTGTACTAAATACGCTTTTTCTCAGATTCCAAAATGCTCTAAATTTTTTGTAATAAAGTTGTAAATAGTCTTGTATTTAAAATAAAGCTTTTTTGTTAAATATACCACGCTTAATACACGTATAAGAATCCTCATAAAAGCTTAAGACTAACCCAGATTAAGGTCAGCTTTACTACGGCTTAAATCAAATCTGTTGTTAAAGAAATATACGTAATCATAAATTTTCTTAAAGCTCTTACGTAATAGAAAATACTCATAGTACTTACATTTTTAACATTTAAATATTTTTAAATAATTAAATAGACTTTTGCTGCCACTTTCTTGGAGATGCCTATGTTCAGCAGTGACTATATTGAAGGAGAGGAAGAAGAAGTAGACTATGCTACCATAGTCTTCAACAAAGTTTTATGTATTTACTTACTACTCATATTTACGCGATTAAATTGAAATTAATCTAATTTTACGGACTTTGTAAAGTTTTAAAGTGTAAGTAGCAGCGTGTACATGCTGCACGGGTTGGCGGACTTCATATGTCCTCGTAAATTCTATTTTTTATTAAGATAGTAGGGTTCCTCACTATGCTTTTCTTCTTGAGCGAGTAATATTGCTAATAATATTGCCATTTAAAATTGCTATTATCAATCGTAATGGTACCAGCACCGGGGTACGAACCCAGGTCACACGCGTATTACGAAATTGAAGCGAGCGCCCATACCAATAGGTTATTTATCACGTTATCACATTTACTGCATCAGCCTATTTTAGTCTTCAGCGGAAAATTGGCCTCTCCAAGAAAACGCCAGCAAAAATCGCCACTTATTTGTTTCTTGAAAGATTTGCCCTTCGCATGTGTGTCAAATGACATATTGTTTTAATAAATTTAAATTTAATTTTACCTTTTAATGTCTGACGTTGACAGTTTAATCAATATTATTAAAGTAGATTTTTTTTATGGGAATGGGGGCAAACGAGCAAGCGATTCACCTGATGGGAAATGATTACCGACGCCCACGTACTTCTGCAGTACGAGAAGAGCTGCAGATGCGTTGCCTTTAAGAATATTTAGGGGGGAGGAGGGAGAGAGGAAGTTGGGGAATGAGCCCCCGGTTACCTATACGATTATTATATAGCAATTATCAATTTTAGTAGTCGCGATACCGGGAATCGACCCAAGTCACCCGCGTTTGATGAAACTTAAAGTGAGAGCCCTGCCCCTGAGCTATTACGGCTCCTTTAAATTTATATATCTTTTAAATTATAAGATATTTTTATGTTCGCTTTCGTCGCGGGCAAAATAACAGAAAAAAATTATTTTAGTTGCACCTTCAACCTTCTTCTTTCAACTCGCTGGCGTAATGGGCGACGCCACTCTGCACATTACTACGCAGCTCGAAGCGCTACCAGGCTTAAAAGTAAACACGTATTTTTATAAAACAAAATTAAATTCAGTTTTAATTTTACCTTTTAATATCTGACGTTGACAGTTTAATCAATATTATTAAAGTAGATTTTTTTTATGGGAATGGGGGCAAACGAGCAAGCGATTCACCTGATGGGAAATGATTACCGACGCCCACGTACTTCTGCAGTACCAGAAGAGCTGCAGATGCGTTGCTTTTAAGAATATTTAGGGGGGAGGAGGGAGAGAGGAAGTTGGGGAATGAGCCCCCGGTTACCTATCCGATTATTATATAGCAATTATCAATTTTAGTAGTCGCGATACCGGGAATCGACCCAAGTCACCCGCGTTTTATGAAACTTAAAGTGAGAGCCCTGCCCCTGAGCTATTACGGCTCCTTTAAATTTATATATCTTTTAAATTATAAGATATTTTTATGTTCGCTTTCGTCGCGGGCAAAATAACAGAAAAAAATTATTTTAGTTGCACCTTCAACCTTCTTCTTTCAACTCGCTGGCGTAATGGGCGACGCCACTCTGCACATTACTACGCAGCTCGAAGCGCTACCAGGCTTAAATGTAAACACGTATTTTTTATAAAACAAAATTAAATTCAGTTTTAATTTTACCCTGTTAACACAATTTTTAATGAAGGATCTTTTGAACATTTACCTACATACTACCGTAATAATAAAATAAAATTAAGTGTGTAGGTTATAAAAATGTCTGTATTCGACTCTCATTATCACTAGACCTTGCATAATGAGTAAAATGGAGAAGTCGAGCTTACTATTGTCAATTATATGGATCAAACTATTCGCAAGCACGACGCCCCAAAATTGAGGCTCAGATGATATTATATTGCGGAGATTCCAAAAGTTAGTCAATGTTCACTTGATAGCTATCAAAGAACTATAAGGGTATAAAAAATAATAACTATAACCGGTTGATGACCGGCAAAGACCAAGAGAATTATGAAACGTTATGCGGCGTTAGTCGGGTGAAGTAAAACGTGGTTGTATCGTTCCATACCAAATCGATTACCTCCTATTACAGATTTAAAGACCGACTTTCTTCGATTTTCCTTTCCTTCAGACCAAAGTCTACGTGACCTTTTCAGCAAAATCATTCGAACTCGACGATCGTCTCACAATTCTACATGACGACTCAGCAGTTCTTCCAAATGATTCGGTTCCCAGTTCAAATAAATCGATTTTAAATAGTACTCCTGGGTTTAGAGTACTAGTGATTTGACCTTTTTTCAGAACGTCTCCGATTTGATCGTGAAATGTTCGCCTAGGTCTTTCTCTCCCGACTCTACCATACTCGTTATACAAAGCAGTTATAATATTTAAGTACGGCGACTAAAACCGGAACACCGAAAAGGGGGTTGATTGTAGAAGCCCGTTTGGAAGTCATGCCGGATGGAAAACTTTGAACTTCGCTCATGTATAAGTTACAAGGTTATTTGGTCACATATATGAAATGTATATAAAAGTGACGTCGCGGACATGTCAGTGTAGTGGTCAGATGCCGCTTATAATTAATGATATAAAATCGCTAACGAAATAATTTAAGCCTAAAGTGTGTTTATGTGATAGTAAACATAACTTTATACATCTGTGAGTGTTTTGCAGTCAATTAGTGCAGTTACTAAGCCACTGGACATCAAAAAAATAAGTCGAACTAGTAAATTTAGTTATTATTTTTATTTACTACTTGCGGTCACTTGCTTAACGGAGTTGACGTATTGTTGTTGTTTATACCCCCGTAGTGCTACGATGTCAACCACGACATAACATATCTATTGCTATCTGATCTGATCAATAATAAATATGGTTAAATGTGGCGCTTGTGGAAAATTTCTGTCAGCAACCGAGGCCGCAAGTGTGGGCAGTGTCCGGTATCGTACCATCGAGCCTGTGTAGGAGTCCCAAAACGTCATAGAAATAATGCGCACTGGTAACAGTCCAGTCCAGAGTGTAAAAAACATATTCCTAAAGGCAACGACTCTTCTAGTCCTGTTTTGAAGTCTGCAGTCTCTGGAACAAATAATTCCTCGGAAGATAAGACTGCCAGCTCCCCCGAGTCTTTTCATCAGGAACTGATTCCAGAAATGCGGCTATTCAGGGAAGAACTTGGTAGGGTTAGAGAGGAGTTAAACGATTTTCGAAGGGATATGATTGAATTACGGGACTCTTTAATGACGTGTAATCGAAGAATGGATGAAATGGAGAACAGAATTAGTGCTCTTGAAAATAATACTCAATGCAACTGGTCACCAGAAGTAAAGAACTCGTTCAAAATGATTACCGACGCCCACGTACTTCTGCAGTACGAGAAGAGCTGCAGATGCGTTGCCTTTAAGAATATTTAGGGGGGAGGAGGGAGAGAGGAAGTTGGGGAATGAGCCCCCGGTTACCTATCCGATTATTATATAGCAATTATCAATTTTAGTAGTCGCGATACCGGGAATCGACCCAAGTCACCCGCGTTTTATGAAACTTAAAGTGAGAGCCCTGCCCCTGAGCTATTACGGCTCCTTTAAATTTATATATCTTTTAAATTTATATATCTTTTAAATTTATATATCTTTTAAATTTATATATCTTTTAAATTATAAGATATTTTTATGTTCGCTTTC
This sequence comes from Bhutanitis thaidina, assembly GCA_029286595.1. Taxonomy (NCBI): domain Eukaryota; kingdom Metazoa; phylum Arthropoda; class Insecta; order Lepidoptera; family Papilionidae; genus Bhutanitis; species Bhutanitis thaidina. The sequence continues at coordinate 6,033,836 of JAGSMS010000004.1, read as the reverse complement.
GTCGCGGGCAAAATAACAGAAAAAAATTATTTTAGTTGCACCTTCAACCTTCTCCTTTCAACTCGCTGGCTTAATGGGCGACGCCACTCTGCACATTACTACGCAGCTCGAAGCGCTACCAGGCTTAAAAGTAAACACGTATTTTTTATAAAACAAAATTAAATTCAGTTTTAATTTTACCCTGTTAACACAATTTTTAATGAAGGATCTTTTGAACATTTACCTTCATACTACCGTAATAATAAAATAAAATTAAGTGTGTAGGTTATAAAAATGTCTGTATTCGACTCTCATTATCACTAGACCTTGCATAATGAGTAAAATGGAGAAGTCGAGCTTACTATTGTCAATTATATGGATCAAACTATTCAGAAGCACGACGCCCCAAAATTGAGGCTCAGATGATATTATATTGCGGAGATTCCAAAAGTTAGTCAATGTTCACTTGATAGCTATCAAAGAACTATAAGGGCAAAGTACCGGTTGATGACCGGCGAAGACCAAGAGAATTATGAAACGTTGTGCTACGTTAGTCGGGTGAAGTAAAACGTGGTTGTATCGTTCCATACCAAATCGATTACCTCCTATTACAGATTTAAAGACCGACTTTCTTCGATTTTCCTTTCCTTCAGACCAAAGTCTACGTGACCTTTTCAGCAAAATCATTCGTACTCGACGATCGTCTCACAATTCTACATGACGACTCAGCAGTCTTTCAAATGATTCGGTTCCCAGTTCAAATAAATCGATTTTAAATAATACTCCTGGGTTTAGAGTACTCGTGATTTAACCTTTTTTCAGAATGTCTCCGATTTGATCGTGAAATGTTCGCCTAGGTCTTTCTCTCCCGACTCTACCATACTCTTTATACAAAGCAGTTATAATATTTAAGTACGGCGACTAAAACCGAAACACCGAAAAGGGGGTCGATTGTAGAAGCCCGTTTGGAAGTCATGCCGGATGGAAAACTTTGAACTTCGCTCATGTATAAGTTACAAGGTTATTTGGTCACATATATGAAATGTATATAAAAGTGACGTCGCGGACATGTCAGTGTAGTGGTCAGATGCCGCTTATAATTAATGATATAAAATCGCTAACGAAATAATTTAAGCCTAAAGTGTGTTTATGTGATAGTAAACATAACTTTATACATCTGTGAGTGTTTTGCAGTCAATTAGTGCAGTTACTAAGCCACTGGACATCAAAAAATAAGTCGAACTAGTAAATTTAGTTATTATTTTTATTTACTACTTGCGGTCACTTGCTTAACGGAGTTGACGTATTGTTGTTGTTTATACCCCCGTAGTGCTACGATGTCAACCACGACATAACATATCTATTGCTATCTGATCTGATCAATAATAAATATGGTTAAATGTGGCGCTTGTGGAAAATTTCTGTCAGCAACCGAGGCCGCAAGTGTGGGCAGTGTCCGGTATCGTACCATCGAGCCTGTGTAGGAGTCCCAAAACGTCATAGAAATAATGCGCACTGGTAACAGTCCAGTCCAGAGTGTAAAAAACATATTCCTAAAGGCAACGACTCTTCTAGTCCTGTTTTGAAGTCTGCAGTCTCTGGAACAAATAATTCCTCGGAAGATAAGACTGCCAGCTCCCCCGAGTCTTTTCATCAGGAACTGATTCCAGAAATGCGGCTATTCAGGGAAGAACTTGGTAGGGTTAGAGAGGAGTTAAACGATTTTCGAAGGGATATGATTGAATTACGGGACTCTTTAATGACGTGTAATCGAAGAATGGATGAAATGGAGAACAGAATTAGTGCTCTTGAAAATAATACTCAATGCAACTGGTCACCAGAAGTAAAAGAACTCGTTCAAACTGTTTCCCGACTCACCCTGGAGCTTAATGACCGGGAACAGGAGTTGCTTGCTGCTGACCTTGAGATTACAAATCTTCCTGAGGAGAGGGCTGAAAACATCACTCACACAATCGTGTTAGTGGCCGCGAAACTTGGTGTGTTAATAAACGAGAAAGATATCGTGTTTGCAGATCGCGTAGGTGCGTACCAAAGGGACGCCGCAGATGCCGAGATGGGGCGAAGGCGGCGCGTCGTGGTACGATTGGCGCGCCGCCAGCTGCGTGACGACTTATTGCAAAGCGCGCGTGTGCGGCGCACTGCCACCACTGCTGACCAGGGGCTTCCGGGTCCACCTTGTCGCTTCTACATTAATGAGCGTCTCTCGAAAGCTAATCGCCATCTTTTTTATCGAGTACGGGAGATGACCCGACAACGGCAGTGGCGATATTCATGGATCCGACGTGGCAGAATCTACGTTCGCCAGGGAGATGGAAAGACTGCTCACTGCATTCGATCTGAGGTAGACCTAACTCGTGTTTTAGGCGATGATGCAGTTAGCCCAGACTCAAATTAATTCCAAATTGTCGTTATTTATGTGTTTTACTTATTCTTTTATATTCATTTGTTATCATATACATAATTTGTTTTGTAAGCCTTCCAGTACTCTGTTTAGTGTTATAGTCATAGAAACACTGTTTAAACTTAATTCTGTTGTTTGTGCTCGTATATTATGATACCTATGTGCGCTGCACAGTACGAGTGAAACATCGACCAGTTGCTAAGCTGCCCTATTTGCATATTATTATTACGGTAAACAATTTTACTTATCTTATTTCTTTACACAACTACGAAATCATTATTTATAAAAACTTAAGCCACTTACTGAAACACGTTTTAGTGGATGTTTATTACAAAAAAGTTTAATTGTAAGAAAAAAAATTAATACTTGAATTATTATTAAACTATTCTGTATTTTTTTTCCAACACTTTTTTTTTATTTTTACATTAAAAACTTAATTTTTTTTTATTCCGTTGTCTATTAGTCTAAAAAGTGATAAAAAAGATATTACTTTATAATTACGGATAAAATACTTGTTAAAACTATAACATAAGTACAACTTCCTATTGTAATACAACTATTAAATATAAAATTATTTAAATATAAAACTATTGTAGGATCGCACGCCGGCTTGTAGGTGAGGTCACGAGGCTCCAACTGAAAATCAGCGCTGCAACCTCTGCAGCATTACGCTGTGTTGGAGACCTATTTGGTACTCATTTTTATTGACTGTACTAAATGTTATTTTTTTATTATTATTTTTTTTTATCTATATATTTTGTATTCGTAATATTTAAAATATGTGTACCAAATAAATCATTCTTTCTTTCTTTCTTCTTTAAATGATAATAAAATTGATACATATTTATTGACGTAGGAGACAGAAACCCAAGCTAGGATACAGAAGAGATAGATATAAAGCTGTATTTAATAACTAGATTATTTTTATATTGATTATTGTTGTATTTAATAACTAGATTATCTTAACTGTCTACATATGATTATACATATACAGATGTACAAAACCGTAAGTAGGACATCAGCAGAAGTTTAATTTAACTACTTTTAAAAATTTACTTGATGTCTGACGTAACATTTACTGTTTAATTTATACGGCATTAGTGCCGGGTACTCGACTTATATACTTCTATAGAATACTTTAACACTGCCACTGGCTGTAAAATGTTATGCAGACATCGTTTAATGAATTTACAAAAAAATTTTTTTAATAAATGACGGCTTCGTGATAAATTGCTATTTACTTATCTAAGGCGATATTTTGTTAGAAATCTAACAGCACAATTATTTTAAATTTAGTAAAAATAGTGTTTTTTTATTTCACGTCAAGATTTGATTTTTGTGAATAAATATGTAATAATTGAAAATATAAGAACAGCAAAGCACATGTTTCTTCGCATTTTACGGTAAATGTTCAAATGATGGGATACGCCTCCTCTCAACACTTTAGTGGCACCATATGACTGAAGTTAAGAAAAAAACCTTAATTCACCCCTATAATAAGAGGTTTTCTTCCTGTAATGTTCGTGCCTACCTGGGGCAAGTAGGCATTTTATAGTTGAAATATAGGTAGTAAGTAGGTAGGTAGTATGAAATATCTATATATATTCGTAGATATTGGAACTATAAGTACAGTAAAGATATAGTCATAAAAAAATATGTAGATAATATTTTCAAAAGTTGACACTGGCTTCACTTATTATATTTGTTGTTGCCTAATCACATACAATAATTAACTTATAAGAAATAGATTCATCACTGGTTTTCGTATTACAAATCTATAACGATTCTATTGTTAATGACACTTGGAGAGTCTGAATTAGTTAATACTAATTAGATGCATATAATTTATGGAAACATTTGTCGATTATGAAGTCACAAATTTCACAAGATATTGTTTTTTAAATATTTTTTTTGAATTTTAAATGTTTTTAATTAACATTTTTTTGTCTACTTGTTTGTATTTTATTAAAATTTAAGGCAAAAAATTGTAAAAACGAATTGGGCTCGTCCGGGATTTGAACCCGGGACCTCTCGCACCCTAAGCGAAAATCATACCCCTAGACCAACGAGCCACCTGCGAAGAATATTCAAAATTTAGTTGACTTAGTAGTTTTACGTAGTAATCTTTTTATTATCATAATTATGATTTGCTTACAGAGCGAAAATTGTTATACTAGATTCTGTTTTTAATTCAATAGATCTTGTCCCGTATAGCATGTTTTATAGAACAAGTATAAGTGGATGCTTACATCACTATTGAACACTAATAATTAAACATTTTAATGATGAGAGGGCTCTACGGTATTTAAATGATGTAGTGTGTAGAAGTACAACATAATTGTTTGTTAAGCATATTATGCTGTTACACAATATTATAGTGTGAAATAAGTGAAAACAGAAACATCTATAAGAAAATTTCTAATGAGCGCTCGATATGCTCAGAGACATTTCTATACTCGAAATCGAAAATTGAATTGTTGTTCAATAAAAATTCAAATAAAGAAAAATAAATCATAGCAATATACATTTTTATTCATAACAAAATAAGTCAATAATAAAATTTGGTTGAAATAACAATTTTACTAAGAAATTATATCCGCCGTTCAAACTTTAACTAAAAAATTGGGCTCGTCCGGGATTTGAACCCGGGACCTCTCGCACCCAAAGCGAGAATCATACCCCTAGACCAACGAGCCGCTTATGAGACGGTATTAAAATTTTGTATGATATTTCTGAGGAAGGCACACAATTTATTAGATATTTTACTTTATACCTTATCGCACTTCATAATATTAACAAATTCGATATATTACACAGCTGCGTGAGGACCAAAGAGATTGAATAATATTAGTATAATCAATTCAATCTCTTTGGTCATCAAGTTTTACAATATTGGTGTATTATAATATGAGACTTAAAGACTAATTACTTATAGCCACATTTCTACTTGGAAACTATGTTGGTACCATAATTTTAATGTAATTAAGATGAAGATGGCGGCGATAAATTTAGAAAGTGAAATAAATGGTGGAGCTTGTGCAGGCAGCGTATGAGAATTGATCATCTTTCATTATCGATGTCAGGTCAATGTCTTTCTTTTCCTGAGGATGTCAGAAAATAATAAGGGTGTCTCGACTAAGGGTTCATAATATAATATTTTAGTTGCAAAAAAATACATTGATACAGAAAATTACTAAAATTTAAAATAACGTTCTTTTAAAAATATAAAAGTGCTTCGCTTATAAATCTAACTGGAATACAAAATTCGCATAATTCGTCAGGCGTCTGGGTTCATAAAATTTAAACAAGGGATGGTATTTGACACTTAGACTATAAATATAGTGTACTATATTCATAGTCTAAGTGTTGTATATGTTTTTTCGCGGGCTGCCGTTTTTATTTATTGCATGCGAAACTTAAACAATTCACAATTTCGGAAAATTTAAAAAATTAGGCGAACTTCTCTTCAGACCTGTCTTCTTGAAAATAACTGAAATGCAGAAAGTTTCTTGCTCCTGTATGTTATTATTGTTTTGATAAATACAGAAACGATTGTCGGAATTAACAAATTTACTGACCAAAATCTACTAAGTTTTCGAAGTTGTCAACAATGCATTGAGCACCTTTAGTAAAATTTTGGATTTTATCGAACTGTTGGATAATTGGAACCCCATATCAGATGGTGCAGGGCTCGCTCGTAAAGCCTGCGATAGCGCTCGCGCTCCGGGCACGGTGCACCGAGCTGCCGCATTAAATGTATTGCGACTTGATTTATTTCCACCGGTTCTGCTCGAGTTAGCTTAATTTACCACCGAGTACAGAATTACATAATTTTATTAACATAATCATTTTATATTTCAGATTCTACATAATAATAAAATACATATAATACTATATACAGAAAAACAGGAACTTATGCAACTTCATGGACAGATATATTTAATACGGGAATAATGTTATAATGGTTTATCTATATATTATAGTAGTTTTATTTATAATCATATAATATTATAATAATATTTCAGAAACTTAAATGCCATCCTGACCCAAAATAGGATTTCTTGCGTATGACATATATACATATATACACATAATATAAAAACATCTATGATTTTGTCACAAACTCATGAACGTTAAAATTCTTGCCCCTAGCGGGATTTGGTGCCCCGGTAGACAGTGGTTGTAGGCAGGATCATTACCAACAAGTCTATTGGGCCGTCTTATTCATTCCTATATCCAATAAACTTGTCACAAGGACGCCAGAGGCGCGGTCGTTTATGATCATATATGAATTAACGATAATTAAAGAATAAAATGTATTTATTCTTCGACGAAAGAAAGATAATTTCATTTGTAAAATATCAATCCACATTGTTATTTTTTTTACAATCTACCACCGTTTCGCAATGATATTCTTTTGATCAAGTTGATTATCTAATCAAATGATCCCTGTGTTCAAGTTGCTTCCCGCTTATATTGACTGACCAACTCTGATGAGGGTGACGTCTGGGTTAGGTTGTCTGTGCCGAACAGGACCGTGTTACACTTGGGCACCGTGCGGATTATCAACGGTCGCTCACCGACGACTCGTGCCAGCTGTTCAGGGTCAATGCCCTTCTCCTCTTACAGCCTCAATGCGATATGTTTGCAGAGATGAGTAGAGTTCGTAGTGACGCAAGCGTGTACGACTTCAAATTGTTTGTTCGAGTCAAGCTTTTGTATTGAGATATGTTTTCAACGAAATTATTAGATTGGTGATAGAAATTTATCGAAAATGATATTTATTCATCTATTAGAAAACTAATAACCTAAAAAGGTTAAGTTTATAGATCCTGCGAATACGTCGAGCGTGGGTGAGTTCGATTAGGTTTTATATTGTTGTTAAGAATAAAACTATTCTGTAATTTCATAATATATTTCTGGGTATATTAAATATAAATGATCTAATGCCAATCATATGGTGCACAATATTACGAGGTCAGTCTACGGTTACCATAAATATACCACTTTTAAAACTTATTTCAGTAATGCAACCAAGAATTTATTAATTATCACAGCAGGAATTGTATGTACTGCGCTTCTGAGTACCTGACCGGTCGAAGAGCGCCAGGCGTCACCTCTCCGCCACATGCTCCTCAAAAGAACTCGTGGTTGTGAGCGCAATCCCCTGCTGATATCGCCGGGGAACCGCAGGCGACTGCAAAGCAGCTGTTGGAACGGGACCTTGCGTTCTACGACTGGCAGGTGAAATGCGCGGATGAGTTGGACACATTCACGATGGTCCTCCGTCCTAAAATCCTTCCAAATGAACCAGCCTCTAACATTCTTATTCCGCAATAATTAATTGCCCCGACGTGTGATGTCCCCATCGGACACACCAACATGTGTTACTATCACCGTCCTCACGAAGCATCTTCTCCCTCTTCTACCATCCTAAATGTTTATTAATAAAATGGTAGCATATGTGAGCGCCTTTTAGAAGTTTAATGAAATATTTAGTAAACAATATCTTTTAGTGGAATTAATATCAGTATTAAAAAAACGACTTTTTTGTGATTGGGCCATCGTTTAACCAAAATCGCACAAATTTGGTGCTAAGTGGTGACAACGTCCAAGCTGTAACCACATTCGCCTAGATGCTTTTCCACTTTTGTCTGATTTATCGATATTTAAGTTTGTACGCAAGTGGAGATATTATTTCTGTATAAATTCATTTATGTAGAAAAGTATGTAACTAAAGTGTACTTAACTACATAAAAAATATTTTTTTAGAATACTGATAAATAATTACGGATACCATAAATATCAACACAACATAAATAAATTTCCACAGGAACAGAAAATGCCTTGAACGAAAATTATTATTTTTACAATCTACCACCGTTTCGCAATGATATTCTTTTGATCAAGTTGATTATCTAATCAAATGATCCCTGTGTTCAAGTTGCTTCCCGCTTATATTGACTGACCAACTCTGATGAGGGTGACGTCTGGGTTAGGTTGTCTGTGCCGAACAGGACCGTGTTACACTTGGGCACCGTGCGGATTATCAACGGTCGCTCACCGACGACTCGTGCCAGCTGTTCAGGGTCAATGCCCTTCTCCTCTTACAGCCTCAATGCGATATGTTTGCAGAGATGAGTGTTCGTAGTGACGCAAGCGTGTACGACTTCAAATTGTTTGTTCGAGTCAAGCTTTTGTATTGAGATATGTTTTCAACGAAATTATTAGATTGGTGATAGAAATTTATCGAAAATGATATTTATTCATCTATTAGAAAACTAATAACCTAAAAAGGTTAAGTTTATAGATCCTGCGAATACGTCGAGCGTGGGTGAGTTTGATTAGGTTTTATATTGTTGTTAAGAATAAAACTATTCTGTAATTTCATAATATATTTCTGGGTATATTAAATATAAATGATCTAATGCCAATCATATGGTGCACAATATTACGAGGTCAGTCTACGGTTACCATAAATATACCACTTTTAAAACTTATTTCAATAATGCAACCAAGAATTTATTAATTATCACAGCAGGAATTGTATGTACTGCGCTTCTGAGTACCTGACCGGTCGAAGAGCGCCAGGCGTCACCTCTCCGCCACATGCTCCTCAAAAGAACTCGTGGTTGTGAGCGCAATCCCCTGCTGATATCGCCGGGGAACAGCAGACGACTGCAAAGCAGCTGTTGGAACGGGACCTTGCGTTCTACGACTGGCAGGTGAAATGCGCGGATGAGTTGGACACATTCACGATGGTCCTCCGTCCTAAAATCCTTCCAAATGAACCAGCCTCTAACATTCTTATTCCGCAATAATTAATTGCCCCGACGTGTGATGTCCCCATCGGACACACCAACATGTGTTACTATCACCGTCCTCACGAAGCATCTTCTCCCTCTTCTACCATCCTAAATGTTTATTAATAAAATGGTAGCATATGTGAGCGCCTTTTAGAAGTTTAATGAAATATTTAGTAAACAATATCTTTTAGTGGAATTAATATCAGTATTAAAAAAACGACTTTTTTGTGATTGGGCCATCGTTTAACCAAAATCGCACAAATTTGGTGCTAAGTGGTGACAACGTCCAAGCTGTAACCACATTCGCCTAGATGCTTTTCCACTTTTGTCTGATTTATCGATATTTAAGTTTGTACGCAAGTGGAGATATTATTTCTGTATAAATTCATTTATGTAGAAAAGTATGTAACTAAAGTGTACTTAACTACATAAAAAATATTTTTTTAGAATACTGATAAATAATTACGGATACCATAAATATCAACACAACATAAATAAATTTCCACAGGAACAGAAAATGCCTTGAACGAAAATTATTATTTTTATTAAGTAATTTTCTTCCCTTTGTCTTTTATGGTAAATTGAGCAATTTATACTTTTCTTTCGACGTTTTATTTTATTTATTATTTGAAGAGTACAAATAAATTGAAAGCAAGATTTTATGAATATATATTATTAGACGGAAGTCCGCTTCTCTCGGAATCTCTCCTGACATTTATTACCTATTGAATTTATTAAACGACAAATAAAACGTTGTTCAACTTTCATATAATAATAACGTACACCTAATATTCTTCTTCTTCTTCTACAGCCTTAACGGACTGCTGCTGAACATTTGCTTCTCCAAATGGAGAATTTTCCATAATTTCCTGTTGCCACACTTGCGACTTTGATACCTGTCACCTCGTACCTTAGTCGCTAGTTTAGGTGTGACTAACTGTGGTTGTTATAACATTAAAGTGATAAACAAGTTAACACTTCACCTATATAGATAGCAAACAATATCAATTAAAGAACGATACAGATATATTATTTGAAATTTAATGAAATTAAAAAAAAATTACCTAGCGCTTGTAATTATACTGGCTCTTTGTACTCTTCAAATTGGACTACTGATTCGGGGCAGATACAAGTAAGAGGGAGGTACCTCTCCAGACGGCTCCTCCAGAATAGGAGTCGTATCACCGAGTAAAAATAAAATAATAATACTAATAATATCATGCTTTTTTGTAGCATTGAGGTGTTAAACGAGCTTTCAGTCCATCTGATGGTAAGTGACTTCTGCACCCCATCATCATCATCATCATCATTTCAGCCTATCAGAAGTCCACTACTGAACATAGGCCTCTCCCAAAGATTGCCACGAAGCTCGGTCCTGAGCCACCTGCATTCATCGACTTCCCGCAACACTGCGCAGGTCATCACTCCATCTTGTGAGGGGTCGTCCTACACTGCGTTTGCCTGTACTTGGCTGCCACTCGAGAACCTTTTTTCCCCAACGGTTGTCAGTTCTGCGAGCTGTGTGGCTGGCCCATTGCCACTTCTGCTGGCTGATCTTTACGGCTATGTCGGTTACCTTAGTTCTGCTGCGGATATCATCGTTGCAGACTCTATCACGCAGAGAAACACCGAGCATAGCCCTTTCCATAGCGCGCTGAGCAACTTTGAGCTTCCTCATACGGCCTGCAGTGAAGGACCAAGTCTCGGATCCGTATGTCATCACTGGGAACACGCACCGGTTGTATACTTTTGTCTTGAGGCTTTGCGGTATACTCGACGAGAAGATATGAGGTAGTTTCCCGAACGCAGCCCAGCCGAGTTTCGTCGTTCGTCGATTCGTCGATTGACCTCTGAGTCGAAGATGGACTTACCTAATCGGATTATCACTATTATTATTACTTACCCCATGGCCACCTGAAAACAATTCAATGACAGAATGCCTCACGGCCTGTATATTTTACTATTTATTATATTTATTATATTTATTATACTGGCTCTCTTTACCTTTCAAACCGGAACACAACAGTGGTTGCATTTTTTTCAACTCAAACTAAAAGGTAAGAGGGTAGAGACGCCACCGTCTAAATAAATGTTAAGTTAAGAATATTACTGAACAAGCATTGAAAATATTTTTTTATAGATGTAAAGTCTCTTATATATTTTGAATTATGAGATCGATCTGCTTTGGTAAATAAGGAACATGTTCATGATAATCATATTATTTTATACAAGGGCAAAATATCACAACGCAGAACCTCCTGTGATGTCTTTATTGGCTCGTAGCACATTTTTACGAGCGAACGCGTGCCGAATTTGTCATATAAATATTTGATATCGCGCAGGTATGCCATAAAACCTGTGGCAAACAACGTCGACCTCGATAAAGCGACTCGCCTATACCCTTTCAGTATGCATAATTTATGAAAAAAAAATGCTACTATTAATTTTTTTATAGCATTAAACTATATTGGACTGCGGCACATTCGTTCAACGGTAATTGAATACATTTTAATTAAAAAAAAAAGTCTATAACGAATGTAATAGTGGTTTTATTAGTAAAATTAAGCATTCACAAAGTCTTATAAAGAAATTGCATAAAACTACGTTTAATCCAAAATAATGTTGTTTTTGTAAGAAAATCAATGACTTTCACCATCATCACTACTATAAATGTTTGGAGGGCAGTGACTTGGCGAACTTGCGAGTAGAATCTATCCTCCCTTGACTCCGCATAACAGCTGCTGGACTATCGCTTTCAAAAAGCGTGCTACAGCCCTCCACGCCGTACCATCAATCACCCGAACAGCATCGCCTACATGGTGCGTCCGTTGCTGTTCACCAGGATTTTCCACCACGGTTCCTATGTTGGGTTGTCAGTCTGTGCGATGTGCAGTGGAAGCAGTTCATTACTTCTTACCATACTACTTAATATATTTACTGTACTTACATTTCACCGGACGTGACCACCTCACTTAACCTCCGGTGTTACACAGTTACAGATAATCACATCATCTGTGTATGTTGTATATCGCTGGCAAAAAAGCTCCAAGCGAGTGAAGCCGAACGCGCCACGATGCGACTGCATTCTGGCGTTCTTACCGCTTGATGGAATCGATTCTGGCTCGCTACTACTTTGCACTGTACTTTGGGGCAGATGGCGTACACTCATGCATCCAATTCGGCCAGTATCTCTAGAGGTGGTAAGCGAGCAAATTGTCGCCTCCAAGGGTAGCCTACCTATAACACCTATAATTGCGCAGGATAGCAATACTATCCGTATTGCTATCCTGCGCTGGAAATGTTGATTTTAGTTTTACAGCGTCTTTCCCAGCATTTTGGCTTACACCGGAGCTCCACATATGCCCGTGCGAGCCCTGCATAAACGCGGCGAACTTCATCCTTCCTGGCGATTGAGAGGCAGTCTGTGCATGGCAACCGCTTAGCTTGATCCGGGGGACTAGGCGCATGAAGTTCTTACGAAGCTATTTCTTTACAATCTGCATACAAAAATAAATTGGTATTTGTTATCCACCCCGAAGTGTAGAAAAAAAAACCCTATCCCTTACACTACTGCTGCCACCACAACATCAAGCACTATCACACTCACTGACAACCCACTGACAACCCACTAATATACAAAATGTAGAATGTTGAAGCGCCAAGCGGCGCTTTTGATGCACGTATGAGCCGGCAAGACCGGGTAGGTACTACGGCCTCGCGGAATACGGGCGTGAAGTATTGTTTACTCAAGTGAGGTAACCAGAGGCCCTCACCCCTCCGCCCTCCCACTCACCCTTCTCAAAAATCTTTAAAGGCTGGCAACGCACCTGCAGTTGCACTGGTGTTGCAAGTGTACATGGACGGCAGTAATCACTTGCCATCAGCAGAGTCGCTTGCAAGGCATATTTTCGTATTGTTGTTACATTTAAATAAGGCGCAAGTAACTAAACTCAATAAATATTTTGTTTTTGATCCCTATGCGTTTGATGGTGTTTACGTTAAGCACTTTTTTAATATTATGTTGGAATGTTAAATATTAGCTTTTGTACAAAGACCAAAACAATCCAAAAATACTACCAGTTCCACAAAATCATCAAAATAAGCCAACTTAAAAAAATACAATAATTCACATGTATGAAGGGAAATATAAAACAATTTTATTCGTTATATAGTAATTACATAGTACCTGTTAGTACCGAATACGAGTAAAGTTAAAGTTTCTTTTCATAAAATTAATTTACCTAAAACATTTTCCAGGCGCTAACTTCAGCAAAGTTGTAAGCTTTCCTATGAATGCAGAAACATATTCCAGTGAAAATGTTAGCATTGCAGACGTGCAGTCTAATTACACGATTTTATATTGTGTTTTATATAGAATACTATGATAATTTTTAATGTTGCTCAAAGTTAATAATATAATGATTATTAAGTTTGTGGAACATCAAACAGCGAACTTATTTATTTTTATTTCAAGATCTAAATTCTAAATCACGATATCTTCCGGGGTGATTTCAACCAGAGCGACGACTTACAGAGTGTTATCGGTAGTTATCAATTGCGCAGGGTATATTGCATCGCAGCTTGCTGTGCAGATACCCACTCCTCATCTCCTTCCTGTGTTCGATGTAATGCACATGCCACGCCAATTCACCCCCCACAGTCCATCAACTCGCATCCGAAGTGGACTCGACAAGACCACTCGGAACGGTCTACTCGGGCCAGCCTGGAACATATCCTAACTGATGAAGAACTCCTTACGCTCTTTGTTATATGTATAGATTGTGATAATGTAATAACATATGATAGCAGCGTAAGTATTAGCCAACTCCTTCCTTCCCGAGGGTGTTGTTAAAGGCGGCTAAGAGAAAATCCTTGAAAATCTAATGAGTACTCAGAATTCCAAAGAGCAAACTCGGCGACGAGGCTCACCAACTGTCACGTATTATCCCAGGGAAGCGTAAAATGGGTTGTGCCAAATGTAAATCCGTAATATGTGCTCACCCTTGTAGGTGACTTGCCTAAGTGCTCATGCTTATATCATGTTTTATATGGATAGACTAGAATTTAGCAAGAACAACTCATTTTCTGCAAGATGTAATGATTCTAGCTAAAATATTCTTAAGAAGCCTAATAAAATTAGGTACAATATGTAATAATTATAAATAAATGTACTTCTTAAAATAATAGACACAAATAAACTGAAGAACAAAAATTATTATCTCAACAACGTCCAAAGGGCTCTTAAGAAATTATCGAAAAGCTTAATTTTCTTAAGAGGTCCTTGCTCTCGGTAATAATGTATATATACATAAATAGATAGAGAAATTATTTGTGTCTATGATTACTGCATTAGTAAGAGAGTTCCTTTTCAGAAGCTATTTTCTTCTAAGCCCTTCAACGTTTGGTACACATCAAGTGTAATCTCATTATCAGTAAAGTACATATTGCGAACGGATTTTGGTATCCAATCTAATTTAGGAGACGACAAGGATAATAATACTTTGCTTGTACTTATCATTCTTGTCGTAGTGAACTTACTTATTTCAAACGATAAACAGTCTACTAATGTAACGTAATACGTAAACTAAATATAAGAATATTTTTTAAATTTTTGTGCCTTAGCAATTACTATTTAAAATACTTCCTTTGTTCATACTCATAAAGGATCTATGGGAAATATCTAATAGTAGTCTACGTCTTCTTCATCAGCCCATATAATTCCACTGCTGAACATAAAAGATGTTTTATTATTTATTTTGTCTAAATTTATCAATTGACAGCTCTGGCGATCTTTAAATTAGTCTTTCACGTCTACATTAAATTGTTCACTGCTGTGCACAGGCCATAGGAGAATTTGCAGTAATCAACACACTTGGCAGGTGGGTTGAAGATAACACTTTCACAAACCTCGCACCTTAGACGCTATTACCCGTCACCGATCTGTATAATAAAAGTTTATAATGCTCGAGGCCAACAACATTTTAAAGGCGTTATTACGTAAACCTTACTTTTACATAGACTGGGGCCACGATAAAATAACACTAAAACAGCGACAGGCTCACCACCTTTCACGTTGTCACATATAAGCTCTGGTAAAAAGTACTAATAAGTTGTAAGGTTTAAAAAGTATACACCTCCCCAGAATTGGTTTCGAGGTTGTGAGTGCCTTTACGGAGAGTTAACCCACAGGTGTAAATAAAAGTACTGACAATAGGCTTTAAAGTGGCGTTAATGCGAGATACACAAAAGCCTGATTTTAAAAAGTTGCTGTCATGCTATAAAACTTTAGGTAATCACCGGATTATGATAGTAACTAAAGAAATATGTATCAGTACACGCAGGTAATATTTTAGCTTGCCTGTATCCGAATCCGAAAAGCTAAAACTGATCGATAAATTATCGCGGAGCAATGTAACAACCTTCTTTTATTAGGATAAATATAAAATGTTGATAGTGTGATAAAGCGTTAAGATATTTGAAAGTATATTGCATGTGTAAAAGTAACATCCAAAATATCTGTACCACAAACTCATCGCATCCGGTCGTAGTATGGGAAACGTTGTAATTAACTTTTAAGTTTAATGGAAATTACTTTATGTAGTTTAATTTTTATTACGTAGTATAATATTATTATTTTTTTATTTTATTATAGCGATATAGATTTTTTTTATTTTGATGGCGACACGATCTGAATGCAAAAACACAGTTCCAGCTGCGATAATCGAACTTTTAAACACAACACGCAGACAGCCATAATATACCGTTTTAAAAAAAAACACGTGTTGTAGTGTCAGTTTTCCAAATGCATTATAATAGGTTGTACGTTTGTTTTTACGGCTGTTTTACGATAAATTGTTAAAAACCTATAACGCGATTTAATGCAAGTATAGATGTATAATAATGTTTTCAGCAGCAAACACAGAAGAAGCGTCGCGAAAGCACGTAAGCGAAGCGAAGGTACAAACTTCAAAGTACAGGCTAAAAGTGCTCAAATCCTCTAGACGACTTGACGACTATGAAAATGCTTAGCATAAAGCTCGTCCTACTTTTACGTTTCACAGTTTATTTTTAAATCATCAATTTTATATTTAACTTTTTTATTCATCTGTTGCCACCCACATTTGAGTCCATTGTAGATACAAGTTATTAAATTAACCGTTTCGAAAGTGTCTACGTAAGTCAGTCATGTTTACACAAAATAATAAGAGGTATTTATTGAATTAATGAATAAAGATATAAAGCGCTATGTTATAATAAGAGATTTTTAACCTGAGATGATTGAGCGCAATCGTGTCCTGGTTGTGTGAACTGGTGTAAAAGACTGGCCGAGTTATAATATCTTTTCTCGTCGAATAATATGCACGACTACCTAGTACAGGAGCATTTTATTTGAAGTTTGAACATTAAGACGTACCAAATTTTGAGGATTTTTCAACACTTCTTTAACAGATGGTAATAGACTAAGAGTCGTCTGAGACCACCTACCATTTTCGCTTACCCTGTATTAATTTTTTTTATGTGTATCGTAATTTACAGTACGTTAATAAACCAATTTTAACTAGTGGTAGTTTTCTTCTCTGCCTAGGAATTCTGAGTAAGTACAATACTCTAACACATTCCCGCCGCCAAGCAGCAGTGCAATTGCCTTTGTTGGAAGTTGGAAGGGTACAGAGAGCCAGGCTGTGGGATATTCCATCTTAGTCTTTAGGGGTGACAACGCATCTGTAACTTTATTCGATTGAAGTTGTTTGCAGGTGGCCATGGGCTGCAGTATCCACTTACCATCCACCTACCAGGTGGACTATTTGCTCGTTTGTCACCCCAACCCAATAAAAATACTACTTTTTTATTTACTATCCAATTCTAAAAACAGATATTTTTTCAATACGATACCATTTTTCTAAAATTAATAAAAGTTTTTCAGTATAACAGAAAATATATTCCGGAGCGTTCAACAATTGTTACATTGTATTTCTTCGCAGAATAAAGTTAAACTTTTCTTACCGTATGCAGAACTGCTCAAAACATTTAGCATGCTGCTACAGCAGAAAACTGAAATTACATGCTGTTTTAAATTTTAAATCTAGAACTTATTAGAAAATAAGTTACTTTACAATAGTTTGCACTATGTTTTATGATGATATCTGTATATAAAATAATACTTACACATTATCACGAACTGTGATTACTGGCAAGTCGTTATCGCCAAGGGTATCTATTTACCAAAAAAAGCAAAGGTGAGGCAATTTCTGTTAAAGATAATTACATTTCCACTTAGTGTTCACAAAGGCGTTATTATAGAACATTTCGATATAAATCGTATCATATATCATAGACTATTAATAAGCTGGAGAAGAAAATAATTTTAGATAAATTCAATAATCTTCTTAATTCTAATACAAAAACGTATTAGACGCAGAATTTGGGTACTGTATATCGTCTAATACTAAGATTCTAACTCTAAGCGATGGAATGTCTTATTCCATTAAAACTATTGTTATTTATACTTTTAAATTATATAAACGAGTAAAACAGTAAACAAAATATAAAAGTCATTAACATTCATGCTCGACTATATTTATAACTGCCTTTGTCTAGGGGAAATACAAACGAAACAAGAACTTTTTATTCCAGCAATCCCTGATTTCATTTATACTGTGGAAGCTGTCGTATAATTTTGTTACATAAATATTTATCTTCTTCCTACGAAAGTTTTTTTAGCTAAGTGAGGCTTATTAAAGTTTTTAGTTATTCTGCAAAAAAAAATCAATTGTCACGGGATTTTTCTGACGTTAATCTTTTTCATAACTTTACAGTGAGAACAGTACCACATTCCATCTGATGGTAAGTGGCTACTATAGCCCATGGACACCTGCAAATAAGTTCAAACCAAGGTTTTGCTTATTGGATTGAGCTAACAGTCGTGAGGGTACTGCACCCCATGGATAGCTTCAAACAACTTTTGTCGAATATGGTGAACCACCCTAATCATATAGGCTCTCTAAACAGCTTCTCTATTGTTTCGATTGTAAACCATCACTTGTGCCATGTTCAGGTACGATTAGAGCTTTTTAAGAAAAAAGATGCTTAATACATGCCCTAAAACTGAATAATATAATGACAATGACAATTTTATTTCTCCTAATACCAACCTCACCTTCACCTGTACACCCTGCTAGCTATCACATGAAGCAATGGCGACGGAATCATGGCGAAATATCGATCCAACCATGCGAAGAAGCCACAGACTAATAACGGAACTGCGCTTGCCTGGTTCGGTAAGTATAGACCAAACCTAAAGGTATGCTGACTATTTCAGGCGCTTTCTAGAAGTGGCTTATATTCGGCCGTAGACTTCAATGAATAGAATTTGTAAAATTCAATTTTAATATTTCTCATGAATAATTTTTATTACTTAGTAAATTGTTTTAGTAAATTGACCCGATTCTAAACATTAATTGATCCTTCAGGTCATCTTGGGCACGACTCCGGTACAATTAACGACAAAGGATTTGAGGTTTCATATTCAATATACTAACAATATTAATATTACATAGACATGGATTTTGACAAGGGTATTCATTGTGAGAGGAAATTTCCTGTAGCCAAACAATTTATCAACGCTCTATGAATAGTCAGCCATAACGTGCAAATTGTTTAATAAGCAGATCTTTCTCTATAAAGTTTAATGCAACAGTTAAACCATACAGTTTCAGAACTGTTTGTTTTTCTAATATTAAGTATTTTGATGGCGCTACGTTCGTTGACAAATTTAGTTGTTGCGACCAGGTTTTGCCGGAATTAACAAAATTCTTAATAGCGGCATATTAATTGATGATTTTCCGTGTAAACAATAAGAGAGGATTGAACATGATTTTAAAACGTTTTATTATTAAAAACTTGCATCAAGGATCGTATTTTTTTTTCTTTGTTCAGTCATCACTTACGTTTGATTCTGACAGTACTCAGCTGCGAAGCAAAATATGAAATCATGAGGAAACTGAGACCGTTAAAAAAAATATTTCAAATTTTACTAACTCGTAACGAAGCAACGTGTCGAACCTTTACAATGATCTTTCAAACAAATAAAATTAACTCTTAAAATTAAAAATATGTTGAATATGACGATTTCTTAGCGAATGTGAAATATAAGTAATATTATTATGAAAATACACATGCATTTTAAGTACGTAACCTGTAAACAGTCGTAATCTGCTATCGTAAACGAGCATAAATTTTGCATAAATTATATGTGGTTCGAAGTTTTTATCCTATGTAGAAAGCTGAGAGATATGCTCGAGCTTATGAATTTTAAAAGATGTTTTACAATCTTGTAGATTTCCTTATTGGAGCATCTTATCCATGATAAACATGACTTATCGATTACAGTTATCGTAAATGAAGACGATTTTCAAATCTATTCTATATCAGTTATTCATAGCTGTTACCATCGTAGAAATAGTCACTTCAAACGTTTTTCTTTTAAGGTACATAGTAAAATCTCTAAATCTTAATAATCGGTTACAGAAATCCTTTCATCGCCGACCCAGCGTAATATTATGGGATTCTTCTATGGAATGACGACTTTTGTTTCAAAAGGCATAAAAATACACAGGTGTCACACCTACGAAAAATTTGGAGCAAGAAATATCATTTAGGGAACCAGAGGGCATTGCTCAATATCATTTTATCACACAGGATTTTTCCATAATAATGTAATTCGAATTTTCAAAAGATTTTAATAAAACATTTCGTTAAATAGTAAAAAATAGATATGATTAGAGTTCACTAGGAGCTTGGACATTCATTACTGTTAAAGAAGAATCACACTAGGAAATTGTGCATTAAAATATAATGCTTGTAAATTGATTTAAAAGATTTATTGAAAAATAAATATATTTTAAATTGCTTTACAAATACATATTATTCTACAAACATGATAAAAGAAAAACGTTGTCGGCAGAAAATTGAACATCGGATTTGATTGATGAAATATTAGAAAAGATGAAACGAAATTCCCAAATATTTTCCTAAATTGTAAAGCTTTCATTGTACATAAACAAGTTTACAAGTTTTCTTTTCAAGTTTGTTAGCTTATCAAATTGTAAAGAATGGAGAAATTTACGTAAACAACGTAACAAAAGTTACATTGTTGAATTAAAATGACTATTACGTGAAAGATTGTTTTATTTACACAAGTCATCGAAAACTGGGAAGTTATTTAAAAGGGAGATTAATGCGATTACAAGAAAGAACCCTAAAAAGCGTCAACAACACCCGGTATATATCTCATGTTGTGTTTGTCCATACGTGGTGAGTAAAGCCCAACATGCAGTACTTATGTTGGGAACTCACCTGCTGCCTACCATTACAGCGTCTTTGAGATCTTCACACTTCCCATTATCAACGATCTTCTTGAACTATACCCATTGAATTTGTTCAAGTAATACTAACCTTCATCCCCATTGTCGGCAATGTAGTTTAAAAATGAATTTAACTAAGTTCCCCTTGGACTAGGATACTCAAAATTCCAGCCGAAGCTAATATTTGTCCTAAACACCAATTAATGGTTTTGAACCGTCTTGTGATGTTGTGTTGCGTCCCGTTTCTTTGATACAGTATCTGACCATACCTGCAGTTTAATCGCATAAGCGTTTCATAGTATATGGAACGGTAAGTGCCGCTGTGTCAGTGCGAACAAGTGCGCCAAAAAAAAAACAGAATATATTCGTCAGTCAAAACAAGACCTTAAAAGTTAATTATTAAAGGAAAGGCGGCAAACTAGCAAGCGGTTCACCTGATGGTAAGTGATTACCGTCGCCAAACAGAAGTGCTGCAGGTGCGTTGCCTTTAAGGGTATTTGGGAGATGGGAGGGAGGATGAGGAGGGGGAGTGGGCCTCCGGTTACCTCACTCACCGAACGGAACGCAGAAGGACAAGATACCTCTACTACCTGCCGGTATTCTGCGCGACCGTGGTGTCAACCGGGTGGAACCGGCCCGTTCGTGCAGCAGCAAAAGCCGCTGCTTAGCATACGACGTGAAAAATCTTAACCTTGACCTCTTAAAATACTTATGAAAATGTATCATATACCATACTCCTCGCTAGACTGTATAGAAGACCGAGTACAATTTACCCCTATTAACGAAGTATGTAAACTATTCGAAAGTGTTATCTTTCGATTCAAAATTGTGCTACTAATGATTTTATAATAAAAATTCTGAACGCATCGGACACATGTTCTTTTTTTAGTTTACTTGCATTTCATACAATTAGTGCATTTACGCATCACAACTTTAACAGTCCATCTGACTTAAGTGGCAACTGCAGCCGGTGGACACTTGCAAACAAGTGGTCAATCGACGAATTTAACTCGGCTGGTGTTCGGAAAACTACGTCACTTCTTCTCGTATATCGTTACCACTAAATAGATTGACGAACTCTATAGCGTAGCGCGAAGTCAGCGGATACAAGTGTCTCGGGACCGTTGATGCAATTATCTACTAGGCTATCAAGCCATCTAGATGGGTCAGTCATAGGCCTAGACATATATTTTACGTTTTGAAACCAGTTTTCATCATTCATCTTCTCCGTTTGGACGTAATTCTCATGATAAGACCAACAAGTTCTATCACACTCTTAGTATACGATAGTAATCGTATACTGGTATAAGTCTAGAAAAACACACAAGCCCTTCACAAAGGTATCGAACTCAGTTCTCCTGTTTTAAAGGCATATCCCGTACCATTCGTTAATTTTGGCTTTACTTCAATAATAAATATTACTAAATGGAAAAATTCTTTGTCACATAAATGATCATACTTAAAGTACTATGTATACACACGGTAAGATCTCTTAATCACTTGCCTCAGGTTATGCAGAACATTTCGAATATGCGATTAATGTTAGCAAAATGATGTTGACGAGGGTCTACGCTACCGTATAAATTTCAGTTAACTTGACGTAGGTACTTCGTTCGAGCACGATAAACATGACACGAATCCGTTCTTGATTTAAACCACGGTTGTTTAATATTATTGAAGTTACTTTTTCTGTGTATGTGAAAGTTAATGTTTAGGGTTGCGTTTTGTGTATACACTCTTATAACTTGGTTATGTTAACACGTGCGACCGTATGCAGAGCCGAATGTTTCCACTTTCCACTGATTCTGATAAAATGTGACCGCCGCGACGTCTATGTGTTGCAATTATAAAATAAATATGTAGGCATAACACATAATACGCAATTTTATCCTTAGGCAAATGCAATAAAGGTTCTTAAATGAGTATTTTTAATGAACCGCAACGTTTGCGAGATAAAATGTTTTCGAGTCATGAAGAACAGTTTGTGCGGCAGCAAGTTGGCTATGCTTGGTCAAGCGCGTACTGCATTGATTTTAATTCCTCATCTGCTTTATCATCCTGTAAATAATCTACTGCTAGACATAGACTTTCCTGATGGGAGGATTTGTGATAATTACATTTGGCTAACAAGTTGCCGATCGCAGTACCAGACACCTCGAACCTTTAGACGTTGTTGGCTGTCAACGGTCTTTCCAGCATTTTTTGAGATAATTTAACCGATTTT
The DNA here is from genome assembly GCA_029286595.1 of Bhutanitis thaidina. NCBI lineage: Eukaryota > Metazoa > Arthropoda > Insecta > Lepidoptera > Papilionidae > Bhutanitis > Bhutanitis thaidina. Next base: position 6,011,042 of record JAGSMS010000004.1, on the reverse strand, counting down.
TACGGACACTATGAGATTTATTTAGCCTTTTGACCGCTTCTACGACACCCACATATTTCATTCTTGTATATACGTTTGTTGTGTACGTTACTTCATTCAAGGATTTCTCCTGTATCGCATGTGCATCTCATTAATAAAATCCCATCCGGAATTAGAAACAAAATTTTAAATTCCATAGTTTGAAAAATAGCCCATAACGTGTCATAAGGTTATAAGTTAAATATCTTATTACTTATATTTAAAATACTCGCTTTTTAGTAAAATAAGAAAAGAATATCAGCAAAACGTAAGTAAATGCTTTAGAAAGTACGAACTAACTTTTATATTTTTCATGTCATTAATCTCTGCAAAATAAATGAGTTTTAAATCGCTAGGACGCCGGGTAAGCGAAATCGAGTCCATGAAACTAGCTTACTCTTCCTTAAAACTTGGTTTAAGCTTTAAACATTGGAGTGTTAATTAAAATTTAGATAACTATAAAAATAAAAACTTTAATCTATATACATTTTAAATAGTAATATATTGTTATATATTACTATTTAAAATGTAGCCCTTGTATATTAATGAGCAGTGGAAGACTATTATCGTATCAAGTTTACGTTAAAAATAAAGTCTTTAAAATTCATTCTCATATTTGCATTTGACTGACTTCGTCTCTGGATAAAATACAAAAGAATCGAACTTTTTATCCCTGAAGTCCCTGATTTCATTTACATTTTAAAGGATACCGTATAATTTTGTTCCAAAAAAGTTGTTGTAAGTACAATTTTATTTCATTTAGATTAGTTTAATCCGGAAACAAGCCTAGTGACGAGATTCTCCACCCGTCGAAAGATGAAAATTGGATTGCGTAAGCCCGACAGGATCATGCCCAATTATAATATACGCATTTATTTACACACTTAGTCTCGTATATTTGTTACATTACCTTCCTTTCGACCACCCTTGATACTACATCATCCAGGCAGCACATTCATCGCTGCAGAACTCTCCCTTAGACAAAAGTTTTAATAAACGCATCCACACAACAAGCCAGTCATACTTCTTGAAACTATCATCTCTTCTGCGTTAATTTTGCCTTCAAGTTTCTTTAGTCAAATCCAACATGAACCGGCACTAGTTTTCTAAGGTGCATAGCTCCGCATATACCTAATTAAGAGAGAAAAGAGCACTCACTCAACTCAACCTCATTAGGAAACGGTGGAATATTTAAAAAAAATAGGAATTGACATTTGATAAACACTCAAGGAGCCTTCCATCACTAGGCTGGGGAATTATTCAGTGTTTGAAATATATTTTTTACTGTTTTGAATATATTTTACTGTATTTAGTCAATCGTCGGATATTAGAAGCCCCGCTTGTTGACCCTGTTCGTGTGTAAGGTTTGTAAGTGAAGAACAGCTGCTACCTTCCACTTTGGAACCTTTCATGTTTTAATATCATTTTAATTTTTTTTATGCCGATATGTATTCTATTCAAGAACCTAACGTTCAACACAATTATGGAATTGTGGAGTGGCATTACTTTGATTTATTATAGTAATGTTTTGAAGAACGTTACTTACATAAATAAATTAATAAATTAAAGAAAAAAAGGAGAGCTACGAAAAAATAGGTTATGAGCTTAAAGTATTAGCAGAATTATGGATCAACTTTTATCCCAAATGTATAATTGTACATTATCATTTGGAGAAAATTAAAAAAAAGAGGAGTGCTTAAATAAATGTTACAGCCGTCACATCCAGTTATTTTTTTAATTATAGCTTTTTGATATACGGGTAGTAAAGGGGATTATTCTTGACCCTTGTTAATAATTATTATTTCTACAGATTTATATTTTTATATAACTTATTACATGAACTGCTGAATTAAAACGAAATATATTCATCTGTTGTCCGATAAAATTTTTATAAATTATATTAATGTTAAACATTTACGGCTAAATTTCACGATCTGTGTGCTCGTATAATATTCGTGCTGAGCGGAGAAGTGTTTATCGCAATTAGTTGTATACCGGGTGGTGGCTACCAATTTAGCAGTACCTGATGAGGTGTCAGCTGGCCGCAGCACGGGCGGGTGAGGTTAACTTGGAGAAAACCCTTGTAAAAATAATAATGATAGTTTTTATAATTTGTTACGACATGGAATTTGTTCTTTTTTTTTATGGGAAAGACGGCAAACGAGCACGCTGTTCACCTGATGGTAAGTGATTACCGTAGCCCACGTACATCTGCAACACCAGAGGTGCTGCAGGTGCGTTGCCGCCCTTTAAGGGTATTTGGTAGATGGGTAGGGCTAGGGAAGGGATGTGGGCCTTCGGTTACCTCACTCAACGAACGTAACGCAGAAGCACAAGATCTATAAGCCTCTACTTCGCCGGTATTCTGCGTGGCCGTGGTACCAACCCGGTCGAGCCGGCCCATTCAAGCAGCAGCAAAAGCCGCCGCTTGGCTCTACCACGTGTGTTCTGCATATTGTAAAGGGGAAATACACTAACTTTTTCTCCAAATGTTAACCTCCCTGCACGCGGTGCACCCGGCTGATTAACGAAAGAGACTGTGGTGGTTGACTGATGGCGAACCTTCCGAATATGCCGAAACAATTACCACAGACCAGTGCAAGCAGCATCACTAGTGCTAGGGTACCGGCACTGCGCTCACCAATCAGCCTGCCCTTTGTAGTGAGTATGGGCAAATCTATCATGCATGACATGCCGACTGTTGTTAGCACCTTATACAAGTACAGCAGTGGACTTTAAAAGACTGATAAAGTTTGTAAAGTAAATGTATACTATTTTTTATAAGAACATTATTATTTAACTCGTATAAGGGTTCGGTAACATAAATCAGTAAAACCATATAACTTGTGTGATGTAAATCATCGTTATACGCGAAAACGATTTAATGTTGTCGGAAATTACATTTCCTCCTTCTGCTAGTAGAGGCTTGAGTCAAACGAGAGGAAGTGATAAGAAATATGTTTCGTATTTTGAAAGTAAAGTGAACAGAGGGTTTATACTATAAAGCTTCTGTTCACTTGGAAAGTATTCCAAGTGGTAAAAACCGTATTTTTAGAAATACGTACTTATTAGTTTAAAACACGTTGTTTCGTTCATTAATCGCATCGATGCAACTTTATCAGTTTATGGGTTAGCTTGAGCAAAAAGCAAAATAAAAAAAAATTACGAGAGAAGAGGAAAGTGATGTTATTAATATCATTGGACTTTCTCATACAAGTAAACGGTTATTCTAACTATACTCATTACGCATATTATATTATTATCATCATTACCGACTATTACAAAAAGTATATATAGATTGCAACAAATCACGATCCTGCTAGAGAACGAGGCTTCGGCGACCGATACATAGCGGAAAATCCATTCATATATACCCAAATACCACACGTCGACCCCTACTATCCGTTAGTGTGCGAGTGGGAGCATCCTCACTAGGACAAGGGTATAGACACTGCGCTCATTGGCGTGATGCCGGACAGATCTTTTACACAGTGGTGGGTGGTTCAGCAGTGGGCTTTTACAGGATGATAGAAAAAGAAGAAGAAGATCTCTGCGAAATAATTGTACTTACAGCGGCTCAACCCTTCAAAGATAAGTTTTAGTGGCATTTAATAGTTTACGTAATTCACGCGTAAATATAACACGCTTAATAAATGCAACAATTTACGGTTTAAAGCCAAACCTATCTATGCATATGTATTATATGCTCCTCTTCTATTTGACAAAGAATACTGTTATTACTGTCGCGGAAGTCAAGTATATCTGAACACAGATAAAATCAATACGACCATGCGGGTCGAACTAATATTAAATATCTGGAACAGAAATCTTTTTGCGGTTATTTTATCTCATGCTAATAATCCTAACTAGTTATCTAGGGTCATATTTGTCTGTGCCATACTAGTACCGTATAACGAAGTCTGAATATAATATAGGTAAATCGATACTCGCTCGAGGCTTACTAATCCTATTATATAGGTAGGTGTGATCTACATCAGGTATTACAAACTGTAATAATTGAATTAGGAAATTATAAATTTTAAAATAAAGGATAAAGTAGAAATATCTCTATATATCATGACTTCATCAAACTGATGGAGATTTATCTATATCAGAAATTACAGAATAAAAGTAAACAGCACATAGATGCCAGACCGATGACAAGTAGTAGCCTCTATTGTGCACCGCGAATGATGCTGTGTTGGCCAATCCTACTGCCAAGCGTGGCGATAACTCCTTGGCCCCAAGGTTATTACCAGCAATTGACTAGGCCGATGAATAAGAACTACAAGAAGAAGAAATGTATGAAGCGCCTGTTAAGTAAATTCCAAATTCAAATCTCACTTCGATGTAAGATAAAAATAAGAAGTTTTATCTAAAAAACTTTATTGGAAAACCAATAAGACATCAACTGGCATACGTTGATGAGCTACTTGACAGCATACAAAATCATTATTCTCATTTAGGCACTCATCATTATGCTCTAAAATAGTTTCGTTCCATGTGCAGGCAGATGTTTTGATACATATACCGAGTAATTTCCCACAGTTTCTGAGTGAATAGCCTAAAACAAAATGATTATTAAGCTGAGAATAATAAAAAAAGAGAATCAAAGTTTACCAGATGTAAGGAAGTCACCATTCTTTCCTCATTTAACTTAAGAGAATCAGTCTCCAAGTCCGGAGACTCGAGTTAAAACCCGTATGAAGGTCTCATACCAATGAATTTTCCGAAACTTATGTACGTCTTGTCTAAGTCGGCGACAGCACGTACACACACTTAGCACCGTTCACGTTGTCCCAAATAAGCTCTTGTCAAAAGCCTCCACTTCTGACTATATATTGAGTATAAAGTCATGAGAGCTTATCTTATATTATATTTATATATTTTGTAACATTCTATAATTCAACTCAAAAACGTACTATTTGTTTCTTGACTATTTCCGAGACGCCTTATATACGGAGAAAGTGAATAAACATAGTCTATTTGAGACAGTACGAAGGTTATCAACAATGTGGTAAAATAATATGGTCTCCGTACCATACTGTAAACAGATATCGTAAACGATACGATACCAAATTCAATTAAAACTGGAAGTAAAATAATAATCAATTAAGAAGCAATAACGTTTCAAGTATTGTTAAATGTTAGTAGAAAACACTTAGTAGAGAATAATTACATCTCTACTTTAATATGCAAAGACAATTGACGAATACGTGGCTTAGTTGTACCATACCTGATTGTTTTGTTAGGCATAGGTCCTAGGTCCGAATCCCGTACGGAAACAATACTTGTCCATAAATCAATTTATTGATTTTCAGCTCAAGTGTTTTACTTTTATCCTGTCCTTGGCACTACATTAGTCAGATTTAATTTCATTCGATTTTATCTATATATACGTGTATATATTACGGGAAGGTAAAGGCGATGAACCGTGGTAGCCTTGAGTAAACTTGGATGTCTGAGAAATAATAAAAAAATATAATTTCGAGGACATGTAAAGTCCGCCAACCATCAGTGGAGTAGCGTGGCGGACCCTTCTCGCCTCCAAAATCTTCTCAGATATATGAGCATGAGACCTTTGCCCAACAGTGGGCATGTATAGGTTGCTACTTTACTTTACTAGGTAAATACGTTTAAGTACGTCATTTTAACTTGACGTATTATTACTCTTATTTGCTAAGATTTGACAGAAATAATGTTAATTTAAATTTATAACGCTTCCGCAAAAAACATTATAAATTTGAAAATGTTTGGAAAACTTACGAAGCCTACAAACTCACAGATGTCGTACTTTTTAGAAAAAAAATCGTTACGTCTTGGTATTTAAGGTTAATATCGCACCTATATAACTTGCTAGCCTTCTAAGCGAGTCTTTTCCGTCAAAGCTGTTAAGTTCGCCAGGGCAACAGTGTATCTCCTATTTGTGGGTTTTTAGTCGATCCGGCACTTACTGCAGATCTCTACATAACCGGTCACTATCTACAGTGACAGGTAGGTGATAACACCTTTCCCGTCGGTGAAAAAAATGTGCCGAGCAGAAGTACGAGACGTCAGTTACTGCGGTCGACAAGCGTCGTAATTACGGCAAATCTGTTCGGTTTAATTGAATGGATTCTCCACCAATAGTCGGTCGCCAGAGCTTTGTGTGTTAGTCAAAAGCGTGTACCGCGTGCAGGCGAGGTTGATGTTATGAGAAAAAAATGCTGTTTTCCCCCTTGCACGTTGTGTTACTCTTCTTCCGAGAGCAAAATTATAAGTAGCAAAAAAAACGTTTTAAAAGGTCTGCTACAAAATAAATTAAAAACATTAACTTTAAAATGATTTTAAGTTAAAATTTATACATTTTTAAACTGTAAACATGTCTACGAATCTTCGTAAACGAGCTACTTGACAGCAGACAATTTTTTGTTCTTATTTAGGCACTCATCGTTTAACTCAATTATGCAAAATGTTTTTATACAGATGCCTTGCGATTTTCCAGAGTAGCTAGTGAAAAGTCTGTAATGATAATATTATTCTCAGAAATTAAATTGACAGCAAGAAATGCCTAGGTTTGCCGGATGTAATGAAGTAGCAGCACTTGCCATTGAATGTGAATTAACGCATAATATGTAATATTGATAGACATTAATATTACACACGTCCGGCTGTGTCATACGAAGATATAAAGGCGAGTCGGGTGAGTCACACCTCACTCCGCGGTTGTCTTATCACTTCATAATGGCTTGTTGCGAGGCGAATGAACCACATGGTTATTTTAATTATAAGTATATTTTAATATTATATTTTAAAGGTTGTTATATTACTTAGAATAAGGTGAAGTTTTGGTGTTTATGCTTGGTGTGGAGTACATTGGTGTGATGGATTGTGTAGAAGAAGTAGGTATTGCGAACTAGGTTCATATCTTATTATTTTTTGCAAACGGAATCGTGCAAAGTGTATACATTCATTTTAAACTTTTTTATTAGCGGCGATTTTTAACTACCCATAACTATTGATACTGCAGAGTACTAAAAATGTGGCGAATTGGAAATGATAAATTTAAACGCGATAAAATCATTTATTCGCGTAAATGTAAGAAATTCATTTTATGGATTCACATTTATTATTATGAGTAGAACTCTATCTGCCTTACATTAAATTTTAAAGAGTATGGACATTAAACATTTTTAATAAATTTGTACTCTTAAATTATGTTATACGGTTAAATGCATCGGCCGGTAAAAGTTCATGAAGTGTATGTGAGCTACTTGAAACGTTTCAGTACAGCTGAGTTTTACTTTAAACGTCACGTTAATCAACTACTTTAGTGTTCTTTTTCCCACTAATGACCTACTTTTATGGAGCTGGAGCCTAAGAGTAAAGTAAATTTTTAGCAGTAAGCAATTAAGTTTTGAAATGGGTCAAAGACTTTTGATTCGCTGGAAAATAGAAAGTGTGATGAGAAAAAATATACCACCTATTTAATTTAAAATTTTTCAGTTTCATTCTTTAATATATTTTTTAATTATGTACCAATTAAACTGTACCAATACTAACACAGTTCAAATTTTTTAAAATAAAATTACAATTAAAAAAATTGAAAATTGATATTCAATGCCAACAATCATTATATGATTAATTAACCGATACAGATATCTATGTATTAGCCTCATTCTCTAGTTGTTTCCAAAGTTTCATCCACCCAGTAGAACTCTTCCCTTCGCCTCTTCCATTTTTAAAATAAATCCTGGGTATAATATGATCTCTGTAGTCATTCCAAATTCATTTTGTGAAATATCAATCAAATGTAAGTCATTTGATTGATATTACCTCCAGTAGATAACATGACTAAGAATTTCTACACTGAAATTTTAATGAAGTATAAATATTTGCAATGTTATTTCTCAACTTTTCAAATATTCTACCAATCAAATTCGTTTTTCAATTTTCTACTCGCATATTTTCTATAAATTTTATCATAAGCAGAAAATTTTGTGACATTTTGCCGTACGGTAGTAGCACAAAAATCGTAAGAGGGTTAGTCTTGAAAATTTCACTGGAAGATTTCTGGGATTGCCCGACGGCGATACTCGGCACCCATCGCAATTTATCTCACAGCGAGGCGAAATTGGTGGTTCGGCCGTTCAGCCACGTTGGTTCATGTCAAATAGAAAACCGTAATCTCCGCCTGCCCCAACGGGCTACGAAGCTTGTTTGCTAATGTAATGCACTAACTCTGAGTCGAGTGCAATTAAGAAATATAATCAATTATAATAAATGTTACAAACTACGCATTTTAACGTCGTATTCAGATATGCTGTTTTGCTGAAACGTTAATTAAACCATAATATTTCAAATGTTCGAAAGAAATGGTGTTTATGGGTGTTTAAATTTGTCAGTGATAGTGCATGCTTGCGTCTGTTTGTGTGCGCAACTCCAACCTAACCCAACCTAACTCTAACCTAACCTAACTAACCTAACCTAACTAACCTAACCTAACCTTAACCTAACCTAACTCTAACCTAACCTAACTCAACCTAACCTAACCTTAACCTAACCTAACTCTAACCTAACCTAACCCAATCCTAACCTAACCTAACCCAACCTAACCTAACCCAATCCTAACCTAACCTTAACCTAACCTAATCCCAACCTAACCCAATCCTAACCTAACCTAATCCCAACCTAACCTAATCCCAACCTAACCTAACCCAATCCCAACCTAACCCAATCCTAACCTAACCTAACCTTAACCTAACCTAACCTAACCTAATCCCAACCTAACTCTAACCTAACCTAACTCTAACCTAACCTAACTCTAACCTAACCTAACTCAACCTAACCCAACCTAACCCAACTCTAACCTAACCCAACTCAACCTAACCTAACTCCAACCTAACCTAACCTAATCCCAACCTAACCTAACTAACCTAACCTAACTCTAACCTAACCTAATCCCAACCTAACCTAACTCTAACCTAACCTAACTCAACCTAACCTAACTCAACCTAACCTAACCTTAACCTAACCTAACCTAACCCAATCCTAACCTAACCTTAACCTAACCTAACTCTAACCTAACCCAACCTAACCCAACTCTAACCTAACCTAACCTAACCTAACTCCAACCTAACCTAACTCAACCTAACCTAACTCAACCTAACCTAACCCAATCCTAACCTAACCTTAACCTAACCTAACTCTAACCTAACCCAACCTAACTCTAACCTAACCTAATCCCAACCTAACCTAACCTAACCCAATCCTAACCTAACCTTAACCTAACCTAACTCTAACCTAACCCAACCTAACCCAATCCTAACCTAACCTTAACCTAACCTAACTCAACCTAACCTAACTCTAACCTAACCTAACTCTAACCTAACCCAACTCCAACCTAACCTAACTCAACCTAACCCAACCCAACCTAACTCAACCTAACCTAACCTAATCCCAACCTAACCTAACTCAACCTAACCTAACTCAACCTAACCTAACCTAATCCCAACCTAACCTAACCTAACCTTAACCTAACCTAACCTAACCCAACCTAACCTAACCCAACCTAACTCTAACCTAACCTAACCCAACCTAACTCTAACCTAACCCAACTCCAACCTAACCTAATCCCAACCTAACCTAACCTTAACCTAACCTAACTCTAACCTAACCTAACCCAATCCTAACCTAACCTAACCTTAACCTAACCTAACCTTAACCTAACCTAACCTTAACCTAACCTAATCCCAACCTAACCTAACTCAACCTAACCTAACTCCAACCTAACCTAACCTTAACCTAACCTAACTCTAACCTAACCTAACTCAACCTAACCTAACTCCAACCTAACCTAACCTAACTCTAACCTAACCTAACTCAACCTAACCCAATCCTAACCTAACCTTAACCTAACCTAATCCCAACCTAACCCAACCTAACCTAATCCCAACCTAACCCAACCTAACCTAACTCAACCTAACCTAACCTTAACCTAACCTAATCCCAACCTAACCTAACCTTAACCTAACCTAACTAACCTAACCTAACCTTAACCTAACCTAACTCAACCTAACCTAACCTTAACCTAACCTAACTCTAACCTAACCCAATCCTAACCTAACCTAATCCCAACCTAACCCAACCTAACCTAACTCCAACCTAACCTAACTCTAACCTAACCTAACTCCAACCTAACCCAATCCTAACCTAACCTAACCTAACCTAATCCCAACCTAACCTAACTCTAACCTAACCTAACCTAACCTAATCCCAACCTAACCTAACCTTAACCTAACCTAATCCCAACCTAACTCTAACCTAACCTAACTCAACCTAACCTAATCCCAACCTAACCTAACTCAACCTAACCCAACCCAACCCAACCTAACTCTAACCTAACCTAACTAACCTAACCTAACCTAACCTTAACCTAACCTAATCCCAACCTAACCTAACCTTAACCTAACCTAACCTTAACCTAACCTAATCCCAACCTAACCTAACCTTAACCTAACCTAACCTAACTAACCTAACCTAACCTTAACCTAACCTAACTCTAACCTAACCTAACTCTAACCTAACCTAACCTAACCTAACCTAACCTGGCCTGGCCTGACCTGGCCTGGCCTGACCTGGCCTGGCCTGGCCTGACCTAACCTAACCTAACCTAACCTAACCTAACCTAACCTAACCTAACTCAACCTAACCTAACTAACCTAACCTAATCCCAACCTAACCTAATCCTAACCTAACCTAACCCAATCCTAACCTAACCCAACCTAACCTAAATCCCAACCTAACTCCAACCTAACCTAACCCAACTCAACCCAACCTAACTCCAACCTAACCTAACTTAACCTAACCTAACTAACCTAACCTAACCAACCTAACCTAACTTAACCTAACCTAAATCCCAACCTAACTCTAACCTAACCCAACCCAATCCCAACCTAACCTAACTTAACCTAACCTAACCTAACTCAACCTAACCCAACCTAACCCAACCTAACTCAACCTAACCTAACCCAATCCCAATCCCAACCTAACCTAACCTAACCTAACCTAACCTTAACCTAACCTAACTTAACCTAACCTAACCCAACTCAACCCAACCTAACTCAACCTAACCTAACCCAACCTAACCCAACTCTAACCTAACCTAACCTAACCCAACCTAACTCAACCTAACCTAACCTAACCTAACCTAACCTAACCTAACTTAACCTAACCTAACCTAACTAACCTAACCTAACCTAACCTAACCTAACTCCAACCCAACCTAACCTAACCTAACCTAACCTAACCTTAACCTAACCTAACCTAACCTAACCTAACCTAACCTAACCCAACTCAACCCAACCTAACCTAACTCCAACCTAACCTAACCTAACCTAACTCAACCTAACCTAACCTAACCTAACCAACCTAACCTAACCTAACCTAACTCTAACCCAACCTAAATCCCAACCTAACCCAACCTAACCTAACCTAACCCAACTCAACCTAACCCAACTCAACCTAACCTAACCTAACCTAACCTAACCTAACCTAACCTAACCTAACCTAACCTAACCTAACCTAACCTAACCTAACCTAACCTAACCAACCCAACACATCACCATTCCAAAAGCATGACCAAGCTAAAGCCGCCACGAGAAAATCCGGCCAGCCAAGTCTTCGTCCGATAGCGGAGCCTAAAGACCACATGATAAACGCGTTCCTTGAGTTTAAAGCTTTAACAAAAGCCACCATAGAAGCGAACCTCACCACATGTAGAAACATTCTACAAACTTACCATCTCGGTAGTGAGGATCTGCTTAAGGTGCTACTCGAGGAGGCGGAAGCAGCCATATATGACAACAGAACGTCCACAGTCTTGAGAGGCAGTTTTAAACACCATATGGCAGCTTACTGTGGAACGGCAGGCTTCGTGATGCTGGATGAAAACGAAACGGAAAAGAGCGGAAAACTCAAGTTCAAAACGCCTCCGGAGGACCATATTGTTGTAACCGCACGGTGCACCAGGGTGATGCTAAACGACAAGATCCTCAAGATGGCTGAAGCCATCACAGAGGATGGAGTCGGGGCGCCCTGGGACACCTGGAAAGAACCAAGAATAACGTGGATCAACGGAGTCCCCGGATGCGGAAAGACGACGTGGGTGGTAAGCCAGTTCGAGGGGGGAAGGGATTTGATAATAACAACGACGCTGGAAGCAGCAAAATATCTCAAAGAAAAACTAGCAAACCGCATAGGCGCAGACGCCAAAACGAAAATACGCACTATGGCCTCGGTGCTTGTAAATGGAGTAAGAGAGCCTGACAGGGGTCGATGCTCTCGACTCATCGTCGACGAGGCTCTCATGAACTATTTCGGAGCCATAGTGATGGCAACAAAGCTATGCGGAGCGCAAGAAATGCTGCTCATCGGCGATATCAATCAACTTCCCTTCATCGATAGAGAGAACCTCTTTACGATGCAGTACACTCGCCCAAACCTGGTAACCACGATCAGCCAGGAGCTCCTGTGTACGCACCGGAACCCAATGGATGTGGCGTATGCCCTCAACGAGATCTACAGCGGTATATACTCATCCAAGTCTCTGGTGCACTCACTGAAAAGGGAAAGGTACACGGCAGCAAATATACCAAGCACTCTCTATGACACACTGTACCTGGTGTTCACCCAAACCGAAAAGGAATCCCTGTCGAACTTAGGGTACGGGTCGGGCGCCGGGTCACGCCTCTTAACAGTCCATGAGGCCCTAGGCTGCTGCAGAGAAGCTAAAACTGCACGACAGCGTTCAGCATGCTGTGGTGGCGGTGTCCAGACACACAGTTAGCTGCACATACTACGCGGATGACTGTAACGACGCAACAGGGAGGCTGATTCAGAGTGCCATGGCTGCATCAACTACCAAAATAAAAGAGTACAATTTAAAAATGGCAATGAGAAATAGGGACTCAGCGGTCATGGAAAACCTGACAACGCAAACGGCACTGTAACCCAATAAACATAGTTATAAATAAAGATTGTTAAAAAAATAAAAAATTATATCAATGAGCATGTTCATACTAATACAATAAAACTAATAACTAAAGAAAGAAAAAAAAAAAAAAAAACATTTAAAAAAATAAAATATATAAATATGCATAAGGAAGTAAGTGAACTCACTGCAATAACAAATTCTGTATTTATTTTATTTTATTTTGGTTGCACAATGTGATAAGAGTTATGTTAAAATAATAAAAATAATAACGACAAATCTAAAAAAGGCACGGACAAAAAGTCTGTGGAGACTTAGTTTTATTTAAAAAAAAAAAAAAAAACCTAACCTAACCCAACCTAACCCAACCCAACCTAACCTAACCTAACCCAACCTAACCTAACCTAACCCAACCCAACCTAACCCAACCTAACCCAACCTAACCTAACCCAACCTAACCTAACCCAACCCAACCTAACCTAACCTAACCTAACCTAACCCAACCTAAATCCCAACCTAACCTAACCCAACCCAACCCAACCCAACCTAACCTAACCCAACCTAACCCAACCTAACCTAACCTAACCCAACCTAACCTAACCCAACCCAACCCAACCCAACCTAACCTAATCCCAACCTAACCTAACCTAACCCAACCCAACCTAACCTAACCCAACCCAACCTAACCTAACCCAACCCAACCCAACCTAACCTAACCTAACCCAACCCAACCTAACCTAACCTTAACCTAACCTAACCCAACCTAACCTAATCCCAACCTAACCTAACCCAACCCAACCCAACCTAACCTAACCCAACCTAACCTAATCCCAACCTAACCCAACCTAACCTAACCTAACCTAACCTTAACCTAACCTAACCTAACCTAACCTAACCTAACCTAATCCCAACCTAACCTAACCTAACCTAACCTAACCTAACCTAACCTAACCTAACCTAACCTAATAATCAGGGACGTGCTATCCTACCATACGGACACCGAAATGGTAGAAAACATACTTGCGCAGAATAAACACCTTCTGCAGGGCGTAGAACTCACAAACTGTGCAATAAGAGTGAAATACAGGAAGAGAGCAAGAAACCCTCTTGAATGCCACCCTGTTCTGGAACTCTCCCCAAATTCACAGGCGCTTAATCGAGGCAGAGAAAGTCTACATCGGTCTCCAGAGGAGACCCATAATGGATCACTCACCCTAGTGCAATGCACTAAATGCTTGGGCTTTGGCCACACCAAAGCCATCTGCCAGGAAAGGAAGACCTCTGCAGTCACTGCGGAGAGACTCACACCTGGGAGAAATGCCCAAGCAGACTGAAGGAGGCCACCGATCTGCAAAACTGCTCGACAGCGCACGGGGTAGGCACAGACCTTGCACACAACGCTTTTAGCAGCATGTGCAGGGAAAACAAAAGTGGGACGCCATAGCACGATCGCGTATATCCTATTGCTATGGGCAGCGATGACTGCGACAGCTCAACAGGGTCGAACTACTCCATAAACTTCATACAAGCCAACTTGCAACGCTCCAAAGTGGCAACAGCCGAACTTCTTCAAGTAGCAAAGGACAAAAAAGTGTCAGTCGCCATTGTTCAAGAGCCCTATGTAGGAAGAAATGGCTACCTAAAACAATATCCTGGCACTCGAGTAATCCAATGCACCCTCAACCGGCAAAAGCCCGTGAAAGCTGCCGTCATCATTTTTGGAAACAGGCTGGAGGTCGTACATGACCCACAGCTCGTGACTGAAACTGAGGCAGCGGTTCTACTGGTTGCGGGAAACTTGAAGCTAGGCGTGGTATCTAGAGCCTAAAGACCACATGATAAACGCGTTCCTTGAGTTTAAAGCTTTAACAAAAGCCACCATAGAAGCGAACCTCACCACATGTAGAAACATTCTACAAACTTACCATCTCGGTAGTGAGGATCTGCTAAAGGTGCTACTCGAGGAGGCGGAAGCAGCCATATATGACAACAGAACGTCCACAGTCTTGAGAGGCAGTTTTATTATTCCTCCTCGCCCTTATTCTTTTAGGTTTAGCCTGTGGTGGCGGTGGCAGCGCCTTGCTCGCACCTGGCGTCTGTTTCGCGGCCAAAGGTGGGCGAAACACCTTATCAGGAAATAATTTGGCCTAGAATGCCACCAGCTTACTCTCTATTAGAGCGCCTATGCGCTCAATCAGGCCCTCTTGATCGTCCCTAAGGTTCGGTTCAACTGGAGCCGGCCGAACAAACGGGAGGAACTGTTCAGCCGGTTCAGCCCGTTTTTGTGTCTGCTTACTGAGGTGGTTAATTTCCTCAGTAAGCTTCTCCATTTTGTTGTTAAGGCTAGAGACCTGGGAACGTAATTCTGCATTTTCCCGCTCCAGCCTTGCGACACTAACGTCGGCAGCGGACCTCCGCCGCAAGCTCCTCCGTCGCGGCTTTTATGTGTCGCACGGCCAACCTTATACCGCGGACAAAGTTACCCTTGAGGTTCTTGGAGCGGTCCGCTACCGACTCTATTGCCTGGAGCTGTGCATCAATATGCTCGCCTAGAGCAGCATTGGCTTGGCTTCGCAAATCACGCGCCAGCTCCTCAGGACCGGGAAGACTTCTCTTCGCCCTGGTGTCTGTGGGCGTTGTTGAGGCCCCAAACATCTCCTCCTCAGTCGCCACATCCTCTTCCGAGGCCGTGGCAGAGACCGCCGTGAATTTAGAGGCTCTGACCTCGTCACACGGAGGTCTTGCCCTCCTCTTCCTCCCCGCTTTTGACGAAGTGGCAGATGTGAGCGACGCGAAGGACACATCAGACATCCCTCCGTCGCTTTCACCTGCCAGACTAACGGGCGTATTCGGGCGTGTAAAACACCCCCACGCCTGTCACGAACCAGGACAGATGGTTCACCAGATATGGCACCTCTGTTTTCATTTTTGTCCCCAGATGTTCGGGAACCCACGTTTATCGTGGCAGTTTCTTCGGGCTTGGCCCGGGGGTGGATTCGCCACCCTGGGTAGTGTGTACTTTTGGTCCTGCTTTCATTTTTTTGTTCCTTTTTAACAGGGTGGGGTCCCTGATTAATCCCTTCCCCCCCTAGCGCTAGCGACTGGGCTCCCCCCCAGCCATTCATCCTATCGGCACGCAAGACCTTGGGATTGGGGTTATTTTTTATAGAGGTTTTCTTCCTCGCAGCCCCTTTGTCCCCCCCCTGGAGCTACCGGTCCCAATTGGGATTACGGTTCGTCCGGCGCCGGCCGTAGCTAAAACATTTAGCCAACCACCGCACCAGTCACATCCCCTGTCCCCTCTCAAGGAAGAGGGATACTGGGAGCAACCGAAGCCCGCCCTGTAGGCCCGCCTCGCAGGGCATCATGCCCATGGCCGTTTTTCAGTCCTAAAGGAACTGAAGGTACGCCCTGAACCCAGCCAGTTTTGGTCCGCACCGGTTTTCCGGTACTACCCACAGAACACCGTGGATAGCTTTCCCCTATCCGCCACCTGGGGACGCGCCCGATAGGAGGACTGGCAACTCCACACGGGAACCTAACCTAACCTAACCTAACCTAACCTTCTCAAATACAAGTATCAGAGAGGGTTTAGGAGCCGGAAAGGGCCCGCCACGTTGCTCCAGTGCGGGTTGGCGGGCTTCACATATCCTCGACATAATATTTTATTATTTCCCAGACATGCAGGTTTGGTGATGCCGGCATCGGGAATTGAACCCAGGTCACTCGAGCTCTATGAAACGTGAAGTGTGTGCCCTGACCACTAGGCTACCACGGCTCTTATTACTATTACTTTATATTTCGCGTTATTTGACACAAGCATCTCATAGCAGAAAGCGAAATGTAATAACCGAAAATCGTTTGTGCTCGACGGTTATACATCACACAAGTTAGGGGAAAAAGAAATAAATATTATCGTCATATACAATTATACGAAAATTTACAATTGTATGCGCGTATGCGTAATATATGCAAATTAAAAAAGGTAAAATAAAATCGTTTTAATCGTGTAGAACATAGCGTATATTATAAAAAATTGGTATACATCACCTTCAGCCCATAAGCAGTCCTGTTGGACTCTCTCCTTCTAGTTGGGAGTATTATATGTCTGACAGCTACCTGTAGCTGTCAGACGAAGAACTCACTCGCTACTAATCCTAGAAAATTTGTTGGAATAAAGACACATTGGCAGTACATAGCACATAGGACTTGAACATTGATGTATGGTATTTGCACCAAAAGAACAATTAAAACTTAAAATTTTTACATCGGTCGAATATAACGTGTTTGCGTAATACGATATCTTGAAAAAAAAGATATGTAAAAATCTCTATCCAAGTCATGGTGAACCGTCTTATGGCTACTGGCTATAATTTTTAAAACAAAAAAACTTTGGATTTGACGTCTTATAGATAAATCTTATTTAGGCACGCCTCTTTCAGTTTTTTTTTTATAAACTTTCACCCCCAATGATGAAGCTTAATTACATTCGGGGGTAAAAGTTTAACCATAAAACTGCACATATTTTAACCCATGACCAATGCTTTTTACTTATTTATTTATTAAAATTTACATAAATGATATAAATCAAACTGATGTCACATTCTGTTGCGTATATCATGCCACTTGAAGTACTAACTACACAATAATGTAATGTAACGTAATAAAAAAATCATACATTAATAAAAGGAACAAAAATTTTAATAAATATTTTTGTGATATAAGTGATCACCGACGCCCACGAACATCCACAACACCAAAGGAGCTACAGATGCGCTGCCGGCCTTTAGATTAAATTTTACACACATATATGTGTCTTTATAACGTGGACAGTCTTAAATACTACCGCTAAGAATTTTCTTTAAATATTCTAATATTGTGATACCTATAGTTAACTGTAACGTTTCCGTACACGTTCTTTACACGTGGTGCAACAACATAGTTAACAGACCTACTTTTTACGATATCTAGTAAGGGCCCACATCCACACAATGAATAAAACCTCAAAAAAGAAAGAATGACTCGAATTAATAGCACTGTAAAAGTAGCAGCCTCTGAATGTTACACTGTTCAAAAAAGGTTTTCTATCAATATTCTCTTAAGTATTTTTCATAGGTTTCCAGCTGCGAAACATTTTTTATATCGCTGAGCTACAGGCTCACTATAAAAATACAGGACTTTTATGACGAGCCGTGGGTAGATATGATAAATGATTTAATAAAGATTTTAATATTTTATATAGCGGGAAAAGGAAGTATCTTCAGCACGCGGTGCGCTTGCTAACTAACCTGAAAGTCCATACAACTATTCCGAAACGAAAACATACAGACTAATGATAGATAGCTGTATCTAGTTCGAAGGTACAAGCAACACCACCATCGTTCACCTACCCACCTCCTAGTGTGGTGCGTAAAGGCAAATTTTCCTTTCATGGCATGCCAGCTCAAGTTGGCGCCTTTGTGTAGAGGCCTATATCCTGCTGTGGACTTATACAAACTGGCAAGAAAGAAGAAGTTATAATATTAACCATATCGTTTTATTCTTCTAAATATTACACTTATGTGTATAGGTATGTAAGTTGGTGAGTTTGGGTAAAGTATATTGTGTGGTTATGGAAACCCTCGTCAATATTCATGTCAATGTGATAATAAGTACAGAATATTCTCTGAAATTTGAGTTTGTAGCATTTTTTTGATCAGGGGAGGTGCCGTGTTTAAAATGTCTCGTAATAGTATAAAATGCTAACGTAAATTTGGGTAAAATAAGCAAATATTAGAGGCAATACACAGTGGAAGGTAACGTTTTTCAAGAAAAAAAGAAAGAAAGAAAAAAAAGTTGCTAAAAATATGTTGTGACTATTCCCCTAAATATTCCCCTCTGCGTGATAGAGTCTGCAACGATGATATCCGCAGCAGAACTAAGGTAACCGACATAGCCGTAAAGATCAGCAAGCTGAAGTGGCAATGGGCCAGCCACATAGCTCGCAGAACTGACAACCGCTGGGGAAAAAAGGTTCTCGAGTGGCAGCCACGTACAGGCAAACGCAGTGTAGGACAACCCCCCACAAGATGGAGTGACGACCTGCGCAGTTTTGCGGGAAGTCGATGGATGCAGGTGGCTCAGGACCGAGCTTCGTGGCAATCTTTGGGAGAGGCCTATGTTCAGCAGTGGACTTCTGATAGGCTGAAATGATGATGATGATGATTCCCCTATATCCTACTTATCCAACTATTCTCTATTTTATTTCAGTTGACCTATTTCTTCTCCGTTATAATACCAACTACCCATTACCCATAAATTAGATACGATGGTAATTTTTTCAGAAACGGCGTTTCATGTATGAATGTCTCATGTGGACGAATTTTCATTTCATTTCACTAGATAATTTGAAGTCATCTACACCTGCACAGTAGCAGTGGCGATACGATCACATACGAGTGATACATTAATCCGCTCGTTCTCGGCTCTCTCATGAATCACGAGTCTAGAGGGAGATTTATTAACAATTTACCTAATAAAGGTTTTATTAGACGACACTACATTAGACGAATTATTACCTCATATTGGACATAGGACATATTTTATTCTGTAAAGAAAATTGCACACTTTTAGTTATGTAAGTGAACAAAGAAAAGCATTTTTAATCGCTCTGTATCTTCTTCTTTATCAACCTTCATAAGACCACTGTATAAAGGTCGTACCAGCCAGTATAATGGTTGTAAGGTGGAATATACTATCAATTTCTCCAAATGCCAATCCCACGTGCACTAAAGTACAGAATGTTACGATGGAATATCGATAGAATATCGTTTTTTTTTACACGTAAAAAACACGTATCGAAAATTTATGAAATTCATTGTTTCATTAATGTTCAAGATGGAACAAGGCTCAAGGCTTACTTTCCCAAACACTATTTAACCGACCACGTGCTTTTCACATCGAGGTTGTCTCCATTACGGCTTCCTTGGAATTGTCACTCCTCTTCGTTACTTATTAGTTAGTGCTCTACTCACCGTATATATACTGTCATCAAATATTGCCAAGTGTCGTGTTTAAAACACATTTCTCACAACTCACAATATTGTCTCTAACATTCTACTTTCTACAACAGATTTACAAATTCTTGCAAAGATTCGATGATCGTAATCTCCTTAATACTTACCATAGATAGATTGGAAGATATTTTAGAGCAACTGATTAAGTTTGTTTACTTGGGAACAATGTTTACGAGAGATGGAAGGTACGAATGTGACATTGAAAGGAGAGCGATGGCAGGTAATATGGTGAATGGGGCATTGCATACATTTATGAACAGCCAGACGATATCTCACAAAGCTCGTTTGGCTATGCATAGAGGGGTATTAGTACCAACACTAACATATGGTAGCGAAAGCTGGGTATTTATTTTAATTTTTTTTATGGAAAAGACGGCAAACGAGCAAGCGGTTCACCTAATGGTAAGTGATTACCGTAGCCCACATACATCTGCAACACCATAGACGCTGCAGGTGAGTTGCCGGTCTTTAAGGATATTTGGGAGATGGAAGGGAAGAGGAGAGGAATAGGGAGGAGATGTGGGCCTCCGGTTACCTCGCTCACCGAACGAAATGCAGAAGCACACGATGCCTCTACTTCATGCCAGTATTCTGCGAGGCCGTAGTATCAATCCGGTCAAGCCGGCCCATTCGAGCAGCGGCTAAGGCCGCCGCTTGGCTCTACCACGCTTGAAATGGCATTTATATGTATGGCAGAAGAGGCATGAAAGCAGGATAAATGCAGTAGAAATAAGAGCGTTAAGAAGTATGATTGATGTGAAGATAACTGACATGGTTCGAAATTATGTGATCAGAGAGCGTTGTGGCGTGAAAGACGATGTAGTGACCCGAATTGAGAAAGGGATGCTGAGCTGGTTTGGACATGTGGAGAGGATGAATGAAAGTAGGTTGACGAAACAAATATATGAGGCGAGTGTAAATGGTAGAGTCGGGAGAGGAAGACCTAGGCGAACATTTCACAATCAAATCGGAGGCGCTCTGAAAAAAGGCCAGGTTAAGAGTACTCTAAACCAACGAGTATGCATGCGAAGATTGATGAAAGTGGGAGAAGCGAAAGACGTATGTCAGGACCGTAGCAAGTGGAAGAAGATTGTCTCTGCCTACCCCGTTGGGAACAAGGCGTGAATATATACGTACATACATACTTACCAAGAGATTACAATCGAGCTAAAAAGAAATTAAAGCAAATCAAGTTAATAGTTTATTAACAAAATTAAGCTATACCAAACATAGATGGCACTATTTTCATATTTTTTTTTGCGGCAAAGCTGTTAAACGTAGAACCGAGAACTAGTTGCAAATCTAACGGGATTCTGAAAAAATCCTTTTTGCCTTTGGCCCTTTATCCCTCATCTTTAACGTTTTAGTAAATACTCCACATTAATGCTGCCAAATATCAATCGGCCGCTTTGGCGTCAGATGCGGAAAGAAGTATAAGCATGAATTTTTCTTTTTCGCGGCAAAGCTGTTAAACGTAGAACCGAGAACTAGTTGCAAATCTAACGGGATTCTGAAAAATCCTTTTGCCTTTGGCCCTTTATCCCTCATCTTTAACGTTTTAGTAAATACTCCACATTAATGCTGCCAAATATCAATCGGCCGCTTTGGCGTCAGATGCGGAAAGAAGTATAAGCATGAATTTTTCTTTTCGCGGCAAAGCTGTTAAACGTAGAACCGAGAACTAGTTGCAAATCTAACGGGATTCTGAAAAATCCTTTTGCCTTTGGCCCTTTATCCCTCATCTTTAACGTTTTAGTAAATACTCCACATTAATGCTGCCAAATATCAATCGGCCGCTTTGGCGTCAGATGCGGAAAGAAGTATAAGCATGAATTTTTCTTTTCGCGGCAAAGCTGTTAAACGTAGAACCGAGAACTAGTTGCAAATCTAACGGGATTCTGAAAAATCCTTTTGCCTTTGGCCCTTTATCCCTCATCTTTAACGTTTTAGTAAATACTCCACATTAATGCTGCCAAATATCAATCGGCCGCTTTGGCGTCAGATGCGGAAAGAAGTATAAGCATGAATTTTTCTTTTCGCGGCAAAGCTGTTAAACGTAGAACCGAGAACTAGTTGCAAATCTAACGGGATTCTGAAAAATCCTTTTGCCTTTGGCCCTTTATCCCTCATCTTTAACGTTTTAGTAAATACTCCACATTAATGCTGCCAAATATCAATCGGCCGCTTTGGCGTCAGATGCGGAAAGAAGTATAAGCATGAATTTTTCTTTTCGCGGCAAAGCTGTTAAACGTAGAACCGAGAACTAGTTGCAAATCTAACGGGATTCTGAAAAATCCTTTTGCCTTTGGCCCTTTATCCCTCATCTTTAACGTTTTAGTAAATACTCCACATTAATGCTGCCAAATATCAATCGGCCGCTTTGGCGTCAGATGCGGAAAGAAGTATAAGCATGAATTTTTCTTTTCGCGGCAAAGCTGTTAAACGTAGAACCGAGAACTAGTTGCAAATCTAACGGGATTCTGAAAAATCCTTTTGCCTTTGGCCCTTTATCCCTCATCTTTAACGTTTTAGTAAATACTCCACATTAATGCTGCCAAATATCAATCGGCCGCTTTGGCGTCAGATGCGGAAAGAAGTATAAGCATGAATTTTTCTTTTCGCGGCAAAGCTGTTAAACGTAGAACCGAGAACTAGTTGCAAATCTAACGGGATTCTGAAAAAATCCTTTTTGCCTTTGGCCCTTTATCCCTCATCTTTAACGTTTTAGTAAATACTCCACATTAATGCTGCCAAATATCAATCGGCCGCTTTGGCGTCAGATGCGGAAAGAAGTATAAGCATGAATTTTTCTTTTTCGCGGCAAAGCTGTTAAGCCTCGAATATCGTCGCCTAAGTGAAAATCTAACGAAATTCCAAAAAAATCCTTATTGCTTTTAGACCTGAATCTTGCACTAAAATCGTATAAATTTAATAAAAAAAAAACGTTAAAGCGTTTAAGTAAATTGTCCAAATTATTTCAATAGTAATTTATTATTTTTCATTTTAATAGTAATTACTATTTAAATAAATAATATATAAATTTATATACTTAAGCTTATGGATATGTATAAGATAATAATAACGATAAAAATAATTATAAATTTTAAAGTATTTTGAAGACCATCTTCCATTAATTATTGAAATGTATTTAAATAGAGTCTATACATACATCCATATTTTCATGACGTTATAATCGTTGTTTATTTTGTGGTCAACGATGATACGCAATTTATGAGCATTACGTGTGTGAAATCAAATTTTGTTCCAAAAATATGGCGCGCTTTTAGTCGTTAAATTAAGTCGTGGTTTCATTGCATTTTATTTTATCCGTGCGTTGATGACGAATAATAAAAATATAATGAAAACGAAGATTTATTACCTGAATGTAAGCCTATTATTGCATGATACCGGCGTTACAGATGTACGTGGGCGTCGCTAATTACTTACCCATACGATCAGATGAGCCGTTTGCGCGTTTACCTTCATTCGTATAAATAAAAATGTTAAACCTTCTGCCGATCAAATCGATTATTAAATTTATGGCGAGCTGAAGGAATCCATAAACCCGCCACCTAATGACGAGACCAATTTATCAATTTTATCATCATTTAATGATGATTATAAAACATTCTTTTAAGAATCGGCTTCATTCAATCATAATCCCGAAAATTATATCATTCCTTTTACACGAGCTTTCTTTGTATAAAGACATAATACTCTATTAGGATCATAGTCCTATTGAATTTTGTGAATAATGGGACTGGAGTAATTTTAGTACAACTACCCATGAAAATTCTAAAGTATAGTATCGCCTCACTATTCGCAGAATTTTTCTTGGTATTATAGTTCTTTATATTAAAATATATATAAAAAATTGAGAAGCTAAGATTAAAAATAGTTTCAGAACTATCTGAGTCTACTTTGAAGATTGTATATTCGTTTCTTTTTATGAACGTTTTTTATTCATGTCAAAGATACATTTATTTAGATTTAGTAGAAAGACGCGCAGGTAATAAAAAGTTATAAGGAAATCTTAACACAATGAGCAAAAGCTTAATTGCTGAATAATATTATCTTCTCAAGAATAAAATATGAGTCAGAAACAGACACTTAATAATTTGTATTACGAACAAATATATTTTCCTTGAAATACTCACAGTATCATCACAATATCAGTATTTATGCCATTAACTTACTGATTAATGAGGGCGTTATTTATATTGCTTGCCTATCCTAGTATCAATGATGACCGTTCAAATCGGACGCAACTAATTATTTATCACAATACTGTCAAAAACTCACTAAGTAATAACACTCCATTGGTTTCGCTCAGGGCTGCTTCGAAAGCTCGAGGAAGCCCAGGGAGATATACTACATCTGCCGAAGAGCAAAAGGGGCGAAGAATTTGAATAACTGATGTATAACCGTAGACTACTCTTTGATATATATGTACAACCTTCGTTACATCTGGTTAATATCACTATCAACTATTGTTTTTGTGTTAAACATTTTAGACACTTTTCTTAATTATATATATAATTATAACCTTCCGAATATTAACTTGATAAGTAACATTAAAACGTAATTTTTATACAAAGCATTATATTTAAGCAGATTTCTTAACAATATTATAACCGGAAAGTCGTCCACGGCCACCTCAATCATACATGCTCCTCCAAAAATATTAGGTGATACAAATGCCGTTAAACTAATTACTACACCACAGAGTGAATTCGAGAAATCATAGAGCTCTTTCTTATTCGAAGAGGAGATTATGAATTCTCAATGGGTTATAATAGTGCTGAAACAAATTCAAATTATTCAGTTATATAACTGTATTTTAACATTGTCTTTTTCTTTGGAAACCTATCAAACTTTCTTGGATTATTATCCTTCTTACGTATACCTCGTTCTGATCACACGTATCCACACAATAGGATTTGTAAGTCTCGAGCGGAGTATCGATTTAGTTATATTCAGACGTCGTTACACCGCAGAAGTATGGCATAGATATCGCCGTAGAAATAGGTACTTATAGTTTGGTCTATTTAGCACTAGATAAAATAACCACACCGAGGTTACTATTCCAAATATAAAATTTTAGATTAGTAGGCATGGACGTATCGATTTCTGTTCAAGGGCCTTGTCCGCTATACCGCAAAAAATGGTTTCGTTTACCCAAGACCTTTGACAATAAACCATGTCTCTCACGGAATTATTGTGAAATTTTTTGAGTAGCAGATATTATTTATTTCGTGAAAGCTCGAAATACAATCATAAAGTACAGCGGCAGTAGTGCAGGAATTAATTTATTAACTTGTACAATTTTTTTAGGAATCATTATAATATATACTGTTGTCTTGAAATATATTTCTTTTTATATTTCATAAAATTGTATCAGCACTATTAAATTTTACACAAGATATTACAGATTCGCAACAACAATATTCTTTATTTACATTCATATATATAAGCTGACAGGCCTGGCACTCATTGGAGTAAGCAGAGATTATGGATTTGCATTAACGTGTGTATTAGGAGTTGGTAAAATTTTTACCAAATTTCAGAGACTATCGTGTAACATTGGAATAGAATTTTATTACCAGCTATGAGAATGTGTATGCTTCTGAGCGAGTGCTGCTTGTGGGGGCCTGTCTGCTCGGTTGGCTCTTCACATTGCACTTTGCTTTCATTTTGTTGATTTCAAATTAAACAGAATGAGCTGCTAAGGGTTTTGATGACATTGTATGGATTAAAATTAATGGATATTTATGATGTGGAGATTATTTTTCCTGTTTCTTCTTCGTCAGAGGAAACTCGTTAGTATACGGTGCTGTATAAAAGAATTGAGTAGACGTTTTGAAATAAGTACCGTTTTGAAATAAGCGGCGGTTGTTGCTGCTGCTCGAATGGGCCGTCTCGACCGGGGTAGTATCATGGTCTCGCAGAATACCGGTAAGTTCTTGTGTTTCTACGTTTCGTTTGGTGAGTGAGGTAACCGGAAGCTCACTTACCGAAGGCTTCTCCTCTCCCATCCTCTCCCCAAATATCTTTAAAGACCAGTAGCGCACCTGCAGCTTGTTGTTGCTTGATGTTGCGAATTCGTCGGCGTCGGTAATCACTTACCATCAGGTGAACCGCTTGCTCGTTTGCCTCCTTTACCATAAAAAAATAGTCCGTAATTAAATTTTCTTACATCAAAGTATAAATTTACAAAACCCCCACAGGTAAATGAAATGTTTTCATTTCATTGAAATTCTGTTCGGGTTTTGTTAGGCCTAAACAGCTAAAGAAAACCACCAATGTGTAGTTTGTATTCTGTGAGCTTTAGTAGCACAGGTTCATTTGGAGAAAAATGTGGTATATTCCCCAGACATCCAATTTTTCTTTACTTTATTTATTCCTTTACTATTGCTATACACATTTCTATATTAGTTCATATAATAGATGATACCCTATTACCAATCTCACGTTCGTGTAAGCCAGCAATAAAAACACATGTAGGTAAGGAAAAGAGATAAATCTCACTCCAGTCTTGTGATTCATGAAAGAGTGGAGAACAAGTGGATTGATATATGGCTAGTTAGGCAGTTAGTAAGTATACAGGTATAGGTAACATTAAATACGATACAATCTTCAATAAAATATGAGCTTAACATTATTTCGACAGCATTTTAGGCATTATATTTTAGTGAATTTTTATTGTACATTTTTATTATTTTGTTTTACATTAAATATCTTTTCAGCATATTATTAGTAATGATGATGTGCTCATGGAATCAAAATACTCTGATGAAAATCAACACCATGTCTGTTTATAACAGCCGCGGCCATCGCTGAGTGAGTCTTTTCGCAGCATCACTCGCGGTCTTATGTTTCTTAATTTTTCCTGTTCAGTTTTTATTATTGTTGTTGTTTCTTTTTTGTATACTTTTTTTCACATTTTAATTTTTTTGTATTTTCCTGCATTTTCCACAGCCATGTTTTTTTAAATTTTACTAGCTGCTTCATTATTATCTATCATTCGATATGTGTTTCTTTCTATAATAAGTATTGTGGTGTACGAGTGTCGTGAATATATTGTTTTTCTTTTCTTCTTGTAGATTTTATTACGCCGTCACTGTAAGCTTTCCACATGATAAGGTCGTCATCAACTGGTCATCAACTACGACGACAACTTCCGAATACTAAATCAAAATGACTTCGACTCAGGAACACAAATTTCACATGTCAAATGTAATCTTTTTAATTTCGTTACCCCATTTCGCAATGAGGTTTTTCTGTAGAAATAAAAGCCGGGGGAAGGAAACTCCGGGAATCCTCTTTTTGTATTTTTTTTTTCACTACTGGCAGTTACTAATTGCGCACTACGCCATTAAAATAATGGTCATTATGATAATACTGTAAGTTGACGCACGAACACAGAGGCACACGTCCGTCTTTACCTCTTCGTAACTGATATTATGCTTATGCGAAAAGATCCCAGGATGGGTCACAAGCACTGTCACAGACAAGGGACAGGACACAATACAGTCAGACCCAAAAACTAAACACGTGCTCGGCGGCGAAGGAAAACATCATGATAAATACAAACAATAAAATATATTATTTCCAGGACATGTGAAGCCCGCCACACTGCTGTGGCTGTCCCGCTTCCATGGTGGAAGCTTCCCGGCTCCAAACATATTCTAATATGTAATGGGAGGTTTGCTGGCGCTTTATTGGAGAGGCCTATGTTCAGCAGTGGACTTAAATAGACTGATGATTTTAATTTCCACATTATCTACAAGTACAAATAAATTATACATCTACTCGTAGCAATATTAACGTAAAACACAAGTAGATTTTTTACTTAAACCCCGTGATGCAAATCGACGTAATCTACGGGAAACTGTATAAGCCGATGGAAATCTTATTACCGGTAACGGGGGAGCGAGATCGGGGTCGTGCTTCAAAAGCGGGTCACGAGATGAATCCTGATATTTGGAGATTACACTCTCAGTTGTTTGCCTGCTATCGTTTCTCTTTTTTGATATTTTGCTTAAACATACTTCAGAGAATTATCTTGCTTGCTGAGACCTTTTATTAAGAAAATTCATGCATAAAACATAGAATCATTCTATTTTTAAACAGTACAAAACACTACGGACATTACTACCGGACTAACCCCTACTCTATGGGCGCATTTGCCGTTGGTTGACAGACCAATGGCAGGTTGATTAGGTACTGGAAGAGCCACGCAAAAGCTCCACTTTAATAATCGTGTACAAGTGTACAATTTTAGTTATCTAAAATATTATTCGCTTAATGATTTACGTTTATAGTTTTGCACTCAAGTTGTGATATAGGTTTAGAATAGGTTAATTTTTTTTTTAAATTAATGTTTTCTAAATGATCAAAGTTCTCGCAAACTCACGAACAATTTCAAAGATTTGGCGCTAGCACTAAAACTAGAATCTTTTCTCGTCAGTGCCAGAGCCGTGTTAACCTAGTGGTCAAGGTACTTGCTTCGATTTTGTCTGTTAAATTTCTCGATATCACACCAAATCTCTGCTTCAGCGGTAATAAGAGTTCATCCTATAGAACCTCCTCTGCTGTAGAGTCAACCAGCTATTGCCCTCTTGGGTTTCGTTGCTCTACTCCAAAATTGCCCACTACCAGCATATCGGCTTTTTTCGTACCAAGTGTTGCGTTAAAATCCCCCATCAAAGCCGTGTAGAGCAATGCATGGCTCTAGAAATATCCTCATACATTGCATCCACTTCATCATCAAGGTGTGTCGAGGTTGGTGCATACATCTGTATGACCTTCAGCAAATACCTTTTGATTATTCTGAGTATAGGATACGTGACCCTACTCGACACACTTCCGATCTTGATCACGTTGTTGATGAGATACTTGTAAACGATAAACCCGATCTGTCCGAAATGATTCGAATGGTCTTTGAAATCCTGGTGATAAAAAAAGTTACAGGCCGCCGGGGACTGGGTGCCATTAACTTTTACCTCTCATCATAATGGGAGGTTTTGTCATAGTTGCCACGCCTAGTGAGAGAGTTGGCAATGGCAGTTTTTTTTTGCGGTGATTGCAGGAAGATACTGTTGCCCATCTCCTATAAAATATATTTCCCTCAATTGACTTTTACGACGCCCACGGGACGAGGCGGGAAAGCAGATTCTCTTTTACCGCTACCACAAGGAAACACCGTACAGATGTTAAACTTTTTGACCATTAGTCGCCTTTTACGACACGCTTGGTCAGACAAGGTTGGCGCTATCCTTTACTTCCGACAGACACTCGAAAACATTTCATAGATGTTTTAAATTATGTTGAAAATCTTGCACTGTACGTTTTGTTCTGCCTTATAACATATACTCTGCATTTTGTGCAGACATTAAGATTTTCGTTTCATAAATTATAGTATTCGAGGAAAAAGATTAAATCTTGAAGGAAATCTTATATCCGCTTAATGGAAAAGAAGTCTGCGTCTAACATCTTAAAGTGGGTTACGGATAAAACTGCAAACATTCAAATATTGATGGAAACGTTATTCTTCTTTCAGTCACTCAGATTTCATTAAAATTTAAGTGTATATTTTTAAACGTAATATTCTATTCCAGATTGTGTGTTTTGTTTATTTATTAAGGTGCAAGTCTATCAGTCAGACTACTACTCTCTATAACTAACTGGTAGGAAATGGTTGCTGCAGCCCCTGGATACCTGCATACAAATTCAATCCAATATGCATTGTCACCTCTAAATGTTAAGATCGAATATCTCACAGTCCGTAATTATACTGGTTCTGTACCGTTCAAACCGGAACACAACAGTTGTTACACTGCTGTTGAGCGACAGCAGTGGTTGGTACCAACTCAGACGGATATCGGCGGATTCCTAGGCAGCGGCAGACATAATATTCCTTTTTACATAACCCGGCCTTCATTTCAATCGTTTTATCGTTTATTTATGTATGTAAATAAATAATTAAGAAAATCACTGCATATCCATATCAAACACATACCACCGCAAAGCCCGTGAATAATGAGCACTAAAAACAACAAGTTTTAAATACTGATTAACGAAGTTAGTTCGTGTTACAAGCACGGGGATTGATCCAAGATAAATCTCTTCGCTGTTGCATTGGATAATATTAACATCTGGAAAGGGACGTGGACAAAGATCTTGTTTAAAGACAATATGTGACTCACACCATTCAAATATTCACACTGCGCTGTAATTTATAACAGACAGAAATTACTTAGTACAATATCAACGGTTTCATTTTTTTAACTGTAAATTTACCTAAGCAAAATTGGTATAACAAAATTAAGATGCGCTTTGTATGTGTTATACATATGTGATTATTCGCAATGCCAGGCATGTTATTGTTATCTTCCAATTTAAATGAATGCTACTATTGGCATACGGAATTAAGAACTTTTTATTTATTTATTATTATTTTTTTAATATATTATTTAATGAACGCCAACATAATGTACACTATTACGACATATTAAATGTATAAATCAATGATATTAGCTTAGCGCCACAAAAATTACAGGCGAAGACTACGTGCAAAATGTAATGAGCAGAAAATAATAATGAGCAAGCGTGTATTTCACTATTCCCATGCATGATTTTGGTATCTCCTCTATGATTTAATGGATTTCAATGTAGCTATATACGTTTCGGGGTTTAAGGGGGAATATGTCCATTGTACATTTTGTTCGAATGAACAGGCTCGACCGGGTTAGTATCACGGCATTGCAGAATACGGGCGTGGAGTAGAGACACCTAGTGCTACTGCGTTTCGTTCGATAAATGAGGTAACCGAAGACCCTCTTCTGCGGCTCCATTCCTCCTCTATCCCCATCCCTATCCTCCTCCCTCTCCCCAAATATCCCTAAAGACCGGCAATGCACAAGCATGTCCTCTGGTGTTGCAGATGTACGACGGCGTTGGTAATCACTTAACAGCAGAAGAGTCGCTTGCTCGTTTGCCCACTTTCCCATAAAAAACCTCTATAGTAGTGGACTTACATTTTATAAAGAAGAAGAACAGATATTTGAAAATAATTCAATTGAAATTTGCCGAGTGGTAGCGACTTAAAATTTTGCCACCGAAGAGAATTCTTGAAGAGCTCGCCAGCCATCACGAGAACGTTAGAAATATACTTATCTTTTACAATTTTTTGGCAAACAATTTATTACATTCTGTAAAAAAAATACGATCTATGAAGTTATTCTAGAGAAGAAATGAAAACCTGAAGAAACTGTTTTATGCAAGTTATTGATAAATTAATTAACCCTGCAACTTAGGAACAGAACAAAAAGTTATGCGGACACGAAGCTGAATACAAGATCAAGGCTGAAATGAAAACAGAAAAATTCTAAAAGCCTTTTTAAAGGAAAAGTAATTTCCATTACAGGAAAGATCTCAGGTTTTCTTAAAAGACGACCATCCTTAGTCAATCGAAATATTTATAAATGTGTATTTAGATTGTAATTTTAATTTATGGACAACCAAAATATTATACGCTCTGCTATATTTCAGAAGAACTTTTGCACTTATTTTTCCATTTATTTGCTCAGTAAATTTAGTATAAATAATATCTTTCAAATTATTGTACTTATCCAGCTGTTAACAACATTTTTAAGGAACCCTTTCGTATAGATCGAAGGATTTACGGTAACTAACCTGCCAGCGGAGTCGGGGCCTTGGGTTCTAATTCCACCCGAGGCCAATATGCAAAGAATTTACTGAAAATTGGATACAAAATATTTGAAAAAAACTTCTTTCTTTGCCATTATTAACCGATATTTTTTTTATAGTGGGCGCAATAAAGTACTTAGAATAACAAAAACACAAAAAAGTAAATTACTAATAAATACTTTTAATATGTAAAAGTAATGTAATATAAGTAAATTACATACATAAATAAAAACTAATGAAATGCATAAAATCACTTATATGCATACATCAAAAACTACACATATACATACATACTTTCAAAGGTACACTCACACTTTCATATATACATACACATAAACTTACAAAAATATATACAAACAATTTTTCAGTAGCGATAATAAATGAATTTAATAATAATAAAGCCATTTCAATGGAATTAAATACAACGCTAAAATTATAACTAGGTAAAATGTTTTAGGCTTTATTTAATCCCCCGATAACGTGAAACCGTAATTCCATTCACTCGAACAAACTTACTGCTAGTTGAACTACAAGTACGTTTTTGTTTTTTTTTTTTTTTAATAGAAGAAGGGGGCAAACGTGCGTGCGGGTCACCTGATGGTAAGTGATCACCGACGCCCACGAACATCCACAACACCAGAGGAGCTACAGATGCGCTGCCGGCCTTTAAGGAAGGAATAAGCTCTTTTCTTGAAGGTCCCCAAGTCGTAACTATTCGGAAATACTGCTGGCGACAGCTGATTCCACAAAGTATTTATAAACATAGCAGCAATATAACATTTTCATCAGATAGCCATGCTTGGCCGATGGATTGGCGATGGTATTTCCAGGCGCCATGCATCTTAAACTCTACTGTCAGGCATCGGCCTTCTTGCGTTCAGTCTCGCAGTTTGAGATGCTTAAAACTATTCCATTAGTCGTCTTTTACGACACGATCACCCGTGATCTGTGTGATCTATCCCGAAAGACTTGACGTAATCCTAGAATTTAATGATATTATGATTAAGAAGTCATCATTGATAAATAGTAAGTTGTCAACGAAAATAAAAGAGAGCATGTGTAGTTGATTCTTGAATGTTGTGCTTTTTGCAGAAAAAAATAATTGCGTTTAAGAATCAAAATTTACAAATTACGGAATGTAGTTATTCTTTAAAAAAAAAATATTTAATCTATATGTACGAGAAAATTAACATGGGATGCCTTCTAGTAACGACTATTTATCTGAAGAATATCAAGAGTTCATCGCCCTTTGCAGTATGTTTGAAGGAAGAAAAGCGGCGCAGCTTCTTAAATATTTTGTGTCTGCAGTCACAAAGCAAATATAACGGGCCCTTTGTATTGCCTTTTTTTCTTTTCTTTATATTTCTTTTTAGCTTTTAGCTTAACGAGCTTTGTGTTATGAAGGTAAAATAACAAAGTAAAACTAGGAGTTTCTCTTTAAAAATATTTCAAAGAAATCAAATAAAATTAAAGTCAAGTCTGCAGACTGGATAAAAATATGATACTTAACTACATTTTATTTTCGTTCACTGACCTTCTTTGATTTTTTCATAAATAAGAAAAGTGAAGTAAAGGTATCCCTTAATAATGAATATTTCTTATAACTTGGGAATAATAGTTAAATGTAATCGCGACTATTAGCAGGTCAATATTACCAACATTTTGTAGTCCCAAGAATGGGCTCGCATCGCGCAGTGTCTTAGCATTCTGTGCAGTTTTACGAACGGGACGAGTATTCGTATGCCCCATAATTAATTACTAAGAACCGTAATCCGTAAACCGGATGTTTGTCCATTTGCAGTTTATATCTGTAGAACTCCTTCACGGCACGAGAAAAAGCCTAAGGCTGTGGTAAAGCCTTCTTAAAATACAAATCCGACCAAAACCGTCACCTTCTAAATGTCTTGGAGCAACAGGCGTTCACGTCTTTGTATAAATATTATTTCTGTCCCCAATCAACAATTCAACCAATGATGTCTTCCGGTTAGAAGGGTAAATCAAACCAGAACGCTTCTGTAATCTCCTTCGATTAAACTTGTTTGCAGGTGTCCATGTGCCACGGCCACTACCGTTAGGTGGACTGCTACCTGGTTTGTCACCTCAACTAAAAATTAAAAAGACAATAGAAGACTTACCGAACTCCTCCAGTCAAAGTTAATCCGTCGACACCACTTCTCACACCATGTATATACTATGCATTCGCGTACCCGTTGTGTTACAATTCGTCTGACTAAGCCTTGATTCATGCCTTCTTGGACGGAAAGTATGTTCATCTACTAAAGATGAAACTAGCTCAAATTTATCGTATGTATGTAATGTGTTACTTTCACGGGCCGAAGGCACAAAAAGAAATTAGCAAAAAATTTATATTGGACACTTTTATATTGAAATCATAAACTTATTTTGCGAACAGCAACTCAATAATCGACTACATTTATAATGAGAAGTTTAAAAAAACCGTGTAGACTAAAGATAACATATTCAATTTAATTTGCAAACACCAAATTAAAATGATCAAAAATATGTTTCGTGTGTGAATTTTTTTAACAACTTTTATTTGCATTTATATTTACAGATTGTTGAAACATTTATGTGAATTATGTCATAATATCATACTAAATATAAATACAGCCATGCATTCGTTCAAAGTTGACAAAATGCAATCTGCCCCAGCGCTGGTTTAATCAACATTCTCACTAGCTTCGTTTAAACTCCATGTCCTTTTATCGATGCAACTCATCGAATTAAAATGTTCCGGATATTGCTCAAACGTGAACGACTAAATGGAACGGAAATCCGTTCAGTCATAAACTTTGTGCAGCCTTTGATAATGCTTGATGTCGTTCTTTACAATCTTTACAATGCACTTACATGTAGATAACATTAGATAATACGCTACTCTTTAAAACTTGGTACCTTATGCTGATGATATATGTAAGTGTCATGTGCTTCTGGCCTATTTGAACCATTTTTGCAGGATATTATAGTGCAACATATTAACGCAAACTTTTAAAAAAAATCTCATTTAGAAGGATAAGATTTAGTGTCACACATACAGGATAATCACAATACCACCAGAACCTAAAACCTCCATTGAGTTTATCAAAAGTAATAAATTCGAACACACAACAGCAATCAGAAACACCGTTCACTAACCCACTAATAAATTTGCAACCCAGCTAAATAAAGATTTCTATTCTATAATTAATTCTTCTTTTTTTAGTGCCTTTACGAAAAGGCCTATGCCCAGTAATGGCCTTACACAGACTGAATAATAAGTGTACCGTGTGTCTATACTTTAGCATTTAAGCAAAAAGGCAGACAAAGGTAGAAGAAAACTGTACGAAAGTCTTGACCATGTGCTTGCTACGGTACCATGATTCCTATAAGGAAAATGTTAAAGTACTGCGACATAACCATGCTAAGTGATTAAAAGTTGTGTGGCTGGTGGATTGGTGAATCGGGGATTTCAATCCCAGTGGAGGACTCCAATGAGTTTTCGAAACTTATGTTCAATTTATATGGTTGGCTTGAACACTAAAACAGCGATGGCTCACCACCACGTTGTCACAAAATAAGCTCTGGTGAAAAGTTGGGAAGACCCCAGCGTTGAGTATATCGTCGTGAGTGCTTATTAATATGTTTCTTTGCTAGTTAAAATAATTAATAAAACCTATCTTAAAATGTGTTTTTAAATGAAATATGTAAACATAAATAAAAAGCTAATTCAATTTTAATCTAAAGGTAGCTACCTCGTCGATATTGGAATTTTCTCCTGACGATATCATGTTCTTAGATCGGAACGCCGCATACCGAACTCAATTACCTTGGCTGTCGCTATTTTATTTTCCCAGCGTGAAATATTCCGTGTTTTCAATGTGTTTACTTAAAATGAAACGTTGGCTAAAAATTATATTTAAAAACTAATTTTCGACCAGGATCGTCACCTTGGAAACCTTCCTAACTGTCAAACAACCATCCAATTTAAAGAAAACTTCAAACTATGAATCAAAAGCAAATTTATTATTCAAACTACAATGGTTGATCCAAAGAATCTGCGGTGCGAAAACTTTGCCATAAATTGAGACTGATAATTTTTTTAACAAAATTAATTATATTTTTAATTAACACGACGTTTTTACATATGATTATTCATTAAGGTGGTATTATTTGCATATTTATGTACAAATTTACGTTAATATATTACGTAAAAAAACTTCCACTTCATTAAATTGTAGGTATTGGTCGTAGGCATTAGATTTGAATATTACTACAATTGATTGGGTACCAATACAAAATCAAAGCGTTGTAATTTAATAATTGCGTATTGAAATTTCCTATACTAATTTATCCAACCTTTTATTATTAACCTTTCACGTGTCATAACAAATTCAATAAGTATTTTAATTTTTCCAACCTCTCAATAATGGGTACTATACCATATATTATATTCAGAAATACTTGATTTTATTCCCCTATATCGCCGATTACACGATTTATGACAATTTCAAGTTATTTACCCCAGGTATTATTTACCTCTTCCTCGAACGGGTACCCACATTTGCGTGGTTACTAAACCCCCCGGTTTAATAACTGTAGCTTGGTCTCTCACGGTGAACCAAAAGGAACCTACATGGCCTGTCTGTCTTTGCAGGTCAGGCTGGCCAAAGGTGGCTGCTCCAAGTGACGAACCTAGTACGGATGCAAGTTGATAGACTTTGGGGGGGTTTGCGTCGTTACTTAGCAAGGCTCTCCTCGCCCTCTTACTTAGGAACCCTAGAGCATACGGTACACATCTTTCTGATCCCCATGGCCTCCGAGTGGCGGACTCAGGGCGTCCGTTACCCAGGTGAGTTTGGAGGTCGAGTAGGAAGGCGCGTCTTGCCATGAGGGAAAGGGAAAGGAAGTGTCCTTTCCCGTGTTGGGGCTGCTTGTGCGAAAGCGTTATCGTGACCCTAACGAAATGCGGCGAAGACGGAACGTCGTTGGGTTTTGGTCGATGCAAGCCCGTATAAGCTGTCGTTGCCCTCACGAGGGCAGGAATACGTAAGGTATTTTTGCCTAAAAAAAAAACAAATAAAAAGATACCGTAACATATTATTTGACTTATCTTGTACTGCACAAATTGACATAGGGTTAATATTTATCAATAGGATCGCAAGTTTATTTCGAGCATAGATTAGAGTGAATTTTTTTTGATTTGATAAAGCTTCCAGAACCTCTTTCCAGAATTCAGAACATCGACTCAAGTTATTAAGCAAAACACTGATCATATAGTACTATGTTTTTTTTATTCTTATGTTATAAGTAAGTAAATGCTGTTGTTATTCTTGAAAAGTGTATAAATCATCGATTAAAAAATTAATAAGCAATGGGATCAATAGCAACGATATTCTGTAAATGTGTATATAACGAGAATTTAAGTTATCGTTCCGATTCCGCACATGTAGCTGTAACGCGTTTTATTACCGGACACAGGTGAAACATCAAAAATTTATGCAACCAATTCCCTCCGACTTTGGCTATAAAGTAAGATATTGCTATACGATAGACGTCGAGGACATGCTAAATTCGACACTTAAAATTTCTATAAACAAAGAGGTGCCGACACCGTGTATAAACCCCCAATCATTTGCATACCATGAAATTCAAGCAAGCGCCCTGACCACTACTAGTCTACCACGGCACTAACACACCACCAGTGAAGGAAAACATCGTGAGGAAACCCGCATTTCTGGGAAATAATAAAAGTATTATTTCGGGGAGGTGTGAAGGCGGGCAACCCGCATTGGAGCAACGTGGCGAACCCTTCCCGCCCCAGAGAAAACCTTTGGCCCGCAGAGGGAGCTACGGGCTTTACTTTACTTTTTATAGAAATCGATGGAAATAAACAATAAAATGGTTTTCAATTTTAAAAATGATGTTAGAAGTTTCGGTTCTTTATCCATGCCCTTTGATAGATGGCAGAGTCACTTTCAGGTATGTCAGACCTTAGTTATCGAGATTGGTGTCGATGAGAAACGTTTAAGGTGTAGTACTGTTTACACCAACCCTAGTACGTCTGTTAAATAGCAGCATCCCATTTGGAGAAGTATATGACCAGAACTGAATTGTTCAGATACTCCTAAATAAAAAGACCAAGTAATCGTAAACTACTTATTTGACTAACCTTCCAAGTTGGTTCCAATAAAAGTTGGAAAGGTATGTCCATGAACGATTAAAAAAAATAATAAGACGTAAACTGGAAAACTATATATTTTACCATTACCATTAACTATATATATTAAAACTGCTTTGTTTCCTGTTTAAAACACAGGGTACGGTACTTATAAAAAGCTGTTATTGATCACAAACGTACATTAACTTACTTTTGATCTCAGTGACATGCCCCAAACTGTATAATGATGAAACTTTAGCACTTAAAACTTCCAAGAAACATGTTTTCAGCTTCAAAATGATTATGGATAAATACAAACAAGTTATATGAAAATATGCTACATTAATAATGATTTCTAGTATTTACGCTAACACAATACAAGTCATCCAAAGTCAATCATAATAGTCTAAAACAATCGGGAACAAACGGGTTTTGCACCGTAATTGATTTTTTCAAAACTTTATCATTGACGTCAGAATTCTATTAGGTCGCTTTTAAGCTCATATATCAGTGCACCGTATACCGTAAACCCAATTACCGGAGCACTTTACCTTCTTTACCCCGCAGCAAGGATCACTCGATGTGGATATTACTTGTAAGTACTTCGCATGTTAGTCGTCGTCTTACTGTTTCATATACAAAAAACGATTTATTTTAAAACCGTAATATACTCGTACTTTAGAATTTAAAAAGCATATACCTTTACAGGGTTATCTCGAAAATATCCTCACGGATTTGAATTTTTAATACAAACAGCTTTTGTTCTACAACTTTTCTTTACAAGTAGGCATTGTATTCTTTATACAAAACTTAAGCTACTTTAAATATTTCTTTTTAATTTCGAACAGTCCTTAAAATATGTGAAATAAAAAATATTTAAACTGTTTATTATATTAATTCAGAGAAACGTAACAACCTACGCATATCTACGCACACGTGTATAACGCACGCAACACACTCCCAATGAGATACTTGGCGACGAAAATTTCGATGCCTCCTTAGATTTCGGTGAACCCGATTTTAGAATTATAGAGAACTCCCCTCTCTTCGGAGTTCAGACAACCCTACAATACTATTATTTTGTACCTCTCCTTATGAGGGGTTTTTGCCACGCTTGGCGAGCGGGCATACAAGCACATTTTCTTTGTTTTTGTGAGATTGCCAGGAAGATGCTGCTGCCCATCTCCTAAAATTTTTATTTCCCTCGGTCGACCTTTACGATGCCCACGGCCAGATTCTCTTGTGCAGTCACCACACAGTAGAAATTCCATTTACAACAAAATATAAAAAATTGTTGGTTATCTAATCGTAAGTCTAGTTAGTATGCTGTTCTAAAAAGGGGTGAAGTTCTCTTTAAAAAAACACATATGTTTAAAAAAAACCTTACATTTACAATTATACTAGTTATAGGAACTTTTCTTATTATAATAAGTTTTGAATTTACGAAACCTCTTTGGCTACCTATGTCACAGGCAATACCCGAAATTGAATTCAGAGTATAAATGGCGTAAACTTGAATTCAATAGAACTAATTGATTTAAACATTTTAGTTATTTGTTTGAAACACCTTAGTATTTAAGCACTCACTCTTGTTAACCGTAATAATAGAAAGAGATTATGGATTACCATTTGGCACGACTTAGCAACCCACTTTTCGCCTCTCCGAGAGATTGAAAATGCTGATTGGATGGCGAGCCTTGTCGCCGAGTTTTCTGCGAGGGATTGTCTTGAAATTTTCAAAGCTTTTTCCTTAGTTGCCTCTTACGACACCCACGGGACGAAAGAGGGTAGCAGTTTCTTACGGCACTATCACATATTCTACTCGTTGCTTACTATACCATGTTTGTAATGACCGATGATAAAAATATTAACGTGATAGAAAACTTAATTTTATATTATTCTTTCCCTTTTTTCGTGTAAAGTTCAACGCCCTTTGCAAAATATACGGCACGACACAGCTTATATATATAAGGATATAAAAATTACACAACCTTTTTAAATATTTTGTGTCCCCAGTTGAATTCACCTAGAGGAGAATAAAGGATAAATTATTAAAAAATTCCCGGCATGTTCCCTTTGTACTGTTGTATTTAATTTTTACTGGCTTCTTTACGTTTCTTTTTTGCTTAACGAGCGAAGAAACCTCTCGGCAAATTTAAATATAGCTTTCAAGATAGAGTTACTTAGGGAGTCTAGCCAATATAGTAAATAAGACTGATATAGGAAGAGGGAGAAAAAGAAAAAATTAAAAGGTCATAAGGGTACAAGAAACGTGTTTTTTTTTGCTCTGTCGGATAACCGGTAATACATACAAGCGTGACAGTTGGTGTAATTATCGTGCAACCTCTAAAGTAAAGCAGCAAATAATATGCCCGGCCAGTGTGAGTCAGGGTCGCGCTAAAGATCCCGAAGAAAAACACAATTTTGTTTGGTAAATACATAACATACCCTGACCCAACTAGCACTTAGCCGGTTTTTTCTTTGCTTTATCTCAAAATGTGTGAGAGTTTTGAAGCTAAGAATGCCGCATCAACCATGCCGCTCGCGTGCGAATTGCCGGACTTTACATTCCAAAACTATTACTATGCCATTGGGTGGAAACTAAATTTTAGTTTCCTCACGATGTTTTTCATTTCTTCATCATAACTTTATAGTATTGGATAATATTCCAGACATATGGAACTTTCTTGTTGATGAATATTTTTGAGCCATTTTTTATAATTAAACAGATATTTAATGTATACGTGGGTTTCTGGAGAGAAAGTAATGCGATTCCTTTATTAGATTTAGAATATTTTCAGAGTACTCTAGCTTCTGTACCGAGTTTCATGTGGCTAAAGATTGAACAAATAATTCGAAGTATGGTAATGAAAAACATCGTTAGCATACCAAGTCAGAAATATGAATATATGAAAACATGACATGGAGTTCGCTAACCAGCTACATACAGTAGATTTTAGATAAACTAAGTAAAAGTTTATAAGAAATTATTTCAACCTTAATACTACATCGAGGTTGTAAGTATTCGAATATTTCGATTGTTCCCAAATCCCTCGTGAATCATATTCGTGGTTCGCGATTTATTACTTTTGCTCTCGCACACTTTTATTGCCAATCTTTTCTTTTAGCTACGCAAAGGATATAATAATCCGCAAAGATACATGACCAGCATATTTTATAGCTTAATATAGTTTATACATGCCAAAAATTAATTAAAAATTTATATTCTGATAAAAGCACGAATTTAAACACAACTATATATACAGAAGCGGTATACGCGAACGCGTATGCGATATATCGGTAGTTTTTCAAATACCATTTGAGGCCAATTTTTAAGTCTATCTAAATCTTGGGTTCAACTTTAAGCTTTCATTCCTTTACCTAAAATTTGATAAGCCGTGGTAGCCCAGTGGTCGGAGTACTCACTTTAGTTTCATAGAGTGCGAGTGACCTGGGTTCGATATCCGATGCCATCACCACTAATATTTGTTAATAGCAATTTTAAGTGCATGTGCTCGATGGTGAAGGAAAACATCGTGAGGAAACCTGCATGTCTGAGAAATAAAAAAAAACTTATTTCGAGGATATGTGAAGCCTGCCAACCCTCACCGGAGCAGCGTGGCGGGCCCTTCCCGGCTCCAAATGCTCTAAATCTCAAATATAAATACAAATCTGATATATTTAAGAGGCATTTGCCCAGCAGTGGGCAATTACAGGCTGCTACTTGAAATATCTTTTAACTTTATGGTTTAGTAATTCATTAAGATATTTGTTGTTTAAATATAAACGAAACTATTGAATCGAGAAGTGCATTGCTTATTAACTGCTTATACTCGTATATTAATTTATTCACACAGGGTTAGGTACAGTCTCGTAGGTAATTGGGAGTAAAAGCTTACGACTATATAACATGAAGGGAGCTTAATGTGCTCAAACTGAGCGTTAAAGTGTAAAAGCCGGCCACACGGCCATTGCACTCATGACAAAGCTACATAACATAGTGATTTTAAAAGCTTTTGTGATGAAACTGAATTCAACGAACGAAAGTTTATAAACTTTTATCTACTAATTACTTTGTATTTACTTCTTCTTTCCGGGCATGAGTCTTATCAGCATCCACTACTTTAAGCTCTCGCCAGTACTAATAATTACTGCAAAGCCTGAACTATTGTTTTTTAGATCAGCCTTAATAATTATTATCATAATCATCATCATTCATATCATTAATTTATCGATGATATAAGGCACATAGGTTTCGAAATGGTTATGAATTCATGCGCGGTCGTTAACCAGTGAGTTTTGGCGTGGTTGAAATCGGCCAAAGAATCGTCGCCAATGTTATACAATGCATTTGTTACCTTGAATACTACAAATAAATTATCGTTCTTAAAGTAATAACCTAGAGTTTTTTTATATCGGCAGGATGTGAGCCTGCATTCTCACATTCTCTTCCTGCTTACAGTCATTAGTTAACTATGCTACATTTACATTACATTTTAGACTTTATGCAGGTAGGTTGACTTCACGTGTCTTCGAAATTGTCTTCTCTCAAAATCATGTTTCGTTACAATGATTACCTTCACCGCTATGCAAGTAGTAAACCAGTAATTTAATTGCAATAGTACATTTTAAGGGTTTACGCAAAAATCGGATCTTTATTTTATTTCTGGGTACAAATATAAAACTATTGTTTATTAACGTTTAAAAATCCAATGATCTCTTGAAAAAAATCCGTACTTTAAAATTTTAACTTTGCTACCCTTTGCTATATCCGTTTTAGCACATGTAACCCTCTACTCCCTGGTATATATTATTTAGGTTTTTGAGCACATGAATCACGCGCTTGGAGTACGATTTATTACCATCAAATATATTGAACACTTTTATAGCCTCGTCATGACCTCGACCTTTTATAAACATCCGTTTGCGGAAACCCACTGCTTAACATAAGCCTCTCTAAAATGGTGTCACGTAGCTCGATATGCTTGAAACTGAACTTGCCCAGATCCAAAAAATTCTGACCAAAGGACGTACCACACTGCGTTTCATCAACATTGTCTCCATTCTTGTACATGACGTCTTTAACAGCAGTCACTACTATGAGAAATTATTAGAGCCACAACAGCTTGAGCACTTGGAAGGCTGGTGGACTGGCTGGTGGTAAAGAAGAATCAGAGATGTCGGGCTCTGATTCTTCTTCACTATGAAAATCTAGTAGGGAAACCGCTGGAGTAACTCTTTCCATTGCAAAGAGATTTTATGTCTATGTCTAAGTCGTCGTATGTCAGTAAAGATACACACTGATTGAATATTCAAACATTCAGTATGTGCAAAAAGAAATAAAACCTTCAATGACCTTGAATTTTTC
Organism: Bhutanitis thaidina; assembly: GCA_029286595.1. Taxonomy (NCBI): domain Eukaryota; kingdom Metazoa; phylum Arthropoda; class Insecta; order Lepidoptera; family Papilionidae; genus Bhutanitis; species Bhutanitis thaidina. Next base: position 5,967,762 of record JAGSMS010000004.1, on the reverse strand, counting down.
GTATCACACCATCGGCCCAAGATAGTATATCTTTGGAAAACATCAATCGTAACTGGTACTCGTAGACGTTTTCATGAAAAGGTCTGAATTTCATTATGTATGATATATATTTATATGCATATTGTATACATATCATAAACATGTGAGTGGTTATGTATATAGTTTGATAAACAAACAATATATATTTTTTTTGTTCATATATTCTTTATATATACGGCCGAATAACCATCTCAAATAAGCCAGACCTAAATTATCAAGACCGGTGAACGGAAGCAGCTTCTGAGGTATGTGTCTTGTAATGCGATCGCTTTCCCGCTTGCCAAGTGTGGCAGCAGGGATCCTCTATAGGTCATCCCTTGCTGTGAATAGACCTCTCCCATCACTTCTCTATTGGTGTAGTTTTCCCCACGGTACATAGGTACAGCAGTGGATTGATACAGGCTATTATAGAAATATATCATTACTATTTATTGATATACCTTTTTCGAGCTATAATTATTAAATATAATTTTAAATGTAAAATATTAAAAGTAAAATATATTGACAAAGCTTAAATTATAATATTGTATAGAAAAGTAACGTGCTAAAAGGATAAAGATTCTTGGAACAAAATGTTTGACGATTTTTCACAGCTCCATGGAAATGCATTTACGTTCCCGATTTATTTCGCCGAGCCCACAGATCGACGGAGACAAATGAAATGTCGTGTATGAACCAAACTTCTTTATTTTCATGTGACTTTTACGAATGAAACAAGTTGGACAAAAATTACTATGAACAAACATCACATAATCAAACACAGCTGTCATTGAATTATATTTACGGCAGTTAGCGTGGGTGAGTGGTCTGACTGTTAAGCTATGGGTCATGGGCTCGAATTTCAGGATAAGTTCTTTCTCGAGAAAGTGTTGCCTAGGACGACTGACGCTGATGGGATCGTAAATATGTGCGAAAGTGTCCCCGTGGAGGGTCACGCCAGGGGGGTATATGCACTAAACGTGAAACACTTTGAGGTGTGGTGCAAGACCATACAACCCGACCATGGTCGATGCAGGTTCACAAGAATGCCTTCGCACACATCCGCAGATCTGGATAAAACTTTCTCTCTCCCTTTACATAAGGCACGCCCAAAATACAGACGCGCCTTCTGCCTTAACTTATGAAGCTGGGCGGGTTCTTGAGAGCGGTACCGATATCCTCGCAGTAGTGGTGCCGCTGCCCATTCCTATAGAGACATGTCATTTTCGGATAGATTTTCTGGCGTCTGTCGATTGCCAGAGCATCGTTTGTTGGACGAACACAACATTAATTAATCCACGGTTCAGGGAACACAATAGTAATGTAGCGTGACAGCATGGCGTTGGATAATTGCGCGTCTTAATTGCTTGCAACGACGACGAACACGCTAAAATTTCTTCATATACTTGAAATTAGGAGTGCGATATTTTTTTTTTATTTTGAATTGTATTTCGAAACCACTTGAAATAAAATGTTCCATTGGGATTTACATATATAGATAAGTGAAATTTTTGAAATGTTTTTTTTTGTTAATAATAATGCAGACTATTTTTTTTTGTTGTTAAAGAGACCATGATAAAGCATGCAGCTTTTCCAGAGGCTTTAAACTTAACACCAGACTAAGGATCAAAAGTAGTAATGGATTGTCCGTTTAGCACAAGCGGTTGCCTAAATCACAGTAAACCCAAAAGTACTAATAGACAAAGTGACAATTTATCCGAATCTTTTTTTATGGGAAAGTGCCGACCTTAATGGATATTAAGAAGGGAAAGGGTGAAATGGCAGCGAAAGCTAAAGAAAAACTAGGTACGATTGGAAAGTCATCTATCGGGGAGGCCATGTTCTCTAATGATTACGTCGTTTGACCAATAAATGAATTATAAAGTTAAAATATTCGTCTAGACTTCATTGCCGGCACTTTCGCAATAGTGATGTTGCTCTGCGATTGTGGCTGTGGATTAGGGTTCAGTGTATTCGGATTATTTTGGTCGCCAGAGCTTCGTTTAGCACATCGCAATTTGGTGCACTATAAGTAGACCAGATTGACATTAGGAATGTAATATATACTAACACTTACCCGAATACTACAACTAAGAGCCGTGGTAGTGGGGTAGTGGTCAGGGCGCACAATTTAGTTTTAAAGAGCGCGTGTGACCTGGGTTCGTTTCCCGGTGGCCGGCACCACTAAAATTGTTAATATCATTTTTGAGTGCTGTATTTACCACGTGCGCGGAGGTGAAGGAAAACATCTAAGAAAGTTTTCGAAAATTGTCACCCTGGTCGAAATCATGCAGAAGCCAGAACAGTGGAAGGACTAGGGGTTCTGTACTCCGAATCTGGAGAACCGAGTTCGATCTCCTATGGTTCTGACTTCATACCAATAACTTTTTTGGATACGTCTTTCTGTACGATTTATATCGTTGGCCTTAACACTAAGACGGCGCAGACTCACCTCCTGTCAATTTGTTTCAAGCAAGTGTTGGTGAAAACTGGATTGTTATTACTAAAATAAATGTCAAAACCTCTGACCACCTCTGTATCGGATATATGGTCGAGAGCATTTATTTTACTACAACATTACAAACTATATATATTTAATAGCATTTGTAACGGTATGTAACTCGCAGATACAACGAAATGCAATACTAATAGCCGAATTCATTATGTTAGTATGAACATAGACTAATGACCAGGATTCATTATTTCATATTACTAATTATGTAATATTATGTACATTAATTCCTGGTAATGGAAATTGTGCACAGTATATTAATTATATAATTGAGTATTATTATTACTAGGTATATTAACTTTAAAAAAGGTAAATTAGTAAATTCGTGTTACATTTTGCGTAGCTTGTTCTCCATAAGCAATTAATAGACAGGAATGAAGTTTCAGATTGGACTTGCAATAAAAATCATCAAGACGTGGGCATGTTTTAGGGTTAGGTTCGTCCGATATCTGATTTACAGGTATCGGACGAACTTTAGCTCAGCTCGTATATGATGTACAGGTATTGAAGAGGTGATGTACTAGAACTAAAATAAACTAACTTTTACTCACTCAAAGTTTTTAAATTCGATTCCTTAAAACGGTAAACTTACTTCCGGTTTTAGGGTTCCGTCCGGGAACATCCGGAATTAAACTTTGTTCTTCTGTTAGTCATATAACCATACCTATCCAATAGATTGTGCTCAGTTTAGTTAAACTGTAAAATGTAATATAAAGGTAGCGAAATATTGGCATTTGTAATTTTCTTCAATTCGAACACAAATCTAATGAACCGGGATGGGACGTTCAGCAATGAAGTAGACAAATACGTTACTACTAGTGGCTGATCGAATATATTATACAATATAAGGACAAAATATTTATTTTATAAATTATTTTATGAAATATAACAATATCTGGCATTTTCCACAATTTTATCAACGAACAAATCGCATCCTCTATGGGCCATTACGACATTTCGACTGCGGAAGGTCTCTTCCTGGGGTGCAAATTGTAATACCGACACTCATTTCACTACTTAGCTCCATCATTGCCGATTAATGGTGCAGCCCCACCAAAGTCTGGGAGGAAGGGGAGAGTGGTATTTCGTGTACCAAAACTACTGGTTTGCGTAGCAAGTCACAGAAACCTTCTTCATCATTATTTAAAAGTCAATGCTGGTATAGGCCTGTCCTAGGTTCTACTATTAATCGATCTTGCATATCTGAGATAGTTAAGCCATCACTTGTCGGACACCATTAGCTTTCCGAAGGTTTAGTCAACTCTTACGATACTAGCGCAGCAAATATTATTTCGCCACAGAAGAAATTCTTTTAGCCTCACTGTATAAAGTTTCTTTTTTAAAGTATATTTGGAAAAAATCCTTGGGCAATTTTCATCACAACCATGCATCGGCACGTGTTTCCTATAGAGTAAAACGTTGTCAGTTAAAATTAACAAAAGGCGTGACGTGCAGCAGATGAATGGAAACTGCAATATCCGATCGAGATTGACGCTTCATTCAAACGGACGCTTCATGCAGTGATTAGAGGATGTCAAGTTATTGACCGTGTGCTGAATTAGATTGAACTGGAGATGTTTTTGCAAAAGGACTTTACGTAGATAGACAAAATACTTATACAGAGGGAATTTATTGACATTTAATGAAAATTTTGTAAGCATAGTATAGTTATAAAATTTGGAAATAGTGAAAAATGTTATAGGGAAAAAAATACTTTCCTCAGAAAGTGAAAGAAAGTGGTCTGAACAACTTAAATAGTCTAATATATCAAATAAAACCCTAGACCCGTACATAATATTGTGATTAAATAATAAATATCAAAAAAATATCCAGGGAGGAGCGAGCGGCTCACCTGGTTTTAAATGATTACCAACGCCCAAGTAAATATATCTGAAACATCAAAGAAGATGCAGGTGTATTGACAGTCTTGAACTTGGACTTGATGGAAGGAAATTTGGTGATAGCGTAAGAGAGGAAATGAGCCTCCGGTTATCACACTCACCAAACTAAACGCAGAAGCACAAGATTTCTTTATTTCACGCCGGCATTCTCCGAAACGTATCAAATCGGCCGTCTTAACCCACTGTGGTAGTACTATCACTACCACAGCCGATTTGAGCAGTAGCAAAAGTCGCCACTTGGCTCTATCACCACCACACGTACCACGTACCAAGTACGTAAACTACTTTACTTATATAATTCATAGTATCTGGACGACCTAGCGTTGCTCATTTAGCCTATTAAAACCACGCTAACGATATAACGCCAGTGCTTACCTTAATATTGGATGAGGAAGCGTCTGAAGAAAAATATTATTTGTGTGAAAACGACATTTATCGGAGATGAAACTTATCTGGATAAGCTTGGAAAGTAAAATATTATCTAAATACAAAATTTAATCCATATCGTAAGAGCCGTTTACTTCTATATATGTTACTGAGAACCGATATTGGTAGATGTTAATATCGCACAGCGTATGTCGATAATCACCAATTTCGATTGTGTAAGTCCGAAATTGTATAATAAATCTTTCAGAATCGGACATACGTCGGTGAATGTTAACATTGACTCTTTTAACCACACCACAGGCCAGAGTTCCGTGGACTGTGGACGTTATAAAACAATAATGATAAATTGCGTTTACATATAAAAAAAATTGTTTTGTTTAAAACAATTTTTTTTATATGTAAATTAATCAGAGCTCGGCGAGTTTTTTCTAGCGCCTCGTCGGCTGCCGCTAGCGGTGTATGACTGAAATCGTCATGAAAATAATAAATAACGGACATTCACCAACTGACTTGGGGGATATTAACATACAAAGATCTTAAGATACACTACGCTTCTGACATTCACAGTAGCATAATATACAAAATTGTGTTACATTAAGTCTTAGAAACTTTTTGTGTTTAATAATTACTTTGAGGTTTTAAATGCGTATAACTTAAACAATTTCAGTCATAGTTTATGTATGTTGTTCGGTTATCACATTTTTTAATAATTTCTCCTCTTGAATTTGAATTGAATAATAATTTAATCAGTACCTAGATTTTTTTAAAGACAGTAAAAAAAAGATGCGATTTTTCCAACGTAATTCAATGGCCGTAAAAGGCTAACGCGTGATAATTGAGATAAAGGAACCATTTTTAATTAATTATGAACAGTTGTTAATTAAAGTATAATATACTAAAATTGTGTTTCATTAAGCCATAGAAACGTCCTGTCAAATAAGTGGTAAAATTTACGAATGGTTAAATAATTTCATATTTGCATGCGAAACGTCGCATCCAACCTGTATATTCACATATTTGGGATATAAGGGTTCATTCCTTTTTATTTATATACAACACATGCACGTAGTACTGTGCTGACTAATAATTACAGCTGTGTCTATCGACAGAAGGTGAAAAATGTATCCGAATTTACTGAAAAAATCTATCAGTCCTTCTGATTAGATTAGTTGGTGAGTCCAGTGCAAGTAAAATTGCTTTCCCCGCGCTCATCAACCCGTCTTCAAGAGGTCAGTATGGGCAAACGTTCTACAGCATGTATGCTAGAGATTTCTACGGAGAGGGCTTAATACTTAGTAGTCGATTTGAAAAGGCTGGCTAAAAGAGAAAGAAAAGGAAATGTGTACAACTTTATGACTCCCTGTGTAGCGTTTTTCTTAATTATCATTCATTGTTTCTTTTTTCATGTTTCGCAAATTGACGTTCAATATTCTCCAATTGCATTTGAAAGATGTATGGCAATCACTATGCTGGATAGTGGTGATTGTATTCTCCTGGCAAATTTTGACAACGAAGACAACTTCCGAATATTATGGGCTGGGCAGGTGTCTGCTCTTGAATTCCTGAAATACTCTGAATTATAGATGCAAAAGAAAATTTGATTCCTCAAAACGTAAACAACGTTCAATTACAATTCTGGTAGCTTAATTAACAAGAACTATATCATAAGAGTAAAATCATAAAAAACCTTCAATAAAGAAAGAAGTACAGAGAGCCTATTAATTACCCGTCCGGAGGCAACAATCCACATTGAATTGCAAATTGTTCGAGTTTCGTATACTGACAATGGCCGCTCTCTGTAAAAGTAGCAGTAACAATGAAAACTCTCGTTTATGTAGCAAAGTTCTACCTGAATAAAAGTTTCTGCGAGCGAACAAAAGTTATGTTTTTGTATCCAATTATTTCACTACCGATGAAAGCTCAAAGTATGGTGTAATTCGTGAAGGTCTGTTTTTTTATTGTTGTATTTGAAGAGGATTGAACATGACACATGATAATTTCCATAGCTAGGAGATAAAAATGCTTCCTATACCCTAATTAATAAACCGTAGGTAATCTTGAAATACGTAATTTTGCAATTAAATAATCTACAATGAAATTGTTAATATTGTTCACGGTAAAGAGTGAATTCTTCCATTAAATTTTTTTCTACATTAATGGTTAACTAAAATCACCTTTGGTGATGGTCGTAATATAGGTTTTGATATAAGTTAGAAAGGGTTTTTTGTGAAAAGTCATCCTACAGAATTCTATTTAAAAATTAATGAAACATTAGATATATTCATCTTATCTCAAGGCACAGTAGTGCGCCCGGCAGAGCCTTTGTCGAGCAAACAACACACGCAAGGCCGTACCATACTTTTCTCGAAGAAACTCACGGCTATTTTATCATAATTCGATTCGGTACGACGGTTTTAATTAACGAGTATATTACTAGTATATAGATCAGTTATATTTTTTAAGAAAGGTTTAATTTTTCAATAAATTTTGTGTTTAATAATTACTTTCTGCTTTTAAACTTAAACAATTCACTTATAGTTTATGGTACGTTGTTCGGTTATCACATTTTTGAATAATATCTCCTCTTGAATTTGAATTGAATAATAAGTCAATTAGTACTTAGATTTTTTTAAAGACAATAAAAAAGAAGATGAGAATTTTTCAAAATAATTCAATGGCGATAAAAGGCTAACGCGCGATAATTAAGATAAAGAAACCATTTTTTAATTAATTATGAACGGTTTTTAATTAAACGTATTATCCGAGAAATTGAATTTTCGCAAGACTTTTTTCACTTTCTATTGTTTGCCACAATGAAATATGTACTGCTACTTTCGCTTACATATTATATAAAAACTTATGGCTTACCAAACATAAGGAGTAAGATTTTTTAATATGTATTTTTAAACATTTTTATCAGCTAATTTTTACGTCGATTTTCAATTATTATATTAAACTGAAAAACATGTAAACTGCTTCTAATAAGTGAATATACTTTAAACAAATGACCTGGGGAGCAATATGTTTAAAGTTCTATCTAATTTTAATGCCCTTCTTATAGGAATCCTACCAACCGCCTCGTTTTCATGACATGCTCGTGTATATATAATATATAAATGAAAAGTCGAAGGTAAATATCACATTGCTACATAACGGACACATGGGAGGCAAACGTAGTAGTTTTATTGGTAAAAACATAAAGTTAAAACATTTTATTCATTTTAGGCTTCTTAAAAGCTCTTATGAACACCACATATTCACTGGTTTGCGAAATTTTCCCTTAGTCGCCTCTAACGACACCGGGGGTGAAACGGTGTAGCAAATTCTTACTCCTATACTACTCCTATATACTCGGTATTGGTTGTTGATTATTAATATATTTTGTAAATAGGTTTCACTACAGAACGCCTTTTTATTTTGTCAGATGAGCTAACGGGGCACGTAGTGGGTGGAGTCGAAGTACCAGTATCAATGTATCCCCACATGGCACAGATTTTCGCCAAACGACAAACATGCGGAGGTGCAATCGTTAGTGATCGTGTAATATTAACTGCTGCTCATTGTTTATACACATCAAAGGGACGTGTTATGAAACCACGGGACGTAACTGTCTATCTTGGTAATTATAAAGCGCCCATTTTGATGTTATACATTATAAATTAATTCAACATTTTCAGAATTCCTATACAATGTTGTTTAAATAAAGGCTAGTATTTTGTAAACTAAAAGGCAACATAAAATATAGAGGTAGTATGCGACATTACGACATTAAATTTATCCTAATATTTTACAGGATATTACCAACTATGCCCTGGTCAAAGACAATTATTGACCATCTGCGCCGGCGTCTACTGCCCAAGTCTAAAGTCGCCAATGTTTTAATTTGATTAATAGGCTATTCTAGTTGTTTGAAAAAAAAAATTATTTACTTCGTAAAATAAGTTAAAAAAGTTCATTAAAAAAGGAAGTTAATACTTAAAAGCTATTTTTATTGAAGGCTTATTTGTAAGAATGTGACAGGTGGTGAGTTTGCCGCCGTCTTAGTATTCAGGCCAACGATAATAATAACGATAGTACAGAAGTTTTGAATAACTCATTGATACTAGTCCTCCACATAGGGGAAGATCTGGTGAGTAAGGAGGGTGACCAAGCAATTCAAACCGTAATTCATGGATTTTCGCCATGGCAACCGCTGAGGTGTGAGACGACGCATTGTCTTGATGAATCAGAATTTTTTTCTGCAGTTGTGACTGTTTTTACGCAAATTCTGCTTTTAACCTGTCAACTAATAAATGTAAGTAATGCGTGGTATGCTCCGGTAATGGTTTTTCCTGTTTGAAGATAATCGACTAAATCTTCATTCAATATGTGACAAACATGTGTTCGTTGGAATTATTCATAGCCTCTTCTATCTCTCTCACTTTAACGAACGTTCATCGGCTCCCAAGTCAAAAATTCTACGGTAGTATATGATGGTGCGACACATCTTTGATTTGCGTAGGCGTATTGCGTATCAAAAACAAATATTTAATGACAGCTCGATATATGATTTTTTCCATTTTCACAAGAACGCCCATATTGACTCACTCAAAATATTGTCAAACTACAACTGCGCGTCTAAAATGGCTGAAACTTTGGTGAGTACCTGTGAAACGATGCGCAAACACATTCCCTAGCTTTTATTGACAAGTGCTGCCATCTTGACGTTAAGGCCAGAAACTTTTCAAACAACCGTCGAATGTCCCTTAATTTTTGCTTTAATTTTTTTAAAATATCATAATTATGTATTCTGTGAAAATTTCAACCGATTACCTATTAAAAATACGGACGGATGGGCAGACGACGAAGGCGTACTAGTACGGAACCCTAAAATTTGCTTAATAATTTTATTTTATTTCGAAGGATCTGATAAGCTGAAACGAGGGACGAAATATAAAGTTTGCAATCTCGTTCCACATGAAAGGTATCAGGAAACCGATGAAAAAGACTTCTATTTTAATGACATCGGCTTGATTTTATTATCAAAGAAAATTGCATTTGGTCCGTTTATCAAAAAGATAAATATCGCCGAAAGCGAAGATTTCAGAAATGAAAAATATTCATTCTCTGTTACTGGATTCGGATCTGTTACGGTATGTATTAAAATGTATGATTTTGTTAGGAATTTTATTAGTAATAAATCTACAAACACACACTCGTACTCTTCACACAAGAACAAGTAAGTGTTTTATCGTCTTTCTTATTAACCTGTAAGATAGAGGGTAGCTCCGTGAGGGCGCCAATAAAAACCGACATGCCATGCATGGAAGATTTGCCGATACTCACGATGTTGGGCGGGCGGGTTAGCACAGTACCGGCACCCTTACACCAGTGATGCTGCTTCCCATTCGACCGCTATTCGATATATTTTGTGAACCATATCGAAGCATAAACTTCTTAAAACGCTCGTTGCGATAAAAGGACTAAAAACCTCGTTACGTGTCCTCGCGCGCAGTGTGTCACAACATCTTGCCTTTTCGCTCGGGTGGCGGAGCTTTTACTTAAGGATTTATAGGTGCATGAAAAAGACAAATATACATTTGTATTTGTCTCTGTCTAAATTGTGGCTCAGTAATGTAAAGAAAAAACCTAAGGGAAAGCCTTGAAAATAGCAATGGCTACCGATAGATGGCGGGATAACTATTGTGACAAATACCAGACAAAAATTAAGACCGATGAGGGGCAACTGCATCTAAGGTGCGAGGTATCTGGTACCGCGATCACCAATCCGCTTGTCGAGATTGGCAATTATGGAAAGTTCTCCTTATGGGAGAGGCCTATATCCTGCAGAGGACTGTTGCTGGGCTGTTAAGGAAATGCAAAAAATATGGGTATATAGAATATAAACAAAATGACATATCTAGTACAAAAGTTTATAGTAACTGCCAGGTCTTCAGACCCTAAACTGCACTAAATGTGAAAAAACATTGTTCAGTGCGGCTCCGGGGTCTGGGTATATCGCAAAGCGGGGGAGACGTTTTTGCCCCTTACTGCACTTGTTTGATCTATGGATTTAGTTACTAGGAATGTGTGGCACGAGCGACGATACGAAGTGCATATATTCCGGTGTATTAAAAGTTTCAAACAACACACAATGTTTCGTGGAAAGGGAGACTACTTTTAAAAATGTTCATTATGATTCCCACAGTGCAATAGGCTATGTACATTCTACCTAGTTAAACGACATACACAAATCGGAAAGTCGGTATGTTTCATTCCATCAAGCTCAAAGGACTGAACGGATACGAACGAAATTTAGCTGAGGTGTAGATTATGCCATGGAATCAGATATAGGATACATTTTATCTCAATTACGAAACTTTGTAATGGTCCAAAATTTATAACCACGCGAACGAAGCCGCAGACAGACCCCAGCCAGACTATAAAGAGAGACTATCTTGTATGTTATCTTGTATATCAATAAAATTTAAGTATACTTTCTCTTTTTTTTTGAGTAACTGCTTTTTACTTGGGAAATATAAAGAGTTCCTGTGTCAAGAGTATTAAATTTTGCAAAAAAAAAGGAAAAACCGACTTAAAGCAAAAGTTTTTAAACATGTCGTAAGAATCTCCGAGAGTAAACCCGGAAATGAGACTCACCACTCATTACGTTACATCTCTCGGAGAGGTGGAAAGTAGGTTGCGAAAGCGAGCATGGCTGCCCTGAGTTATCCTAAATGCAAGTCCGTAACCTCCCTTTATCAATAAACGTATATTCCGTCTTTGAAATTTGCGTATGAAAACGTCTTATAATTTTACAAATTCCATATCTCTCTATTTTGCAGAACCTTTATCCAACCGGTCCTGCTAAGAGGCTAAAAGCAACACGAATGCATTTCGTGGACACAAGATCGTGCAACGAAAGTCAGTCGTTTCGAGATAATATGGATGTACCGGATCATATGTTTTGCTTGATAGGTCAACGGTGGACCAGCGACTGTTACGGGGACTCAGGGTCTGGAGTTCTTTGGAGAAGGTAAAAATATTAAAGGCTCATCAACTTTATTGGGTTTGATAAACAAAATAGACGATTATAAATTAAATAAAAAAACCAATTTAATGGTAATTTCCACTTTTAGGTTACTGGTTGGGATAGTAGCTACAGGGCGAGACTCCTTTTGTGGTTCCGATATGCTTCCGTCAATGTACACTGACGTAGTGTATTTTCGAAATTGGGTCACGTCTAAAATCAAGAAGTTAGAGTCGAGAAAAAGATGTCCCAGATCTTTGTAAAACAACAATTTATAAAGGAGTTACATAAAAGATATGGAAATGCTCTAAAATTGCACTATAATAAGTTATACATTATTAATTAAAGCAGCAAAGTTTCCTCAATTAAGTTATATAAAAGTTACCAAAATATGTTTTATGTTACTTATACTTGAAAACGTTAAGCCAAAAAAAACCATATGAGTGCGTGTACTTAGATAAGCGCTTTAGAAGTAATATTCCTTTGGCCTGATTATTACTTACTGATAATAGATGGCAATAGTGAACAGTTTTTGCATTTTCTGTATCAAGTTGACGTTCTTCTGCGAGTTTAGCGAGCAACTTCAACATGTTGATTTTTATGTCATCCTATACGCGCATCCTAAAAATTCAAGCTCATTATACGAAAAATAACAAATAAAAACAGAAACATCACCTTCAATACACTTTTATCACGAACTACCAAACCGCGCCGGTTTCGCATGGCCAAAACTATATCATAATCATATGGAACCATTTCTTTTATTTTATTTCCTACAACTATTTTTTTTTACTTATTTCTATCTCGTAATTTCTTAACCACTAGAAAAAGAAACAAACCTACTTACGGATACCATTTTAATTAAACACAGCGGAGACGTCACGATGACTGTCTTTATATTATGACAAATGATTGGAATCACAGCGGGAATTGTGTGTATACGTTACACATAAATCCACTTCACCTGGCCAATCTTAGGTCGTCAGGTGCCACCTCTAGGCCACCCAACGCAAATGAACACATCCGCGTGTGGTTGTGAGCGAACGTCGGCGCGTGGCGGATAACCCAATCCGCGTGTAGTCTCTCTCGGATATACCAGTCTGACCATCTGAAGTAATGTCGTTTACAAGCAATGCATAATTTATTTTTATTAATCTTTTAGTTCCGGATATTACCCAAACTCTATAGCTCTCAACTCATTACTCTATATTACTATCATTACGTTGTTTTTGCGTGCGTTATTTAATGACATACTAAACCCCCATAATTTATATATTTTATTTACTTATTTGTATATTGATGATACTCCATTTTTAAATTGAAAAGACAAAGTTTTTTAAGACAAAGTAAGCACGCAACGTTGCGTTCGAAACGTGACCTGCTTGACGAAACGAAGCAGAATCGTTGCGGACTTTGTCAGTCCACGTCATGGAAAGTAGCCAATGCGGCGACATAGACACCTGCATCAATCCACGATTATGAATCAAAACGCGTTGTCATCACTAAGGACTTAATCCCTCTTGACCAATAACTGGGTCCCCGGTTCCATCCCTCATCATACGAATCACAACTGCATTATGGTATTTTGTGAGGATGTAGTCCTTCGCCGGTCGAACCGATCCATTCGTGCTGCAACATAGTAATCTACATCAACATATTCAAGATGATTTCGGATCGTTGCCCTAGTTGACTAGTAAGTCGCTACTGCGCAAATATATCTTGCGAGAAAATAACCAAAAAAAATTATCCTGTGAAGTTATTCTTATTGTTTTTACTACGTTTTTGGTCAACTTACTCAAATTAAATGAAACAATAAATATCGTTTAATTTCCTTAACAAAGTTGTGTTGTGAGACGATAATATTAATTAATATTAACTAACAAAGACTTCAAATAATTTCAAGATTTAACTAATAGTTGGTTTCAGTTCACAGTAAAAGTATAACAAAACAGCTTATGAGATCTTAGCCGCAGCAAAGTTTTCTCTCGAGGCGAAAGGTATAAAACCGCGTAACGGTGTAACTTTTGCTTTTAAACTTTTCAGTAATTTGATTTACAATTTTTACCTTCATTTTTCTAACAGGAAGGATCTGTCATAATCGACACAATTTGCAAGCAGGTTGGCGATCGCGGAACCAGACACGTCGCATCCGACACAGCTCTGCTATAGATTCTTAGATAGATTGAGATGGTTGTTTGGTTTTCTATTGGAGGTCATGGCCATGGGATGAGATTGGGTGGCAGACTCACCAACGCCTCCACCACACGGCAATTTTTCCATATATGCCCTGAATTTGTCGACATGATAAGAGTAAACAACAATGCCTTAAAACCTCTGGGTACAACCAGCGACGAGAATCACCACCCGTAGCAAAAATTGCATTGCGGACTTTTCTAATTAATATCGCTCTATAGCCAGACGTAGCAAGTATTGTTACAGAGAGACACTCTCGAACAGTCCTTGTAAGTAACCACAGCTACCGTGAAACCTAACCCTAGATAGTACCGAACGAAAGTAAATATATGCAATATCCGTTATGGATCGTAAACGAATACGTCTAACGTTTCAAATCCATAAAAAAATTGTTTCTCATATTTATACTTATATTGGAACGGATTAAACCAGTAAGCAATGCCACGGATTTCAATGATTTTTTTTTTAAATATTATTATAACTCTTTCCTATCTTCTTTAATATCACACATGGGAAAGCTTGTATATTTTTCATTTAATCATAGTTAAAGGACTTAGCGGATATGACGAAAATTCGGCAGGGATGTAGAATATGCCATGGAATAGGTTAAAGGTTAAACTTTTTCATCTCAATTAATAAGTCTCTTGGGAAATAGTTTTTATAACGCGGGCGACGTCGCAGGCAGCCGGTAGTGTTCTATAAAGTTTTCTACGCTAGGAGATTGATGTTGGCTTTATACAGAACATTTCCGGTAAGCCTTTAGCTACTGCTTTGTGAAGCTTTCTACGTAATGCTGCCATTACAGAACTTAATGGTTAGCATTAGACAAGATATTCCTTTGCTTTATGTACAGCGTAGAACGCTTGAAAATCTCTTTACGTGTTCTAACAATGGAAAGAAAGTAATGTGTATAGTAGATTTATTTATATTGCAAATATATTTAGTTAATAATGGTATCATCTGTGTAAATCTTGCTAAATGGAAATGCACTATTGGTTACTTAAGATTCATTCATTCATTCATACAATTTTCAGATATCTACATCTTCGTTTAATCTAATCAATAAAGTAGATGCTAGCGACTTCATTCGCATCATCAATGAGGATTTAAAGCTCCGTGGCGATCCATAAACGACGTCATAGACAATTGATATATATTTACTCGATAATTTAGGAAAAACTTTGATTTGTCTTAACCTTCGTCTTAACTAATTCAATACATTGTTATTAGGTAAAAAGTAAGTTTTCTCCGTAGAAGAATCACGCAACGTCTTTTCCTGTCACATGAATGGTCCAGCTTGATCGCGTATTGGGGCAATATCACAGTCTATTGACTTATTTTTCAAGACAAACTGTGCTACAAAACTAGATCTTGCCACGCTCGCTGTGAATTTCTGCTACATCAGAGGACTTAACAAGTCATAACGGACAACGTTAAGATTGGAGTGAGCTTTCAACTCTGAATGTCGTCCCGTTACCTCCGACAAAGGCAAAATCTCCCCTGGTTTCTTTTACTGAAGCGCAGATCCAGCTGATACCGCTGGTACTACACTACCCGTGGTACAATTTGAATTACTCCTTTGTGCCTGAGTTAATGGATACTACGTACATCAGTGAGGTCACTACTATTATTATATATTTTCTAACAAGTCTCTTTAGAATAAAACGATAGCCTTTAGTTTGTAGCAGTCAAAATATTGCCCCAACTTAACTTTGCAGTTTATTGAGTCTAGGGCTATAGCTGCTGCAAGGAAGCTGGGAATCTAACCATATTTAATGCTCAGATCTAGGCGTGTGGATAATAATGTTGTCTCATTTACGCAGAAGTAGGTTTCCAACCTTTTGTTTTTTATGTACAGTGAATTAATATAAAGCATAGTATCTGACGTTCGTCACCATCAATTCTACGCGCCGCTACTTCCATTTCTACTTCTTTCAGAATTTTTATTATAAGGAACATAGTGAACATTTTAATCAATTACTAACGAGTTCTGATTCGATATAAATTTGAGCCCATAACGGGGTCCAAAGTATACGGTATAAAGTACAGGCTCCAGACACTTGCAACACCTACGGCATAATTCATAACCTCATCATGGCCTTCGTAATTGCGGATCATCCCATCCAGGCTCAAAACCCTCGGTCACTTCCAGCGCAGCTGGCTGCCGGACTACGCAAGGACAAAATTAAGCCGGCTTTCTACCAACGAATTATTTTTTTAAAACTTTTTCGTATAAAACTCTTTTGTGCATCTTTATTTTCATTCAATTCAATGATATATAACTTTTTGATAAACTTTAAAAAGTACTGTAGGAAAGGTGTAAATTTAAGTGCACAAGTGTATTTAGCTATGAATAAAACAGACCTCTTTGCTTTAGTAGTTCGTATATACAATGTATTTATTTAAATTCATAATTTGAACGTTTAATTGTTTTATACTGAATTGTACCTACCTAATAAACACACAAATTACTAGCGTTACTCAATACTGAGACCACCCGTCAGAGGTCAAAGTATTTATTTCAGTCGTTTTAAACCAATGCGTATTTAAAAAACGTGACTAGTAGAGAGATGCCGTTTTAGTGTTAAGGCAACGATACAAATCGTACATAAATTTCTAAAAAGTCATTGATACGTGCACTCTAGATCGTACGAACTCGTGTCACCTGGCTTGAACGCCTAACCTTTAAACCTTTCATAGCAATAGCAGCACTAGCACGAACTGTGGCAGTTTGCCATTGCATCCAACTAATTACATAGTTATGTTGTAACTGTTTATACACAATTTAGTAAGGAGATGTTAATATACATTTTCGGCAGCACTCTGACACCTTATGTAATTGGTTACTTTATTAGACAGCGGCGTAAGAATCTGCCAACCTCTCTTCCCGTGGGTGTCGAAAGAGGCGACTAAGGGAAAAACCTTAATAATCGCAATGCAGACAAAAACGGGTAGCAGTGTCTAACGGTACGAGGTGTCTAGGGTACTGCGATTGCCAATCCACTTGCCGAGCGTAGCGATCATGAAAATCATGACAGAGGCCTATCTTCTACAGCAAATTATTCACAGGCTTGTTTAAAAAAAAGTTACTTTATTAACTTGAGAGGGTAAACAGTTTAAAAATACAAAGACGATAAGTTTTACCAGTTGGGCTTCTGGCAAAAGTCAGACAACTCTAGTCTACTAATGAGCAAGTGCTTATCGTCGTTGCAAGCAATTAGGACGAGAAATTATGCACGCAATGCTTCCTCGCCACATTGCCGCTGCGACTGTGTTCTCTGAACCGAAGAGTAATTACGTTCTATAATGTATCAACGTAGCTGTATGGTGATGATGTAAGATAATATGCAACCCTGTCTCTCGAATTCGGAAAGTCCCTGGAAAGTCTCCTTCACCACTTCCGACAGATGTCACAATAATCATGTCTAAAATTGCTGCTCTAAAATAAAAAAGTGCACAGATCGGTGACTAAATAGCGAGACGTCTCATACTGTGGCCATTAAACCACCTAGTTAGTGGCAAAATCTCTCTATTTGGGGGAGACCTATTACGTCCATCAGTGACGATTATGATATTGTACTTAAGATAGTTGTTGTGCCATGCGGATAGTTCATATAGGACTGAACAAAAAATGTTACGTGGCTATAATTTAACCTTTTTAGGTAAATGTTCCATTTGCCATCACATAAAATTATAAGTAGAAAATGCGTCGTGTAAGGAATATAAATAGCGTTCTAAGAACTTCAGAACATTATTCTAAAATACTTCTTAGTAAATTGTTGTAGAATATATATTAGGTAATAAATATTTTTAATTTTTTTTAATTTATTTATTTACAAAATTCACAGCTTTCTACAATAGTTTACAATACTTTAACCATTTTTGTACGTAACTTACATACACATATGTGTGTGTGCATGGGTATGTATGAATGAGTGTGTATATAGTAAATTACCTAATCTTTTAATATTTTCAGTATTTCACGCATAAAATTAAGTTTATTTTCATGGAATATGTCTACTGTATTAATCTTTTTATTATATGTTCTTATCTTATCTTATCTTATCTTCTATTAATCACTGAATACATTTTTCTTTATGTTATTTTGTTAAACTATATCTATATACGCGAATTTTGTTTACTTGGCCTACAAACCTACAACTACAAAGCCCACTTCAAGATCAGCGCTTGCCTTCGCTACACACACTTTATGTCGCCAACTAGCCGCCAAAAAATTAGGAGAGAAAGTTTACCAACCGCAGCAAGAACGGTCTTACCTAGATCAGTAAACTGTTCAATACGTAACGTACATAATATAAACAACTTAAGTTGTATGAAATTATATGAAACTGTTCGGATGATATCCCGAACGTCGGTTCGAGATTATAGTGACTTACCGCAGCCCCTCCCAACTCCCGTCCCCATCATGTAGGTGCTCCCTCCCTTAGGTGCGCCGTATACTCGTTTGCCCCCTGTATCATAAAAAAATACTGGACGACCGTTGAAAAACGTAGTTTCGAGTTCACCAACGTACAGGTAAAGGCAATGTTTCCTCAGTCCAACATCTTTACAATTAAAGAGAATATCAATTTATTGTCGGTATTTTAACAAAATATTATGCAATAATTACGTTTACGTCATAAATCTTTACAAATGACGTTCTGTTTGTGGCTGAATGCCTTTTAGGCAATGCCACATTAATAATAAAAAAATTGCAGGCGTAGAATGAATATAAAGGACTTGTCTTCAATCGATTCAACCTATCGGGAATTGTTCAGTGATAATAATAAAGTTAAGTTTACTGAGTAGGAAAGATAGGTATTTTTTGTAATAACATTAATAACCATCAATTAGCCAAAGATGAACTAATTTTCATGAGTAACCCGGAAAATACCTTCGAGGTATTTTTGATCGACGGGATAAGTCGAATAATAAAATAATTAAACTGTATTCTATTGATAACGAGATAGTATACATGTACAAATGAATATAAGTAAATTAATGAATATGTATATATAAATATATGAACTATATTGCAGTATTTTAACAGTGGCGTTCCTACGCCACGGTGTATATAACTTACTCTATAGCAAACTGTTATAATTATAACTTTTAAGTTAAAGTGTAGCCAGAATTGAGATTACTCTCAAGACAGGGTAAAATCTGCCATACCAGTAGGTAATTTTAATACATCTTTAAAACTCTACTGATATCGAACCTCTGATTAAAAGCTACTAGAATGTATGTATACAATATTACGTCTCATGTAACATGTACTTATCGGCGTAACATTTTTCTTACATTTTTAACACAAAGTGGACATCGAATTAACATATAATACAATTTTCATTTTATTATGTGTAAGATGTGAGTGTTTAATGTACGTTGTCAGACTGCACTTCGATAGGTTACAAAAGCCGTATTACCAAAAACTATCATTATATTACATTTTATGCGTAAATAGTTAAAAAAACTTTACTCATACTGAATAGTTAAAGTTATGCATTTAAAATTTGTCTGTGATCATTAGCCCGAGAACTGTAGCAATTATTTAAATAAAAAAAAATATTTACACCAAACACAATTTAATATTTTTATTTATAATTTCTATGCTTTAGTTTGTATTTTTTTTTATTTCTTTTTTTTAATTTTATTAGGCAATCCAACAGCGATTTACAAAATAATTAATACTTCACTTCTAACAATAAATAAGGCCAAATACGGATTACACAAATATATCAAAATTTTATATACAGAAACATTGTGCTCAACTTGCATTCTCTGGTTTGTGTGTTTGGGTATGTAGGTGGGTGTGTATGGGTGTATGGATGGGTGTGTGTATGTGTGTATGGGTGGGTGGTATGTATTTACTACTATTAGTTATTTGTCATAATATGTATATGAAATATGAAAAAATAAATATTAATTGGATCGGTGCATCTTTTTGACTTCACATTTAAAAACATTTTTAAAAAGATGAAATATGTCTAAGTTAGAGTAATATTTGTTGTAATTACGTGTACATTTCAAAAGTATATAATGAAAACTTTTAATGTAGTCTGAAGTATACTCAAATAATCAATGTACGTGTTTATTGTAAAATCTCTGGTTGTTATAAGCGTAGATTTGTGAAAAAAAATGTATAGAAGAAACATCATCAAGCTAAGCCATGGCCATTTCATAGAATCCAGAGTTTGAATGGTAAACCAGTTCCTTGGCTAAAAACATCATAAGCATTTCAAAATACATAGAACAGATAAATACAGAAATAAGAAAAATCTTGTTTCAAATGTGTTCGCGTAAACATTACATAAACTTTAGTTAAAAGACAGATTAAATAAAGTTAAAAATTGTTTTATGGACTAGTTGATGGGGCACACACTACTTTTATTGAGCCCGAGTGACCTGGGTTCGATCCAGCCATCCATAAATAGCTAGCTACACATCACTAAAATTGTTAATAGAAATTTACCTCGTGCTCGGCGGAGAAAGAAAACATCGTGAGAAATCATAAAAAAAATGTTATTTCGAGTACGTATAAAGTCCGCCAACCACTTGAACAGAGTGACGGACCCTTCCTGGCTTCAAAACTCTCTCAGATAATTGAGGAAGACGCCTTTGCCTAGCTGTTAGCATTTATAGGCTGCTACTTTACTTTCCTTTTTGTTTGGCAATGTAATATCCTTAAATCTAAGTACTAATCACATTTACGTTACTTCACAACTCAAAAGCAGTTTTCTTTAAGATTTTAATTTTAAATTCCAATTTTTTTATTTAATATAAAACATTGAAATGTAAATTAAAGTATTAATACTTTAATTTTAATAAAATAATTGTTCTATCTCCCTAAAATATGGGAGCACGACTTTTGTTGGCTACTATCAGTTGTATGAGAAGAGGCACTGTAGTGGTTTTACCGAGTGCTACATCTGTTAATATATGATCTGGGTCTCGAACTATCGCTATCTTACACCGTATACACTCATGACTCGTTTATACCTCTGTACTCAGTTTATACACAGTCTCTAGTCGATTGCAGAGAATGATGGTATAGTTGTACTGAATTAAATTTTTATGTATATGTCCAATAATTTGATAATTCAATTCAAGACCAGAAATCTAATTGTTCATTCTTCTGCGTTTTGATCACGCCAGTCCGACCACTCTTCATTAAAAGTGGACTATCGTTTTATTGCATATTATGATGCAAGTGCTTGTGAATATGTGCTGTACATTAGAAAATTCAAAAGAAGGCCGCAAATCGTCGAATTTCGTTTTAGTGCTATCAGTCCAACAAATCTGTAGAAGTTGACTATCGTTCTTCTCCCATTATACTTGAACAAGTATTCAATCACGCCAAGAATTATAAAAATATTGTTTAAATATCACTGCGACACCTTAGTTAAGGATGGAAGGATCATACCTTCCATCCTTATCCTCAACAGGACACAGGCCTCTCCCATAAGCCGTAATCTGCCATAATCGCCCCGCTCGGTAAGTGGATTTGATCGCAATACCTACCAGACGCTTAGCACCTTAGACGCTTCTGACCGTCGACGGTCTGCTTAATTTTGCTGTTATTTTTCGATATGGGAACACCGCCATATGTCGGTAGCAATTGCGATTATCATGGCTTTTCCTTACGACACCCACGGGAAGAAAGGAAAGGGCAGATTCTTACACCGATACTACAATTGACACAGACATTTAATATAAATATTTCTGCTCTAACACTGGCAGATAGTTAAACACTGTTGCCAAAGAGAATGAAGTCTACTGTCATATTTAAATACATTCTCAATGAAAAACATTACTGATTGATATATCTTTGTCATTAGTTATTCTTAAAATGATAATTAGATAATATCGATAATTAAATTTTTAAATCATGTATTTACGGGCATGGGTAATTAGTTTCAAATTAGAATTAATTTAGTAATTCTTGTGTGGCCTTTAACATAAATATAATAATTACAGGGTGCAAACTCGCACGGACAACTGGGTCTTGGTATTATACGTGAACAGATAGAAAGACCTACTAAAGTTACTCTGCCACATTTCTGCAATAAAATAAAACAAATTTCATGTGGAGGTGGCCACTCTCTCCTTCTAAATGACGAAGGTAAACTTTACTCATGTGGATGGAATTTAAACCATCAGCTAGCCATTGAAGGTAAAAATTTGAAAACTTTAGAGGCATTTGAAAGAGTGTGGAGTTTGAGCGGTATCACATTCACTAACATATGCACTGGCTGGGACTTCAGTTGTGCTGTTACTGATGATCATTTTCTATTTGTATGGGGCTCAAACAATTACGGTCAGTTAGGGCTGCCTAGAACACAATTCTCTGAAATACAAAAACCCATAAGGTTACAGGTGAATGCATGTGCTGTTTCAATGGGATTGAGGCACACTGCAATTGTCAATTCTAAAGGTGAAGTATGGGTTACAGGATGTGGCAAACATGGACAACTAGGTCTAGGTAAAGAAATATTATCTTCAGATAAATTCCAAAAAGTTATGAATATTGGTAAAATATCACATATTGCATGTGGACAAAACCATACAGTAGCATGGTCATCTCAAGAAAATGCTTTATATGTATGGGGTGACAACAAACATGGTCAATTGCTGCAACAAAGTAGTAATTTAAGGCAAAATATTGGGATACGTAATATATTTGACCCTCAGAAAATTCATATAGGAATTGAACAGAATGTTAAAAAGTTAGCAAGTGGATGGACAAATGTTCTTTTGTGGCTTGAAGATGGTACAGTTCTTTCTTGGGGACGTAATAATTATTTTCAACTTGGTACTAATGAACCATTTGTAGGAAAGATGATTCACATTAAACTTCCAGGTAAGTCAGAACTTGCAATTCTATGTAATTAAAAAAAATAGATACAATGCAGACTTTATTTATATTTTACCTTTCAAACCAATTACAGGAGATAAGTATTCAATGTGGGTTAAGAAATTTTCTACTTATTTTCAGATAATAGAAAAATTAAAGATATTGCATTAGGTTCTGAGCACACCATATGCTTAGCTGAAGATAATACTTTGTGGGCATGGGGTTGGAATGAGCATGCTAATACAGGAATTTCTCTTGAACCAGTGATTTCATTTCCTACCTTAGTGCCCCTAGATATTGAAAAATGTGAAATTATAAGACAAGTTTATGCTGGTGGAGCTCATAATTTCATAGTTACCGAAAATACCAGTAACTTTGAAGAAAATCTTTAACTTCTAGTCAATAATATTGATGATGGTTCTTTGTTACTTTCCTATGTACATTTAATTTGTGTGTAATATATTGAATTTTTGATTAAAAACATGAAGAGAGGACTATGACAATAAATGTGTAAACACTAAAACTAAATGGCTTTATTATAATTTAATTTGAAATTTGAAATATATATCTCTAATAAATAAAATATCCCTTAACTATAAAGATACAGGTTTAAGCACTCTCATCTGTAAACATAGAATAAATGTCTGTCTGCACATTTCAGATTGGCACTAAATTTGTATAAAGTTTCTGAGATGCTATATGATTTGACCATGTGATGTCTAAGAAACTATTTACAAAGTTAGGTCAGTCCTAATATGCTCTGACATGTGACCTTAAGATAATGTTTGTGGAACGGCAAACTAAAATATTCTAAAATATAAATATTTTGATAATTTGTATTGTTAGCCTGGATGCTAAGATTTCAAATGATCATGTGTTGAAATGTGAATGGAAAGAGATGGTATTAAAAAAAATCTGTACCTCTTGACTATTTTTATAATAATTATATATATTTATTTCTATTTATAATGTGTCGATTTTACTTCTTCTACTGAGTATTAACCTTCCTCAAAAGATTGCCAGTCCTGAGCCAACCTGCATCCATCAATGTCCTACAACTTTCAAAATTTGTCAAGTAATTGGAACATGTCCCATTTGTTATTGGCAGTCAATACTCTTCCCAACCAAGATGAACTATCATTTTATTAATAAGAATTTAATATAATAAAATATTATAAGCTGTTAGCAGCAAGATCTATACAGCTTATGGGCTGTAGCTACCACAACTTGGTTACTGATATTTACCTTTCTTTTTAACTGTGCTTATAAGAACAATAGAATAGGATGAATAATGGATTCATACTGGAGGAATGGGGTAAACACTTTCTTACTCCTATTAATAGATATGGGTATTATTGTATTCTTATACCAGACCTTACATTAAAAAACGCACAATGTTGGTAATATTATGGCATTATACATATTTATTTACTTATTGTAGGTAAAAAAATACTGTAGAATAATATACTGAAATAATATTTGTCATCTCTATAGTGACATGTAGCTTATAAGCTAATGACATAGATGCTTTCTTTCATAGCAATTACAATTAAATTTCAATAGAAAATAAATTAATTTTTTCTTTCCACAGTAACAGTAACTTATTATCACTTA
Organism: Bhutanitis thaidina; assembly: GCA_029286595.1. Lineage (NCBI taxonomy): Eukaryota > Metazoa > Arthropoda > Insecta > Lepidoptera > Papilionidae > Bhutanitis > Bhutanitis thaidina. The sequence goes on along the minus strand of JAGSMS010000004.1, from coordinate 5,943,274 downwards.
AATCATCATGTCATAACAATATATTTTCTATTGTGACAATATGTCATGATTTATTGTTGTAGATTACTGGAACTAGGAGCAAACTTTAATGCAATACAGTTTTTTTATGCAATTGAGTTTATTAATTTAATAGAGTTTACTTATATTATTGTTAAAAATTGTTCACTGAGGCAAATTTATAGAAAAATCTGTATTTAAACTATGTGTACTTTAAATATTGCATAAATTCACTATGTTTGCCAAATTTAGATCTTTATTAAAACTGAAGTAAATTGCTTGGTGGTGAATGATTAGTGGTATGATTTAGAAAAACAATTGTTGAGTTACAACATAACAACTTTTAATATAATACTTTGGGATAAAAAAATGCAAATAGTAACAACAATGTGCAACAAACTAATTGTTTTTCATGAAATGATTTACCAGCTCATCTTGCGACAACTATTTAATAAGTTCCATAACTATTTACTTTTAAAATATCCTAGGACATTATAAAAAAAATCTGTTTATCACATTCATTGTGATCTTATTATATACCAATAGAATGCAGAGCAATGTATTGACTTCATATTATCAATTAATGAGATTTTAACAATTTTGATACAGGTTGTTTCTAATAAAATTCAGTCAAATCTATATTAGTTTATTGTGTATTTATGAACATACAACACCAAATTATAAAGTTAATAAGGGCTAATTCTGAATAATTTTACAGGATTACAGATCCTGTAAAATTATTCAGAAGTATTTATTATTAACAAATCCTGTATAACTTAATCATTCATATTTTACTCAGCAATGAGTTAATGTCATCTAGGATATTTTATTAGTATTTCATACAGCACTAATGAGCAACATAGCTCTTCTTTTGTCATGTTTAGATTGCTACCTCTTCCTTTCACCTTTTTGTGTTTTACGTTTTTCTTTCTTTTCTTCTTTAAGCTGTTTTTGTTTTTCTCTGAAAAAAAAAGGCAATACATATGTGCATTTATAAACAATGGATAATGCATGTAAATAAACTACTTAACAACACATCCTAACCTATCTTCTCTATCTTTTTCCTTTTTTCGTTGAGCTTCAAGCCTGGCTTGCTCCCTTCTCTCTCTTGCAGCTGCTGCCACATCTAATGCATTTGTATTCTTTACTAAATCAGGGCTATCTACTTCCTCTTCATGTACCTGATCCTCCTGAAATTTATGAATATGAACATGAACACAATTTAATATCAAGTTTTAAATTGGTGGCTTTAATTACAATTAGTAAGACACATTTTTTGTTAAATTCAATTCTTTATCTGAATATCTTCATTGAATTCATAGTTAAGAGATCAACAGTTTTAGAGATATTAATTTAAAAATCTTATGTGACAAAAAGTAACCTGTACAGTAACATTCACATAATTTTCATATGAATTAACATAATAAAAGTTTTTTTCTAATTAGTATGGTGGCTTAAAAAAAATCTTCCTCTCCATCTCAATTTTTTATTTGAATTTTGCCACTAACTATAAAAATAAGACCGGTGATGGGCAGCAGCTTTTAAAGTGTAGTTTTTTTCATTAGATTGGTTGAAAACCGAGCTAACAGTCCACCTAATGGTAAATGGCTACTCCAGTCCATCAACACCAGCTAACAACTTCAATCAAAGTAGGTTACAGATGCATTGTCACCCCTAAGGACTAAGATGCAACACTTCAGCCCGCAATTATACTGGCAAATACCTTTCAAACTGGGACAAAACAGTTGTTACCCTGTAGATGACTTTTAGGCTTACGAAGGAGACTACCACCTAGCAATTCCAAAGCCATTATAGAAAATTATCCCTGTTAGTATACAATATCCAGCATGGTACTATTTACACACTATTAAAGATAGTATGTGTATGAGTGGTAACCCATTTTATCTCAAGTAATAGAACGAGCAAAACAACCTGCCAATTTCTTCCCGAAAACTGCTGATCTCGTAATCATAAAATGCGATGAGGATATTTCCATGAAAAGTTTTTAAAACTATCAAATATTCTTAAAGTCCGACCAAAATTTTTATTTATTGTTGTCATTACTTTACCTCATTGTCAGGCAGTTGACTGTACTGAGACAAGATAGCTTCGCGTATTTTTTTCTCTTCATCCGTGTATTCTCGTCGCGTAGTTGTAGCAAGTGACTGAGATTCTAGCAACTTAGCCAACTGAACATCTACATCAGCCACAGGTGTTAAAATTTCTTCTTTAGGCTTACATGATTCCCATTTCTCTATTATCTCATTAACATGTACTGATATATCACTCTCCTGTTAAAGTTTTGAGAATATTAAGAAAAAAAAATCTCTGCATGTTTTACCGATATTTGACTTACCAGAATTTCGGAAAGTATACCCTCCAAAGCATCTTTCTTCTCATCAATTGAATCTTCGCTTTCTAGAATACCAGATATATAATTTCCGAAAACCCCTTCGTCTGTTTTCAAGGATTTTAGCTTAGAACTTAACCATGGCTCAAATTCACTTACTGAAGCCGCCATATTGTCTATTTCTTTTTGACATTCCTAAATTCTGCCATTCCACAATTGTCTTTACCTAATCTATAAAATAAAATACACTATTATTTGACTTTTGGCGAGAATTTGAAAAGAGTCTTGTATTAAAATTTTCTGTGTACTTACTGTGAATTCAAATCGTTTTGTTTTAATTCTACCAGTTCAACAAATATTCAGTAAAAGAATGCTATGAATTGCTGTAAATATTTTAACAAAATTTCAAGCAGTTTTGATGACTTATTTTTAATGTCATAAATCTATACTACAAATATTAAAATTAATACAAATTTAGGTTCTCATTAACTAAAATTAGAAAACTGATGTAGCTGCAACATAGAACTTCTAAACGCAGTATTACAATACGTCACAGAATGTTAGACAGAGATAAAAATGCAATTCAACCTGTATAATTTTTTCATTGTCTTGTGGCATAATCATTTTGTCATCTTGTCTGCCACCCAGAATTTTTGACATAATAGACATGCTACTTCACTGAAAGGACGTCTTTAACTAATTCGTTATCTAAACTTAAATTAATTTATAACTGTAGTCGGTAAACACATATTAACAGTGATCGGCACGACCCGTGCCACACCGCGGGATTTAAAGAGGAAATAATAATATGGACATGACATGATTCGCAACAATTAAGAGTTATGTATTTGTAAATAGAAGTCAGAATATTAAATAAACTCGTAAAATGTATCATTTTTCATTAAAGAAAATATTGATAATCTATGGTTTCATTTTATACTGCGTAAAATATTATGTGCACTCATATAAAACATTTAAGTGTTAAAATATAATCATTTGAAGTGCATAACGACCCTTTTCCCTACCTGGCATGTCGGAGGTCACTATCGTGTTTTCTATTGTTTGCGTTTATAACCAAACGCATAGCTTAAACTGGTGCGAAAAAGACAGCTAATAGTAATATCAACAGAGTTAATGTCATCCTTCTCTAATTTACTGATAAGGAATGCAACCAATTTCTAACAACAAATATGTGTACTTTTACCTTTTACTTATGTTCTTCAGTTCATTAGGTTCGGACGTGGTGATTTAAAGTTATTTACTCATTGTTTATTTCAACGAATTTGGCTTGTTTTACGGACACTGTGATAATTTCTTATGAATACTGTGGCTTACTCTAACTGGACTTTCTATTTGCTTGTGATTGGATTAAGTAAACTGTTGGAGTTCTGAATATGCCGCGGAGAGCTTGGCCCTCGGCTAAAGAAGAAACAATTCAAAGTTGGATTGAACCCTACCCAGAATTGATGTATGAGTCAACACGACGCTTGATTTATTGCACGAAATGTGAAACCAACTTTGGATGTAGAATAAGTACAGTTAAAAGGCACGTTGAAGGGCCTGTACACAACAGACCATTCGAAAATGAAACAAACATTTTACGATGATTTAGTAGAATTTCTTATTCTCTGCAACATGGTATGGCAACAAACTGAAAATCCGGCATTCACAAGATTTTTTCAAAAGTACATATGCTGCACCTGTGCTAAGATACCTTTTTCAAAATTACCTAGCGAGAGAACGATTAGAAGACATCTGGACACATTTTATCAAGAGAAGATGACAGTTATATATAGTGCGGTGAAAAATGAAAAATTGTGGATATCGCTGGATGAAACCACGGACTTCCTTGGTAGATATATTGTTCACTTTTTATTGAAACCCTTGAACTCAAGTGTTTCAAATAAAACATACTTGGTAGGATGTAAAATGTTGGAAGTGGTAAATGGGGAAAGTATTGCAAATTTTGTAACTGATTGCTTAAAAAACTTATAGGGCGAATCTTATGAAAATAATGTTGAAAATGTTCTTTTGATGTGTTCAGACAGCGTTGCCTATATGTTGAAGGCGGGGCAAATATTAAAGACAGTATTTCCGAATATGAAACATGTAACCTGTTTGGCTCATGCTCTTCATCGAGTTGCGGAACAAATTCGATCTCAACATACTGATGTAGATAATTTGATCGCTAACTTAAAAAAAATATTTTTGAAATCCCCTAGTAGAGTCAAACTATTAAAAGAAATGTACCCAGACCTGCCTCTACCTCCTAAACCTGTCATAAGAAGATGGGGCACTTGGCTTTCCGCTGTCTCATACTGTGTGAAATATTTTAATGAAATAAATAATGTGTTAAACCGTTTAAGAAATTCCGACGCTGTATCAATAAAAAAAGCAAAAAATATTTTGAGGAAGCCGAACACAAAAAGAGATTTAATTTACATACACGAAAATTGTGAAATAATCGAAATTGCCTTGACAAGACTACAAGCTCGCGATACTACAATTGTTGATACTTTAGAAATATTTGACGAAGTACGCACATTAATAAATTGGATTTCTAATCTAGTTATACAAGCCAAATTAGAAGCGGTCATGGGGCGTAATCCTGATTTAGATGACATCAGAACTTATGCAGATAAAATCTCGAATAAGTCCGCAACCGATAAAGAATGCTTGTATAAATTCGCTCCACTCACGTCAGTGGAAATAGAAAGAAGTTTTTCGGCATATAAATGGATTTTGGATGTAAAAAGAAATAGATTGAAAATAGAAAACATCGAAAAAATTATGATCTGCTATAATAATTTTATACAGACAAATGAGAAGTGAAACGTTCATGTTGTAGAGTTCATAATTAATTAATTATATTGTATTGTGCCTACCTCTTCTATGTAACATTCTTTGTGATTAATGATTATATACACCTATTTTGAATTTCATGTTGTTTTATTTTATGGTAAAAATCATTAATCTTATCGCCGTTATGGACTTACTGTAATGAGAATATATTATTTTCGTTCGACGATTCGAAAGCTGGAATCCCGGGGAATATCCGTATTAACATAATGATTTAGGTCATTGACACCATGTGGCACGGGTCGTGCCGATCACTGCATATTAATCATTATCTTACGCACAAAAAAAATCATTTTGGTTTAGGTACAAAGGGAAAATCAATATTTTTTTCAAACTTACGTAACTTACACTTTATTTTCGATCTGACACATTAAAGATAATAATTTCGCGAGAAGCTAAGATATTTTTAAGACAATACCCTCAATCGGATTAAAAGGCACCTCATGGACGAGTTTGATAAAAATATTGATCAAAATTTTGTTAATTTAAGTATTTAAGGGTATTTAAAACAGATATAAAACATCAATATAATTGATTTTTCAGAAAATTTTATACTAAAATTTATGGAGTTTTATCACCACCATAGAGTTTTATAACAAAGAACTATCATAAACATCGATTAACTAGTTCGCCTAGTTTGCCTTTAAAAGCGCTCTTCAGACCTAGTACGCGAACAATTTGACGTGGCCAAGCGGCGGCTTTTGCTGCCGCTCGAATGGGCCGGCTCGTCCGGATAAGTACCACGGCCTCGCAGAATACCGGCGTGAAGTAGAGGCATCTTGTGCTTCTGCGTTTCGTGCGGTGAGTGAGGTAGCCGGAGGCCCTCTCCCCCCTCCCCCTCCCCAAATATGGTAGCGGTATATAATTTTGAGCTACCCCAGGAGGGTACCAGTGCCGTAGGTTATGGAGAATCCCTCACTGAGCATCCACGTTCAGGCTTTCCTACGCTACCTAATCGTGGATGTTCAGTCTGATGTCAGGGGCAATATTCCGCTCTCTATCTTTCCTACTCGAGGCAAACGCAGCAATGAAACTATGGCATCCCCTACCGCGCTCGCCGTGGATTTCTGCAATATCAGGGGACTCCACTCGAACCTTAGCGCCGTTCATTACCATCTTGAAACGGCGAAGCCGGCCTTGCTTTTTCTTACAGAGACTCAGATATCGTCTCCGGCTGATACCTCTTATCTCCATTACCCGGAGTACAAACTGGAACACTCCTTTGTGCCCCGTGCCGGAGTTTGCGTATACGTCAGAGATGATATCTGTTCTCGACGCCTCGGTAGTCTTGAAGGTTTGGACCTATCTACCCTTTGGCTGCGCATCGACAGCGACGACCATCCGCGCGTCTATGCGTGCCTTTACAGGTCCCATAGCGGTAATACCGTAACTGACCGACTCATCGACCACATCCAAATGGCTACAGATTCCGTGCTACAACAGATCCCATCCGCAGAGATCGTGATTCTCGGCGATTTTAATGCCCACCACACCGATTGCCTCGGTTCTCGCATAACCGATCATGCGGGGAGATCTGTTCACGACTTTGCATTAGCATATGGCCTGACTCAACTGGTAACCTCGCCGACGCGGATCCCAGACGTGGAAGGTCATACACCTTCCCTGTTGGACCTTTTGCTGACCTCACACCCGGACGGATATTTGGTCTCAGTCGATGCCCCTCTTGGCTCGTCGGACCACTGTCTGATCCGGAGTGTAGTGCCTATCGCGCGCCGATCCCGAACGCGATCTGCGGGCTTCCGCCGTGTGTGGCACTATAGGTCGGCAGATTGGGATGGAATGCGGTCTTTCTTTTCTTCCTACCCATGGGGGCAGGTTTGCTTCTCGCTGGATGATCCCAACGTCGTTGCAGATTCTGTCACCGATGTGGTACTTCAGGGAATGCAACTTTTATTCCGTTCTCTGCAGTGCCTGTCGGAGGTAAATCCCAGCCTTGGTTTGGTCGCACCTGCAAAATAGCGTCACGCCGAAAGCGGAAGTGCTACCAGGCCTGGGCCGATGCATCGGCGTCTCGGGATGCAAAAACCAGTGCTTTTAAAAACGAGTACAACTCTGCCTCCAGGTCCTTCAAAAGAGTTATCGCTGCGGCAAAGTTAAAGCACATTGGCAGATTTGGCGAGAGACTAGTTCGCCTCCCATCGGGATCCCGCGCATTCTGGTCTCTCGCCAAGGCTGTCCAGGGAATTTCTGTCAGCCATCTCTCCCATCTCTACACAAGGAGGATGATTCGCTGGCCCATACTGCAAAAGAGAAAGCCGATCTCTTGGGCTCTCTTTTTGCATCCAACTCGACTCTTGATGACCGGGGAAACTCTCCACCTACCATCCCGTGGTGTAAGTGCTCCATGCCGGAAATTCAGTTTCTGCAGAGCTCAGTGCGAAAGGCACTCCGCTCCCTGGACATTCATAAGTCGAGTGGGCCGGACGGAATCCCTCCAATTGTGCTGAGGATGTGTGCCCCTGAGTTGGCACCGGTTCTCACGCGTCTTTTCCGGCACTCCTACTCTTCTGGCGTCGTCCCGGAATCTTGGAAGACAGCATTTGTGCATCCAATACCCAAAAAAGGCGACCGCTCTGATCCGTCCAACTACAGGCCTATTGCCATCACCCCCTTGTTATCTAAAATAATGGAGTCACTCATCAACACCCAGCTCCTGAGGTACCTGGAGGAACATCAGTTGATCAGTGACCGACAGTACGGTTTCCGTCGCGGACGATCAGCTGGTGATCTTCTAGTTTACCTGACTCACCGATGGGTAGAAGCAGTTGAGTCTAAGGGGGAGGCTTTGGCGGTTAGTCTGGACGTAGCGAAAGCATTTGATAGGGTTTGGCATAAAGCGCTTCTTTCAAAGCTTTCATTTTACGGGGTTCCTGAGAGATTGTGCAACTGGGTCACCAGCTTCCTCACGGATCGGAGCATCAAGGTTGTTGTCGACGGTGCATGCACGGACCCTAAACCCGTGAATGCTGGTGTTCCACAAGGCTGCGTACATATCGAGCGTCGTTCAGTTCCGTGGTCACTTGGAGGGAAAGGCCAAATTGGCCTCCAAAAAGCTTGGTGTGCTTTGTAGAGCGGGACAGTATTTCATGCCGGTCCACCGTTTGCAACTTTATAAGGCGCAAGTTCGGCCCCACATGCAAAATTTTCCACGGGGAATGTTCTGAGGAACTGTTCGGATTGATCCCAGCTGCTGAGTTTCACCATCCTACATCGCGACAGAATTCGAAGTTCCATCGATACCACCTAGATGGTTGGCATTCCACCACAGTGCGTTTTAATCGAAGTTTTCTGCCACGCACTTCGACTTTGTGGAGTCAGCTGTCGCCAGCTGTATTTCCGAACAGTTACGACTTAGGGACCTTCAAGAAAAGAGCTTATTCCTTCCTTAAAGGCCGGCAGCGCATCTGTAGCCCCTCTGGTGTTGTGGATGTTCGTGGGCGTCGGTGATCACTTACCATCAGGTGAGCCGCACGCTCGTTTGCCCCCTTCTGTAAAAAAAAAAAAAAAGAACAACACAAAACTATCACACAATGCTATCGATAAAACCTCCAATTATAATAATTAATTTTTTTAACGTGAATTTGATAATCTGTGTTGAGAAAATGACAGTTTATTAGAATTCTAGTTCTATTATACTCTGTGGATAGAAATGAATCGGCATCATTCTTGATTTGTCAAATTAAAGAAGTTGTCTTCATTTTGCACTCTAATATTAAATACCAATTAAAACTCGAAAATGTCAGCAAGATATGACAGAGCTATCACTGTTTTTTCACCAGATGGTCATTTATTACAAGTAGAATATGCTCAAGAAGCAGTTCGCAAAGGATCAACAGCGGTAAGTATTAGTTGGTTAGAATTAGAATGTTGCTGTTTCATCTTTATTATCAAAATACACATAAGTACTCATATTCTTTCAGGTTGGCGTGCGAGGTAATGATGTTGTTGTATTGGGTGTCGAAAAAAAGTCAGTTGCAAAATTGCAAGAAGAAAGAACCGTTAGAAAAATTTGTTTGCTAGACGATCATGTTGTTATGGCTTTTGCCGGTTTAACAGCTGATGCTCGCATACTGATAAATAGAGCACAAATCGAATGTCAGTCTCATAAGCTTACTGTAGAGGACCCAGTTACATTAGAATACATTACACGATATATTGCTGGTCTAAAACAAAAGTATACTCAAAGCAATGGACGTAGGCCTTTCGGTATTTCATGCCTAATTGGAGGATTTGATTATGATGGACACCCTCATTTATTCCAAACTGAACCTTCAGGCATATACTACGAGTGGAAAGCCAATGCTACAGGTAGATCTGCAAAGACTGTACGAGAATTTTTGGAGAAAAATTATACTGCAGAAGAAGTTGCTCTTGAAAAGGGTGCAGTAAAGGTATGTTTCATTGTTTTCATTTGTGATTATATTTACACATATAAAAACATGGTTAAGGAAGCTGGTTGTCTCATAAATGTATGTGTGGTATCAGTTGTGATGGTAATTGCAAATTTAACAATAACATTTGTTCAGTAGCCTTATTCTGCCGCTGGACAAATAAGACCTTACCTAGAAAGTGCTAACCAAATCTAGTTGGGCTCTCTCTACACTAGCATTTATAATTTTATAAACCTTAAGTTTTTAACTTTGTGACTTTCAATAATAAAACATCCAGAATTTTGCTATGTTAAATGAAATGTCAACTAAGCATGGAATTTTTTTTATTTAAATGTAGATTTTATGAACCTTGTTATTTATTTTTATAGCTTGCAATTCGTGCTTTATTGGAAGTAGTACAGTCTGGACAAAAAAATTTGGAAATAGCTGTAATGAGACGCAATCAGCCAATGCAAATGCTTGATATTGATACTATTAATTCATATGTCTCAGTTATTGAAAAAGAAAAAGAAGAGGAAGCAGAAAAGAAAAAACAAAAGAAGTAGTGGATTACTGTATTTTTACCCAATCATTATTAATAAAAGGTGTTATTTCTAATATTCAACATAGTTTTAATTGTAACTGTTTGAAACAAGCAATTGTTAAGCTCATGGCTTAACATTAGCTTTTGGCTTCATAAATGGTTAGATTGTGAGATTTGTGAATAAAGATCTTTAAAATTTGAAGAACATTCCTGAGTAGATCCCTTGCTGGTAATTATATCATTAAACATTTGATCCCATTCACTATGATAATGATTTGTATTTTCATTGTGCTTCTGGAAGTAGAACATCAATATATAATATTTTTCAAAAATATTACTAAAAAATATATCTGTATAATATACCATCACTTACCATTGTTACATCATTATGATCATTACTTATGGATGGAAGTACACAATTAAGGAATTGATGATCATTTGCTTTGCTATTTATTTTTCTTGCAATGTCATGTTCATTTTCATCCTCTATCTTGAATTCTGCTAGTAACTCAACACCAGAACCTTCCGATGCTTCGGGATCAAGATCTGGCATATTCAAAAACTGTGTCGGGAAACCATCAACATTTTGTTGACAGGAATCTTCACTAAAGGTGATTAAACTATCTTGCGACTTATCTCTGTAATGGTACTTAAATTAATGTGAAATGTAAAATGTGATGTATTCATATAAATATGAAAATTTTACTCACCCATAACTTTGGAACCTATCACCAGCACTATTATCAAAATTATTTTCTTGAACATTTTCTGCAGGTAGGATATGGTATTAATATATGGAATTTCAGGATTAATGACAGAAAGAAATATGGATGAAGGAATGAGTTTATAGGAATTAGGATGTAAACCTGTTAAGCTGTATTCCTTTTGCATATCCTTGCTTTCACTTTTTGGTATAAGCCAGTCAACTGTAATGTTTTCTTCTTCACAATAATCATCTTGGGCATCTAAATAAATGACAAGATATTAGACAAACAAATAGGAGAGGCCTATGTCCTGCAGTTGACTATTTACAGGCTGTTAAAGTAAGGTAAGATCTAGTACATTCATCACCATATTATGGTCCACTTTTAAACAGGCCTACTGCCTACCTTAGGTACTTTTCTTGGAGAGGCCTAAGGCTTGCTATTATTGGCAATTCTTAAGTTAAAATTTTTAAATTTATGGTCTGAAATGTGCTTTAGCTGCATAGAAATAGTGAAGTGTAACATTCTGTACAAAACCACATGTGCAGTACAATATCTAATATAGCATAAACCTTATCTCACAGATCTTGCTATTTTACATTTCGATCCTTCTTTCAAATTTCTCTAAAAGAAACTTTCAAATGTTAACAAAATATTTTAAAGCAACTTAATTTATTATTATTTATTAAAAGCACAGGATATTTAATATTACCTTCGAAGTCGTCTATGTAATAGGGTAACTGCTTTGGTGAATTCTGAATAAATAAATCTTGAGCAGTTTTCTTTAAGGCTATTCGTAAAGCTCTCCGCGCCTTTTGCAATGGCGTGACAAACACATTTTGGTCAGCATTGAAAACATTCTATAAATTGAAAAAATTTATTTGATTACGTACCTATTTGTTCATGTTAAAGCATACTAATGCTACAAGTTCCACCGAATTACCTTATGTTTAGAGTTTCTTTTCAAAGTCAACGTTTTTCTTGTGATTTTATTCAATAATTCAGGTCTACCATATTGAAAGAAATCATGAATATATTCATGCATGTATGGATTACTTGAATTACAAAGCGGATCCTGTAGATGTGAAGTTACTTTTCGGAAACCATACAAATTTAGTTGTCTTACGAAACTTGAAATATTTGTCGTTTTAAAAATAGAATTGTCACATTGAAGATAGTTACATAAAATTCGATAATTTAGTAAAATAGTGCGACCAGTCCCCCCCCATAATATTGCATCAGTATTCAAATTAAGTAAATACCACAATTTTTGGGGAAAGCGCATTTGAAAAATCGCATTTTTATCTTCTTGCATGTTTAAATTATAAAAGTATTCCGGCAACTATAACTATGTTATTTTAAACTTTAAAAATGGCGCCTTTCGCAAGCACCACAATGTGTCAGTTGACAGCTCTACCTACCGCATATTAGACTTGTGAAGGTTTTATCCGTCCGCAGCGAAAAAATGAACAGCAGATTGCTCAGTAGCTACTGTGTTTATTCTTGCGCTTGTTTGACGAGAGTCTGTCGAGAGTCACCTGTATCTTTTTGATTCTTTAGATGAATGACAATATTTTAAGCTGTTTCGATCTGCTGACCTATGCTAAAGTAGATCAAAACAGCAGACATTATCGCAGTTGGTTGAAGTAATATGCTCGCACGCCTCTTATTAAAGAATAAGAAATTCTGTGTCGCGAGTAAAGTTGTAATAATAAATAATCTGCGTTTTAAATACAGCGTTTCGTTATTTGTTAGTAGCCGTAGTGAAAACGACTGATCGTCAACATTAAAATTGAGTATGGTTGCCTAAATGTCTAATAAATTGCCTCATAAGCTTAAAATTTACTTATTGGCAAAATTCTATCGACAGAAGCCAAAAACTATGAAAGACGGCTTGTGTAACTCATCATGATCATGGTGGATAACTTAAAAAGATGTTGATCTGAAGCAAAGATAGTCTGAAAATTTATTTTTATATCACTAAGATTTCGATAGGATTAATTTAGAACAAAGTTAAAAATAAATGTAGTGATAGATTTTAACAGACAGAAAAGAGAGCATTATCAGTTTGCATTTGCGCAATGAGAGCGACATTAGGAAGTTTCCAAACGATCAAGTTAAGCGAACTTAAATTGAATTAAAATAATTGTAATTAGATGCAATTTATTGTTTAAAAACGCAGTTTCTCTAATATTCCAAAACAGCTTAGAGGGAAGGCCACATAACTTACAGAATTGTCAACCGTTCGGGAAGAAGGGTTCTAGAGAGGCAACCTCGTTCGTATCGGTAGACGACCCCCATTAAATTGAGTGGTAACACAATGTTGCGGGAAGTCGATGGATGCAGGTGGGTCAGGTCGGTGCTTTGTGGTTATCTTTGGGGGAAGCCTGTCTTCAGCTGTAGAAGTGTGACAAGCATACATCACTATATACCTAAGCCTAGTTAAGTCGGTGTTACGTCTATGGATCTTACTGACATTGACAGGGACTGTTAAAAACAAAGCAATATTTTTTTGTGTATTTTGGTATCGTGTTGTTCGTTGCAACTAATTCCAGTTGCAATATTAATCAAAATAAAACTAAAATTCAAATATTATTGTGTTTACGGTATAGTGCAAATGTAAATAAAACTAGGCATTTGATTGTTAAATGTTTTAAAGAGAACGAAACTTGCTATATAAATAAAGCCGAAAAATCGCAGTTAATGATTTTGGGTACAAAATGAATAAGTCAAGGTACATATTTGTTTTCTATTGTGTTGTATTACGAAGGTATCTCAAAACTTTGAACAAATACACCATTAGCAGACTCCTTATATTTGCGTTATAGAATCCTGTATTATTTGTGAATGGTTACTTGTCACAAACTACAAAAAATATGTAAATAATATAATGGGTCTAACTCGTATTTTAACTTTTCCTCAAACCTGAGTGAAACGGAAAACCATTGGACAATGGAAAACCAAGTCCCTTTGTTTAGTGAAGGCGGCACCATAATAAGTGCAAAAGTAGTACCACTAAACACCAGCCTGCCTTTCACTATATAAATTGACTCTGCAAACTTTCACTTATTGAAGCCATTTAATTAGCTCCTGTGCCATCCTATTCACATCACTATCTGGTGCTGAAGATACAGGGACTCTTAGATTAGGACTAGATATACATTTTTGATAATATTGTTTTACCTGTCAGCCACAGTTCGTTTTATTGTTTTTAATAGGGAGTTAAAAAGAAAGTGAGATTGAATAAATTATTTTATTTTTTAAAGATTTGGTTCGGTTATGACACAGAAAAAATATTATAAACTTAAAAATTAAACATTTCCTCTGCAATACTAATTTTTTTTAATTGTATGCGATTTCTTTAAAATAGAGTGGTACATGTAAAAAAGTAACAATCTATAAATCTGTCAAAATTATTATAGAATCTGCCAAGATGATTAGGAGACTCTTACCTCTTAAATAAATTATAAACTTGTATATTGCTAACATGTTAAGAGCATAGGATAAAGAAATAATATTTTTAGCTGTTCATTAACTGATGACTTCTAGAATTATTATTTTCATTCTGTCTATCTCTACATAAATATTAAATATTCTAACAGTATTTTTTAAAGTAAATACTAAATTACTTTAACAGATTCTCCATGTTGGTGCTAGAACCTGGTGAAATTTACTTTGAAGATTACTCATGCATCATGAATACCCAAGAGACAAAAACATCAGGTGATGCCAGAATAGGCCATTTAAAACTTTGCTCCAAGTCTCTTGTGTTTGAACCAACAGAATGGGCTTATCCCCTCACAAAATTTCACTTCAAAGATTCTTACGATATTAGTATTGTAAAACCAAAGTTAGAGAATGACACAAAAAATATCATTAGAGTTAAAATGAAGCAATATTCTGAAATGTTAGAGGAAAACATAATAGCACCATATAAGTTTATATATGAGACTAAAGATTTCAATTTTTTCTTTAATTTTGCTTCTGCTGAAGAATGCTTGAGTCAAATGCAGCAATTACAGAGAGCATCCACTTTACATGCCCCAGAACACAACAGTATGGTGGCTACCATTCTTCATTCACGCTACATGAGAATGTTATTTGATCCTGTTATGATGGAAGACTTTACTGAAGAAATTGTATGTGAATTGCAAGCAGAAAAAATATCACCACTTGTAAGGCACCAAGGAAAATTAGCATTAACACCAACTACTTTATACTTCCAGCCCTTTAGCAACATTGAAAGTGTAAGTGTGTCTCATACTTTATTCTATAATAAATATATAGTTAGATATCAATTTAAACCTTCATTGCCATTTGTCTACCAGTCAGCTATGGAAGATGGCGAAAAAATGTAGACAGGTGCAAACTTGCGAACCAAGCCAGATAAAAGCTGTAATGCTTAGTTGTAGGACTTAACAGGAACATTAGTAGAGTTAGTAAAATTGCATTGCTAGAAATCTAGGAATTGATGAAAAACAATAAAAAACAAGTCCTGAATACTAGTTATTATAATAGGTTGGGGAAATAGTTTTGTTTCCATTTTATTTACAAATTCTTAATATTTTTCTTCATATTTTCAAATGGGTCATAACTGTTGGATGGTTAAAGCCTAGTTCTTTAGCTATGCCGCAACTACTAATATGCCGATCTTGCTCCACTTTTTCAAAAATGGCATTGACTTTTTCCGTAACAGGACGAAAGCGAGCATTGCTCTGTCAGTATCACTGTGTTGTCCAACATCACAAATTTATAAATAATAAATTTTTTTAGCGACTTTTCCGCAATTTTACCTTTTTTGTAATAAAACTTAAAAATGTATCTAATTTCTTAGCTTCTCTCAATTTGGATGACAGAAAAACAATAGAAAACGGTGAGAAACCGTAATAATGGGTAAAATGTTTAATTAATATTCCTATCAATACATGCAATGTCATGGAGTTGCAGAAACCAGCCTGTTATAACATAACATAACATATATGCCAAATGGTTAAAAAAAAATGCTATTTATTAAACATTTTAAATAAAAAAAAATTCTTGTTCATGAAGTGAAATTCTTTAATATTTTAAAAAAAATTTTTTGATTTTCAGAGTCCTATATATAAACTCAGATTGGATAAGATGATAAAAATGTATAAAAGAAGATTTTTACTAAGGCAAGTTGTATGTATCACACTAATTTATGTTTTTACTTTTTGTAGTTGTTTATGTTGTTATTGCTTTTAATTCTTATTTTGCAAAAGATTTTTGTTTAATATTTAGTTGATATATTTGATACGGTGATATATTTTGAAAACTTAAAAGAGCTCAAAGTAATAATATTCCCAATTCACTTTACAAATGTTATAATCATTACAAATAACAATAATATAAAAGTTTTATGGGATTAAAAAATGATCTTCTTGCAAGATGCAAATCTACCATTTTGTCTGCTTAGTATAAGCAATTGGCAATGTTTGATAAAAAATATATTTCATTACCATCAATGAAATTTAAGGATTTCGGTGTAACTTTTTAGGGTCTTGAGATTTATAGCGGAGAAGAAAGTTCTGTATCTCATATATATCTCACTTTTCCATGTGAAGAGGACAGAGACAGAATATACAATATTCTCGAGGAATCTCCAAATGTCTGTCTTGAAAGAGTGCATATTGAAGAAATGACATTACAGTGGCAAAATGGAATAGTCTCAAATTACGATTATTTGACATATCTTAATTGGTGTGTATGCATGTTTAAATTTATTAATTACTCATGTTATCACAAGCATGATATTAAATTAGTAAGGAAAAAAAAGAGTACTCTTGATAAAAATAAAAAAAAATCCTATGCGTTACTCATGACATATAATCTATTTGAGCGTTTTTCAATAAAGTCGGCGCTATTCACGGACACTTTCACTTATAATGCCTGACCGAAAATACGGATATTGGTGACTATCAGGGGGCAAGACTACCTAAGGTGCAAGGTATCAGGTACTGCAATTACTAAGGCAAAGCATGACAGCAAATCCTTTTTATAAATGATTTACCCTACAAGGCGTAATATATAAAGGCTGTTAATGTAAAGTTTTGAAGCCCAGAACCGGTTGCTGATCGTTAATCTATGTGACCATTGTTTCATAGATACATGTCGTCTTTAAAAGTTGTAGGAAATATTAACTTGTCAGTTTTATGCTAGAATTTTAGTAAGTGTTATTGTCAGACTCAAAATAATTATGATTTCTACCATGCTATGCATCTTTTTTTAGATTAGCTGAACTTTTATTCCTGCATCTCTTCTTTCATTAATATGTCAATATATCCGTATCCAGTGAAAAATAAAATTTTAGCCTTGCAGATAGAAGTAAAAATGATCTTACTCAATATCCAGTATTCCCATGGGTAGTCGCTGATTATACATCAGAAAAGTTGGATTTGTCCAATGCTGATACTTTTCGAGATTTATCCAAACCTATGGGGGCTTTGAACCCTGAACGATTAGAAAAATTGAAGGAAAGGTATAATGAAATGAATGACCCGAAATTTTTGTATGGATCACATTATTCTGCCCCAGGTCTAGTGTTGTTTTATCTGGTAAGTAAAACTTTATATAGTTTAATATACAGCTTTTTTATTTCAATGTTATGTTATATTAATGTTTATTTTGTATGCTTTACAGGTTCGAAAATATCCACGGTACATGTTGTGTTTACAAAATGGAAAATTCGACCATCCTGATAGAATGTTCAATTCAGTCCGAGACGTGTATAATAACTGTTTAAGGAACATGTCCGATTTTAAGGTAGTTTTTTTTTTTAAATAAGTCTAATGCAGAGTGCATTCTGTTATACCATAAGAATATAGACATTTTATACATGGTATGTAGTAACATGAACATTTGTAAGGGTTGTATCGTCTTGTCAGCCGGGATTAGCCCACACCTTTCTTCTTCTTTTCCAACCTGTGCAAGTCCACTGCTAGATATTTTTTTATTGGAATGGGATGAAAACGAGCATACAGTCCATCTGATGGTGAGTAGCTACTGCAGTCCGTGGACCTGCAAACTACCTCGATCAAGGAAGACTGTAGCGTTGTCACCCCTGAAGATTACAGCAGAATGCCTTACAGCTCGTAATTACACTGTCTGTCTATACTTTCAAACCGGAACACAACAGTTGTTGAACTGCTGTTTTGTGTCAGAAATGAGTTACGAGTGTGGTACCTACCCAGGTGACGAGTAGGTGTCTACCACCACTTATTTAGTCTTTTTACATGAAAGTAGCAATTTAAGCTGGTTAGTTCCTTAAGTTGTAGTAGTAAAAAAGTTAAGTTTATTAATTACTTCAATACAACGTGGGGAAAGTGCAAACATATTTTGAAGAAACTTAGACTATTCCCACCCTCGGTCATTTTACCCCAGTCCCTGTGATTGAACATTAAGGGTAGAACTAGACTTTAAAGCAGGATTTCCCAAACTATTTTGAGCAAGAGACCCCTTCCAAAATGAACTGATACCTCAGACCCCCATAGCCAAATTACTTTAAAAATCCTATTTCGGTTTTTTCCTATTGATACAAAATGGTAACCAATTTAAAAACTATGCGGTTGGTTAAGAGTCAATATTTAACAAAATAAATAGACATAAAATATCAAAAGTAAATATCAAGGGTAATTAATACAAATTACCGTAATTTTTTTTTTAAAGTACAATAATGGTACTTCCTACTAAAATATTAGTCATTCTTATAACAAGTTGGTACACGTAACACAACTTATACAGTATCTTGAAAGTTTAAAATAAAAACTTGTCTTAATTAAGAGGGGTCGATTTTTAGATGTGGTCGACCCCTAAAATCAGATTTCGTTAATGTCGACCCCTAAAAAAACGATTTCGACCACTTTTCGAATGCCTGTTTTAAAGTAAGTACCACCACTATAGTTGTGTGCAACAATTGATACAATTTCGGTTAAAGGTTGTTGAATTTATGGAATAACTGAGCAAATCGGACACAACAACTTTATAATATAACTACTCAATGTAAAGTCCGTAGTGGCGCACCACTCAACCTATAACAGATGGAATGCAGATAGGTTGCATTCAGTAGTCTGTTATAGCCAAGCGGGGTACTTGCTTACAGGTGAATGATTTGCGCGTTTGTGTCAGTTGTTTCCATAAAAAGAACAAGATTGGCTTTACGTATAGTTTAGTTTGTAAACTACAAATGTCAGGTAAAATATAATTCTTAAATATTTTTCATCTGCAACACATCTTTCAGTGCAAATTATACTTGCAAACTCAACTGATGATACATTTAAGCCCTGCAGGGTAAAAATGTTTATAAATTAATTAATTGACATTATGTAACGCAAGAAGAAATAAAAATAAATAAACAATATAAAACAAAACTTTTAAATTTGCAGTATTTAGTTTTACTAAAAAGATTTCTGAAATTTTTGTCCGGAAACAATGCGGGCAAATGATTTCCACAAATATTTAAAATTTCGTGAATTTCAACTCGATATTAGCAACAGTAGTTACTAAGAAAACATAGGTAACAGAAAGACACAAAGTCTTAACATAAGTCTTTATCTTTTTAGGAATTGGTTCCAGAGTTCTACGACACAAGTGCTAAGGGTGATTTTTTAGTCAATATGTATGAAATAGATTTTGGAGAGCGTTACGAAGGGTCTAAAGTGCATGATGTTATGCTTCCTCAATGGGCAAATACACCGGAGGAGTTTGTGTTAAATCTACGTAAAGCTCTAGAATCTGACTATGTTTCTAAACATCTCCATTTATGGATCGATCTCATTTTTGGGTATAAGCAGAGAGGTGAAGAAGCTGTCAAGGCTAATAATGGTGTGTTTATGTATCATAATATAAATATAAGTTTATACTTTATGTAAAATCTTACAATACCTTAGAAGGTATTTTTTAAAAAAAAAAGACCGGGTCTCAATTAGAAATAGGTGATAATTCGCAACTCTTTTTGTCCAAGTTGAAGAATGGTTCAATTGCATGATGATCCTAACTTTTCATCGACTTCTTAACAGCCCATTGCTGAATGTAGCTATTTCGGCCTCATCGATTTGTGTGGTTTAGGTCTGGAATTTTGTGCGACGGTTAATCCGCCATCTGTCGTTTACCAAGAGATTTTCAAGGCTTGGTCTATTGAATTTATGGATCTTATCTACCCGTGGCTGTCGCAAGAGTTGACTCCTTAGTCAACCTCTCTTCTTAGATATCCTTAACAAGCCATGGGTAGAGAAGGACTGACAGATATTCTTACGGCCACCATTGTATAGCAATGTTTTGTTCATGGGTTAGTAGTAGGTATAAAAAGCTTGTATCACAAAAAAGTAGTTACCCTTTCTTAAGAAATTAAGAGTAAGCACTGTCTCTTTGTCTATATTAAATCCATGCCCCTGCGTATCGCTTAGAACTATTGAACTAATTGTTAGAAAATTTATTGTAATTTAAAATCTATTATTAAACTAAAGGAAACTTACTTAAATTCCAGCATTTATTATTAAATTTCTAAAGATTAGTTTTTGTCGTAAAGTCGTTGATAATGTTCAACATTAGCTGATGGAATGTGTAAGATAATGAAAAAAACATCATTTGTTTTCGAAATTTGTTCTGAATAGTTCAGGCACTGGATTGATATAAACAATTTTGAGTGAACCAGGCTGTCACAACAAGAAAGTTATGTATGTCAGTTTTAAGTTAAAAATAATGTATTTTAATATTGTAATATTTATAATTAGGATATGATGAAACTGGCATATCGGTAGGTTAATAGTTCCTTAAAATAATCTAAAAAAAAGAATAAAAAATAACGTTTCTTTTAACTTTTTAGTATTTCATCACGTGTGCTACGAGGGTTCGGTAGATCTCGAATGTGTCTACGACATGAACGACAGACACGCGTTAGAAGTACAAATAAT